>CM053502.1:13396520-13824348 GCA_028627145.1 Eidolon dupreanum | reverse complement strand
TAAGATGATGAGAGAGATCTGCTGTTGAATTTGGAAACATGGATCTTCAAAAGAGAGGCTTCAGTAGAGGCAAGGGGAAAAGTAGGTTAAAGAGAATGGCATTTTGATAATTATTACTATACTAGGTAACATATATGTCTCAAAAATATGATATAAATGTTTTTAAAGTAAGCATGGGTGGTTAGGGAGTAAAAACTGGGAGTATAGACAGTTATGTTGAAGAGTAAATAAAAAGTCTTTTCCCTCAAATAATTTGTATTATTAGGGTTCAGAGCACTTAAGTAGTGATAAGTGGCAAGTTCAGGGTGCCATGGAACTGCAGAAGATTTCCTATCCTGATCTGGACATTAAGAGAGGCCTCCTGGAGGAGGTTATGAGGAGGGGCTATCTGAAGCAGGACATTAGGTCATTTCAGCAGAGTAAGAAATAGCATTCAGTTCAGTATTATTGGATCATAAAATGTAAGACTTCTATCTTACCAGCAGGCAATGTGAAGTTATCCAGCTTGAAAACAAGGGACTATGACTGATTTTTATTTTTTTATTACCTCAAAGCAGTAGACATCTAATGAACATTTGTTGAATGAATGAATCTCCTGATTTCTCCTAATGAGCTTTTGCAGTGCTCCTTTATTATGGGTACTGAATATTTGATCTGTCATCCTCACTTATTCAATTCAATAGATTAAACAGTGAGCACATACTGTCCACCAGGCACTGTGCAAAGATGAAAGGGCTTGTGGGAGTAAATAACAGGCAAATTTTGTGATGGCTACTATAGGAGAGAAGGGGCCAAATGCTGTGAGAGCCAAGAAGAAGGACATGATTTAACTTGGCTTGGGGAATGTCAGGGAAGGCTTTACAAAGATAGTAGTAATTAAGTTGGCCTTTGAAGGATGAGAAGAAAGTTTACCAGGCAGATGAGGGGAGAAATATTCAACAGGGAACATGTTTGAGTCAGAGGCATGTTTGTGGATGGCAAGAAGTCCAAGTACAACTGGAGAGTAAAGTGTTGCAAGGGAATGTCAAGAATAAAACAAAGATTTTAAGGTCTAATTGTAGCAGGTCTTGAATGTCTAGGAGTTTTATATTATTTTCACAGGCAGGGGGAGCCACTGGGAAGCATTTAGGCAGAGAGCGGCATGACCAGAAGTTATTACTTAGTAGCAATGAGAAGGGTTTATTGAAATAGGAGAGACTAGTAGCTGGGATACCAGTCAGGAGACCAGGGGTGATCTGCTTGAGCTGAGCGACATTGAAGATTATTAAAAGACTGGTGACAGATTTTGGAAAGTAAACGAATGGAGATTTACACGTGACTAAGGTCTGCTTTAGGTTTGGGTTTACTAATTGAGATGAAATATAGAAGGTCAAATTGGTTTGGGGAGGAAGGTAATGAATTTCATTTTGAAATGTGTGAGATATCTAGGTGGTGGTATCCATTAGATAGCCGGGAACAAGGATTTGTGGTCTAGGAGAAGGTCTAGAAATAAATCCTGGAGGTACTATCAGCCTTTTGGGAGACAAGTAGAAAAATAGGCTGATAGGGGATATTGAGAAAGTGTGATTTGAGAGTTAAGTGGAGAACTAGAAGAATGCAGTATCAAGAAGTTTAGGGAGGGGTACGTTCCAAGACGAATGTGGTTAGCTGTGTCTTCTTCTGAGAGGTCATATGTTACCAGGGCTGAAAAAGATTATCGAGTATGTTGGTTGAAAAGTCATTAATAACTTTGGTTAGAACAGTTTCAGAAGTGTATTAGGAAGAATCCAAATAGTGGGAGTTGTGGAGTGACTAAAGGAGAAGGGAAATGAAAACAGTGATTATAATCTTTTTTTTTTTTTTTAATTTTGGTGATTAAAAAAGAAGAAAAGAAAAGGTGATGGGAACTATGTCTCCTTTTCTCTCCCTGTGATGCTTTCTGATGCCTAGTTGACACTCAAATGCATGAGTGATTAAACACCAAGGATACCATTATAGCAAACATCTGGGTAATTTTCTATTCAGTGCTAGTTCTCCTTTGGTACCCTCCTATCACAAAGAAAAGGAGCCAGAAGGCACCTTTCTCTCTGTTCGATATGGTGTGCTTCAGAAGATTACTTTACCTTCCTTTGAAATACTCATTAAATAATAGCTCTCCCCTTCCAGTGTAAATACTTGTAATTGAGAAAACTGGTTAAATTGCTTTTTGTAAGGTGCTTATTATATTAACAAGCTTTTTAAAATAGTAAGGACTCTATTTAAACTGATGAATTTTCTCCTGTTGTAAACTTCTTTCTTAATTTAGCCTTCTAGAGGGAGAGCATCCATCAGCAATACAGGAATGGGCGAAGCAGGGAACTTTGGTGGGAATAGCTTCATGCCAGTAAATGGCCTCACCGTGGCCCAAAACCAGGTAAACTACCCGAGTGGCTCCAGAAATGCAAACCACAGACAATCCTAAATTTTATTATTTCCTTAATGATTCTAAGGCTGTCTTAAAAAGAGATTTAGACTTACATAGAGAAGCTGATTCAAAGTAGTTGCCAAAATCTTTCTGATTTGAATTTTCAGGTACTGAATTTGATTAAGGCTTGCCCAAGACCTGAAGGATTGAACTTTCATGAACTCAAGAACCAGCTCCAACACATGACTGTAGTCTCAATCAAGTGAGTGAGTGGTTTCCATGAGCTAGGACTCTAGAGTTACACCCACTTCACCGCATTCGGGTTTCCTGGTAATGAAAGATGTTTCAAAAAACCAACAAGCTATCTGTTGACTACAACCTTATTGACGGAAGGGAAGTTGTTTAGTCATGGAAAAATAGAAAAAAAGGATTCACAAAGATGGTGCTGCCTGTCACATTCTTCATTCATTTGTTCATTCAATAAACACTGAGCCCCACTATGTGCGAGGGATGTAATTTTGAGCAAAAACTGACCTGACACCTCTTGTGGGATTTAATCTGGAGGAGGGAGGTCTTTAGCTCCTGATCCTCAGGTGTACAATCCCATTTACATTACTGTCCCTTCTGTGGAGATGTGTGTATCAGGCTGTCTGGACCCGAAACCATTAGACAGTCCTTCTAACATCCTTATCCTGATAAACATGTTAGACAGGCATCTTCCTGATTCCAGTGAACTAAATCAAACAGTACTATGGTGATTGTGGTAGTTATTTGTTACCATAAATCAGTTGATATTCTAGGCCTAGATAGAGAAGAAATGCTCAGGTCTAATTTCATTTCCTGTCCTATAAAATGAGGATAATTGTTTGTCTCAGAGTTACTGTGATGATGAGGTACAGAATGGCTGTCATATAGTAGGTTCTCTATAAATTGCTCCTGTCACTAAATATGTTACTGACACAGACCCTAAGGGCCTTTAATTAAGGTTTTGAAGGTCTCAACAGTTTCTGGAAAGACTTCCCTTCCTATAACTTCACACAGGGGGAGCTAGAGGGTCAGTGGGTAGATGGGGAAGGGCATGCAACAATTTTAAAAAGCTTTTTATACTAGAAGATTTTAGTGCAAGGTGGACTACAGCTTTAGATCCTTGTTTTGATTTGCTTCGACTGGTATTTAAATGAGGCCTTATTTTCTTGCCTTTACACAATTTGGGAGAAGGATCCAAGACAGCCCTAATAGCCATTGTCTCCATAGATTACCTCAGTTTTGCAATTTTACTGGTATTTCTCCCCACAAAAGTTTTCTGTGAGTGAATGGCTGTGAATTTTTATCTAAGATAGAAAGTGGGGAGGTGAGTGAAGCTTACATATTTGGCTGTATCCAAAAGGCAGTTTCCTTTCTTTTGGTTTGAAAATGAGTCTGTCTTTCCTTTCTTTTAGGCAAGCTGTGGACTTTCTAAGCAACGAGGGACACATCTATTCCACTGTGGATGATGATCATTTTAAATCCACAGATGCAGAATAACTGGATCTAATTGGGTACCTAACATATTTTCCAGCTGGACCTATTTTTGCACTGTTGTCTCCAGCTGTGTATATGTTTGGCCAATTGACTTCTAGAAAGCAGGTTTTATCTATAAAAGATATCAGTTGACATCCTGTTGAAGCTTACTGCTCTTCTGTATTTTTGAAGCTCAAAGGGAGATAGGCAACTGACAAGCATGGAAAACAGACTGGAATTTCTTAAGTTACAAATTATAACATCAGGATAGCAGAGATGGAAGAAGGATGCTATCAAGAGTTGGGCAGTGTTACTTGCAAGTCTCTATTCCTAAAATGTTTCCTATTGAGACAAGATGATTAGGACTAGAACCTGTGAGTGGAAAGCTAGCAAGAAACCCGCTAACCTTTACCTGTTTTTGTTCCCTGTTTTGGTTATGTGTTACTTTCAGAATTGCACTTTCCTTCACCACGTCTTGACTGCTGCCAAGAGTGTTTTTATAAATATGAGGTTCTAGAGTTGGACCTCATAGGGCAGAGGAGAAGAAGAAATGTTACCGTGATTTGTACAAATTAAATACTTCCATATGTTAAATAAATTAGTTCTGTTATTGCAGTAATTTGTGAAATTGTTCTTATTTTTCTTTTTAAGTTGGCATAATTACTACTTTATCACTGAAACAGTATAGCATAGTTTAACTTGGCTGTGAAGTCTTGGCTTTCCTTTTTAGGATCTTGAGCAGGCTGTGTCAGCTCTGAGAGCCTCCATTTTCTCATTTATGAAGATAACAAAGTTATTTTCTTCTAGGTTTGTTAGGAAAATTGAATGAAATAAAGATAATAAAGCATCTAGCATTGCCATTAATAAAGGTTATAAAATGGACCTTAATCTTGACTCTATAGCAGTATATGATTATGTAACTGAATCAAATGTCTACAGTCTGACCTTAGGATGAGATTCTAAAGGCCTTGGCTACTTTTTGGCCAACTTAGCTCTGTTTCTTGTGGGAGAGGACTCTAGTTCAAAGATGTTTTTGATAACTCCAGAAAGTAAGCTACTTCTTGAATGAAAACTACTTCTGAGGTAAATTAATGAGGTATAACATTCAAATAAAAATTTTATAATTGCTTTAATTGTGTTTCTAAATGAGATCTAGCAGCTGTGGAGAAGGCTCCACCCTCATGGTTTCTAACAGTGAACCATGTTCTGGCTGTTATTTTCTATACATGCAAAGTAGTTTCCATCTTGGGAGCTATGCAGTTGCTTAACAGTCCATTGAAAGTACGTCCGTTCTTGATTCCTAAAATAAAGGCCAGTGGGCTAAAAACAAGTTAACAAGTCATATACATTTGAATTTGGAATGCATCATAGGGTACTTTTATGGGTGGTGGACTTCCCTTTCTAGTCATCAGACTAGTGCCTTCAAAATGAGCAAGGCAATAGCAGTGGTTTCGCATGAAAGTCTTCCAATTTGGGGATTCAGCAATTAAAATCTACTTACTGATTCAGCAAATATTTATTGAATACATCTGTGTCACCCCATTAGGCACTAGGAATATAAACAAACTAGGAGGGGCGTTTAGCATTCCCAGCAGCACAGAGTAGCTGCTCAGTGGCGATGAACTCTGCCATCTTACAGTATTTGTGGCATTTACACAGTCTCACAGGAGTTGTACAGTTGCTGAGCAATACAGAGGCCTGTGGGCTGAGCACAGGCAGGCCATTCCTCAGCAGAGTGAGCTCTAGTCTTTATAAAGCTACCCTGCTTGAGCAGGAGGCATTTCCACTTTGAGTGTTTGTCGTCCCCTGGGATTTCAGGTATTCAGTGTTCCACTGGCACATTGTTGAGACAGGAACAGCAGTGTGACCCAAGCTCCTAGAAACCCCCCAGTGTCAGCCAAGCAGTTAGTCCAGCCTGCTCTCTGGAGAATCTCTAGATGGGAAATTAGACTCCATGAGAAATAGTACTTTATTGGGTTTAAAGTAAGGCCAATGAGAATAAGTGTCTGATGAGAATTAATTTGTTTTTAAAAATACAGTTAAGGGAAATTCTAAACATATTTTTGAACATATATCCCAATTTATATTCATTTATTTAGCAGTTATTTACATCTGTTACTGTATTGGCATGTTATACATTATAAAACATTCAAAAATATAAATGAAGGATATTAAAATAATTACAAAGGAATGTACTGATAACTTTTTCAGGTATTCCAGTGGATCATGTTCTATACTCTCAGGTGTGTGTGCCCACATTGGAGACCCCTGCTCAGAGGGAATCCCTATCCCCATTAGAGCACCATCCCCAGCACCCAGTGGATCATTCCAGAGGTAAACAAGACAAAAACTCTGAGGGTAGTATCTGCCATTGGTCCATTCTCTGCCAACCTTCATTGCTCTGATCAGACATGCACAGTTGTGATTTTCAAACATGTTTTCCTTTTAGGCCCAGCTTTCCACAACTTTGTTGTGAAGTGTCTTCCTTTCTCAGTGCAGCATTTGGCCACTCAGAAATCCTGTTTTGTAGGAACTAGCAGCCCTCATCTTCACGACCCCCCCTTTTGTGATCTTGCTCAATTTGATACCAAGATTAACTGCAAAGTGAAACTTGGCATTTTGCATATGGGCTTGGCCCCTAGGGGTTCTATGTCAAGGAGGAACTTTATGTCTCTCTTATTGCTTGTCCCAGAATACTCTTCCTCAGGGTCCTCCTGTGCCATATAGATTGTCTTTCTGGAGGAGGGTAGAACTGGTGGGGAGATGTGGATGGGATGCTAGATACTGAAAACTGGCCCAGCAGCCTATAGAAGCCTCTCAGTAGTCACCTGGAGAACTCCATGGTGTGGGGTATGGAGGCCAGGAGGCCTGGAAAGTGCAGTGGGTCCAGAGAGCACAGAGGGGAGTTAGCGGACAAAAGGATGACAAACTCAGGTGTAGTACCCTAGAATCCAGGAGTTGGAAACTTGACCGTCTTTCAGCTCGAGACTCAGATCAACTTTTTGTCTACCTCCTGTGTTCTGCTGACCATGATACCTGGTTCCAAAATTGCATCAGCCCAGGAAACCAAAGTCCTGCCACTTCAGGAAATGAGGCCTGTGGTCTTACCTCACTAAACAGACTTAGAATGACTTTGGAAGATTATCTCATTTGTGGAAAGGGTATAGGTTTGATCTTGATCAATAATAATGATACCTGTTATCCAGTGTTCATTATATGCCAGGCACCGTGTTAAATGCTTTACAAAGATTCTCTCATTTGATTCTTAAAACAATCTTGCGAGGTAGATAACTTAGTTTCGTTTTACATGTGAAGAAACCAAATCTTAGGGTAAAATAACTTGCTCATGGTCACAGCTGACAGGTAGTAAGCTAGGATCCTAACCAGGTTCATGACTAATCTGCCTCCTTGTTTCCTGATCTTTAAAATCAGGCTCTTGTCTACATAAGAAAGTTGAGGATTTAAATAGGTTTGTAAAGAGTCTGGCACACAGAATAAGTGATATCTTGTCATTTTTCCAGAAGCTTGGCTATCATTTTTATTTTATGGTTTTGGAGTGAAATAATCTTGGGTAGTCACTGGCATGTGCTCAGTGCTGCAGAGATGAGGAAGACAGCCCTGGTCTCTTGGGAGCTTAGAGCCTTGGCAGGGGAGGGGCAGGAAGAGTGGAGCAGGAAGGGAGACAAGGATGTGGCAAACAAAAAAAGGCTCTCGATTCATGATCAGTATTGAGTCTCTCTGTATTAAAAGGCAGGAGGCACTGCTGCCATCACCAAGATTGGTGGCTTCTTTGATTCTTTATTGACCAGTGGGACGTTGATGTTGGGGACTGCGTAGAACTCAGTTGGCTCTTCTGGATACCAAAGCTCTGAGTCCAAGGGCATCAAGTGCAAGCTAGGCTCAAACAGGCCAGCCCTCAGTGGCAGGAACCTAGAACCTGAGAGAGGTTGGTGCAGTGTTTATCCCACTTCAGATCAGTCCCACAAAGCCATTCTCCGTCCACAGTCTCATTTTTGTGAGACCTTGTCCAACGTCTAAAGGCTTATAATGGTCAGCTGGTACCTTGGGTTCCCTGAGAAGCAGCAGTTAGGAAGCATGGTTCCTCCCGTGCCTAGAGGGTTTTCCAAGAGCACTCAGCTACTTCTTCATAATCGTGTTCATCATCATCTGCAAAAGAGTCCAAGTCAGTGACAATCTTTGGCCTTAGGCAGGTTCCTTTTCTACTTTAGGGCGTACTTCTCACCTGGCCAGGGAAGGGGTTGGTCTGGGTGCTCTAAGGTCCTTGCCAGCCCAGAAACCAAAATTTGTTTTTGCCTGAACACTTGCAAACATTCTCCCTGTATGCCTTGGGGAGGATAGTGTGTTGGGAGACAAACTCGTTTTCCTTGCCAGGGCTCTAGAGCCCTGGGAGAGGGATAGGAAGGACCTTTCAGCCTAAGTGCACCCCATATAGTCCTGGCCGTCCATCTGGGATTCAAAAGGGTCTGCCCATGGGCACGGCCCTGCTGAGAGTATGGCCAGCATGATCAGAGGCAAAAGCAGCAGAAGAGGAGAAAATTGGGAAGGGGAGAAGCAAGGACAAGGGTGAACAGGGGCTAATAGGACTCACCTGAATCTTTTGACCTACTGGGTCTGGGGCCCTTCTTACGGGCAGGAATCTTGCTATATGTATTTGATTGGCCTTTGGTGACCTCTGGCAAGGTCTTCATCAGTTCTGAGACATGAAAAGACTAAGTGAGAGAAAAAGCAGAAGTCAGCAGGGTTCTGAGAAATAGAGCAGCAGAATCCATGAAATGTAATTTCCTTCAAATGTCACTTCCTCTACTCCCTTCTCTACTTCCTTTTGAAGGGAGAGGTTCTCAAGGCCCCAGAGGTTTTTACTATAAACACGTGAAATGTTCTCTGGCAGAGGGGAAAAGGGTCAGGGTGAGATGATAAGAGGCTAGAAACAGTGTCCCTGAGTTTCTCCGCATAGGAGTTTGGTCACTGTGCTTCACATCTTGCTGAAGAGGAAAAGCAGTCAAAGCCTCAACAGAGTGCCAGAGCTGAGAAGAGCACCAGAAGGAAGAGGATTTATATCGAACTCCCATCTTGTGCCAGATGCTGTAGGCACATCTGTCCATATAATCCTCAGGTGACCCTCTGAGTAACTGGTTCTGTTCCTAATTTACACGTGAGGAAATGAGCTCAGAGAGAGTATGCCATGTCAAACCTCACACAGGGGATCCTCACTGGGCCAAGGCTCAGGCCCAGGCCCTGTCTGTCACCTCTGAAACCAGTGCTCTTTCACACATCGTGCTTCAGAGAGCAAACAGTATACCTTCCCTGATCAGCAGCAAAAAATACTGATACTCAGAGAGGCAAAGCTGCTGATTCAAAAACAACAAGCAAGAACTGGGCCCGATTTCACTTCTGTCAGGAGCCAAGGCTGGGACTGAGGTCTCTGAATTCTTTCCAGCACTGTTGCAAGGCCTGTATTTCAGATGTCCCAGTCCATTCTTTGTCCTCCCAGAAAACAACTGCCCCTTCTCTGCAGATATGCCCCGCTTCTGGGGCTAAGACAGCTCAGGATTCATCTTTTTACCTTCCACTGCCATCCCACTACCTACCCACACAAACACGAGCAGAGCATGGTAGTTAGGTACTCAAGCCGTGTGCTCAGACCTGATTTCAAACCCCAGCCCGCCACTTGCTGGCGAGTGATCTCAGGGAAACTACGTCTCTGTACTTGTTTTCTCAACTATACAAAAAGCTTATATCGGTGCCCACCTCAGAGGGATGGTGTGAGAGCCAGCTGGGGCAGTGCATATAAGATGCCTGCCACAGAGTAAGCACCCAACAGGCAGCAGCAGCAGGTAATGAAACAGGGATGTGAGTCAGTGATGTTATCTCGGGTTCACTGGTGGGAAAACAGATACTCAGAATAGAGTACAGGCCACAGAGTGAATAAACTGGGACGTCAACTGAGTCTTTCTGTGTCTGGTTCTTGCCCCCTTAGTGTGATTCAGTTTGGTTCAGTTCAGCACTCGCTGGCACTTTCTTGGCCCACCTTGAAATGGGTGAGGTCCCTGCCCCCACAGAACTCACATTCTAGCCAGAGACTCGAGTACAACTAACGGGAAACTACGGGACTCTACCCACCGCACCCCCGCCTCCTCAGCTACGTCCAACATGCAGTGTGAATACAAAAGAGGGAGGACTCACTGCCTAGGAGGACTCTGAGCTGAGCTTTGCCCAGGAGCCTGGAAGGAGGAAGAACATGCCTGGCTAAAGAACTGGTATGTGTAAATGCTGAGGCAGGAGTCTTGGCACAGTCAGGGGTCTTCAGGAGTGTGTCTGTGTCTGGAATGTGGACTGCAGAGTGGGTGGTAGAAGATGAGCCTGGGAAGGTGAGACTAAAGTCAGCTTATAAAGGACCCTGGATGCCATGTTAAGAGGTCTGCATTACTCCCCTGGCAGTAGGGAGCCACTGAAATTTTCAGAAAATAGGGCCAAGACCCTTCGGTGACCGGGGACAGCTTTGGGAGGCCATTCGGACAGCTGTGAGGAAGAGTTGAAGAGCCTGCTGAAACAGTTTAGGTGAAAAAAGATGAAGCTTGAACTAGGGAGTGACATCAGTTACCAGAGGGAAAGCACAATGAACTTGGAATCAGAATACTTATGTTCCAGTTCAGGCCTCCCATTTATCAACTGTAACTTTGAGCAAATCTCACCATCGCTGAGTCCTCATTTTCTCAACTGTAAAATGTGGACAATCACACCAACATGATGATTGTCAGGATCAAATAAGAATAATAGGTGCAAAGTACCCAAGTTTATAAACTGCAAGTTCAATACAATTGTAAGAAAAGTGATGCCGGACAAAGAGAAAATGGCAGGTCCTGCAGTGATCCCAGCAGGCGACGCCCCCCACCCCCACCCCCGCCTGCTTCAGTCATACTGGTACCTTGATGTTTCTCTCCTGGCTGCCTCGTTTCTTCTGCCCACCGAGGCCTTCACGTTTCGGGGGCCTGGGTGGAGGGGATTGGCTCTCGGATGCCGGTAACTTCCGAAGACGATAATAGAAGGCATCTGTCAGCTCCTCTACTGTGATTGTGGGCGGACACCCAGCTGGCTGACGTGGCTGCCCCTCAGCCTCCACAACAGTCAGGTCCAGCCACCGGGGAGGGATCTCAAAGTACTTATCAGGCTCAGAGTCCAGGCTGACCACCAAGAAGGGTTCCATAATCTTCTCCTCCAGCCGCAGGCCCGAGAAGGAAGGTAGAGGGTCAGCAGGCTGGTTGGCGTCTTTGGCCACCACCTTGACCTCACAGGGCAGTGAGAACTGGGCAGTCAGATCTGCCAGGCTGTAGCGCCGGCCATCATTCATTTCCTCCACGAAGCCACCAGAGAGGTAGAGGGGCAGCACAATCTGTTCTTGGTCCTCTGCTTCCTCACATTCTTCTTCTTCCCCGGCCTGGTCACTCAGCCGATGACACATCAAAATGTCCACGTCCCTGCCTTGAGCCCCATGGGCCTGGCCAGGCCCCATCACCTCCAGCCTGTCTCCCACAGCCAGGGAAACAAACCCAGGGAGCTCCACCTCACTGCCCTCACAGTCCTTGGTGGCCACCACCCGGAGTGGCTGGCCTGGCTGGAGAGCACTCCAGAGGTCATAGACCGTGGAGAACTCTCTTGGCCGTCGCCGCAGTTTGCCCTGGTAGGCCCCAGAGACCATGAAGTGTCTGGGCACCTTCCGGCCCTTGGTCGAGGCTATTACCCGCCAGGATGGGAAGGCCAGGCCATAGATGCAGAGTCTCTGGCCTTTCCGCAGGGAGCCCATCCACGGGCTGAGGAACATGGGGGGCCCCTCCGGAACTTCCAGGATCTCTGTGGTCAGGGGGAAGGGGCCCCCCCGGGCCAGGGCCTCACTCAGCAGCAGCGGTTGGATGAAGCATACGTGTTGAGAGGAGGCGGTGACATCCTCCACATCGACCTCCAGGGTGGAAGGAATCCTGACCATGGTCCTGCGCACTGTGGAGGCAGTAGGTCACTCAGTGGCGGAGCGCTCTGCACCCCCAGCCCTGGCCCGGCTGACCTTCCTGTCCTTATCTTTTCTTCCCTGCCAGCATTTTCCTACTCTACCTGATTCCTTGCCCACTTCTGCCTTTTTAAAAAAATTTGTTATAGAAAGCTTTAAACATTTGTAGAAGTAGAGAGACTAGTATAGGGAACCCCCATGTACCTATATCCCAGCTCCAACACTGAGTTCCAAGCCCGTCTTCTTTCATTTCTGCTCCCATCTATATAGTCTCCCTTCACTGGGTCATTGTGAACCAGATCCCATCTTGCCACCTGCAACTATTTCAGTGTGTATCTCTAAAACAAGGGATATTGTTAAAAAAAATTTAAACAAAACAATGTCATTATCACATTGAAGTAATAATGATTATTTGGTAATTCCTTAATATCAACTATCCCATCAGTCCAACCACTTCTAAATTTTAATTGAATTTTGAATGTGATTTTATAAGCTGTCTTTCCGAGTCCTTTCTGGACTTAAATAAAGAAATAAATCAGGAAAGACTGACTAAATGACCTCAAGCAAATTGTTTCCTCTCTGGATTAGTACCTGGGTATAAACTCAAGAGGTGACTTGTAAGTATGAGGAAAATGGGTGCCCCCCCCACAGTGTTGTCTGAACCACGCCACATGCGTATCCTCCCCACTTGGCAGATGAGAACATTGAGGCTCAGAGGGGTGGTGATGACTTCTCTCAGGACACACTTGGGATTTGTACTAGACGAGCTAACAATTGGTTGAAGCTGGGTAATAGGCACATGAGAGTTCATTATGCTATTTTGGTTTTTTCTTCAAAATATTTTACAGATTACCTGAACTACCTCAGTATCCAGCACAGCCTGCCAAGCCACCATTAAAACCGCTAGCTCCCCAGATTGTGGTCTCTTACTGTCATTTGCCAGGAGAGTCTACAGCTCCCCAGGAGAGAGCTAACTTCAGTTCCTGGCAAGAAAATGTTCAGGATGAACCTTGAACATCTTACACCAGAAAGTAAGAAAATTTATCCAAGACCACAAAGGTATGTCAGAAGGATCTAGGAGCCAACTTGAAAACTTCCCACTGGCCAAAGTGGAGATAATTTGATCATCAATAAGAATAATAATTTCAGTGGATTGGAACATGGAAAACATTCCATCTGTAACTTCAAAATTATTTTTTCAAAAACCTAAATAATCACTTATGAAGGGTGCTAGGAAGCCAGCTCATTATTTTAAAAATTAGTAAAAAAGGTTATTTCTTAGGACAGTCCTCAGTGCAGGCCCGTCCAGGGTTGGTGAAACAGGCAGATCCTGGCCAGGTCAGGCCAGTCAGAGGCCGAGCCTGCCCAGGGACCTCTACATACCCAAACACAATGTCCTGAACTTCCTGTACAAACGGTAAGCATAGAGTAGGTGAGGGGAGTTTTCTCTTTATGTAGTTTCCTGGCTAATAAATGAAGAAATAATGATCAGATTAAAATATCACCATTGCAACTCCTAATGAAACTGTGGATCTAGGCAGTGGTCACCAGTAGCCACTAATCAGGAACACCGGCCCAGTCATTGTGTTATTTGATCTACACCACATAGCAAGGCTGGTGCTCAAGTTAGATTGGTGGCAGACACAGAGCCAAGTGGGGATTCCTTGTTCCACACCTCATGTGACAATGAGAAACTGACTCTTGCACCTGGTCAAGCCTCTAGAGCTAGGTGCCTGTTGAAAGAGCTAAAATATCTGACCTGAGACTGCACTCACTAGGAAAGTCTATCTGCAGGCTTGGTCCTTGGCTGGCATGTGGGACTGTGGATTTGGGGAGGGCCCCCACCATTCCTTGATAAGAGTGGGTCACTGTGCAAACAATGTGGCTAATGCTGAACACCTGCTTTCCTTCCAGGAGCCTGGAATTTTGGTACATGCTGGGCAGAGGGTGGCTACATTACCAGTGAAAACCTTGGGCACTGTCTCTAATGAGCTTCCCTGGTAGCCAACACCTCACGTGTGTTGTCACAGTTCAGTGCTGGAGGAATTAAGTGTGCCCTGTGTGCCTCCACTGGGAAGGGACTCTTGGAAGCTGCATCTGGCTTCCTATGGGCTTCTCCACATGCCCTTCTTCCCTTTGCTGACTGTGCTTTGTGTCCTTTTGCTGTAATACATCACAGTATCCCAAGTCCTATGATCCTTCCACTGAACCATGGAACCTGGAGGTGGTCTCAGGGCCCGGCCCAACAGGAAACTCAGGGGACAGGGGAGCAGGTTAATACCTCCACAGGGATTCTGTCAACAAAATCCAAAATGTGAGAAAGCCTACAGGAGAAATAGCCTCCCTTCAGCAGATAAATTACAAGAAAAATAGAAAAGGGGGATCTATAGATTAAAAGGGACTTAAGAGACCTAACAATTGACAGCAATGTTGTGGACCTTATGTGCATGTGAATAAACTAAAATAATTTAGGAGACAGTGGAAGAAATTCAAACACCAGGTATATCACCACCAAGTGGTGGAAATAGGAGTTATTGTTCATCTTTTTGGTATGATGATGGTATTGTGTGTCTGCTTAAAAAAAAAGAAGAGTCACATATTTTTGAATAGAGACACTTTTTTAAAAAGAGACACATACCGGAGTATTTACAAAAGAAAGGCTATGATAGCTGCAATTTCTTTGAAATAATTAGTTGGGGAGAGTGAGGATAGGGAAAGATGAAACAGGATAACTCGTGAGCCGATAATTGTGATGTTGGGTGATGGAGTCATGGAGGCTGGTTATACTACTCCCTGCTTTTTTATATGTTTGAATTTTTCCATAATAAAATAGTTTTATTTTATTTTTTAGGCAAAGCAGCCCTTGGTTGACCTCACAGATTGCAAGGACTTTGTCGGCTTACAATCCCTTATTTTTTTATTTTTTATACCTATAGCACCTGGTCTTCCTAAGTGGTCTCCCATCCAAGTACTAACCAGGCCCAACACTGCTTAGCTTCCACGATCAGACGGCATCGGGCTTGTCCAGGGTGGCATGGCTGTAGACTAAAGTTGTTTTAAAAGATTTTGTTTTTGTAAACAGGGCAAAGAATGCTCACTTGGCTCTGAAGTCTGCCAGCAACCTTAACCAACTGCTCTCTCATTAATTGCCAGGGAGTGGAACCTCAAACTCTGGCCTCCAGGAAGGAGGTCCTGGGGCACAGTGCTTTCACCTCCACTCAAGCTCAGCCTCCGACTAGCCAGACGGGCCACCTTCTGCCTCGGTACCACCAACCCTGCTCTGCACGCTGCCACCAGCCTGTCCTAAGAAATAACCCATAAAACGCCTAGAGGATTTGCCCAGGGCCCTCTGTCACCCTGACAGAAGGACCTTCAGTAATAGTACTGCTCTCCTCAGAGGCAGGAAAATGTTTTTTTTCTCCTGAGGAAATGGTCAAGGTTTCACATTGTAACACTGTCTCTTGGTCTTCGCTGTTAGCAAGCTCACAGCCTAATTTCTGCCCAATTGTATAAAGTACTGGGGAATCTCACTCTTAAATTAGGCAATTTACCTGTCTCCTTTTATACCTTACTTCCCACTCTTTGGGAATCTTTATTTTGTTCTTTGTATATACTGAGTAAGCCACCCTCGACTGTCCAATGGGGGGTGGGGTCTTCCATCGGAACAACTCGCCAGGGTCCCCTCTTTCCCTTCCCCACCAACCCCCACCCACCTGCCCAGGCAACTCACAGTGCATGATGGCTTGGATCTCATACTGGGGCTTCAAGGTCAGCGTGCGCCACGGGAGGGTGGGGCAGGTGAGGAGGAGGTCCCTCAGGGCCGGGTCCTGCAGGGCCTGCAGCATGGTCCGAGGGGCACCAGTCTCCAGTTTCCAGAAGGGCCCCTTCTGGAACAGGGGCAGGTGCAGAACGACTGGCTGAGTCTCTGTGCCCAGCACACAGCGGGCATAGCAGGTCTTGGGGTGCCTTTCCACAGCCTCAAGCATGAGAGGCTGCTCCTGAGGCACCACCCTGGCCTTCGTGTCAATTCTGTGTGTCGACATGAACCAGATGGGCAGCTGCTTGGAGCTCTGCATTATAGAAGAGACCAGCTCCTCCAGGGTTCCATAGCTCTGAGGGTCAGTGAGGGGACTGAAGTGGCCTGTGGGTCACAGCAGAGGGTGTCAGTGTTGGGCAGGCTTTGGTCATGTCCAAGGCTACGTACACCAGGCCCTGGTCTGGTCTCAGAGAACCTAGACAGAATCCTTTGAGGACAAATGCCAAGGGCAAGACAGCTTCTGGACACCCAGGCTGCAGGGCTAAGGGACAAGGGGCAGCAAGGGACCACATGTGAATGGACAGTGAAGGGCAGAGTTGGAGACAGTTTCTTCTAACACACAGGCACGGACACAGAGGGACTGTTGCCAGAAACAGCTAACAGAACAAGGATGCATTCCCCAACAGCCACATTGACAACTCCCACATTTTCCTACTTCCTGACCATCTGCCTCCAATTTAGCCAATTGCCCCCAGATACCTCACATCCCACATATCCAATCCCACACATTCAATATCTATCACCCCATCCTAGGGCAGCGCCACTGTCCCTCTCCCAAACTAGAAACCCAGGAGCTACTGACCCCCTGGAGCTACTGGCAAAATGTCCTCTGACCACCTCCCTTAACTGTCTGCCAATTCTGGCTGCCTGACTGCTCTACTCCCTTCTATCCCTCCCCATCCCATCCATCCTTTTCCTGCCACCCAACTGGCCTAAAATAATCCCACATCTGGACATAACTTCACTTTTGAGAGTTTCCTACCCAATAAGCTTAACACGTATCCTATCTAGGAAACATCATACAAACCAGGACTGAGGGACATTCTGCAAAAGACTGGTCTGCACTCTTCAAAAATGTCAATGTCAAGACAAAGAAAGACTGAGGAACTCTTGCAGCCTGAAGGAGTCTAATGAAATAGGACAACTGCCTACAATGTGTGATCTGGGACTGGATTCTGGATCAAGGGGAAAAACTGCTACAAAGGACATTATTAGGGCAGTTGGTAAAAGCTGAATATAGACTGTGGGTTAGACACTACTATTATATCAATATAAAATTTCTTGAATTTGATCATTGAACTATAGTCTTGTGAGTGAGTGTCCTTGTTTTTTAGGAGATACACTAAATATTAGGAGTGGTACTTAGATGTAAAGGGGCATCATGTCTGCAATTCTTAAGTGGTTCAGGAAAAATATATGTATACATATAAAATACATATAATAACATGTCCGTTTGTGTGTGACATTAGAGAGGAAAAAAGAGGAAGAAAGAGAGAGAAAGTAAATGCAATAAAATATAACAATTGGTGAATCTGGATAAGGCTGTACAATAATTCCAGCAAGCCTTCTGTAAATTTGAAAGTATTTCAAAATAAAAACAAAATCCTCAAAATACAAAATAACACACATCACTGTCATACTTAAAATCCTCACTGGCTCCTCAATGCCTTCAAAATAAAGACCAAAAGACCACACAAGTCCCCGGTGTTCTGGCTCCTGCCACCTCCCACCACTTGTGCTTCACCTAGAACCCACTGGGGTGATCACAGTGAATCATACTAAGAACCAGCCTTCAGAGGGGGCCTGCTCTGTGTCAGGCTTGTTCTATGTGCTTCATGTATGGCAACTCATCTCATCCTCACATCAAGTCTGAGTACCCCCGTCACTCAGGAGAAAGCTGAGGCCCAGAGAGGTCATGGGAACTTGCCAAGGCCACAGCTAGTGGCTGGCACAGTGGGATTCCCACTCAGGCTGTTTGTGGGCTTCAGCACCTGGCCCACAGTCCACCACATGACATGCCTCCTGCAGTAAGTGAGGTACATGAGGTTTCTGGAGCCCCAAACGTACACATGCTACTCCCTCTAGGGATCCTTCCTCCAACTAAGGTGCCACCCTCCTCTAGGAAGCCTGCACAGCCCACTGAGGCAGGCTGCTCCCGTCGGAGCCCCCTCTAAACTTGTGCCTACTTCTACTGTTGCCCCCCTCTCGCTGCCATCCTGGTGCCCCCCACCAGAGAGGGCTACCCCTGGTTCGTCCTGAGCCCCATATCTCCAGCCCCCAACACAGCGGCTGCCACACAGTGAGTGTCAGCAAATGCTTAGTAAGTGAATGTGTGAGGGGATAAAGACTTGGAACAAAAAAGTCCCAGCCAAGATGTGATGAGAGAGATGGGTAAGGAGAGGGTGCAGCCATGCCAGCCAGGCTCAGGGCATCATCAGACCTCCCTGAGGACAGGCAGTGATGGCTGAAGAGCCATGGTGGGAGGGAGTGCTGGGGGTAGCAAGCCCATGAGTATGTCCGCGAGTGTGCCTGGAGGCTGCCAGGGAACTTGGGGAGAGAGAGGTGCCCACCTTACCCTGGAAGTTGGGGTCCAGCTCTATGGTCTGGCCCGTCCCGGGATTCTCACAGACCACCTTCTGGAGGCGAACCTGGGTGACCTTAATCAGGTCCCCCGTGGAGAAGCTGCACTCACTCCCAGAGATCTCGTAGATGGACCCTGCAGACACAGACTCAGTTTCAAAGTTCAGCAGGGGCCAAGCACTGGGCCTTCCCTTATGGCCACTGGATCAGCCATTCTCAGGCACCATAAATGCTACCTTTGCCTCCTAGCGCTGGATGTACTCCTCTGTGGTACATTCTCTGGCCTTCTTCATGTCCCTGTGCCTCCTACACTGAGCTCATAGGACAGAGCTGATTTATCTTCACATCACTGCAGCCGGAAGAGGCCTGGCCTCTAACCATATGTTGAAGACACAAATGAGTAGATAACCTGGTGACTCCCCATTTCCTTACTGTACAGTTACAAAATCAGGCCCAGAGAAGGTCAGTGGTTACTCAAGGTCACACAGAGCCTAGCATCCATCCTGGTGCTTTCTTCTTCTTCTTCTTCAGATGAATGGTTTTTTAAAAAAAGCACAGGAGAGAATGGAAGGCCAATGACAGGGGATGGAGAGGGTGAGGGGGCGCATAGACAGGATTCTGGGCCCCCTCCTTTGAGCCTGGTAGTGTCACTTTCCTGGTTTAAAGTTCTTAAAACAGTGTCCAGAACATAGGAGGTGCTCAATAGAGATCTCTCCCATACATGGAGTGCACAGGCTCTGTACCCTGCTGACGACAGAAAGTGCAGCTGGACAAGCCTTGAGGCCACTTGATCCCAACCCACCCCAGGGCAGCCCCAGCAGGACCCTTCGCAACAGCCCTGAGAAACTGGTGAAAACCCCACCCCTTACACACAGGCTCATAAAACACACAGTTCTGTCTACAGTCTCAGGGGTGGGCCCTGGGGCTGGTGGGGACATTGCGGTGGTGCCGAGCGCTGTGGTCAGCACTGCAGATGCATCTTTGATTTAAAACCCATGACTGCCCTCAGAGGAACAGTTTCCCTTTCCTAAATAATGAAACAGCCTCAGTGAGACTGAGTAGGCAGCCCAAGATTATCGATAATAAGAGGCCAAATTGGGACTCAAGTCCAGGGTGTTTGCCTCCAAAGCTGCAGCTCCTCACAGGTTCCAAGTGGAAATGTCCAGGCCAGCCACCTGCCCCATCAGTATAATCATTTGTCCTCTACACTCACCCCACCAGGTTCTTCTCTTACCCTAACTTCCGTCCACTACCAGGCTCAGGGAGAATGAGGAAACACAGGTATTATGAGACACAGGAGGTAGGGGGTGTTGGGAGGAGAGCAAACAGAGCACAGGTGCCTGCTGGAAGCCCAGAGAGGTAGTGTCAGGGTTTGAACCCAGATCTATCAGATTCCCAGGTGAACCTGACCGGACCCACTGAGTGGTGACCCGTCCTGTCCACTTTGTGGCCCTCCGTATGTCTCACCCTTGGTCCAGAATCCACATAGGGCCTCAGAACACTTTACTGGAAGCTGCTGTGGCAGAGCAAGGGAACAGAGAGAGGGGACAGCGAGAGGGGACAGGATGGCTAGGGCACCCATGCATTAGTTTGCTCTCTAAGGAAGGAGCCTCCCCAGCATCACCCAGTGTCTGAGTTCCCTCTCTCCTCCACGTCCTCCTTCCCCACTGAGACGCCCTCAGCTGCTCTCACACCCACAGCAGCCAGGTTTTCCCATTTGCTGAGCAGCTGTCCTCTGCCTTCCAGGGCGGGTTAGTTCTTTGCCTCTTGCTCTTTCACGGGATAACAAGTGACAGGGCCCTGCTGTGTACCCATCCATCCCTGTGAGATAGGTGGGCTGTGGCCAGGTGGGCAGATGTGCAGAGAGCTGGGAAGGCTTCCAGGATGAGGAGCTATTTAAGCGGAGAACTGCAGAGCTGATCAGATCAAGTACTGCCCATCGCCAAGCAGAAGACAAACGTGGGATGAAGGAACTGAAGGAGGGCGGTGTAGATGGGCGTCAAGGGGGAGTGCGAGGCCACACGGAGGGGAGGGCTGACCTGCCACTTAAGAACCAAGCCACAGCTACGTGTCGTGAGTGCCTAATGCCGCGCCCCCCACAACTTCGGACCGCAATCAATGCAGCTGGTTTGGCTCGGTTCCTCTCCGATGGGCTCGGTTCCACCCATCTGTGTGTCTGAGCTCATTACCACCCTGCGGGGCAATCAGCGAAACTTCATTCCACGGAAGCAAAAGCCGAGGCCCAGAGAGGTTAACTGTAGCCCCAAATCACATAGCTTGGGCAGTGGCAGAGTCGGGGTTTGAAACTCGGGCTCACTTTCTCGGGTTTCTAACGCCCTGGCAGCGCCTCTGTGGGACACGCAGGGAGAACCCGGTAGCGGAGGAGCCAGGGGCCGAGGGGTCTAGGCACTTTACTCACCCTGGAAGTAGACCCCCGAGCAGATGCGCAGCACACGCGGGAGGGAGGCAGGGTCCAGGGCGCAAACGAAGTCCTGCAGCGACATGGACTCCATGGTCCGCGCGGCTCGCCAGACGCGGACTGAGCGGCCGGGCGCGCGCGCTCAGGCAGGAGCCGCCAGCCCCGCCCGGCCCCGCCCCGTTCGCGGGGTGCCGCTCCTCCACCCGGCCCCCCGCGCTCTGGCCTAAGCAGTTTCCCTTTCCCAGCCCCAGGTTCCGCATCTCTAGAATGTGGTTGCAATACCTACATGCCACATTGGTGGCACGATTTGCAGGTCTAGATCAGGACCTGCCCGCCCGCCCCCGGGAGGCTCTGAATAAATAAAAACAGGTTCCTACGTCCCCAATTGTCAGTGATGGACCCCGAGGTAGAGGCGGGACAATGATGAAGATGCAGGAAAAGGCCCAGAAACTCCTCCACTCACCCATTGTCCCCGCGGCCCTCCTAGTTAGAACGAGGAAACGCAGCCTGCCTGGCGTGGCGCTTGCTGGGTCGCATAGGAAAGACACCCTCCTGCTCTTTGCGTACAGTGTCAGGTCTCCTGAATTCCTCTCCAGGACACCCCGTGGTCTTCTACCGACGCGGAACTCCTTCTCTTTGCAGGACGTTCACACCCTCTGGACTCTTCTAGTTAAAAATTCTTCCTTGGGCTAAAGAGAACTCTGCTTACGAGAGTCCAACCTCTTCTCCTGACCCCACAAACTTAGATGAGGCTTTTCCATTTCTCCGTCCCTCAAGAGTTAGATTGACAGAAGTTCAAATTCCAGTTCCTCATCTTATTTGTTATATAATTTTAGGTGAATCACTTCGATTTTCTGAGTTTTAGTTTCCTCATCTATAAAATAGGAGAAAGAATCTTAGCTGGTTATGAGGATTAAATGATATGATATAGGCATTGCATAAAATGCTTTATTTCATTTTTTTGTTATTATAAAAGTAATAGAAGACTTCTAATCAGAAATAATAATGAAAGTTTAAAATAAAAGGAATAAACACTAATAAAAGACACTTGACAAATAAAGAGGACAAACATTCTTTCCTCATCACACAGTATATTTACTACTAAAATTTTGCTGTATTTCTTACCACTCTTTATTCTGCCTGTTTTTTAAATTTTCAATTTACAGTAAAGTTGCATAAGTACTAGAGATTTCCTATACATCCCTCAGCTAATTTCAAATTTCTCTAACGCTGCCATCTTGCATTACCATAATGCATTTGTCAAAACAAAGAAGCGAACATTGCTGAATTAGTGTTAACTAAACTATAGACTTTACTTGGATTTCATCTGTTGTCTTTTTTTTCTGTTCCGGAACCCATCCGGGATTCCATATTGCATTGAGTCGTCATTGCGTCCTGTCTTTGACACTTTCTCAACCTTTCCTTGTTCTTCTCATGACCCTGACAGTCTTGGGGAGCACTGGGCAGGTTTTTTGCAGAAAGTCCCTCAATTTTTTTTTCTTATGCTTTCCTCATGACCAGACTGAGGTTACAGATTTTAGGGGAGGATACTACCAAGATGAGGTGCGCTTCCTCATTACAGCCTCTCAGTGACCACATGCCACCTTCATGACTTCTCACTGTGGTGTGAACCTTGATCAATCACTGTGGTGCTTCCAGCTGTCCCCACTTAAAGTTGCTGTCTTCCCCTCTCCGTTTGCTATTCTTTGGAAACAAGTCACTAAGTGCAGCCCACCCTCAGGGGGAGCTAAGCCCCACTTCCTGGAGGGCGGAGCATCCAAACAAATTACTTGGAATTCCTCCTTAAGAAAGATTTTCTCTTCTCCCCCATTTATTTATTTATTCAAGTATTTATTTATGTCAGCATGGACCTGTGTATATTTATTTTATACTTTGACTTAGGATCTAATACTACATTATTTATTTTGTTTCAGCTTTGAGACTCTTGGGTCCCTTTGCCGTACCCCCATCGTTCTATCCTCTGAGCACTTTCTTACTGTCTGACACTACAGGATGCCCCAGGTTCATCTTGTCTTTTTCCTGCCCCAGTCCTACAATCAGCCATTTCTCCCAGAAGCTTTGGTTCCTTTTATTGGAAAATGGTGTTTAGGAACCACCATCTGGTTGGTGACAGCGCTCCTTCCCCCTGGGTAGCCTATTATTTTTGTCTTTTTCTTCTCTTGCATAAACATTTACAAATACACCCCAGGATCCTGCTGAAATCAGGTCTAGCCACGACCTTAAAGGAAAAATACTTGGATGATAACGCTCAACAGAAAATTTCGAATTCTTTCCTTTCATTTCACCTTTGTCTTTTTCCAGGTTCCTGGGCGTGGAAGTGGACTTACCAAAACTAGCAGGCAAAAGCCTACTACGACCAATATATTGAAACCATTTCCTTGCCATTACAATTTGTAGTTATATACTTACCCGTGTAATTATTGGCTTAATGTATCCTCAGCAACAAAACAGTTGGCTTCTGGAGTGCAGAAACCAGGGTACCAGGCTGCTTTGCTCCCCGGTGTATCCCCAGCGTTTTACACAGGGCCTGGCACATAGTAGGTGCTCAATAAACCAGCATCATTGGGACTTGCTGAATGAATGGCTAGAAAATACTTCCTTAAGATAGATTCCTGAAGTACAATTTCTAGGCCAAATTATGTGCTTGATTTTATAGCCTCTAAGGGTGCGTTTCAGTCATGCTCAAGGCTGCTGAGCCTCTAATGGACTGGATGAGATAAGGAAGGAGCTGAGGGAAACGGAACACAGTTACGCAAGGACCTCTGACCCAGGAGGAAGTTCTGCTCAGCAGAGGAGATAGGACAGAGCACAACTTTCTACATGTTTCCAGAAACATTGGCAGATGTGATTTTCTGAGCACCTACTCCTAGCAGGCCTTATACAACCATTCACTCACTTAATCCTTCTTACAAGCAGCCAAGACAAAAGTTATTAATCCCACTTTACAGATAAAGAAACTGATGCTCAGAAAGGCGAAAGGACTTCCCTGTGGTTGCCATTGCCCAAACCCTTTCCCCTTCCGCAGGCTGGGAGTGCCCTCCTGGTTCTCCCTGGCTCCCTGGGAGCTGAGCAGGGTACAGAGAGGAAAGCTCGTGCTCACACAGAGCTGGGGAAGGTAGAGTGGAACGGAGACCTGAGGAAGAAGCCTGCAGCAGCCCAGAGTGGGAGCCCTTGTTTCATCTACCAGTCTTCTATCAGAGTTTTCGTAATCTGAAGGTGAACAGCTTGGGGCCTCTTAGTAAGCAGCCACTGGTCACAGTAACAGGGCGACTCAGGGGGACTGGGGACAGGGGCTGGACCCCTGCCTCCTGCATTTCACCACACACTCTTCCACATAGTATCATATGGCCTGATGTTTTCCAGCAACATACAAGGGGCTGGTGGGGGGGCGGCGGGGGCAGTTGCGTTAGTTGCCTCTCCCTTTCCAGGCAAGGAAAGCACTGGATGGTGGTTGTCACAGTTCCCTGCCGTCCACGTAAATGTGCACCAACTTGGCATGTTGGCCCAGCTGTCAGGAAGGTCCAGGCCTGGGTGTGGAGAGAGGTGGAGACTGCCTCAGCTCCCAGGATGAGCGAGGGCTGAGGCTCAAAGCTCGCTGCATGCTGGTCCCCTTATGCACGTCTGTCCCTACAGCCTGGAGCCTTCCCTGGGCTCCTGTGAACTTTTTCCTCTTGGCACAGGCCCTAATGGCTGCTCTGAAGTGGCCTTGAGAAATGGGCTCTTTCATAAGTCCCAAGGCAGCCTGTCATGCGATGATACCATTGGTGTAGGGGGTACCCCACCAGAGCAGGTACATGGCCACCCATGCGCCCCGAAGCTGTCATCCCTCTTCCTCTCCTGAGATATGCTCTTCCTGGGAGATCAAGACCTCACCTCTTGCTAGAGGCTTAAGTGGAGACAAGTGCAGAAAACTCACGAGATGAAGCCAGAATCACTCCTGGCCCTGGGAACTGTAGGGGCTTGAGAGGTGATCTGCTGTCTTTTCTGTTTTCTAGAGATTCTGTAACACGGTTTATAAAGATCTTATAAATAGCTGTCTGCCAGGGATCCCTGAGACCATGTGGAGACCACCTGCAGGAGTGCTCCCTCCCCTCCTAGATTTTCCCTGGGGGAAAAAGTTACTTCTGGAAAAAGATATTTACTATCCTCATATCCTCAAGGAGATGAGCATGTCTGGTTGTAAAGCTTCGAAGGACTGGTTCCTGCTCTGGTGTAGTGGGAAAGTGAGCCTTTTGCTTTCTTGACTTTGTGAGCAGGGAGCAGATAAAGGACCTTTGTGTGGGAGGAAGATGAGAAAGAGGGACGGGGTGGGGGGAGGTGAGGAGAGGTGGGAGGGTTTCCCGGCAGAGAGGAGAGAAGAGGAAAGGAGGAAGGAGAGGATAGAGAAAACTAGGGGAGGGGAAAAGAGGAAGTAAGGGAAGGGAGTGAATGAGGAGGTCTGGGAATCTTCAGGGTTACTTGAGAAGCTCCCACAGTCCAGTCCCAGGGCCTCAGAGAAGGCGTAGGGGATGCTGGTGGGAATGAGGGGGTTCCCAAGACACTTTGCAGGGGCTGGGATCAGTAGGGGTGGCTGTTGAGGAGGGCTGGTCAGAAGCTGCTCTGGCCTGAGAACAGGCCAAGTCCCAAGGGGGAAGCTGGGGGAGAAGCAGAGCCAGAATACAGAATGTGAAAACTTTGACCTTCGGCCTGAGGAAGTGGTTTGAGCCCAGAGGGGTTTTTGACCCTGCATTTCCTAACTGGGATGGGATGGAAGCTGCAACTCTGTGCTCACTGCATCAGAGGCATCCCTCCTGGAAAGGACTGGGGCACCTGCATGGCTGGCGAGCAGAGAAAAGGAAGTGGGCCTAGTTCTGGGAACAGGGTCGAGTTTTGAGCTCAAAATAGTACAAAAACCTCTGTGTAATTTCTGGGTTTTGGGGGGAGCTGCTGGGTCTGCCATGTCCTTCAGCAGAAGTTAAATGACAAGTTAGCTCTTTCTAAAGATCCAGCAATTCTACTTTCTAGATAGATAGCCAAAAGCATTGAAGGCATGATATCGAAGAAGTATCTGTATACCCATGTTCACAGTAGTATTCACAACACCCACGAGGTGGAAGGAACCGAGTGTCCACTGACAGATGAATGGATAAACTAAAAAGACAGTGTCGTATATCCATACATACAGCCATACAATGGACTATTATTGTTCAGCCTTAAAAAGGAAAGAAATCCCGATACCTGCTATGACATAAATGAAACGTGAGGACATTATGCTCAGTGAAATAAGCCAGTCACAAAAAGATAAATATTGAACGGTTCCACTTATATGAGGTACCTGCAGTAGTCAACATCACAGAGACGGAAAGCAGAATGGTGGTTGCCCGGATCTGGTGGAAGAGAACATAAGAAGGTTTGTTTAATGGGGATTGAGGTTCAGGTTTTCAAGATGGAAAAGTTCTAGAGATTGACTGAACAAATGATGTATTAACACTACTGAACTGTACACTTAAAAATACTTAAGGTGGCAAATTTTATGCTATGTGTATTTTATCACAATCTTTAAAAAAATTGTCTCAGACTATTTCTAAACCTGAATCCAATGTACACCATTGGTTATTCTTCAACAATAATCTGGCTGGTATTGAAGTCCAGGTTGTAGACAATGCTGCCCCCGAACTTGGAAGCTTGGCTCCATGGACTTATAGTAATGTGTTTGCTATTGGGAAGTTCAATGTCATTCTTATTCTAGACCTCTTATGTGTGGAGGTTGGGAGCCTTCTCTCTGTCCCTGGTGGTCTGATATTTCACATGCTCAGCTATCTGCAGGTCTTTCATTCTTGCTTCTGGCCACTTGTGAATCTTTTTAATCTGAGGACTCACGCTCCTCAGTTCTAGAAACTTTCTTGCTTTTCTCTTTCAGGAGCTCCTTTTAGTTGTGTATTGTATCTTCTGGACCAATTCTTCATCTCCCTGCCCTTCTGTTCTACTTTCTAAGAGATTTCATAGACTTCATCTTCTAAACATTCTACCGCTTTTAATAATTTACAACAACTTATTTGAAGTTCTTATGTCATAGATATTATATATCATGTGTGAGAGAGGGAGTTGTCCAAGATTATCTTCCGCTTACACCCACCCCTCCAAAGAAAAAAACAGAAGCAATTAAGAAATGCAATTATCATGGTGCAAATTATCAATCGAGATAGCCAATTGCCATCTAGGGCTTATTTTGGAATCTAAAAGTTACTTCCACAAAGTGTTGTACAATCTGAAGTCTAGTTGTCTTTCAAGACACTCTTATGCAAACAACCCTTCTGAGGACAGATTTCTATGGACAGGGCTAATACATTTTTAATGACTAGTCCCACAGACACCCTCACCCCATTAGATAAGAAAACAAGGCAGATGCTTTCGTAAAAGTTCTCATTTTGACCCCTGTCACGTCTGATTTTTAAACTCATGTTTATGATGAAGCATAATAAATATTTCTGTTTCTGCAGCTTCATGAGAGAAAGGACACCTCCTTCGCATCTTTCTGAGGGTAATTTTCATAGTAGTTGTTAATTAGGAAGATTTTCATTTTGAGGGGCCAGGTATTGGAATTTTATTAGTTGGGACTATAAGAAAGAGCAGGCCAGAAAAGGCCATTTTCTAGAACTAGAGAAAAGGTAAAATTATTTAACAATTCCATTATTTAATCACATTGAATTGGGCCCTGTTCCACAGACAATAGGCAACACATCTGCTCTGACATCCTCTGCCCCTTTGCTGGGTCTGTCCCATCCATGGCCTGGGCATTGCACAAACTTGGTGATGGAAGGCCTGGAGGCCTGGAAAGGGGAACTTGGCTCACCAGGCACTGTGCTAAGTGCTTTACATTTCACTAAACTCGCAATACCCTGAGAGGTAGGTTATCTCACTCTACCCATTTTAGAGATGGGAAAACTTACCACCTAGAGAGGTTAAGTGTGTCCAAAGTCAACAGACAAGAGGAAACTGAACCAGGATCCCAGTTTCCAACCACCTTTCTCAGAGCAGGAGGCCCCAGGGCAAGCCCAGTCCCTTTCTCAGGGCCTCTCTCTGCCACTCCCCACAGGAACTCCCTGCTGTGGCCTCGCTGCCCTACTTCCCCTAAGGGCTTGGGAGTGATATCATTTTGGTGATGTCTCCTCCCAACACCCTGAGACTGAGTCCCTTTGGTTGGCAAAGGTGAAGGGACACAAACTCTAGACTCAGGATGTTCTTCTAGCTGGGAGGGAGGATTAAACAGGATCACCCAGTGGGACAGGATGGGACAGGATGGAAGGAAGGGGGCGGGGTGGGGCGGGGTGAAGGAGCTTTGTGATGCATTTCAGCTCAATGTCATCCATATTTCTGGCCCATGTGAGGTTGCTGGGAACTGGGGTCCACATGACAGTCTGCCCTCCTGGCACCCAAGTGGAGAAGCCTAGTGGGTGAGGGTTACTCAAGCAGACCTTCCTTCTGCAGCCTGGGGACCAGGGAGGGCCACCCAGAGAAAGCAATGAGCAAGCCAAGAGTGAGCAGGAAATGAAGGGAGAGGGCAGAAGGGAGAAGCACACTGAGGAACCGAAAAGAAGTTTCAACTGGGAGCTAGCTCTGAGAGTCCCCAAAGAGTTTGGCCTTCACCCCAAAGGTTTGGGGGTTGAGTACTTGATTGATGTGGTGTCAAATGCATTTTAGCAAGACTCCCGGGAGGGGCGCTTAGAAAGTTCTGCTCAGAGGAGAGAGGAGGGAAGAAAAGCCCCTCCTGGGCTACTTGGCAGATGAGAGAGGCATTTAGAGGCAGAATGGAAAGTGTGGGATGAGCCATAGGGTCTGGGTTAAAGTGTCCATTTGGGGAGGGCTGCCTCCAGCTCTGGTCAGTCTTGGCCACTGGGACAAGGAGGGAGCATGCCGGCCTGTGCCAGGCTTGCCCCTCAGCTCTGCTGTCTGTGAGCTGCTGATGGTGACATAGTGCCTGGACTTCCTCTGGTGACCGCCCACTTTAGCCCCAGTTCTGAGCTTTCCCAAAATAACGGGGCCTGAGTCCCTGGGCCAAGCTGCCATCTCCACCTCCAGGTGGGGTTCTGTGTCCAGAGTGGCTGCTGGTGTAGCTGCTGGGCTGGGAGCCTGGCAGAGCCTTTCCGATTCTCTCTAAAGATGCCTGGAGCAGTGAATTATTAGTAAAGAAAGGAGGCCTCTGTCCCAGCAAGTGATTCCAGCCACTGGGAGCTCCAGGGGACAAGGCAAGACCTAGAGACCCAAGGGAGAGAAGGAGGGGTGAGGGAATGGGCCCCCTCTCTCCTTCCCTGCAGCCCCGCTGCCCTGAGCCCTCTGGTCTTACAGAGTCTCAGGTAGAAGGCATCAGAATCCCCCTCTCTGCCAAGGCTTCCGTATCACTCACTCTATATCCAGCCCTCAGGCCTGTGTCTCCAGCCCTACCTTGAGCTCCAGGTGTTTATACAGCTGTCCACTTGACATCTCCCCTTTTTATAACACAAAGTGCCTAAAACTCAGTCCCTGCCCCATAACTTCACCACCCACAGTCCCCTCTGCACTAAATGGCACCTCTGAACACCCAGGTGCCAAGGCCATTCTCCCTGGACTCTGTCCCTTCTCTCCAGCTGCCATCGTGGCCCAAATCGCATCATCTCACCCTCTAAAAACCTTGCCATGGACCTTCCCACCTCCAGCCTCGCCTCTTCCATGGCACTGTCTGCCTGCCACTGTCTGTTCTTACAATGCCGCCTCGTGTTTAAACACTTTAACGGTTCTCCGTGGCCCTCACAGTGAAGGCTGAGCTCCTCATGACCTGGCCCCTCACATCCTGGCCCCTGACGACTCCACAACCTCATCTCTTGCCTTCTCCTTTCAGATCAGCTTCTTCAGCCACCTTGAAGCAATCCCGAAATACCCACTCTCTTCCTCGGGCTTTTGCACGTGCCCAGAATATTCCTCCCCACTCTCATAGCTGGAAACTTCACATCAGATCCTAGCCCTGGTGGACCTTTTCTGGGAAGGCTTGCCTAATGGCCAAGCTGGTTAGGCGCTCCCTGGACTTGCTCCTGTCCCCTCACTGACTCCTTCATTCAACAAATATTTACCAAGCGCCCACAACGTGCTAAGCCCTGTTCTAGCCATTTTGACTACATCGGGAAACAAAACAGGTGAGCACCCTTGCCCCTAGTGGAGCCTACATTTAAATGGGGTGGGGGAAGACAGAACATAAACAATACAGGGCAAATAAGTAATTGGCCTAGTGCAGGAGGTGACGAGTGCTACGGGGAAAATGGAGCCAGGGAAGGAGTGAGGGGTAAAGAAGATGGAGCAGACTGCAATTTTAACTGAAGATGGTGGCCTTTGGGTGAAGACTTTGTCAATGCCTTCTAGCCAAAGACCACGAGGAACACAGGGCAGTTAGCAAGTTGGGCAACTCAGTAAGAGGGTGTCTAGAAAGGACTTACAAAATTTGGGTTTGGGTTAGATGATTTCCAGGAGAGTTTAGGAAGCAGAACTTTGCTCTGGATTGGAAGCTGTCAGGAAGCAGGGGCAATTCTACGACTGGGGCTCTTGATAACCTATCCAGCAGGAGGGAAGACCAGACCAAAGCTGCAGCTGTCATTCATTAGTAAGAAGCAACAGCTGTCACACTAGCCAGTGTAAGGGGATTGCATTAATTTCCTGTTTGTCGTAGCAAATTACTACAAACTTGGTGGTTTCTATCGACAGAAATGTAGTCTCTCACAGTTCTTGAGGCTGGAAGTTTGATATTAAGGTGTTGGTAGGGTTGGTTCCTTCTGGTGGCTCTGAGGGAGAATCTGTTCCTTGCCTCTTTCCTGGCTTCTGGTGGCTGCTGGCAAGCCTTGACATTCCTTGGCTTGTAGATGCATCACTCTAATCTCTGCCTCCATCTTCACATACATTCCCTTCTGTGTCTTCTCCTTTTCTGTCCCTTATAAGGAATTCATTATTGGATTTAGGGCCCACTCTAATTCAGGATAATCTCATCTCAAGATCCTTATATTAGTCACATCTGCAAAGATTTATTTCCAATAAGGTTACATTCTGCGGTTCCATGTGGACATACCTTTTGGGGCCACAAGTCAACCCACTACAAGAATGATTAGTCTTTTCATGGTTTAGATAATGTTTGTGTTTTGTCTGTATTCAGACATGATAACTGAGTGATCCTGTGTGTCCTGATCTATCATGGTCACCTCAGAGTAGCCTTTTCTGATGTAGATGGTCTGTCAAATGTTTATGTTCAGCCAGGGAACACCAAAGCCCAGCTGGGAGTGCCAGGCCAGCTCCTGGAGGCCACAGCCTGCTTTCCTCTTTTTCAGCTTGAAGGCAGTGAGGGAGGGAGTCATGCCACAGGGGCAAGCGGGGAGCATGTCTGGAGGGCTAAGGGACCAGCCAGGCCCAGGGTGGCTGCAGCAGAGTGAGCAACGGGGAGAGAGGTAACAGGAGGGGCCGCAGAGCAGGGCAAGAGGTGCAATAGAAAAACTGTTCTTCCTCTGGAGGAAATGAGGTCCCTTTGGAGTATTTGGATCCGAACAGTGAGCAAGACTGACCAGGGCCATGAACAGGCACGGTTTTGATGGAGTGTTGGTTGATTGGGGTGGATTCAAGATGGAGTGGAGGAGAACTAGAGATAGCAAGATGAGACCATTCTTTCCAGGAGCTTTACTACAAAGTGGAGCAGAGAAAGGGAAGAAGCTGAGAAAGATGGTGGGAAAGTGGAATCAAAAGATTTTTTATTTGTTTTCACTTAAGGTGAGAGCAATACAGTGAGCTTGACTGCTGCTGGAAATGGCCCAGAGGAGAGGGTGGTCTCGATAGTGTCACTAGGAGAAGGCATGACTACAGACAAGGCAGACAGGCTCTAGTGCCCAGGTGGCAACATGGCTGGGTGGAGGAAGACTGTGGTGATGGGGAGAGAGGTTGGGTGGGGGGAAGCTGAGGCAGGTGGGCTGGGAGACTTGGTCATCAGATCTTTTTTTTTTAATAGTTTATATTTTATTTTGTCTTAAAAATGTTCATTGTGATTCACAAAATTATTTCATGACCTACTAATGGGTCACACACATAATACGCAAAACACTGACATAGAAGCATGTTCCACTATTGTTTTGGTAGCTTGAATATATCTGCTTGGTGACCGAAGAAACTAGCTCATCTGTTAGATTGTTGGCTGGTACAAGAACTTTTTGAAGTGGTAGATATATACTTAGATTTTCATTCCTGATACTTTGGGATGGAAAGAGTTTTAAGAGGGCCAGTTACAGTCTGATTTAGTGAAGCTCCAGTGAAGTTTTCCATGGCTAGGTCAACTGTCAGGTTGGAGCTGGTGACATATTTCTAGATCTTTCTGGGAATGCATCCTTGACCTCCAGCCCAGTGCTGCAAGCCTCGCTTCTTTCTCTTCAAGCATTCCAGAGGTTCACTTCTGAGAGCCTCGCATCTCACCTGCACTTCCTTAGTAACTTTGCTCCCAGGCTATGAGGCAATAGTGTCACCTAGCATGGCCTAGGTCTAGAGACAACACTTAAGAGTTTCACAGACTCCAAAGGGGACCAGAGATGGAGACAGAGGGGCAGGAGATTGAGAGGGAGAAAAATCAGAAAAGGACCAAAATCCTGAGTCTCTCACAGACTCAGGAGAGGCAGCAACCTGAGTCAGGATCTCTCCTGTGTTGTGCATAGTCCAAACCACTAGGGCCAAGTTCAAATTCTTGCTTTACCATTTGCCAGCTGTGTGACCTTGGTCCAGGGACTCTCTCTGAGCCTCAAGTTCCCCAGCTGTAAAATGGGACACCACCATCTCCTTTCAGGAGTGTTAGAAGAATTAAGGGGAGAATAACACACATAAAGCGCCAGCAGGGTGCAGGAGAGTGGGCCAGATTCTTTTGTCCTCTCCCACCCCACAACCCTGGGGTTCACAGCCGCTCCATGGATGAGAGCAGGACCCCACCTTCTGGCTGACTCTGGAACTGCACTTTTGCCCCTTTTCGGAGGTTGAGGGTCCAAATACACTTCTCCAGCGGAATAGGCAATGATTTTATTCTGTAGCAACAGATGCCACTCAAAGTCAGTAGGTGAGCACTCCACAGCCTTCCCAACACCCTTATCATATGCTAGGGGCTTTAATACACCCTGGCCCCGTTGCTCCTGCAGCTGCCCCTGCTCAAAGTACCCTCTCCTCCACTACTTGGAAACACAAAGGTCACCCCTCCGAAGCTTTCCATGGCCCTCTTCCTTAACCTCCTTCCCTCCTGCAAACATAACTACTAGAACTTTCTCCTTCATATTCTCTCAACATTTAAACTTACCTCTAGATTTGCTAAACCATATGAGAAAGCACTAAAACACTTACTTGTCTCTCCTGCTTCAAGGAGACTCACCTGACGTCAGGGACCGCCTTATTCATCTTCTGCAGAGGAGTACCATTCACAGCTGAAGTCTCCCCAAGGAAGTCTCACCTACTGTGGTGTGTGTGTATGTGCACGCACATGTGTATTTTCCAATACTTCTACATGAGCATGTCTTAAAACGAAAAGTAGGTGTCTTTCTCCACAGGATTCATCACCTCTCTGGCCCTGGGAAGGAAAATGTGTGTCATCCCTTCCCTCCTCAGCAGATGGCCCATTAGTGGGCATAGGACTTTGGGGAAACCAATGGTCACTTCTCATGTAGGGTGGGCCCATCTCCCGGAATGGGGATAGGCTGTGTTTCTCAGCAGCATCATGCTCACTTGAGCAATAATCATTTACCATTCCTTGTGGTGAATGGGAGGGGCTTATCTATCTATGGTCAAAGTCTAGGGATGCATTAAGGCGAGAGGTAACTGAACCCCTCCTGCAGTGCTCATCTTTGAGCTGCCCTAAATCATGTAGGAAGAAATCAGAAATACAGTGCCAGGCAAGCCAGGTTTCCACACATACATGCCTCCTTATGTCACACAACTACCAAATTCAGGTACTCCCGCTTCCAATAAAGGCAACTGGGCTCTTGGAGATTTTATATATATAGATATATATTTATATATAATATATATTTATATATATATAATATATAATTAATATATATAATAGCTTTGCAGGCTTGGGTAGTCTCTGTTGAGCCTTCTTTGGGACACAAATGCAACTTTCACTCTGCAACTCAAATGCTGGAAACAATGCAGGGCATAATCTCTCAACCAGAAAGGATTTAATTATCTAAACTAACCAAAATCCTTTAATATACCTTCCAGGAAGTTGTCCAGCTTGGAAAAAAATTTCAACTTCAAAACAAATGCCTATAAATCAATATAGCTGCAGCCTACTGAGCACAATGTGCCATCTGTGGACCACACACATCCTACACCTTAACTCCTTCTAGAGGCTATGTAAAGCTGTGCTCTGCATTCAGACTAGAGTCTCAATTCTGACTTCGCAACAGTGGGATCATAGAGAAGTTTATTTTGTCTGATCCTGTATTCTCATCTGTAAAATGGGTATAAAAACAGTATTCCTTTAGGGCTATGTGAATTAAATGATATGCTGTAGATGGTTTCCAGGGTAGGTGGATGCTAAATGAGTGACTGACAGTAACCTTCACTCTGAGGGGAAGGTACCCTCCTAATATGAAGACAGTCGTTTCCACCATGGCTGATGAAGAAGTCAGCTTCTTATATAGATTTTATGGACTTCTGCTCTTTATCAGGCTGCTTCTGACAGTAGTCCACTCTCAACCCAAGGGATCTGGAACCTAGCTGGCATCTTCATCACAGAGCCACATATGTGTTTCTCACCACACTAAGTGCACTTCCTGCAATGAGGTTCCAGTATGGAAGACATCCATTAAATCTAAACCCTGGCTGAAACCCCTTCTAAACTTACTCAATTTTAGCTTCCTTTTGGTCCTGTGCCACCTGAGCTCAAATGCATGCAGCTATAACCAGAGAGTGGGTGACCAGGTTTAAATCACATCCACCCCAGGACAAGTGCCCCAAAGCCCAGTCTCCCCTGTAAGGTCTGTGGTTCTGTCTCCTGATGAAGGGCAGCAGGCACCTCTTAATCCACTTTGCTCGGAGAGGCTTCAGTGGGGATTGGAATCTCTGGTTAGAATTCCACCTTTGTCAGGGGGCACCTTTATTTGGGGTAATAAAATAGAGAGCATCACCTCCCAAGCCCAATAGCTGTACCTTTGACAAACATTCCCTAATGCAGTGGGAATCAGTGACGGCGACTGAATCACAACTGCACCCAAATGACAAAAGTTACGTTTAATTTACAATGTAATAAAGGTTACAGGTAAAAAGCTACACATAAAGCGTGAAAAGGCCTATTACACAAATGTACAAATCTCTGTACAAAGCTCCTATCGTTTCCTACCTTCATCTCCTACGTTTGTTAGCCAGATCTTGTCTTGGAGCTCTGGATAATGAGAGCTCTCAGTCAAGGGGGGAAAGAGCCTCCGAACCACCATCTAAACATGCCCTCTTAGAGATGTCAGTTACTTGCAAAGTAAAAATCTTTTCCTTTTTAATTGGAATTGCTCTAACTGGTCATATCCTTTAAAAGTTGCCTTCATAACACACCTGAAAAGGAAAGTAAAGCCTTAGAGAGTAGAGGACAGTACTCTGGCATCAAATGAGAAACTTCGGCAAGTAGAGTACTCAAGTTTGACGAGAAAAACAGGTAAAGTTCAAACAAAGTAGTAAGCTTAAAACTATCAATCTGTGTCTATGGCACTGGTCACAGACAAAAATCAAAATGTTCTCATTCCAACAGAAAGGACAAAAAAGAAAAGCCTAACTATTGGACCTCAAAACCATTGACCCAGGAAAACATTTTTGAGTTGAAACCTTAGCTTAATTGAAGAATTCTAAATCTCTTTTTTATCAACCTCAGATCTGTGGCAACCCTCTTGCTATCTGGGACTTGTGAGGATAGTAAATATAAATTAGGTTGCTGGGCCCACAAGGCTGGTGATGTAATTGTCATCTTCCCAGCTCAGGATTCAACCTGAGGGCCAGGAGTCTCTCCACAGGGGTACGTGACTTTAAATAAAAATGATCCTAGAAAGAAGGAGAAAAGAAAAAGGAGGTAATGGAAGGCCTGAGAAAGAGCCAGGGCAGCCTATTTAAAAGGATATATAAAACATTTCTCTACACTGAAAGTGTTCTGAAGACAGGTCTTTATGGGATATTTCAACCACTCCCCACTTTAATATCACATGGTTAGGACCCCAGGAGACATTCTGAAAGATGATACTGCACACATGGAAATTTTTTCTCCCTAGTTCATTAGCTCCCCCATCACCCTTCCACCCAGTTCCCACCCAATCCCTCCCTTTTCTATGACCAAAAATATCAAATCAGTAAGGAAGGTGTGGGCTTCTTGCCCGGCCAAGCTTCTTTTGCATATTTCTTTTTCTTGGGTTCGTTGACAGCTTCAGGGTTGTAGACTGCAGGATTTGGTGCAGGATTCATGTTCACTGCTGATGGCACAACAGGAGTCAAGTCCACATCAGGGGCGAGGTTTGGGTATGGCATGGGCAAACCACCGATGAGTGCTGTCCCGTGGATGCCGTGCGGCTGGGAGCCGGCTTCACTGTGCGTGGGGGGCAGGCCCCCGTAGAGTCCTCCACTGAATGCAAAGTTCTGCATGCGCCTGCTCCCTGATTCTTCCAGGCCCAGCGAGCCAGGGCCCTCTACCCGCTTCTTCTGTGTTTAGAAGGAACAAAGGAGACAAGAGTGAGGCACCAGAGTGGTGCTAATTAGCCCTTTCTATTCCAGCCCTAGAAAATGGGAAGGTGCCTAAACTGCTAGCTTGTTTTGTTTCCCAGACAACTTATTTTGCTATCCTGAAATCTCAGGGTTTGGAGAGACCTTATGGTGGTCATCCAATAAGATGGCTCCACACAAAGTATTCACCACCTTACACTACACCGAGAAATGAGGAGTGTGTGAGTTTTTCATAAAGGAAAACTTATCTAGTTTAAGTGACTATTCTTTAACCTAAGGTAATATCCCTCCTTCTTTTTTTTTTTTTGTTGTTGTTAAAATGCCCTTTTAGGAAACAGAGGTGATAACATGGTATTACTACCATCTAGGTATTTAATTTTTTCTTTTTTTTTGGGGGGGGGAAATAAGAAGTATTGTCATGCTGAGCACCAATTTTTAAACAATCTAAGAGCAAAACGAATCTTTCTTAGGTGATGGAAATCTTTATATTGAGTATGGTGGTGGTGACCCAGATGTACACATTCGTCAAAACGCTAACAGTATACTTAAAATATGTGCATTTTATTGTACACAAATTATACCACAATAAAACCAACATAAAAGTAAAAATATCTTCTGGTTTTGTACATTGATGACAACAGAACATTTCCAAAGATGGAAAAAAGCTCAAAGGGAAATGTGACATAAACACTATGGAGTTGCACAGAAAACTTTCACCTTGTACTTTTCACACTAAAGAAAGTTCATGAAAGATCCCCCTCACTTCTCTACTCCTTTTGGATTAAACGAAGAATAACCAAGAATTCAATCTAGTCTAATATATCCTAAAGATTTTTTAAAAATAAAACTCTATAGCATATCTGAAAAAGCATCTCCCAATCACTTCTTGAATACTTCCATTTTCAGGGATCTCACTCCTTCAAGGGGCTGTTTATTCCCTTTAGACAGTCCTAGCTGTCAGGTAGTTCTTCCATAGGTTGAGCAATCAGCCCACCTCTTGGTTCTTCAACATACCTATCTTTAAACCTAACCCAGACCTGGGCTGGCTCTCCTATCTGTGCCATTCCCATTCACAAAATAAAGGCACAGCTAAAGCCAGAGGTGCCATGCGGAAATACAACAATGTCTCTTCCTTACCTGATAGTTTACTCTGAGTCAGAAGAGAAAGGCTAAAAAAATATGGGCTTCCCTGAACGCTGCTAGGAAGTAAATTTACAGACTCACATAGCACCACAATTTACATGCAGCATCAAGCTGGCTGGTCACCTGCAGCCTTTCTATGGCCCTCCAGGATCTACTAGACATAGTTGGAATAAAAGTATTTCCATAGGATGAAAAATGGGAGGACCAAAGAATGTGTTTTAAAATTAAGCACACACACTTAACACTTGCCTAAAATAAAAGAGTGGATTTTTAAACCAGACTGTATGGCATTTCAAATATTGTTACAATGTGCTTTCTACCTTGACTGGGACAACTGCGGTCTGTACCATGTTCCGGAAGCGTCCAACTGAGGGATCGACATCCTCTGCAAAAAGACATGAGGGAAGGGTAAGTCTGGTACTCTCCTGGGAGGATTAAGGGTATAGGGGTCACTGAGAACAAAGCAATCACAGTTCATATTAAAACAGTAAAATATTGCTAACATTTCGAGTATTTACTGTATGCTGGGGATTGTGTTAAATTCTAAGGTCATACCCCTCTCTTTTTGGTGTTAAAAAAAAAAAAACAAGGCCTAGCAGGTTAAGTACTACTACAATCAACATTTTTTAAATTAAATTTATTTGGGTGACACTGGTTAATAAAAGTATATAGGTTTCAAGTGTACAATTCAATAATGTTTGTTACATGTATATTGCATTATGCGTTTACTACCTAAAGTTAAATTACTACAATAAACATTTAATAAACAAGAAAACAAACTCAGGCTTAGAAAAGGAAAATGACTCGTCCAGTCACCCTATTGGAGAGCAGAGGAGCCAGGACTTGAGTCCAAGCAGACAGACATAGGCTTATGCTTTGGACTGCTGTATAAACTGTACCTCCCAGTTCTATTTCATCCATCTACCACATGAGCCTGATAAATAAATGTTGAATGATGGAACAAATTGGTAAATTTAGTGGCTTTCCCATAAACTGACACTCTCATCTTTTTTACATTTCTATACAAACTACCTACAAATTACTTCCTTACAGAGAGACAAGTCTTCAATGTGGTTAAAAACGGCAGCAGAAAGTTCTCCAATCTTAGAGTTACCAATCATACTCAGGACCCCATAAAGACAATAATGTTCTGTCTAGAAGTAAAGACAGCAAACAAACATGTATACTTAATTTAAACCTCCACTATGACAAAGATATACTGGATCAGCAGAGGAGAATGATACCCTTGCTCTATATAGTGAAATATATGGCTATTTCCTTTAGCAATTTCTTTCACATTGTAACTGGATAATACTTGAGTGTGGAGGGTACTCCACCAATGAACTGTAAAAAATATCTCCCCTTAATATAGCACCTGTTATCTTAAACTTTGTTGAGAAACATTACAGTTGCCCTATAGGTTCTGTATACTACTCTCCGAGATGACAACTTTTTCATCAGAAAAAAACTAGGAAGATACCTCACCTGGATTGATGATTTCATCATCCTCACTGAAAGTCACCCTTGAGTTCTTCCTCTTCCTCTTTGGTCTCTGAATATCCAGATTCCCCTCCTCGATGGTGAGGGTGGAAATTCGCTTGTTGTGGGCAGTGTTGAACTCTGTCAGGTTCTACGCCAGGGTTCAAGAGGAAATACAGGAGTCAGTACAGAGAGAATTTGAAGGAGAATATATTACTAAATAAAGAGGAAAGCATTAAGGACTAACCTTGACCTCCTTAGACTTCTCTTTTGTATTCATAAAAGATCCATCACTGTCCCTAGATTGCTAAGGTTAACAAGTCACCTTTAATAGAATGTGGAACACCCTCTTTGACTACTGGGGTAGTGATATTCAAAAGGAGGTGAAGGATCTGGAGCTGAAAACAGGTCATATGTACAAACATCCTTGAATTTATTAGGTTTTAGGTTGTTTGTTTTTAAGAAAGATTACTGTCCTCATGCTGAGAATTAAAGGAATGTGACTGTAAGGAACTCCAAGAATTGTTTTAAAGTAAGAGGAGAGAGTTGAGAAAAGACAATTGACAGCTTCTTTCCCAGTAGCTCTCTCTTTTAAAACTCATAAAGACACTGCCAGTGCACTTAACATTTGGCATTAATATTTTGTCACTCTGAATTCCCTGCATATGGCTCCATTTCTATTCATAACCATCCACCCATCTCAATGATTAAGGTGGCCTCAGTACTGCTGCCTCTTCCTGATCCTCTGGATTCCAACCTGCATTGCAGTTTGAGATATTCCAAATGTCTTCAAAATGAAGACTCAGGGAGGAACTAACATACTGAATTTTAAAGACAGAGAAGCATGGAAGAAGCAAGAGTGATTACCATCAAGCCTCTGGCTATGAGGCTACTTCTTTAGAAGGAAATAACTTCTAAATTATGATATCCATGGTACTTTTCTTCCTAAAGACTGGGAAACTGCCTTGGGGTACTAGAATAGTAAATGCATGTGGGTGATTAAGGACATGCCTGCATGTGGTCTACCTGAATAGACCAGTCACCCCAGTGCAGGGGACAGACAATGTAAAGAATGACAACCACATCAAAAACTACTGCAGTCTCTAGAAAATGAAAACTAGCACTTTAAAATTAAATACTGTAAAATGTATGGCCTTTGGGGCAGCCAGGCCCATAAGAACAAAAGCAGTCTAGTTTTACTTAGAAGATTCCTGGGCTATCAAAATATCAAAAAAAGCAATGCAAATGAATGAAAACTTCAGTCTAAGCCAGTGCTGTACAATCGAACTTTCTGAATGATTTCTCTATTTGTGCTATTCATCATGGAAGTCACTAGCCACCTGTGGCTACTGAGTACTTAAAATGTGGTTAGTAGCTACCCACTGAAGAGTGCAGCTGTAGAAAAATTTAGCTCCTAGCCTTGCTTCTAACATCCAGTGAAGGTGCACAAGATGATCATGAGGGTCTATGGGGAGGAGACCCAGTCTCCTTGTTACCCCTGGTCATACATAACCAAATCCACACAACGCAGCTCTTCAAAGTATGTCACAGCTGGCCACACTATACTGCTTAAGTGGCAAAGGCCTGTCACTGGGCTCAAGAAAATCTCCTGCTGCTAAGTCACTGAAATTCCAAGATATAAAGAACAGATACATACTGCAAAAACCAGAGTTCCAAAAGACAAAATAATGAGATAGACGTGGAATTACATCAAGCTCGGTTTCCTCCTCTGGAAGCCCCAGTAAACCCTTGAGTTCATCATCCTCTCCACCCATCTTCTCATCTCCTTTCACAGCCGAGGGCAATGTCTGAGGCTTCTCACGTAGAGTATATGCCCTTGTGGATGCGCCGAATGAGACTGTGGAATCGATGGGAATTTGCTGAGGCTTGTGAGGTTCCAACCGAATGTGACCCAAGAAAGTGCCGTGTGCTGGGAATAACCAAATCAGACGTGTAAGAGAGAAAAAAAAAACCAACCTGAGTTGTAGAAGGGAGAGCAGCTCCTCCCAGCATATCAGTTCTGCTTTTTATAATGAAAATGACACTGGGTCCACTTTGCATCCCTTGTCATGGGTCACAATGAAAAGGAAAACTCCTTCACTGGGTCTTGAATCTCTTCAGTGGATTTCTTACACATCTTCAGACCCGCTGTTACCCCACATAACAAATACCATTGCTTGCTCTCTGCTGCCAGACAGGCTTGGCTCCATTCTGGGTCCAGCAGGAATGGCTCCAACCCAACAATAACCATGACCCCCAAGGCAGGTGAAAGGCATCGCTGAGGTCTGACCTCACCAGCCCCAAGTCTAAGGAACATAGGCCCCGGAGGCAGTTATGCTTGGGTTTTCCCCAGGACAAGAAAGGAGGCTGGCTGAAACAGGTGCAATATCAATGCCAAGGCAAGCCAAAATCCTATTGGAGAGTCTGAATAGTTTTCCATGTCTGCATTCTGCATGTTATAAAATGGAGAGAAAAGATGAGATAAATTTGCAAGTAAGTACTTGTGAGACAAGGCTCTCCAGAACCATTATATAAGCAGATTGGGTGTGTGTGTGTGTGTGTGTGTGTGTGTGTGTGTGTGTGTGTGTGTTGGAGAAGGGTCAGCCCAGGAAGCAGGATCCTTTACATTTTACACTTATACATTTCCCATTTATACATGGGAAAAATTAACAAACTTCAGGGATCCATGAGGTTAAGACTCAATTGCATTTCTGGAATTATCTTTGGCAAAGTTGAAAATCTTAATAGTTGAAATGTGTTCATAAAATTAAAATTGATATTAGCAGTCAAAGCAAAATGTTGCTGGATTAAAGAACCATTAAAAATTAAATTTTGCTCAAAATAAGTATTTTTTTAATGTCCTATGCCACTACTCTACTACATTAATGGAGCTAATCATAGCTTCTGCTTAAACTGAACCATAATTTATCATGGTCCTACAAACACTTAGATACCCATAGTCCCTAGCTCCTGGGTGCTTTTTTTTTTGTCTTCTGTATCTACCTATTGCCTCCTCCAGGACAATGTTCCCCCAAATCCTCTTCTCTCTCCAGTCATCAATTATTTCAGAAAAACAAGAGTAGAGAAGGGCTGATTTAAAAACCAAATATAAAAGTCTTCCTCGATGAGCAATAAAACATGACTTTGAAACTGAAGGACCCAAAAAGCATTTCACATTGCCCAAAAAGGAATGTGTGAAGTGGGATGAGATGTGAGTTACTTACTACTGTTGAGATCTATTAGGAAAACTCTCTTCAGATGCTTGTGGTAGACCAAGGCAGCGTGGACCCGAGAACAAGACTGGTGGTCAATGGTAAAGTCACACAAATCAGGGTTTCTCCCAAATAAGTAATACTTCTTCTCATCAATAATCAGTTTCTAAATAAATATTAAATTAAATATTATTTAAATCTTGTTTCAACAGGGTTTAGCAAAAATTCTTCCAATCAAATAAGCAGAGGATCTGAGTAGACAAAATTCTTTGCCATGGTTAAAAAAAAAAAAAAAATTATTTCCTATTATTCTTCAAGAGAAACAGCTCAGAATAATTTCCTAACATTTTGAGGAGTAGATGGCAATTAATCTCTCCAAATATAGTGGTTAAATGTCTAGTGTTGATATAAAAAGAATTTGTCCTAATTCTATTAGATCAAATGGCCTGCAAAATAGTCTTCTGTCCATTGGAAATTTTACTAGATCTTAATTTTAGATTGAGCAGGCAATACGAACACAAAGTGTATCTATAAAGTAATGGCTGCTTTTCGGAAAAAAATATACAAAGGAAGATTATCAATTGTTTAGGAAAGGAAAGAGGTATAAACACATATTTATATTCTATCATGTCATCATAGCCCCATGGAACCCTTTTTAGGAAACGGAATTACATTATACATCATTGTATGAGCCTCTAAATCTAAATCAGAGTTAACTCTAAGTGGGTATCTGCTGTGTCCAATAAGGAACTACTTCATAGGGCAAAGATTTCCTGGTTTGGAGGAAAGTGTGGAGATAATAAACATTTATCGAAGGACTATTATTGCTAGGCATTTTAAGCATTATTTCATCTAATCCTTAAAACAACTCTATGAAGCAAGTATCACCTATACTGTTAAAGAACACAGATTGGGAGAGATAAATCACTCATTTAAGGCAGCCCAGCTGGTTAAGTGGCAGATCTGGGATTTAAATTCAGGTAAGAATGACTTGCAATATTAATATTCTAAACAATAATGCCATGATATGAAACAATTCTAAGAGCTACAAAATGTTTCTAGCCACAACTGTGGTACTGGAAAAATTAAACTGTATACAGCAGGCCCTGGAATAATGTCATATCATTCAACATCATTCTGTTAATAACAGTGATGAGATGCCACAGGAACTTAACTCTTGTTTATATCAATTAGCCTATGATTAAACTGGTTTCATTACATGTCATTTTGCCAAGGTTCTAAGAACCTATAAACAATGTTAAGTGAGGACTTACTGTAATAAAAGCAGAAAAGAGGATTTCACAGACCAGCAACTATTATTAAAAAATTGTGAGGCTGACGGCATTGTTAACTTACTATTTTGCCAAACTGCCACTAATTGGTATCATCATAATCATTTTATAAAAGGTCATTTTATCAGCAAATAAGTAGGAAGTGCAAGGATAAAGGATCATTCTTTGAGCTGAATTTAGCTTTATGAAAAACTAAGTACACCATCCTTATTTTTCTTTTAATCCTAGATCAGCAAAGCCTGCCACAGATTGGTTGTAGACTGGGCTATCACAGATGAAAGACTCTACATGAATTTTTACTAACACTTCTTCCAGTTTTTAAAGTCTACAATATGACTATTTTGAAGAATAATCCTTATTCGAACACATGATGTTTTTCCTTAGGGGAAAAAACAACAACAACAAAAACCTTATAAGGTCTCATTAAGCTCTAGTTCACATTTCCCATTATACTCTTTCCAAAACCCTTGAAAGAAAACAGCACAAAGCTGGGTAGAGAAGCAGTCAAGCTAGTATGGTACCAAGCTAGGCATCAAGAGGCTTGTATTTCATTCCTAGCTATGTCACTGAACTCATAGTGGGCTATTATATGCCCCCATGCTTTAGTGTTCCCCTTATAAAACCAGAACTATGCCTCATACGCTGATAACAGTAACAACTGCTGAGCGTTTACGTGCCACACACTGTGCTATGAGTTTTATGCTGTCATTTCATCTTCACAACCACTCTGTGAGGTGGACAGGTACTATTATTCCTATTTTTATAGATGACAAAATTGAAGCATAATGAAATCAATTAACACATTCAAGTTCACACAGCTAGATGTTTATAAGCTAGATTAGAAATTCAAGTCTGACTTCAGAGTCTAAGTCCTTTTAACCACATTACATATTTTCTGCACTCTATCTGCCATCAAAAAATTATACTACCATATGGAAAGGAATATTTTAAGAACTGAATAAGTACTATGGGTCACACTCTTAATTTTTCTTTAAACAATAACTTACCCAGTTTCTTTCAAGCTTAGCCTTAAGGATTAATTAGTTCAACCAGTATAGGTATGTGGGTCATCTCTGGGAAATGCTGTCCAGCGGTACCCATCTGCTGCTGGCAGAGCTTATTCCAGGCTCGTACTGCTAGGCAGCACTAAAATTTAATAACAACCTGACAGCTCAATAAAATAATCACCTTCATGTCTTCTTAGACCCAAGTTTTAAGGCTTGGGTTAAATATAAGACATTCCTTTAGAATTGAGAGCTCTGAAATTTCAACATCTTACTCTCTCTGGGTAATATCTATGCAGGCTGAATCTCGCTACATTTCTCACTTCTATTTATATGCGCACAGACTATGTCCTCATAAACTTAAATTTGCTAACCACTGTGCTTAAGGCTGGTCTCAAGGAAACACTGTATAAGACCACCAGCTCCTGGGTTTTAATATAACATTGACCAAATTTCTATGATTCTAAGGTTCCAAAGACACGCCAGAAATTAAGGGGGGAGAAAAAGAGAAGGGGCCTCCAAATTAAATATATAACATTCATTATTAAAAGCCTCTCAATTACACAAACGTGAAAATAAAGTGGGAAAATAGTATGTCTTAGAATCAAAGAAATATGTTAACTTCTGGACAATGTTGCTTCTGTCCAAGTGAATGAGATAATGCATTGGTCTTTCAATAATCACTAAAGCCACAACTTCTTGACTAGCTAGTTGTGCCTCTGAGTTATAACTCAGAGTGTGACTTTACACACTGGGCTTAAAAGACTCATGGCTTTTGTTTTAATATTGCACTTCTTAAACCCAGCTATCACAACATATCACAAGCCTTGGACACAAGGCTAGGATATAGATAGCTCGGTTAGTATCAAGTGCTGCCTAAATCCTTAAAAATATGCACATTTCAGGTCTATTCCTCTTAGAAACAATACAGTGATGGCTAAAGGTTTTAACTCGACAATTGTGTGTGGCAACTCAGCACAACTAAGAACAATGAAAGATAGAGAACAGTATCAGTTAATGGAAACCAGTAATCAAGAGGGATGTTTGACAATTTTCAGAGCTTTGAAAATATAAATCATTTCACAAAGGAGTATCAAAGCATTAAGGCTGGCCCTCCTTGTTGTTTCTTCTTATTGAAAACTGAAAATTTACTAAATTCTAGTAACAAAACAGACTTCTATGTCTTCAAAGCTTCATGCTATTTAGCAACAATATTGTATATCTGCGGAAGTCTATAGTAAAAAAGATTTTACAGTCTACGGCCATGCTACCCTGAACAAGCCCGATCTCGTCTGATCTTGGAAGCTAACCAGGGTCGGGCCTGGTTAGTACTTGGATGAAAGACCATCTATGAAGACCAGGTGCCGTAGGCATTAAAAAAAAAAGGGGGGGGATTGTAAGCTGACAAAGTCCTTGCAATCTGTGAGGTCAACTAAGGGTTGCCTTATCTTTTTTAAAAAAAAAGAAAAGAAAAGATTTTACAGATAACTTAGCAAAATTACTTTAAAGAATAATCTTGACATTTTATAACTTTTAAGATAGAAGAAGCCATGACAAAGGGACTCTGAGTGACTAAGAGAATTATGAATTAATAAAAGAATTCATCACAACTCATGTCTTAATACTTTGCAAAATACCTAGGTATCTCTCCAACATCCTGAAGTGACAACAGTATATTTATAGAACAGCCTTCAGGAGACCTCACAGAAAGCTTTTCAATGATGTTTTTACTATATACACCAAAGAAAAACAACTGCATTCAAAAGTGGAGCACTGAACCTAAATTCTGTCTGAGAAAGCAAACATAAAATTAGTCTACGACTCGAAGACTCACAACTCCATGGTCACAGTGGGCTCCCCCCGCCCCCATAGTGGGCTTAATAATCATTTTTTGGTAAATAAACGGTACCATGAGAATTAAAAAGAAAAACTTACACGCCCTAATATTTAATCAAAATTCATGTTCTCTTGAAGTTCTTTCTAGGTGGTATTCATTCTAGCGACTTGTATAAAAGCTGGAATTCTGGTAAACTTTTCCTTTACAGTACTTATTTCAATCATCACCATGTAATTTTTTGTCTTTTCCACCAGAGGAGTTGAGGACAGGAACCACATTTTGTTCACTGTTGTAGCCCTATGCCGAGCACAATGACTGGCACATAATAAGCACTCAATAAATGTTCGGAATAAATGAATGAATTTTATCACCATTCTATTCTCTTTTTTGAGCAAACGTCTTAGTTTACTATCATCTTTAAAGGACTTGAGCCTGAATATCATAAAAGCAACTTAAAAGTTAAACTTGATCTACATCATTCACTTTTTTCTTCAGTTATTGCATATCTTGCACCTTCCACACAACTTCACGTACTCAGAGAGGGAATTCACCAAGTTACAGGGCTTCCGGTTTGATTGGGGCCCATAGGCCCATGATCTATTAAGCCCTTCATCTGGAAGGTGAGAGAAGTCACAAAAAACTTGGTGTCTGTGGGAAATAAGAGGTTTGAATGTGTTATATCATCATGTGCTTTTAATAGAAAAAAAACTCAGGATGAACGAAAGTAGCATTGCTGAAAAACAAAGCACAGGAGAGGGGGTGGAAAAGTGAGTCACTGGCAAAATCTTTAGTGTGATGGGAAAAAAGGAAAGACATGCATTTCCATACCTCGATTAGTTTGTCTCCTTTGACTACATCCAGATGTAAACCAGGTGGGGGTTTACCTGCCCTGAAAAAGAGTGAATAAAGCATTTTCAGAACGAGTTTGTAAATGCCATTTGCAATCATTGTCCTATTCGACAATGCAGCTCTCTTACCAGCCTATAATTAGTTCATGTTCAAGCAGAAATGTCATCTACTTTACTGTTATTACAGCTCCTTTCTAAGTTTGACACTTACTTCCCCAGTGATTCAATTGCTCTAAACCAGATTTTAGCGGATCTGTATTTAGAGCAGCACCAAAGAAACCTATATTTTAACACTGATATCTACCTCAGAAAGAAAGCAGCATAGAGAGAGTGCAAGTATTATAGCTGGGTAGTCTGATCACTTGAGTTTGAATCCAAGCTTTGCCACTAACACTAATACCATATAAAGGCTGAATAAATCAGTTGGTGTTTTGGGTTGATCAAGATTAGTCTCATCACAGAATAAATAGAGGGTACTGTCCTGAGCTCTGAGACCAAATCAGAGGTACATAATTAAGAAGTCAGAGCAATCCAGTATCATGCCCATGAAACCAAGTACCAGCAAATACAAGAGGTATTTGTTATCCTTGAACAGTTCTTTCTACAATGGCATGTTTAAGGGAACTTTCCTCGATACTCCTATAACCACAGCATTCAAGGGGGATACACACATGTCAAAGCACATTAACACAGTGCCTGGTGCATAGCAGTCCCTAAAGAAATGTAAGGTGATCTCGAACAGCCTCTCTAAATATGAGTTTACTGCCCTGGTCCAACTTCTGAAATTAATGCAGTAAGGAACCAAAATGGACACAAAATTTATAGACTGAAGCAACTGGGTATTATAAAAGTGCAAAGGGACCCAGAAAATAGCCATATATTCACTTGCTTCCTGTGTTTGGTCCTTTGAAGTTTGAAAAAAAGAAGGATCTTGCCAGAGCCCCTACATTTGCATACAAAAAAAATTTTATCCGTCCATCTAACTGAAGATGCAACATAGTCATCTTACAATCTTGCCCAACTCCTCTATGGCAGTTGTTGAAAAGACAGTGCATTGGACAAAAACCCATTTTGTCCGGGAAACACTGAAAGCAATGTTACATCCAAAACGTGCTTTCTGAACTCTTACTATGTGCCCGCCTCAGGCCAAGAAGCTGGGAATATAAAGATTCATCATACAATCCTTACCCTTGAGAATTTCAATATAACGTGAGGCAGAGAAAAGTAACACATAAATACACTGTAATGAGTTACAGCAGAAATAGCTCTCAGACGGGTCTCTTTGCAAGACAATTCATAATTTTTCATCTTGTACCTTACCCAAAAACTAAATCAAATTATTCCATTATCCCCAAGAACTTGCGAAAGGATGAAAGGGGTTCATTCCAGCAATTACTGGTGCCCACTTGTGCCCGGCTTCGCGCTGGTCGCTGAGAATGCAGGGGTAGGTCAGAGCTGTCCCTGCCCTCAGGGGGCTCCCAGTATGCGAAAGAAAAACAAGTTCCGGACCAGGAATGGAACAAAACAGAGGGATACTGGTCTCTGAGGTTCGGCGAGGGCCGGGAAGCTAGCTCGTGCGCGCTCGGGACAGAAAGCAGGGGGGCAGGTACGATGCTCCACAAGAGCACCAGGCATTCAGTCAGGAGTTGGGGTAAGTTCAGGGCTACGGCCCGAAGCGCCCCGGCAACCGGCTGATTGCCTGTGCGGTTGCCTAAGCAAGCGCCTCAGAGCCCCCCAACTCTGGGTTTCCTCAGTGCCTGGGCCCGGGCTCAGACTCCCGGTTCCTCCACACGCCGCCGGCCCGAAGGACAGTTCTCCCTCAGTCAGTCCCAAGGTCTCTGAGGCATTCCGCTCGCTGAGAAAAATGAGCCGCCCAGCCAGCCCAGGCCAGCTTAGGCCAGGCAACTCCAGCCCTGGTTGCCCCGCCACTCACCAAGTCGGGCAATCGAACAGCGGGAGGCTGGAGCCGGAGTTCGCGGCTGCCGCCATCTTGTGTCTCCCCCTCCCATTTGGCGGGCCCGAAGCATGCCGGGAAACTGGAAGACCCAGAGGGGAAAGGCGGCATCCCAGTAGCCTGTGCGTACGCGCGCGCGCCTGCGCGCACGCAGCTCACGCAGGCACGCGTATACATGGCGTTATTAGTGGCCGTGGAGCCTAGGATCTGGTTTTGAGATTTCTTTCAGTGTTTGAGACAGCTAGCTTTCTCGGAAGTCTCCGGAGACTAGGGCTTTTTTGGCCAGGAGGTATCTGAGTAAAAGGGGCTTGTAAGGAGGGTATCGATCTTCCCCTTCGTCCTCCTGCAAACACGCTGCAAGGCTCGTAAATCTTGCCGCTCTATTCTTGTTCCAGCTTTACGCTCCAATCTGGAGGGGACCCAGAGCGCAGAGCATAGGATATTGGCGTGGTCACTTACTCTGTTATTCTGGCCCTTCTCCGCAGAACTGCTTAAACCTCACTCACTTTCCCTTCCTAATCCAAAACTGGGCCTTGAAGGCTTTTATAAGTTATCAGGAAATCTAGTGTTTATGAAAACTCTGCACAAGCTGAAGCCAGGGAAGGATCCAATCAGAAGGCAGGTGTCCAAATCTTCAGTGTGTGTGAATGAAACAAACGGTTATTCAAGTTGTGGCACTTTTGGATTTTTTAATTTTGGTCATGGTGACTAGATGGTGAACGGAAGCATTAGGATTCAGGCCTGTCTTAGGCCAATACCTGACTGAAAGAGACCAGGAGGGTCTCCGTTCGTAATGGCTTAGTCTATTGCACGCAAGTATTTTATATGGATCATCTCATTTAACCTTCACAACGCTATTGAGATAGGAAATTATGATCCCTGAGGGGAAGTTCAGTGATTGAGATGGCCAACCTCACCCTAGAACGTGTGGTGAGATTCAAACTTCAATCTGTATGATGCCAAAGGCCATGCTCTTTAATCACCACTTTCTGACATTTAGATGTTAGTACAGTCATATTTATTACCATGCAACTGATGTCCAACACTTTTTCACTTTAGCAGAAAAGAGATTATCCAATTTTTTCCTTTTTTAAAGAAAATAACTGCAAAATTATTGTTCACCGGGAAAGAGGCACTGCACAGCAAGTTATCTCCTTCTATGATGAAGTTATTTCTTTTGATTCTGTTATTGGTCCTCTAGATTTTAAATTGAACACCAGCTTGTTCAAAAGATTTTGCCCTGAATGACATCATCGGGGATCAAGATTTAACTGCAACATAATATTAACTTGGATTTTAGAAGTATTAACTCTTAAACAGGTAGGAGAATCACTTTTCCTTCTGGTCTTCAAAAGCACAATAAACCTATCCAGCAAGGATGTTCACTGATCATATCACTTATTAAATAACCTGTTAATATCCTCCTTTCTGGTCTTGTGATTCCAAAGACTAGGCTTATGGGGAACATACAAATTCTAAACTTGGTTTCAAGAAAACAGGCTATGACTCCCTCCTGTAAGCACAAGGACAATTTTTGAGAATTAGTGTTGTGAGTATAACAAAAAATAATAAGGTACTTTTATCTATAGAGACTGTGTAGGCCTTTGAGGTTCAATGCCTGTTTCAGGCATGAGATGGTGTTGAAGCCATTTCTAGCTATAAGTGACCTTACAACATCTATGTCAACTTTGCCTTTCAATTTTTCAGCTTCTCTGTGTGGTCCATTATTTAATCCTTTCTATTGCTAACTATACACAAAACAAACCTAATGCTATATTCTTACCCTTTTAATTCTTTAGTCCTTGGCCATGTCCCTGTTTCCAGCACAGCTGATATTCACACTGGCTTGTGATGTAATGACACCTTACACTTGCCTAGACCTTATAAAGCAAAATGCTCTTTGTTTGAGCACCAGTGATGTCAGTATAGATCAGCAAACTGAAGGACAGCAGTCTAGACCCTCACCCGTTTGAAATGATATGACTGACAGGCTAGCTACCTTTGGATTTTGCTATCTCAACAAAGAGATTAATTTCTTAGACATTAAGATTTCTTTAGAATAGAACCTAAAGGTACTGGAACATATTGATGTCAGAAAACTTTATCAAAACATCTTTGATACATGAGTAATCAAATGGAGACAATGAAAAAAAAATTGTATGTGTACAGAGTATAAGCAGGAGGTTCCATTTAGCAGGGTGGTTAACGAAAAGTTTACAAGGTACTGATGGAAGAAAAGATGTTCATGAAAAGTTGGACAAAAATTGGTACTACTCTAGGTTTTTAGAGAAAGCTTCATGAAAGAGGTGGTGAGCAAGAAAGTTTGTGTCAGTAACACATGGAGATGGTATATAGTGTCTAAAGGTGTGATTTTAAAGCCTGCGTGCTTGAGATCAAATCCTGGCTCCATCACTCCTAAATTGTGTGCCCATGAGTAGGTTACTTACTTACTATGCCTTGTTTTCCTAAATCATAAAAAGGGGACAAGAAAAATATATCTCCTAGATGGTTTTTGTGGGTATGATAAGAAATGTAAAATGTAAAACATTTAACATTTTGCATAGTAAATTGTTGGTAGCAAGAGTTCAAATATTATCCCACAAATGACCATTCACACACAGAACACTTCCTCAAGCCGTTGAATTCCTATATTACAGGGGTCCCCAACCCCTGGGCTGCAGACCAGTACCGGTCTGTGTCCTGTTAGGAACCAGGTCGCAGAATAGAAGGTAATTAGCAGGCAAGCCAGCAAAGCTTCATCTTTATTTGCAGCCATTCCCCAGCACTAGCATCACTGCCTCAGCTCCGCCTCAGATCAGCATTAGATTCTCAAAGGAGCACCGGTCCCTGGTGCCAAAATGGTTGAGGACCACTGCTCTATCAGACTGCCACTCCTAGCCTCAGCTTCTTCAGTTGTAAAGTAATGGAGCTAGGCTAGATGAGAGGTTCACACACATTACAGATGTCATGGACTAGGGAAAATACAGGAATGTCAACTTTTATTTTGCCAACTAAGGAAATTTCAAAATGAAGACTTCCAGCTAATATCATCGCCTTTTCATTTTCATAATCTTGAAATACACTTTTAAAAAAGTTGGGAGGTCATTAGCTCAGCCTCAAAGACAGTGCTTTAAAAAACCACTACATCATTTTTCTCATTTTTCCATGGACTGGTAAAAATTCAGTCGTTAATCACAGTCCAACATTAAAAATTCTATTATTTCAAGTTTATCTTTAAAAATTAAATGCTATTTTGTCAATCAAATTTCACTTTGGATAAGTATTAAAATAAACTACTCAGTTGGCCTAAAAGTAGGATCAGGGGTTGGGAATCAAAACCTTTCAAACTATTTCCTGGTTAAATGGAGACTCTAAACTAGTTGTGTTTTGTAGGCCTGAAAGGCAATACTGAAAAATCCTTTGAAACCTAGGGATACACTAAACATGCTTAGAAAACTCGGGAGGGAGCAGGTGATTCCTAGTCTTAGGAAACAGGATAGACTGAAATCCGAGTTGGATTTGGTCTGCATTTAGTGACCAAAAGCAAAAGCTTCATTTCCATGACTGAGGACAGCCTTTGAACAGAAGAAAAACAAGACAAAATGGAATGGAGGTGGCTCAGGGTGTTTTACTTTGCACTGACTGAATGGTAATTTTATTCTGAGATTTTTGCCCAAAGGTACAATGCATTGTATCACCATCCCTTAACAAAACAAAAAATAAACAAATAAACCTATCCTGGGAGCATCAGTCTAGCACCTAGTAAATTCTTGTTCTGGAACATTCTTAGATAAAGTAGCCAGCCTGAAATTACTACTTTACCCTATACAGTACTACAGTTTTAATTCACTTGAAGAGAGAACACTAGATCTAATACTTCTAGAACATTCCATAAATAAGAAGAGGAGAAAAGAAATATAGAGACAAACAGAATTTGTACATTCAGACCAAACTCTTGTGGTCCTTATAATCAGAGAATTTCACAGCTAGAAGAGAGCTGTTGAGAGACCTTGGGGCCTATAGATTAAATGATTTGTCCAAACACCTACAGCGAGTTCATGGCAGAGCGAAGATTTTTCAGGCCTTCTGTATCTGTCTAGTTTTTAACCTCCAAACCAATGGTTCTCAACAATGGTTATATATGAGAATTAGCTGAAGCCTTTAAAAGTCCCTATGCCTAGGCTATATTCCAAACTAAACTAGAATCTTCTGGCACGGGCACCTAGGTATAGGTATTTTTTGTTTCTAATGGGAAGCCAGAATCAAGAACCACTGTCCTAGATCATGGTGCCCCCAGTGATGAACAAAGCACAAACAAGGAGGATTCTATGAACAGGTTTATTAGGACCATTTAGCAGAACCTCTTGGCAACTGCCACAAATTCCAGGCCATTCAAATTCCAGGCCAAGGTTATATTTGCTACCTATGACCACTATTACCACCACCACTGGATTACACAGTATTATAGAACAAAACTATGGTGGCTTCATTTTACCCAAACCGAAATAGTTTTTCACAACAAGACTTTTTTTTTTTTGCCTGGAACGTTACAAATGATGTATCCAGGTCCAGCTTTGATTTGGAGCCGAAGAGGCAGTTGATCGTAGAACCAAGGTGATAACTCTGAAGCTGCTGCTTGGGCTTCTGTGACACTCCAATAGCTCCATCCTGTTTTTCAAGGAAGGAACTGTAGCAGCCCCTATACCACCCCCAAACCAATCCTTACTTAAACTCCAGTCTTCTTGCAGGTCTCAATTTTTCTCAGGACAGCACATTACCTAATATCTACCACATAAGGAATATTAACTCATAAAAACTTACTACAAAAGCTTTTAAAATGTTTATTTGTATTAAGTGGGTAGAACGGTGCAAGAGTGCAAAGAAACGTATGCATTTGGACCCTTCTTTCCTTGCTGTTCACATTAGTTTAGTAAAAGAAGGTTAACATTAAAGAGAATAGAATTAAGTAATATAAATATATATCCAGGGTAGCCAAATCCTTTAATTCTCTAAAGGATGAACTGAAATTATTGGCCCAATTCACATTTATGTGACAGCCTAAAGAAATTACATTTCCTTTAACTGCTCTAGACCTGTGAAGAAGGGAGGTGGACAACATTTATACTACAAGACAACAATCTTATATTGAAACATTTTTTTTCTAAAACTATGCATGGAGAGATTAATTTCTTGTTCATAAGTTAAGATGTCTAACATCACTATTCCAAACCAGCATTATTTACAAAAATGAACCTTTTCTTTGCTTTATCGCCAGGTTCACAGAACTAAAATTTTAAACCAACTTCAATCTAGCTTTTAAAATCTTCCTGCCATCAAATACCCAGCGACCCTCATAGGGAGGGGCAGCTTTTTGACAGCAACATTCATCATTCACCAGGAATGTAGAACCACAACTGAACAACAAGAGGATTAAATCATTCCAAACAATTCCTATTTGCTTTCCAAAAGCATGCTTCATCTAATTATCCCTTTCTATACAGACAGATAGGAGAGGAACCCTTTGGAGTGTTAATTAATTTCTTCAAAAAGTGAATAGGATGGTTTAGTGTGTATATGGATGAACTGCTGTGGATGACACTAGCAGATAATAAAGTAAACTTTAAACCCAGATTAACATGTACCCCAAAAACTGGTCAGCTCAATCAGAGACTTCTTTAATCTGGATCACGTGTGCAATTTTTTACTTTCTAGTTAAATACAGTGCCAAAATCTTTCAAAGCACATAGATAATAGGTTTCTTACAAATTCAAATTAAAATGTTAAATAATACAAATTGCTGGCTTATTATATATACATTTTCTGACAGACTCCATTGTGTTGGGTGCCAGAAAGTAATTCTATCTCAGTTGCTAGTAAAAAGGTAAATCTTGTATACACATAAAAAGACAATTTATAAGACTGTAGTGTGTCACCTGTCAAAACAATATCTAGAATGGAATTTGCAGTAAACACTTGGAATGAAGGGCAATCAGAATAGAAGAGAAAGCAAAATCCACATAAATTAATTCCTAATTTGAAAAATCAATAAAATGTGTACATAAATTGATAAATACTGTCTCCATAGGACTAGTAAGTAGTTAGTTTCTAACTAAATTATTACAGGATGTTCTGGTGTATGTTCTCTTCTTGTTATCAGTTTGTTCTGGCAAAACTTCAGCAAGCACTTGCTTTTGAAAACAGTTCAATGGGAGAAGGCTCTGAAGCAATCACTTTTTATAAACTAGCCACATAATAAATCCGAAGAGAGCAGCAATCACTGACAGGACAAGCACCAGGATACAGATCTTCTTGCGAGATTTTTTCTGAGGAGGGAAATATGTACAGAAGACACTCATGAAACAAGTAAAACTTTTATATCTAAGACTCCAAGAGTGCTTCATAAATCTGCCTCCTGGTAATTCAAAATTAACTCTATCCATGCATGAATATGTGGAGACCTTCCCAAAATCTCAACAGTTACCAGCACTGGGCAGTAGTGCAAGTTCTAATTCAAGGCTCCCAAATACAAGTTAGCAAAGGAAGTGTTTATACCAATACTGCTAGGCATTATTTGCAATAAAATAAGTTATTTGGGCATGTGTATTTTAATAAAGGTTTTATACCTCATAAAATTTTATGTTCATTATAAAAAATACAGACAAGCAGAAAGAAAAGAAAATAATCACCCAGATATAAAACTATTGACATTTTTATTAAAATTCCTACTGATCTTTTATCTATGCAAATTATTTCATATAATTGGGATCATACTTATGAGGTTTGATGTTTTTCTCACTTAACGTTTAGCATAAAAATTTCATTATAAACTCTTCATAAACATCTTTTAATTTCTACATAATGTAACATTAAGTGGATGTAGATAATTTACTTAATTGTTCTTTGCTGTTGAATACTAAAGTCATCACTCAGTTTTTAAAAGGAAATGCTATTATTACAAACAAATTTAAGAATATTCCCAGGTAAAATACAGCTATCCTAGGAACATGGAAAATGACTGAAACACTTTTTTTTTTAAAAAAGCCATGCAACATCAAATTGTGAAATGAGAAGAACCTCACTCACAGTATCAGTACATTGAGATAAAGATCCAGATAAAAATCATAAAACTAGTTTCAACTATGTATAAAAGAATATCACTTTACAGAAAGTAGAATGATTAACTTCTTTTTATTCAGATGAATAACTACAAAATGATAAACATGTATTTTTTCATAGATAAATAGCAGTCAGAATTGATTCTATATCTACTCTCTGTTGGCAACAGTCAACATCTGCAAAGACCTACTTTGTACCAATTATTATCCTAACTGAAACAAATTTCAGCTGTTTAACTATAAAATTACCCTTAATCCAGATTTAGGTAGCATGATAGATATGAGGTTAGCTAAGAGGCTTGTATGTAAGTTTATTCAAAATTTGATGCCTTTTTGTATATCTCTCTGCAAAGGAAAATACTAAAAATGGAACTGGGTCTCAATTATGATCACTTGCCTCCAACTTAAGCTTAAGCAAAAGACTGCAACTGTTCTCAATGTGTCAGTGTACTCTGATGGCCCATAAAGTCTGCAGCACAGAGTGACTTTCCCTGGTACCTGCTTTTACCTGATAGTAAGCAGCTCGCTGTAACTGATCAGTAGCTCTTTCTACATGCACCTCTGAGCTTTCCACATTGGCTTCTATGCTATCTGCAAAAAAGAAGAGCAATGGATGTTTTACCAAACTCAGATGTTTCAAGACTATAACTTGAACGGACTCATGCAGTTATACATCCAGCTATGAAATCAAAAGTTACTACCTCCATAAGAGAATAGCCCTATTCTTTGGAAATAAACACTGAAACATTTAGGGGAAAAAGAGTTATGAAGTATACAACTCACAAATGGCTTGGAAAAAATTACGTATATACATATGACAAGAAAAAACCTTCTGAGGTGTTCTAAATTAAAATTACAGTGGCCAGGGAAGTGAAAGAGACAGCACAGTTAACCTGTTAAGAGCTGTGGACCAGCTCTAACAAAACTGTTCACGTTCCTGTATATCTGTCGGATTTGAAATTTCCAGGTGGCTATTTCCACAGTAATCCAAAAGAGAGAAGAGCCAGGCACCAGAGAACCCCAGGAGCCTCCGATTCTAATTTACACATGAACTTTCCAACCTGCTGCTCACCGCCAACCCACCCAAGTGGACACTTCTTCCTTTCTGTCTCTCCAGCACCTGTCCCAGTACTAGCTCTGCTTCACCTTCTCCCATCCCGTGTCTATAGCTAATGTAAATTCTTCCAGAACAGCTTACACCTTTCTCCCCTCTACATGATGTATAAAAAACACTTGCAAAACTCAGGGACAATGGACATGTTGTCTCTCCTACCTAGCCGTGCTACAGGTGGTCTAGACTCCATGCCCCAAGACCAGTCTTCTTTTTTGCTAGCAATGGCTTAATAAGCTCTTTCTTTTAAAAAGACTTTCAGCCATGAATGTTAAAATAATTTGTTTAACACATATATAAAGAGCGAGAGCAAATAAAAAGTAAATGGGGCAGAATGTTAACAAGAGGTAAGTCTGGGTAAAGGTTATAAAAGAGTTCCTTGTAGTATACATTTTTGCAACTTTTTACAAACTTGAAATTATTTCCAAAAAAGCTTAAGAAGGAGTTACTAATCCCATAATTGTGCAAGTTTCTGGAGATAATGCTGGGAAGCTGAGAGCTATTTCTCTAAACAGCCAGACTTACCAAAAGGCTATGGCCAAGTAAATGAAGCTAAATATTCATGGAGGCCTCACTTAAACTTCTTTATTTGACCACAAATAAAAATTGCTAAGAAAATGAATTTAATAAATTTTTAAATGGCATTCTTAAATTCCTAAGACGCATTTTACTGACTTCTTGGCATATAAATACTATCAACTCATCTCTATGTAAAAGTATTAATAATACATACCAATCAGATCACCCTGGTCATGGATCATCATGGCCAAATCTTTAAAAATCTGATTGACATCCAAAATGTCGGCCTAAGGAACACAAAAAACAATTAACATTAAGCAATATGTTAGAATATTCATTTCCTCTACTTATCTAAAGTTAGTAACTTACCTAAAGCTATTAACACATTTTTTAAGGCTTATAAATCATATATAAAGTTCTTAGAACTGTGCAATAAGCACTTCATAGTATTACCTATTATCAACTATTACTTAATTGATCCCTATGACATCCCAATGAGACATGTATTATCCCCCCATTCTACAGGAGAGGAAACTGGGGCTCAGAGAAATTTAATGACTTGTCCCAAGGTCTCACAGCTAGCAAGTGGTAGAACTGAAAATTAAAAGTTCAAGATGTTTTCATTATGTTACCATGCCTCCTTTATATTTAATCATTTAGTAACTCTACAAGCATTGAAGCCAGGACTAGATCTCTAAAGGCCATGCTTTTTCAATTGAAATACACTGCCTCTTAAAATGCTACAATTAAAAACCTTGAAAGCAATGAATTCCTAATCATAATCTGGCAAGAATAGTTCTTGCCAGCACCTCAATTACTTGCTAACAGTCTGCTAGTTGCTGTGGATATAAAGGGGCTTAATATCTAACTGAGGGTTGAGGGGATCAGTACATAAGATAAATAAGAAGGGCTTTATATGGGTAATGAATAACAAATGGTATAGAACATTGTGCAGAGGAGAAAAACTTAGGACTTGAGTTGTGCCTTGAAGCAAAAAGAGAAGCCATATAAAAAGAAAGGTAACTGAGTTAAAAAGCAAACAGGCTAGCCCAGCTGAACAAAATGTGATACTGTAATTTATAACAAATATATGTTTTGTCTTCATCCCATTCCCAGCAGAGCTCCTAAAACTGTTAGAATTTCCTAAGTGATAAAGAAAAAAAGTGTCTTTTGTTATTCATAACAAGCCCCTTTCAAACACATGAGTTTGTGTTAATGACTTGACTTTTGGATAGGGCATGGTTGACAAGGAAACCTACCTAGTGATTAGAGGTTAGAAACTTTCAGTCCCATTCTGGGGAAGGGAGAGATCCTGGCGGTTGAATCAATTCCCAATGGCCAATGATTTAATCAATCAAGCCCATGCAATGAAGCCTCCATAAAAATCCTAAACAACGGGGTTCTGAGAGCTCTGAACGCGTGGAAGTCCTGGGAGAATAGCACACCTACAGAGAGCATGGAAGCTCCCCACCCCTTCCCACACACCTTTCCCTACGCATTTCTTCCATCTGTCTATTCCTGAGTTGTATCCTTTAATAAAAGTAATCTAGTAAGCAAACTATTTCCCTGAGTTCTGTGAGCGACTCTAGCAAATTAATCAAACCCAAGGAGGGGGTCATGGGAACCTCCAATTTATAGTTTGTGAGTCAGAAGCACAGGTGACAACCTGGACTTGCGAATAGCATCTGAAGTGTGGGACTGAACCCTTAACTGTGGGACCTGATGCTACCTTCGGGTAGATAGTGTCAGAACTGAGGTAAATTGTAGGACACACAGCTGGTGTGACAGAATTGCCTGATGTGGAAAACATCCACACATTTGGTGACCAGAAGTGTCAGAAGTGTAATGTGAGAGTAGAGGAGACACATAGGGAGCGTGTTGTTTTTCTATTAGAACAGGGTTTGCGTGTTAGATGTAGAATATGACTGGATATGAAAATCAAGCCTGGCTAAGGAATTTGGACTTAATTCTGATGAATGTGAAGTACCCATTATATTCCTGTCATCCACTAACTTACATTCCTTTCCTTAGCTTAATGTATCTCTGCTATAACAGTATTTCTAACGTCAGAAAACCAACTTGATGATTAGTAATAGTAGGTGAAAAAAAGATATATTTGAAGGCAGTAAAATAATCAAACTTGAGGATGAACTGCCCCAGCTAAAACCAGATACTAAAGGGACCCAGGACAGTGGATCTCAACCCTGACTGCATATTATAATATCTGGGGAATTTGTAAAAAAATTATGCCCAGGACCTGTTATGGATATTTGCCCATTTTAACCCTACGAAAAAACTGTAGCTTCACATAGTCCAAACTAATAATTGGTGTGTGGAGAGGTGGGGCATTTTAAAAAATGTCCAAGTATTTCTAATATGCGGTCAGGGCTCAGAACTACTGCCACTGATGAAGGTCATGGAGGAGCTCAAAGTTTCTCCTCTTTACAACTCTCTTCTCCCCACTGCATCCAGGGATGGCAGTCTTCTATCTCTATGGATAAGAAAACTACTCAGGTTTAAAGATATTTCGTCATTGTGCAAAGTTAAAGTTGAAAACTCAAGTAAAAAAGGCCTTGAGACCTCTGCTTCAACACTCATCTCAAAAATTGTTCCTACATCTCTGACCCACTGAAGTGATAGCCACGATTTAGGATTAGATTTTGGGAGGCATAAGAATGGAGCAATCTTTCTGTCCTGCCTTTATTCTGAGCTATTCGGACTAGCATAGAGGCTCCCCATAGAACCCTACCTAACCTAGAGGTTGGCACTGAGGTTTGGGGGTAAAGTTTTAAGGAACGATAAAATATTTGTTTGCCTTGTTCTATTCTCCCTCAATATTCTTATGGAGACCACAGAAGATACAGAGACTGAGGAAAAGATTTGGGTATTCTTGGGCACCATCGCCAATACCATAAGAATAGTTCAAATTCACCATGATTATATTGAGACATAATATCCAAATCACACAACGACTCATTTCATGTTTTCTCATAATTGCTAAGAGAAAATCAAAGTGCAGATATGTTGAATCAAATAAAAACATGACCTGGCCTCTCACCTCCAGTTGCCGAATTGCCGTTTCCCTCTCTTTAATGAGTTCCAGATCCTGCTCAGTGATGGCCACTTCATCCTCCTGGCTCTGCATCTGGTTCCATTCCTCATGGCTGCAGGGAGACAAGCACACTAGCTGATTCCTCCTCTCCAAGGTGTGCTTGAGACATATGTACATTTCTACTGCCAGTAATGCCTATCCAAAGATATTACCAGGGCTCCAACGCCTCAGGTATCCCTTAGGGCCACATTCTTCATATCTAGAGGCAAAGCACTGATAATACCAAGAAAACAAAGTCCCAGCTTTCATGGGCAAGAGTGAGATGAAGCAGAATTATGAGGGATGGAACTCCTTGCTGTTTCCATTTTGGGGTATACTCCGCAATCTTGCTAGGGCTTGTTAGACAAAGTAGGCAGAGATTTTAAGTCAGTGATGTATCATGCCCATTCTCTTCCAGGGCACTCTCACAGTGCAAGCTGAGTTGGTATCCTGAGTACTAAGTGGGTGGAGGAGAAAAGGCTAAGTGACCTGTCAGTGCTTCACTAATTAGTCCAACAGAATCACATTGCCTGGTTTTCGAAGTCTCCTTAAGATTGTTTTGAATTAAATGCCTCTTAACAGAAAACCAAAGTAAAAAGCTAGTGAAATGTTATAACTCTTCTATTCAGGTACCAATATTTAGAAGAAAGGCATGTGACACATTATACTAGACATGAAACCCTTTGGAAATCCGGTTTCAGCATTTTCCCAACACTATGCATAAATCATGTCATCTCCACAATATTTAAAGAACTGCCTCCATGTACTAGATACAAAACTGGATTAGAAAGCACCCCAGGCCTACCACCCCAGGCCTTTCAGGTCCTCATAATATAGTGAGGGGGGATAGATACATACCTATGACCAAACGTTTTAAGTTCTGAACTAATACCATGAATACATTTCTTTTTTTAATCATTCTTTTGTTTTTAATTGTTTAAAATAACAACCAAGATACACCATTCTTATAAAAAGGAAAGTTGGAAGGTTGATTTTTTTTAATTTTTATTTTTCAACTAGAGTTGAAATGTATTATCCACGAATACCTTTCTATGGAACTACAGTAAGTTCTCAATGTTGATAGGTTCTGCAACTTTAAGAGAAACAACATACAACAAAACCAATTTTACCATAGGCTAATTGATATAAACAAGAGTTAAGTTCCTAGTCAACATAATAAGGAAATGACGCTGAACAAAACACCATTATTTGAGGACCTGCTGTGGTTGATTCAGTTTGAAGAAGTTAAGGAGACATCTTTCAGATACAAATTGCTTTTTCTTTTAATACTCTTAGAAGGTTGAGTTGCCTCCATTTCAGAGAAGAGTAAACAAAGTTCTAATAACTTTGAAGAACTTAAATCTGAAGAGATAAAATGATTCAGACCTCCTGATCTGCAGATTTGTGGCTTCATACTTATTTCAAGTGAGCAAGGCTCTCTCCGCAGTACATAGACATGGAGAGGGAGAGTTTCTGGAATTTTTTATTTACCTTGAAATTATTCCTTCCATAATTCAAAGATCTTGGAAAAGCCCATGGTTTTGACTTTATTTGGTGGATTATAAGTTACCCACCCTAGGTCTTCCTTTTCTTTCTTTTTTTTTTTTTTTTATCACTGATTTCTAAAATTAAATGCATAAAGTATAGAATCCCATCTAAACTAGCCAGTAGATTATCTGAATAATTCCTTTACCTGTCAAATGAGACGAGCTGCTCCTCTCTTTGCCTCTCCTCCGCCTAAAAAGCAAGAGGACATTATTGCTGCTCTTATCCAGAAACATGTCACAGACACAGAAAACCATGGCTTCTGTTAGCTAGAGTGTAAAGGAGGAACCACCTTTGGCTCCAACAGGATCTATATGATAGCACAGGGTTCTAGCAATCTGTCTTAGCTAGAAATGGGTGTGAAGTAGTTGAACGCAAATCTGTAATGATAACCTATTTAAAATTTGGAGGGAGGTAGATTAAGAGAAAGAGTTGAAAATTGGAAAGGAAACAAATTTCCAGAACATGTAAAGACTTTTTTAATGGATTACTTAATAGCACATTAGATACTAAAGTGGAAAACTCACTTCAAAAACCAGTTAATGCATGTATTAATTTTGTAATTTAAAAACAAACTAAGAAAAAAATGTTAAAAGAGCAATCTATTCCCATTTTTTAAAAGCTTTCCCTTTTTATAATAGCATTAAAAGGACAAGCAAAATGAAAAAATTTCAAAAATTCTACCCACACAGAGGAACACTGTGGTTTTTTAAAAAAATTTTACTTTTCCCCAGACCAAGAAATAAAACACTGCTAGTGTCCTAAAACGTCTGTGCCCTTCTCCAATGACAACACACCCCTCCTTTAAAGTAACCATTATCCTGACTTTGTGATAATCACTGCTTATATTTTATCTGTCTAGTGATATGTATCCTTATTTAATATCATTTTACCTGATTTTGAACTTCACATGAATGGAATTATACTGATTGTATTCTTTCGTGCTAGTTGGATCACACATTATGCCAGATCCATCCATCATTCATTTTCTTTGCCTTGTGACATTATAGTATATAAATATATCACATGTAGTTATCTATTCTACTGCTGATGGGCATTTGGAAGTTTCCAATTTTTGACTCCTACAAATAATGCTGCAATAAACATTCTTGTACATGTATCCTGGTACCAACATATACAGTTTTCTTTAGGGTAGAACTGCTGGGTCCTAAGGAGTGCATGTGTTCTGAAGTTATAGCTGAAATGTTTTCCAGTGTTCTAATTCATATTACCATTGGCCACCTACTAAAGTTCCTATTGCATCGTATCCATAACAACCACCCTCGTGTTCACGGGATTTACATTTTTTGCCCTTCTTTTAGATGTGAAATAGCATTTCACTAGGGTTTTAACCTGTAATTCCACGACTACTAAAGAAGTTGAGTACCTTTCCATTTATCTGACCATTATTCAAAATAATACTAAAATGTTATTTGACCTTTTCACTATGTTGACATTTTACCTTTTTCACTGTGTTGATATTTGCACTCATGGGGCAAAAACAAAGGTGGATAAAACTGCTGGCACTTTAATACAAATCAAGGCAGTGGCACCAAAGTGTGCTAGGATTATTATATTCTTTATCACCACACACGGGGGGGTGGGAGGGAAAGCCGCTTTGTCTTTAACGAAGTCATTAAAAGTATTAATTAATTATATCTCAACACCTCAATACCTGTCTTTTTAATATTCTGCACGATGAAGTGGGAAGTACACATAAAGCATTTCTGTTGCATACAGAAATATGATATTTAAGTTTATGGCCATGCCACCCTGAACAAGCCTGATCCCATCTGATCTCAGAAGCTAAACAGGGTAGGGCCTGGTTAGTACTTGGATGGGAGACCACCTAGGAAGACCAGGTGCCACAGGTGCAAAAAATAAAAATAAAAACAATAAGAGATTGTAAGCTGACAAGGTCCTTGCAATCTATGAGGTCAACCAAGGGTTGCTTCACCTTTAAAAAAAAGAGAGAGAGAGAGAGAGAAATATGCTGCTTGTCTCCAGGAAAAGCATTTGTGTAACTTGAGTTGCTGGGCAAACTAGATATTATTTTTAGGGAATATCATTTTTACTTATTCAATATGGTTTATATTTACATATAAAACTTCTATAAACTTTTTTAAATTTATAAACTTTTAAATAAAATATGCTTATATGTACACAAACTTTTATATATATGACATGTGAAACTTTTATATATATGACATGTAAAAAATGACAATCTTGGTTATTCAGATGGTATTTTGGCACACAAGTTCTTAAAAATAAACAATGTGAGCATTTCACTCCAAGAAAAACAATGGATATTTTTTTGCCAGTGATAAAAATCTAGCTTTCGAATTAAAAAAAAGAAATAGAATTCTAGAAAACTCGTATTTACCACTTGTAAACTTCCAATACCTAAAGACTTTTCTGATAAAATTGAAGATAATATATAATTTTTAAATATTTTATAATGAAATATATCAACATTTGGAACACCTGCATAACTCAGGGAACCAATATTTTCCAAACAATAAATTCATGTTATAAAAATCATACATGGATAAAAGATCCAATCAAAGTATCAAATAGACCAATAGATTTTAATGTAGCAGAGTATTAAAAAGTAATTAATATGGTTTTAGATTCCACAATGCAACTAAATTGTCAAGTTTTGATGTAGTATCAAAGAACAACAAAACAATGACTTGAAGAAGTTACTTAAAATACTATTGTTTTCTAATTACATATCTCTGTAAGGCTAGATTTTCTTCAGATACCTCAGCCAACACAACATATCACAACAGACTTAATACAAAAGCAGATGTGAAAATCTAGCTTCCTTCTAGTATGCCTGACATTAAAAAGATGTGCAAAAATGAAATGTCCACTAAATGTTCTTTATTGTTTTGGAAAAAGTTGTTTTAATCAAATCTCATTTACATTTATGTTGATATGTAATGGGTTATTATTTATAAAAATAAATTCATAAGCATTTTTAAAACTTGTTTTAATTTCTAATAAAATATATTATCAATAGATGTCATTGAGACACACAAAAACTCTTTGAGATGCTTAATAATTAAGAGTGTAATGGGGTCCTGAGATCAAAAAGTCTGACAAACTCTTATTCTATTGAGTTGTGTCTTTCTCATACTGATTCATGGGAATTCTTTACATATTCTGTATACTAGCCCTTTTTCAGTTATACATAACATCTTCTCCCTGTTTAGGGTTTGTCTTTTCATATATTAAGTACTTTCTTTGCTCTTCATTCTTTTCTGCTTTTCAGGGTTACCATCTGGGATCACATTCCTGAAGTACAGTTCTTTAGACTGTTCTTAAGTGTGCTGACAGCAAACTCTTTTGACTAAACTCTTTTCACTAAAAATGTCTTCAGCCCTCATTCTGAATATCTACATATCTAAGATATCTGAATCCTAAGTAGGCAGTTATTGTCCTTCATAACATTAAAGACAGCACTCTGCGAGCTTCCACTGTTGTTGAGAAGTCAACTACCAATCTAACTATTGCATCTTTGAAGTATTCTATTGTTTTCCCTTGCCATTTTTATAATTTTCTCTTTGATGTTCTCAAGTTTCTCTTTGATGTTTCTAAATGAGTCTTTTATTTATCCCTCCTAGGACTGGTTGGGCTTCTTGAAACTACAGATTAATCTTTCATCTGTTCTGAAATAATATCAACCATTATCACTTCAAATACCGTCTCTGTTCTGTTTGTTCTACTCTCATTCCTTAACTCCAATTAAAACTGTTAGATTCTTTCACTTCATTCTTCATTTTGCATAACCCTTCTCCCCTATTTAACTTCTTAACCCCGTCTTACATGTTGGATAGTATCTTCTAACTTACTTTCTAGTGAACTACATATCCATTAAGTTTTTAATTTTCATATTATATTTTTCAATTCTAGAAAATCTTTTGATGATTTTCTAAAATGTAGTTCCCTGCTTCCCTGTAGTTTCTGCAGAGGTTTTCAAATTTTTCTTTTATTTCTTGAAACACAGTAAGTACAGTTTCTTATAATTCTAATATATGAAGTCTTTGGGAGTCTATTTCACCTCGCTGTTGTTTCTACTAGTTCTTATTCAGGGTTATTTGTTTCTTTGTGTACTTGGTTATTGCTAAGACTATGCTGTTCACACTTCAGAAAATGTTTAAGGGTAACCTTTCAGGGCTAGGATAAAGGTGTCTAGCCTGAGAGGATTTGTACTTGCTTCTGCCTGGCACCTAGGTACTGTAGCAGTCCTGGGACTACTTGAAGTTTGAGGCTTTTGGACCATTCAGGTAGTATGAACTTGCCTGAAGGTTACTTTGTGATACAACTTATCCTCTGGATTTCCCCTCCCTCCTACTGTCCTCCACCCACTCAGCTCAGGATAAATGCAATCTTTTTATAATTCGAAGGGGGAAAGAAGGGCTTACTTTTGGTTTACCCATGTCCTAAGAATATAGTCTTTTAGGACCCAGTTTAATTTGAGAAGCATCTTCCTTTAGATTCTTCACCTTGCATGGACTTTAGGCTTTTGACTTTTGTCTTGCTTCATGCCATGAGGACATCAAAACTGAAGTTCGAGTTTGCCCTCAGTAAATGTACTCAATGCAAAGCAGTTTCAGTGCTCTGCTTAGCTCTCTGGGTACTCACCTTCTCTTAGATTTTGACCTTAATATCTTCATGGCTCTTTGGTACTTTTAAGAGTTGGATTGTTAAAATCTAATATTTGTTAATCTTTTTCAAAGAGAAGTAACCTAGTCCAAGTAACCTAGCCTGCTATATTCTAGGAAACAGATTCTTTTTTCTTTTTTAAAGTTTTTAACATAAGACCAATATAACAATAAAAAAGAAAATAACACATAATTCTACCTGTCATTTTTTTTTTAACCTTTGTGCTTATCCCTTTCTAGTCATTGACAATATATGCACACATTTTTCTTACATAGGTTATACCAATCTGGCATTTTCATAGCAGCAAACGTCTATGTTTATTATTTAGGGGGATAGTATACAAAGACTAATTGTCAAAGAGGGAAAAAAAACTTAGGAAAGAATATCCTGAAATTTGCAAAGGCCTTCTTTTGGGAATAAACTTACAGAAAGACGAGATCCAGCTCTTGCTCTGGCAATACTCTCCTTTTCCTTTTCAGATACCCTTCTCTGCACAGCCTGGAAATTGTTTAAGGCTGCAGAGAAGTCATTCATGAGGCGTTCCTTCTGAAGTCTCTGCTGGCGCTAAGGAAATTAAACAAGAACCTGAAATTTCGTATTAACCCAAAATCATTTGATTTTAATGCCCATTTAAAGCAAAATTTTACCCCCTAAAAATTCCCAAATAGGAAAATTACTATGAAATAGACTCTTTCTTAGATTAATAAACTTTCTTTTTGCTAACTCAAATCTCTGGTTAATACTATAGGTGAACTCAGAATTCTTCTTCTTTTGTTCTGACAAACCTGGGAACTGGGTGTTATTTACCTTGTAAGGTAATCTCAGAGGGAACTGCAATTCAGAATTTTGGTTCCCTGGAGAATCAAAAGCAGAATAAAAACCTCTGGACTCAGGCTGGACCCAAAAAGAGATTGTTTTCTACTAAAATGTTAAAACTATATTCATCTATACTGAGTTCACAGCTTTCCTGAAAACCATAGCATCATTTTCCTTTACACTATAGTGAGATTTAAAATCTTTTGAGAACCTGAAAACTACTTTGTATAGTTACAGGCTACCTTAACTAAGCTTACTGATTCTATGTCTCACAATCACTTTAACTGAGAACATGTGCTGTGTGCTGAGAACACAAGTAAAAACTCATTCCTAACCTCAAACACCTTATATCTGTAGATAAAGGATATAGACATATAAGTAACAAATCATTATAAATAACTGGTATATCCAATCAGTACTATAGGAGTTTAGTGGAAGGCATAATCAGTAAGGATTCAATTGGTCAAAAAGCCCTCAAGAGGAAGTAGACACTGAAGAAAGAGTAAGGTGTGAATAAGCAGAGAGGAGGGATTAGGTAAATCCAGGCAGGAGGACGGTGTGAGTAAAGGCAACCGAGTGGAAATTTTAGAAGAATCTATAAGGAGATAATTTGACTGGAATGGAACCAAAGGGTTTGTTTTTTTTTTTTCCATGAGAATAGCTAAAAGATAAAATTAGAAAGGCAGGAAAGGGGCTGACCACACATGATTTTAAATGCCAAAACTAATGATATTGGGACTCAACTTCTAAAGAACAATGGAATATGAAGATTTCTGAGGAGGGAACATGAGGGATACAAAATGATAACTTAGAAAAATTAGTCCGTGGTAGTATATAACATGGAATGGAAAAAAGAAAAAATCAAAATGATTACTGCAATAGTCTTGGTTTAAGGTTAGGAGGATATAGTATAAGTAATGGGAACACAAAGAAATGAATTTAAGAAACACTATGACTTAGTGAATGGCCATGGGGGAAGGGGATAAAGTAAATGACTCAAATTTGACACTTGGAAGAGTGATGGTAATACTGAAAGCAAATTTAGATGTGAAACTTTTTTTCCTTTTCCTGCAATTTTTATTTTTTTCATAAACATTGTAACAAAAAGGAAGAAAAAACATCATTCCCTAAAATCTCACTATCCAAAAATACTCTCCTTTAAGTATATCATAAACATTCTCCATATCACCATGCTCTTCACAATTATGGTCTTTGTTACATAATATTCCATCAAATTGATCTAGTAAATTTTATGTAAATATTCCTTCTAAATTGTTCCCACTTTTAAATTATTATAAAGCTAAATTGAGCCCCATTATAATAGCTAATATTTATACAGTGCTTACCATGTGCCAATACTAAGTACTTCATATAATAACTCATTTAATCCAAATAACAACCTATATTAATTAGGTACTATTATAGTCCCTGTTTCACAGAGGCACAAGGAGGTTAATATTTGCCTAGGGCCACATAGTAAGTGGCACAGACAGAATTTAAACCCAGGATATTTGGCTCCAGAGTACTTATTTTTTCTCTTAGAATTTATTTCCCTCAGGACAAATTTGTATGAGTAGAAATATTAGGTCAAAAGGCTCAAATTTTTCTATGACAGTAAGTATTGCCAATTAGCTTAGTTAAGGGGTTTGAGTGAAAAAGGAGGACTTCAGTATAAGACAACACATTAAATTTTAGATGAAGACAGTATATTCAAGAGGAGATGTCAGAACAGGAATTGGCAATATGGGACAAGTAGTTGTCAGAGACTTAGGAACAGGACTGGGAAAAGATCTGGGGGTTGTGCTCATAAAGGTGACAGATAACTCATAAAAGCAGATAGGACTCCTGAGGGAGAAAGCATACACTGAGCAAATTACAGGATCAATACAGAACCTTGGGGCGTGCCCACTTTTAAGAAGCTGCAGAGTCAGAGAAAGAGGCTGAGACTCTACCTGGGGTTAGAGAAGACAGGCCAGAAAGGGATGACCAGAGTTGGGGGACAAAATGAAAGAGAATCATGCAAAGAAGAAAGCTTCAGTGGAGACAGGAAAGGCAAGAGGATCAAATGAATCAGAGAAGAAAAGTGAATAAGAACCCAAAAAAGGCCACTGGCTTTGGCAACTAGAAGATCACAAATGACAGTACATAGTATGAAAAAATGCTGAAAAGTGGAATGTATGGTTTGATGTTTGGCAAAAAAAAAAAAAAAAAAAGTAACGGGGCTAAAATTAATTAGACTGAGAAAGAATTGAAAGAGAAAAGTATCAACACAATAGAAGGAAGAGAATCAAGGAATTATTCTTATAGATCTATTTTGTGTTCTTAACAATTCAAAATAATGGAAAGGAATAACAGCATACATCCAAAAGTAATTTCTTTTGATTTTGATATACAATAGATGCATTTTTTTGGTAGCAGATTTAATTTTCTATTTATATTTTGCTTAGGCTACTACTTAACTCTTCAGTACTTTCAATACCCTATTTGCATCAGACACTTGGACTCCTTTTTTATTACTACCATTATCTACAAGTATGTATTTGCTAAGTGCACAGCTGGGACGGGGAAGGAATAATTTGGGAAAAAGTTAGAGATATTGGATGGCAAGAAGGAACTGGTCCATAATTGAAATATCGGCATGAGTAACAACTAAAACAAATAGCACATAAATAGATAACCAAAGGGTGATTACATGATGATTACTTTTTATTATAACTGCTTTGTAGCAGGATGACAAAGCATCTAGCCTTGGATCTTCCCTTTTTGTGCCAGGGGGTGACAAAATGCCCAAGACTGAACACTAAACAGCTTGCCAGGTATGGGTTAAACTAGCGATTACCAACTTTTTTTGATGGAGAGACACAGTAAGAATGTGACACCTTGACCTAGTGCCATATATACACATACATATAAAACAAGTTTCATGTAACAATATTTACCCTCCTTACATGGTACATACTCTATTTCTACTCTGTTATTTTTTTTTTTAATGATGGTCACAACATATTAAAATTATTTTATGTTCCAACAGCCACAACTCACAGACAACCTAGGAAAGGGAAGTTGTAGGTTTCATCTTTAGAGCCATCAGAGATTAGACATAATCATTGAAAAACTTCAATAATAAAAAGCAATATAAGTTAAGTGCTCCTCATGAATGGTATAGAAGCGAAAGGCAAAATGGACTCACAACAGGCTTAGATTTGAGGTAGACCATGAATGATAAGCAAAAGGCATGGCATATCAAGGGAATCCCTATAAAAAGTATGTGTTTTTAAAGGATTTAAAGGGCCACTGAATATAATGACTTGAAACGAGAAATCTTTTTCCTCAAGCATTTCCTCAACCTAATACCTATGAAGGACTCATGGGACATGAAATTGACTACAAAATATAAAAGACATATAATTGAAATTTACAGAGACTGGATACAAAACAAACTAGGATCAAGCCTGAAAATGTGAAGCTGGTAGCCAAACCCCAAAGAGATGCAAACATTGAGATTCCTCTTCAGTTAAACCTACTTTATTAATATATTAACGGTATTACTAATATTAACTACTAACAGCCACCACATATTGAGTACCTATTAAGTGCCAGGCACTTTGCAAAATCTGGTGCATACATTGTTTCTCTTGTCACAACAGCCACATACCCCCATTTTACTGATAAGAAAATTGAGGTTTAGAGAAAGTCTAGCACCAAAGGCCAAGATATTTCTGTTTCACAAACAGCCTTCCTATTAAAGCAAAGTCCTTCCTATTAAAAAACAAAACAAACAAAAACAGAGAATACCAACCTGTTCTGAAGCAGATAAGGGAAGGGGCAAGGACCCTAATTCCTTCAATAATTCATTTGTTTCCTTGGCAAGCTGATTTGTAGAGTGTTGTAACTGTTGCCTAAGAGAGAAAAGACATGTTTCAGGATGCTCTCACTTCTTGAGCACTGTTATAGTTAGTGTCAGTTTGTTCTCAGAGTGTCCCACAATGCAGGGAATGAAAGGGCACTTGAAGAAATGGATTCCTAGATGCCCAGATTCACAGAAAAACCTGCAGAAATACTACCCAGTGAAACTCACTTCAAGGTTCCTTCGGATTACTGAGTAGAAAGAACCTGCATCGAGGAAACCTGCTGATCAAGTATTTTAACTCTTTGAGGAGAAAAAAGCATATCAGCAGTTCTGATAGAAATATAAGGGCAACTGCCCCTACACCTAAATCTAATAGTTTTAACACATTAAACTCTCTCACAAAACTCTCACACTGGATTGCCCAGGAGTTCTGCGTGATTACTGTCTGTCACAGTCCACTGCCTAGAGACCAAATCCAGGCACTGGCGTTGGATGAAATGTGCATTAAAAGCACAGCTCCTGCCCTAGGGAACCTCCAAAGATCTACTCCCAAGTTCTTGCTTAAAGCTGGTGCTTTTTCAGCTTTAGCCTTGACTTTCCACTGTTCTTTTATGCTTAACTTTGCTGGTGGTTTTATGCTGGTGGTTTTGTTCAGCACCCCCAAAGAACTTGCAAATTTTTCCAGATTTCTTTCTTCCCTCTAAAACAAGAAGCCTTATCCTGAGTAAAAGGAGTAGAAGGGGAAAGACATTAAGAGGCAAGAATATACAGTATATTAAGTGGGATTGAAAAGTAGTGGAAATACATAAAGAGCTCCAGTCAGTCATGGTTCCCCTCTGCTATCTAGCCATTTCTACAAAGGGTTTAAGGGAGGACAGAGAAACTACAAGACTAATTATTAATGTTTTTTCACTGCAAAGAGGCCTCCAGGATAAAAAAAAAAGAAAGAGTCAAAAACAAGAGGAGTCAGTCACAAGCCTGACCATCCCTGACAGTACTTTCAGATCCAGAGATATTTCACATCTCCCTGGAAAATCTCAAAGTACTAAATCATTCTCTTACAATGTCTAGGACCAGAAACAAAGCACATTGTTCAGTATATTTTAAAGATGAAGAATAGAACTTCTAAAAGCAGAAATGGACTCAAGAAGGATGTAATAAAAAGAATCACAAGCCCCTACTACCAGTCCACTATTCTCTCAGATTCCTCTTAGGTCATTCTGAATACTTTTCTTCTAACATTATATATAGTTGGAAATCCAACTAGATTAGATGGTCTCTGTAGATCAGGACTCTCTCTGCCAACAGGGAGGCTCATTTAGGCAGAATACAGTTTAAGAGAAGTAGGGGCTCCCTTCTCTACTTCCCTAAACTGTTCTACTAAACTGCCCAAGGGAAGAAAGAACCAGAGTTCAAGGACTTTAAGAGGCAGGGGGGAAAGATCACAATCCATTAATGTATTTTGTTGCCCCTCTTCTAGATCCAGCTACTACCTCATGTCCCACTGCCTCTCATTCTTACTTCACAGGCCTGACACCTAAGCTGCCATGCAGCAAGGACATTAAGTATGTCCTCAAAGGGCCCTCATAAAACCCAGCCTTGTTAGGAAGCTACTCACAGATTTTCCTGTAGCTTGGTTGAGTCCTGCTTTGTTCCTAGTTGGCTCATCAAATTCTTTATCTGAGCAGCTGTGAAGAAGGGGGGAAAAAGATTTGTTTAAAAGAAAAATACATTTATCATGAGCATCCTATTTCTCATCCTTGGTTTCTCTCCACATCTTGAATAGGTACATGCAACTAAAAGAAAGCTTGCTATAATCAAAACCTTGGCATATACATTCCCTTTAAAACTAATTCTGAGGTTTGCCTTTCTCCTATAGAGTAACTACATCACTAAGTGGAGGGTAGTGGTTTTGTTCACCACCGCCAAAGAACTTCCAAAGTTTTCCAGACTTCTCATGGCACTGGATAAAAATTTCATCACCTTTAGAAGGGCTTAATACCAAATACCAAGTCACAACAATAAAAATGTAAACTACTAGTATGCAATAATTTTTCTATGGCAAACATTTTTGGAAGGACGTGTATTTATTATTAATAACAAATTACCACCTACAGAGCACCTCTATGTGCCCGGCACTCTGTTAGGAATTTTGTATACATTATCTTACTAATTTTCTCAGCAACAATCTGAAGTGGATATATCTTCATTTTGCAGGTGAGGATATATATTTAAAGAAGTATCTTATATAAAGGTATGTAACAGAGTGAAATGCTCGCTCTCTCCCTGACTCTAACTTAATTTTAGCCTGCACTTTTCCCATGGTCTTCAGGCTAATAGCTCCTGCTCTAGATAAGCTAATTATTAGAGGAAATTCTGCTTGAGGCTTTGGAGTAACAACCCCTTTCCAGAAGGTACCTCTCCCAAAGAGATGGGGAAATAAATACAAAATAATGAGTTTAATCAAAGATTTGCAGCCTCAAGACCCAACTCAGACCAGCAGGGGTCCACTGACTAGAAACAAAGAGATTTAGAGACTTCCCCACTCTTCCTTGGATCTCTGTTGGTACCTTGACATATATGGTTGTCAATCACTTCTTACCCCTCCTAATCTCCCTTCCCTTGACAAAAAAGAAGCCTGAATTCTGACTCTCTTAAGATGAATGTGAGGAACTTCTAATGCCCCATCTTCTTAATAAGCCTTTCCTTATTCCAAACTCTGACATTCTGAAGCCCTGGGCAAATGAACTTTTGGACCAGTAACAGGTACAAGATAAGTAGCAGGGCAAAAAATTCAATCTCAGGCACATGACCTGTGTTCTTTCAAATATGCTGTCTATAGCCAAATACACGGTTTTGTTCAGATACCTCCTTCCATCTTTTCCTGGATATTTTGCTAAGACTAAGAATGATCATGTTTGAATCCTGGTTGTTTAAGCCCCTAGCCCTGGACTAGGAAAGCAGAAATCCAAAGGAACTGATTATGTTATCAATAAGAAAGAACACTCTAGCACCAGCCTGCCTGGGAATCTATCCCTCACTGATTTCTGCAACAGGAATAGAACCCTTAATTTCTTTTAAGGACTACTTTCTATTTTCTTTTTCTGGTTGGCAAGAAAAGTGAGGGAGAGTTATTCATTCATTCTTTCATTCACTCATCATTCATTTGTAAAGATTGGAATGGTCTGAACTTTTTTCAGAGCATTCACTATCTTCTATTACAAGTAACAGGAGAACTAACATAATAATATAGTAGTCTTTGCCAGAGGAAACTATCTTTGAGTTTCACCAGAACTTCAAAAACTTCAAAAGATAACACAACACAATAGGTATATAGTGCCTCCTCTGAGGCAGGATAAGTAGCTCAGGAATGTCCCCTCCCCCTCCAGGATATGGCTCTGAAAATTTTTTCCTTTCTTGACACCTCCCCCAGTTTTAGGCCTGGCAAAGGGAGATAAGCCCCAACCGGTCTTTTCCAGATTAGATGCCATTTTGGCTAAAGCACGATGACCTTTGTCTAATATTATAATCTCATCCGCATTGCAAATACTGCGGCTCCCATCACGCACCTGACACCATGACAGTTCCAGAAACACCATATAAGGGAGAGAATGGGAAACTGAGCTCCCCAGCGACTGGGAGAAGACAAGGAGGCTACATCGATACCACATTTCCGGGCTCTATCTCCAAGAACAAAAGCCCGGAATCAAGACATCCTCGCAAGACTCTCTCTCTGAGTTTGCCCACATTCCCCTCTTAAGTATGTGTACTTTTGCTTTAATAAACCTTGCGCTTTCCTGCTTGTCATTTATCTTGCGCTTGAATTCTTTCTTGCAGCATAAGACAAAAACATGATCACCAGAGTACCGAGATCTCCCACAGCACCTCCAGTCAAAAGATGATCTCCTCTGTGAGGGCATTTCCTGTCCTCTCAGGATTGATGCCCAGGTTTCACTTGTGAAACACCAGACTACTAAACACCAGACTTAGTGGAAGATGAGGAAACCAATGTCTATTATATCATTTGTATATATTGTAAGGATAATACATATGCAATGTTCCCATAACCAATAAGAAAGAACACTTATTAGAATTCTGACTTCTAAAAATTAATTGTTCCTTATAATAGAGTGCTCTTTAAAATAACAAAATTTTGGCGTCACAGTTATAATTTGGTCTCCAAGGGTAGTGAAAAGGCAAGCTAAGGTTTATTAAGTACCATTTATCTTATAAAAACATTAATGTGCTAATAGCCTCTAGGTCTAATAAGAACAACAATTAAGCAAAATCTTCTCACTGAAGCTGGGTTATTCTAACTCTTAAGTAGGAATTGAACAACCTGGTCCTTACCTGTATGTATGTACGAATTATTTCTCTCTAAGCAAAATAAATCACTGTATCATGGATGTTATGAAACAAAATTTCTGAAGTCAAGAATATATAGGTTTATAACACTTCAAACTATGATTTCATCTTGAGACCATGTTTTTCTAACAAAAATGTTAACTCCAATTTTATAATGGAAAAATAGAGGATTCAGCTGATTAAAATTTTGCCTTTTGACAAACTTCTCTAAAATATATTAAGGGTTACTTTAGCTTAACGGTTCCACAAGAAGACGTAACCACTATAATTACTCCATTCTGCTATGACAGCATTATATAAGATATAAATAACCATTTTTCATCATTAACATGTGGAGTTTCCTTTTTATCTAAGTCAAATGGGAATGAAGATATCACCAAAGCTATCAACTGGCTAGCCACACCAATAATTTATGAAAGAGGGCAGACATTAGGATTTATTGAGTACTTACTATGTGCCACTAGGCTATGTATCTGACGTAGTATAATAAAAAAATATGTTTGGTCTTTGTCCCCAGTTCCTGGCACAAAGTTCCTAAACCCAGGGATTTCCTGAGTGATAGGAGTGTCTTTTGTATTTTATAAGAGTCCCTTCTGAGCACAAAGTGTTTATGCTAACAAGGTAACTTAGGGTGGGGTTCCTAGATAGCCTTAGATTGGGTGGAGCCAGTCACCAGTGACCAAGTGATTAGAAGGCTGGAACTTACAGCCCCACCCACAGACCTCAAAGAAGTTGAATGGTGTTGGTGGGAGGCAAGCAGATTAAGCTCTATAAAAACTCTTAAACTAGATTTGATGAGCTTCCGTTGGTAGAGATACAGGGAGGTTGCCTTGAGTCCAGACTTGGCAAGGTACAGCCCCTTCTTACATACCTTGCCCTAGGCATCTCTTCCATCTGGCTGTTCCCAAATTATATCCTTTTATAATAAACCTAGTAAATAAATGTTTTCCAGAGTTCTGTGAGCAGCTCTAGCAAATTAATCAATTCTGAATAGGTAGTTATGGAAACCTTGGATTCTGACTTGCAACTTTCATGGGGGCGTGGGGCAGGCTTGTGGGAGTGAGCCCTTACTTGTGGAATCTGATGCTAACTCCGGGTAGACAGTGTCAGAATTGAGTTAAATTGTAGGACACCCAACTGGTGTCCAGAGAATCTAATTATTGCTCGGTATGCAGAAAACCCACACATCTAGCATCAGAAGTATTGAGAGCAGAAAAACACGGTAGTATTTTTCCTTTATGCTTGATACGCATGATCTTATTTATCCAAATAATCCTTTAAATAAGCATTACTATCTCAATATTACATATTGAGATGGGCACACTGAGGCACATGAGAGTGTCAACCAAAATTAATTTTAGACTGTAAATAAAAGCATTTATTTGAGCAAAAAGAGCTACAGCTCAGGAGACACAAATTCAGGTAGTAAGCTAAATTGTGCTCCCACAAGACAAAGGACAAATCACCTTTTATAGAGAGTTCCTACCCACAGTTCCCATTTTGGCCCCTTTCATGTAAATGAGGTTTCCAAATTATACAGCTCCCATTGGTCTAAGTCATGCAGTTCTGATTAGTCAGAACAGATGCAAATTCGGCTATTACTTTCATTGTTCTGATTAAACAAGGCAGGTCTCAGTCCTTCAGCAGAAAGACAAAATCAAGCCTTCGCTTAAGTGGTTGACTCAAGACAGCATAAAAAATGGCACAGTGCAGGAAGCCAAGAGTTCTGTCTTAGGTTCCTCCCAGTACACAGAGTACATGAGGAGCCCCTGTCAGTAAATGGCCATTAGACTCATTATTCATAAAATATGGGCCCTCAGTTGACCATGGAGAGCCCATCTCAACAGATAAATTCCTTCTCAGGGTTCACATCAAATGAATCTTTCTTCTTGGGGTCTACAAGAGTTACAGAACTCATTCATTCATTCATTCACTCAGAGTACCCATTCTTCCCTGTTCTATTCTCTAGGAGACATTTGTTCTCAATAGTTCACATGTTAAGGAAAAGAGATAAATAACATTATCAGGTAGTGATAAGTACCATAAAGAAAAAGAAATTCAAGTAAAGGCTGAAATGACAGGGGGTGGGGAGAAGGTACTAATTTATATAGGGTAGTCAGAGAACACTTCTGACAAGAATTCCACACTGAGCAGAGATCTTAGAGGAAGTGAAAGATCCAGCCATGCAAATATGTAGGGGAGAAGCTTTCTTGCAGAGAGTGTTTAAGTACAAAGTCTCCAAGGCAAAAGCAATTGGTGTGACAGAAGAACAGAAAGAAAGCCAGTGTGACTAGAGAGAGATAAGAGAAGTGGCCAAAGAAATAGAGGGGAGCCAGACTGCATAGGGCCTTGTAAACTAGTGCAAGGACTTTGGATTCCAATGACACGGAGGCCACTGATAAGTTTTGAGCAGAATGTCATAAGAACCAGAATTCAAACCCAGAGCTAATTCCAATGGCTACATTCTTTGTGCCACATTATGTTCTCTCAAAAGGCTGACACTAAAAGGAAATAGAATGTAGTGACACAGGGCAGGCCTCAATTTCTCAGTGTTCCACTTAGCCCCACCCTGCCTGTCTGATACCTCCCTAACTTAATAGATCTCTGTTCTAGATAGGCTGACCTGCTCTAACCTACTTCCTTCCTCAACTCTCTCCCATCTTTGAGAATATTCCTGTGCACTCACCAGAGTCCAGCAGAGTGCCAGGCACCCAGTGGGTACATAAATAACTACTGAGTTAGCCTCCCTTTTATATCATGACATTTTCTTTAAGGCAGAAGAGATGAATGGACATGAGCTAGCAAAAATGAGACTTGAACTCTAAACTAGACTTGACCACTAACCCGATGTGCTGTACCACCTGAGTCATTTCATGTTGCTGGGTCTCCTTTCACCAATCGTACACGACATTCAGGTTTAACTATCATATATTGAGCATTATTTGTCACAGTACTTACTATTTGTGTGGGTGGGTTTGTTTTTCTCATTAAATCTTTACAATTCTGTGAGGGCCAAATGACCTCTAAGTACTCCCACCACTGTCCAATGCTAAAATTCAATAACAAAGAAGGTCTAATCCCAGAATGAAGCTATATAACCAAGAAATGTTTTTGCAAACCAGTGTTCGGTTTAGAGAGGCTCCACCTACTTACAAATGGGACTAGATTGACTATATGCCTCTGGAGAACAGGGACTACATTTTTGTATTTGCATAACCACATACGCACACACACCCTCCTCTAGAAAATAGTTGGTTGAATATATGATGACACATAAAGGTAGATCTTATGAATGTCCAAGGAAACAGATCTCATTTTATTGACTGTCTTTATAAAGTAGAGCACTTTCATTACAAACTGTAGTGATATATCAAAGCATCAAGTTGTTAATTATCTATCAAAATTTTAAATACCCTAGAGAGCAATGGGGATTTTATAGAATATAGGAAAAAAAACAATTAAAAATCAGCTGTTATTTGTGTATTCTCACAAATACGTTTTCATATAGATTTTTTTTACTTCTTTTGTTGAGATTACCTGAATTTGTCTGTGTGTGTTTGGGGAGTTGGGGAAGTGTGGGGGAAGGGGGATTTATAGGATCATTTGCTAGCTAAGTACCGGAATTAATTCAAGTCTCCACCAGTACTTTCTAAATTCCTGAATATTAAGATATTTTCCTAAAATTTCAACCAATTCCAGATACTGCAAGTTTCAAATTATAAGGATAGTATTGCCTTAGTTCACTGGAACCCAAAGAAGCATAATTTTTTGCATGCTGCCTTCCATAACCACCAATATCAGGGATTTATTCAAAAACGGTGTCTCAATAATCCATTTATTTTACATCTAAGAAATGTATCCCTTAATAAACCTAAAGCACAAAAAGAAATAGAATGTTTATATATATACAACCGTTTTCACTTCAGTGGACCTAAAATGTCAAAAAGTGATACTTTTTGGAAAGATGTCTATCAAAATAGACTGAATCTAAAAGGATTTTCTGGTCAACTTGGTTAATGAGAAAACTCTTTGCTAAGTATTCTTATAAACAAAAATTTTACTTTAGGTTAATTTGTTACAACATTTGGATGAAAATAATTGGATTATCTTCTTCAAAATGATACATAATCCTGGAAACTCAATGACTAGGTCAAACATAAAAGGTAGTCCTTCGGTTCTGTGTAAGCAATTTTGTTATTTTTAAAACTAGGGCTTAATTTCTCCTATCATTGATCTTTTGTTTGTAAAAGCATGTCTTGGCTAAAACTTTTAATAGACTACAAAGCAAATCAATTTATTATACATTACAGCTAATGTCCACACTAGGAACTACTCTAAACTGAACACTATATGTGCTTTTATCTGATATCAGCTTTAAGCAGAATCTGAATCTCCAAATGAACTGTAATCCAAATCAAAGTCTAATCATATAAAAAGCAACTACCATCAAAGGTGGGAAAAAATTCCTCATTTGACAGACTAATGTTCTAATTCAGTATTTTTGAAAACAAATAATAAATTCAAAACAAAAAAACATTACTTATGACAAATGAGAAAACAATAGCCTACGTGATTATTATGACAATGAAGTCATTTCGTGCCTTATTCTAAAAATTAGGTTTATTGTTTTTAATATAGCTACAATGAAAAAGACCTTTTAAAAAGTAGCCACTGTATTACAATAGTAAAGTTCCAAACTAAACTGAATACAAGTACTAAATATCAAAGGTATAATCCTCCATTTACTATACCAGTGACAGAATATGTAACAGTTAAGAGCACAGACTCTGAATTACAACTGCCTATATGTTATTGGTGGTTCCACCACTTACTTCCTAGCTTCATGATCTTGAGGAAAAGCCTCTACTCCTCTGTGCCTAAATTTCCTTACCTAAAAAACTAGAATAATGAGAACCCTCATGTGGTTGTTGTGAGGATGAAATGAGATAATATGAAGCTAAATTTAGAACAGTCTGGCATATAAAAGAACTCAGTAAACGATAGCTATTATTATCAAACTCAAGACCAAGAACCATGTACTTAGCAATGATAAAATCAATTAAGTACATATTGAATGCCAATTACATATCCATTACTGTGCCAGGCACTGTCGCTAACTAAAGAGAAATGTACAATGCATGGTCTCTTTATCCCCACAAAATTAATAGTGATCTCTCTAGCTGGAATGATAAGGTCAAAAAGCATAAATTAATTAAAGAATACAGAATATAAGTTAGTGCTAAACTGCTTGCAAATTCAAAGAAAAAAAAACAAAATGATAGCTAACATTTCCTAAACACTATGTTGCAGGCACTGTTTCAAGCATGTTACACAAATTACCTCATGTAATCCCCACAACTCTATGAAGTAGATATTAACTCATTTTATAGATGAGAAAATTGAGAAATACAGAGGTAAGGCAGTGTATTACACAGCTAGTAAGAAGTAGATCTAAGATTCAAACTCGGGCAGTCTGACTCCTGAGCCTGCTCACCTACTAAAACTATAATGGGGCCAGAGACTCAACCAATAATATCACCATTTACTGAATGTCTACTATGTGCCAGACACTATGCTAACACTTTCAAACATCCCATTTTAACAATACTATTTCTTTTACAGATGGAGTAACAGACAAAAAGGGGGAATAACCTGCCCAAAGTTAACAGTACATAGAGGAGCAGGGACTCAGTCACAAATGTACTGACCCTAAAGCCTGTGCTCTGACTTCACTCTGTCAAAAGCAAAGGAAGGCTTACTTACAAGTGGCAGGATCTAAGTACAACTCAAAGGATTTGTATAATTGATAACTAGTGAGGTAAGGAAAGATATTAAAGAAAGAAGGAATAGAATGAGCAAAAACTTGGAGCAAAAACCAGTGTTTAGGGATATTAAGAAAGATAACCTGCCTATAGCAAAGGGTAAAGAAAAGTAGAAAATGTGGCTAATTTGGGTTAAAATAACAAAGAGAGTAATAGCAAGGTAGAATCTTAAGCTCTGATGCAGCAGACAAAACAGAGCCACTGTAGGTTCTTGGGGAAGTGAGTCATTTAATGAAAACAGGATTTTACACATACTGCTAATAGCATTATTAGGATGAACTAAAACGAGAACAGAGACACTGAGAATACACTATTGGAATACAGATGTTGAAATCATGAAGACTTAGGAGAGTGGCAATAAAATAAAAGCAAGGGGCAAATATGAAAATAACTCTGAAAGAACAGCTGAAAGGATTTCATGATAATCAGGTTTAAAAGTTGAACTGCTTTTTATTTTTTTTAATTAAACAATATCAATAAATTAGCAACATTAAAGAACAGAAATGCTGTTCTTTAATCTCTTCAGAGGTAACTTGGAGGCTATTAGGTTTTTTCCTGTATTTGCCTCAGTAATACTTACCCCAACCTTTTGTTCCACAATAGGCAGAGTCAAGTATTTTTCCTCCGTACCCCACACATAATGATAACAACCTTTTGTACCAGGCAGTCAACCTCAGCTGTACCTATAACAACCCACGCAGCGGCTGCTATATTGCAGGCTAATCGGCTCAGCAAATCCAAATCCATGTCTATGGCTGAATAGCTAAGAAAAAAGAACAGCTATTCTCTCAAAATTTCAATGGGTACAGGTCCTTGCAGGACTGGATGAATGTGAGTATATATCTGAATTCACATTCAAAATATATACTTAAATATGTCAGCCACGTCTTGGAGATATTTGGGGGACAGACACTAGCCTGATAGCACTAACTGGGTAGAAGTAATGTCATCCTATCAATCTCAAATTCCTGGTTCCTCATCCAACAATCCCAAGGAAGATTTTCAACTCACACTGCCTAGGGTCAGTAAGATATAGTAGGTACCACACAGCACAAGGAGAATGAGGCAGGAAGAGTCCCAGGATGATAGAAAAACCTCATTCATTCAAATCAGATAAATACAATTTATTAAGCATCAAAACCCTACATGATATGATCCCTGGCTACCTCACAGACCTCTCTTTTCCAACTATTCTCCCTTTCTCTAACTGTAGTCCAGCCACACTAGCCTTGTCTGAACACACCAAGGTCTCTGCTCTTGCCATTTCCTCTGACTAGAATGCCATCCCCAGCTACTCACAAGGCTCTTACCCTCACTTCATTCAGGTGTCTACTCAAATGTCACCTTCCCAGAGAGGCCTTCCTTGACAACTTATCTAAAATAGTGTCTTCTTCATCTCTTCACTCTCTATCCCATACATACACATACATAAACACACACATAAACACACACTATCAGGGAAGGGATTTTGTCAGTTTTGTTCATCACTCCAGTACCAGTGCACAGCAAGTGCTCAAAGAATATTTGTTGAACAGTAAATCAATGGATCTATCTTATGCTTGTAACTGAGATAACTACTAGAAATATGAAGATGATTAAGTCATGTCTCATGCTTAAAGGAGCTAACAATCTAGCAGGAGAGGTAGACACAACATAAGAAGTCAAAGTTAAACAGCTTTAGGTATTCCCCACAGCTTCCTATGGAGAGTTAAAAAAGAAAAAAAGGAAAAAAACTCACGTGTAACAAAGTGTTAACTGCTACAAAATTGTAATATTAATTAAAAATTATAAAAAGGCTAAATGCTGATCAGAAGAGACAGACCTGGTTTTAATATTTATCCTTTCTCGCCCTGTTTCCTTACTTTCAAAATGGAAATAATATCGATAATTACTTTACAAGGCTGTTATAAAACTAAATAAGATAATGCATGTAAAGAACTTTGCAAGCTGTTTGGCACATTGTATGTACCCAAATGTTAACTATTAATGTTATCACTGGTTGACTCCAATGATCCTTTGAATTCAATGCCCAATCAACAGTTATAGCTTATCGATTCTATGAACAAAGAAACCTCCCCTATCCTTTTGTTCCTTTTTGTTTTCACAGTCCCTAACTGGTGTTTCTGATTCCAGCTCAATTTACACACTCCTAAAAAATTAAATCCAAACTCCTTTAGTTTAGCACTTAAAGGCCATCCCTTTTGGGCCCCAACTTAACTCTTCCAACCCTATTTTCTTCCACTACTTTCTGGAATCCACCACTCCAGCCAAATTAAATCACTATATCTACCCCATGTTTTCCCACTACCATGCCTTGTTCATTTTATTCTTTCCTGAAATGTTCTTCTGTTCTTTACCATCAAAAATTCAAATTCTTTCCACCATCTTTCCAGACTTAGCTCAAATGTCATAATGCATTCCTTGACCATTCTCAACTAAAAATAATCTCTTTCCCCTGAATATCTACATAATGTCATTTATACCTTTTTTATAGCACTGATCTCTTTCAACTTTATATTTCAATTATGTAATCCACAGAAGCCCTTTTGAAAGAATCTATGTAGTTACTATAGTACCTACTACACAGTCCCATACTCAAATACAAGTAGAATGATTTCGCAATAGACATTAACATTAGATTTAGCCTCAGCAGGAAACTTTTAGCCTTGAACCAAAATTTTCTTATCTAACCTGTACTACACCTCTCTCACAAAAGGAAATTGGAACACAAAGTACTGTATTTCTAACCAGTGGCATTATTAATTTTTTTTTAATTTCTGGATTTAACAGGCCACACATTCTTCTTTCCACTTTCAAACCACCCAGTCTCAATCCCTTCCCATCAGAAACTTCCCACCTCTCAAATTATAGAACTGTGTATTTAAAAGCAAAGTGCTGGATTGTTCTTTAAAATATAGAACAGAATTGTAATTCAGGACCAACTAGTTCTACTTATTAACAGGGTACAGCCAAGCTCAAACACACACACACACACACACACACACACACACAATAATAAATAAGGATGATGACCACCATTTTTCCAAGTAAAGTTATTGCTGCTGACCTCCTGTTTAGGATGTGAGCTGATTTCCAGGCACAAAAAGGAGCCTGTATTTGACTCAGTTAGTCTCACTCAGACCCTACTGGTGAAGACGAGTTTTAAGACAAGCAATAACACTATGAAATCCACCACCAGCTCTATCTACCATGTCTTACTTGCTATGCGATTATGGCAATTCCCTGAGCTTCTCTGTGTATCAGATTTGTTCAAGGGTAGGTAAATAGGGAAGGAAAACAAAAGCTTCATCAGCTTGAAATCCAAAAATATATGCAAATCTTTTGTTACAAAAGACAGAATAATGTTAATTGAAATGTTTTCGGTTAATTATCTTTATCAAAACAGAAGTCATCTCACTCATCAAATACAAGTCACTGTATCTGATTTCTAAATTCATCAAAGGTAGAATTGTGTATTAAGTCACCGAAACACATGCACTCTCCACTTCCCTTAATTGAAAGCTGCAGATTTCCAAGAGCCAGAAGCCGAAGAAAATGTAAACGTAAAGTCTAAATCAGTAAACAACTCCCGATGTAAATCGGCCAAAGAGGAAAGAGAGGTGGGGGACGAGCGGGGGGGCGGGGAGAGGCAGATGACAGGAAATACTCGGCTGACCACTGCGCCAAGTCAACTCACTTACTGCTCTCGGGATGACACACACACCCTCTCTCACCCTGGAGCTGTCAGGACTGCTGTTTTGGCCTCGACACCGTGAAAACATAACTCCTAAGAAGAGACTCGAGCTTCCAGCTAGGGCTCAGGACCGTCGAGGAGCCTGGGCCTGACAGACTCGGAGATGGCAGCTCGCTGCCCCCAGAGTGGAAAGCCCGAGACGGCCTCAGGTGTGGCCTTGGCCGCAGTCCCAGCAGGGCTCCGCGTCCCGGCAACCTCACCCAGGCCTGTCCCCGAGAAAGCCCCCCGCCCCCCAGATCCGTCCGCCGGCTCACTGGCTTGGCTGATCCTCTGGATGTTGCCGCTGCATGTCTGGATGATGCTGCTGAAGTCCCGGAGCTGGGGCCCCGGGGGCCCTGAGGTCCCCGGGTTCCGGTACATGTCTAAGGGACCATAGGACATGACGAGGAGCTGAGACGGACTCGCTCTGCACCGCGGCCCTACCGGAAGCAGATACCCAACCCGACCGCAGGCTGACTGGGACACCGAGAAGAGAAAGGGCGGGGAAGGGTCTAAGGCTGCGTGCGCACTAGCTCCGCCCCCACGCAACGCGCACGCGTCCGCCCCGCCCTGCCCCACAGTGCGCCTGCACAGCTGGAACAAGTGCCCAGGACCGTAGCTTAGAGACTGAACGCTCTGGACCTTGGGAATGCTAGGCGGGGCGATGACGTCATACGGTTGAAGCTGGCATTGGAGGATCTGGGGTGGCGGTGTTGTTTCTCGCTAGGGCACGGTGACAGAAGGCAAGAAATTTCGATTAGCATAAAATTGTACCAGATGATCTCAGTCCTAACGTCCTATTCTGTTCTATTCTGAGAATTCGGGCCCAAACATGGGAGTATTCGACAACGTCGAAACTCAGATCCCTAACCAAACTCCTGAAATTCCTCACTTTACTTCCATCCTCTACGGCTTTGTTAGTAGCGGAGCACTTTTATGATTTATAAACCACTTCATTTCTCCTTCCACCCCTCTTCTAATCAAAACAATAAAATAACAATAATAGTAATATTTATCGAGCACATACTGTGTGTGAATCCTCAATGCAATTCAATTGTCGACAAGCTTTTTCACAGCAAGGGACGACATTCCAAGTATATTTTTTACCTTAAAAAATAGATAATGAGCAATCAAGTTTTTAAATGTTGAAGTGCAGCAACTGGATAAAGTGCAATAGAGAAAATTAAGACCACAGAGGTTAATTTGCTTTTCTAAGATTTGACTGCAAAACCCAGACATCAAGCTAACTCCATTGTCAACTTGCTACTTTCCTAAAAAGCATTCTCGTATTACCAAATTCATTCTCCATCTAAATCCCTCCCAGATATCCTCTTCATCTATATCTCAAACCAGGATTTCTTGGAGAATTATACTCTCAAAGATTTTAAATTAATTTCTTAATTAATTTGGAGGGTATAATAACTGCAATGATGCCGTAGAAGACTGCATTTTGTGAGCTTATGGTAAAAGGAAAGACATGAGTAGAATTATGGTTTGGGAGGAGATCAAGAAAGGGAGATGTGAAGGGGAACTGATAATGTTTCTTTCCTGTGTTCTTCACCCCACCCCACCCCAGCCTGCTTTGCAATCTCTGGGGAATGGCAAAGAGAGGAAGCTGCTTGCCTGTGTAGGAGGAGACTCTAAATGGGTGAATGCACCTGCATTCAGCCTTAGACGTTTTTTAGGTCAGTCTGTTTTTCATTGGAGCATTTAATAAGAGCATTTCTTTCTCTAAAGAGAAAGGGACAAATGACATTTGGGGGCTCTCATTATGGTTAAAACCCTACCATTTCTTAGAATCCATAGTTTTATGTCAAATCTTATAGCAAATCATATAAATTGTACTTTTTTAACCTATAAAATAGTCTTGAGAATGTTTTCATTTACATTTGACTCTGTGTAAAGTGAAACTTAACAAAGGTATTTTCTCCTAGCAATTGAAATTAGTGGTAGTGGTGGTTATTGTTTTCTTTCTCCATCTAACATTAAAAGTGGTATGCCTTATGCTCTCTCTCATAGCAATACATTTGTGCCTTACAGACACTACATGTCAAATGAACATTTACCAAATTTACCCATGAGTAATTAAAAATAACTACCATTTCTTAAATGCCTATCCAGGCAATGTGAACAAATTTCACAAACATTTTATCAGTAATCTCCAAGCTAAAGCTCATGTGATAAAAACCACCTGTGGTCTGACAAAGTTAAGTTTATTAACTTAATGCTGCTAGGGAGACTGCACACCAGAGGAATCACAGCATCCCACCAAGCACAAGAAGAGATAGTTATTCTAGGATTTGGGGAAAAGATGGAGTACAGGTAAAATTTAAAAGAAGTGGTGTTTTGATATAGCCTCGAAGCACACCAGGCTATGTGTAAAGGAATTCTCATCAGGCCTAAACTGATAAGAGAACTCAAGATCCTGTTTCCTTGGAAACTACAATGTGAAGATAAATGTGGAACTTTGGATCTGGAAACCCCTTATCTGAAGCTTTGCACCTGGTTTGGAAATTGAGGCTGCTTCTCTGTGTCAAAGTAATTCAGATCCTTCAGGCAGGAGTGTAATATTCCATTCTTACTGACATTTTAATCAGCAAATTGTCTGAAAATCTGTGATTTTAGAGAATAATGTTTCTCAGCATTATGTTCTTTTGTTAATTGACAAAAAACAGTTTTCATGGTTTGTACCTATCAAGGTGAGATTAGTTCCTTGGTAACAGATAAAGAAACGTGTCCTCTAGAGGTTCTGGGTACTTGCTCAATGTCATATAGCTATTAAGTTGCAGAGCTGTGATTCATACATATTCTATGACCCAGCATTTCTACTCCTAACTATATAATCAACAGATATGCATACATATGTGCTTCAAAAACAAGTATAGGAATGTTTATAATAGTGTTTTTTAGGACTAAGCAGCATTTTTATGTATTAATTTTTATTGTTATAATTGGCATACCATACAATGCACTGATAGTAAGTATTCAATTTAATGAATTTTGACACTTGTATGTATCCATGTTACTACCACCCCAAACCAAGATATAGAACGTTTTCATCATCACCCCAGAAAGTTTCCTCGAGCTATGCTCCTTTCTAATCAATTCCACTTATCCCCAGAAATCGCTTTCTGATTTTTATCACTACAGGTTAGTTTTGCCTATTCTTGGACTGCATAGTGATGAATCATATTTTATGTATTCTTTAGTGTTTGGCTTGTTTCAATTAACATGATATTTTTGAGATTTATCCGTGATGTTGCATATATCAGTGGTTTGGTCTTTTTTATTGCTAGTGGTATTTTATCATATGAATATACTAATTTTAATTATCCATTCTCTTATTGATAGACATTTAGTTTGTATACAGTTTGAGACTATTATGACAAAGATCAGAGAAGCATTTATTTTTTACTAGTTCCAAACTGGAAACAATCGTCCATCAACAATAGGATAGATGATAAATTGTAGTACTATAGAGCACAAAATTAAATGGCCTACTGCTGTGTGAACAATGAGGGTGATCTCATCCAAACATAATATATAGAAAAATAAACCAGACAAAAATGAGTATATTCTGTATTATCCTATTTTTATTAGGTTCAAAAGCAGCAAAATTAATCTATTTTAAAAGTCAGAACAGTATATAGTTCTAGGGAGGAAAGGGAATGACTAGGAATGGTCACATAAGGCAGGCTTCTAGGATGCTGGTAGCAGTCTGTCTTGATCTGAGTGGTGATTATATAAGTATGTTCACTTTGAATTCATCAAGGCATATACTTGTGATGCCTTGATGATACATACTCTTCTGTATGTATGCTATATTTCAGTAAATAAGTTTTATATTTTAAAAACAAAGTATCATTACTACCAATATGGCAAGCTTTCTGGGGCAAGGTAGGGAAGGGTTGATGGAGAAATTCACTTCCATTGCAAAGAAGACTGTATTAAAATTAGCACTCGTGTCAACTATAATTTAAAATAAATTTAAAAAATAAAAATAAAATGCAGGCCTAAAAAAAAATAGCACTCATCATACATTGCTAGTGGGAATGAAAAATTTTACAGCCACATTAGAAACAGTTTGGTAGTTTCTTAGATAATTAAACGTAAATTTACCATACAATCCAGCAATCCAGCAATCCCACTCCTACTTACCCAAGAGAAATGAAAACACATGTTCATATAAAAACCAACATATAAGTGTATGGAAATATTTTAAATGCCCATCAGCTGAATAGATAAACAAATTGTGATACGTCCATGCAAATGGATAATTATTCAGCTATAAAAAGGAACAAACTACGAAAACATGGAATAAATTACTTGAATATGCAACAGCATGGATGAAACTCAAAAGCATACGCTACATGAAAGAAGTGAGACATGAAAGGCTATAGATGACTCCATTTGTATGACATTCTGAAAAAGGCAAAGCTATAGGGATAGAAGTCAGATTAATGGTTGCCAAGGGCTGGAGTAGGGGGAAGGGGATTGATTGCCAAGGGGCAAGAGTGAAGTTTTTGGGTAAATATGAAAATGTCCTATAGTGGTGATTACACAACTGCATATATCTGCCAAAAGTCTCTGAGCTACATACTAAGAAGGGTAAATTTCACTGTATGCAAATTATATTTTACTAAACTTTTTAAAAGATGTTGCTCTAAAGTTCAGTGCAATGATGTGGCATGCATAAAGTGGGTAATGTGGAGTTGAAAAAAAGATAAAGGTATAAGTGTTCCAGTGACCTAAAAGTGATCTTGGGATAAAGTAATGGAAGCAAAAAAAAACTAGTGAACATAAATGTTCATTCTAATTTGGCACTCTATTACTTTCCATTTCAAGAAACAGGAAATGTAGATTCTGTAGAAATCATGCATACTAATTGCTTACAAAATAACACTGTTCTGAAGACCACTAGGTATATTGTTTAATTCTCACAACAACTCTAAGGTAAGTAGAGATAGAACTCATACCCAGGCAGTCTGACTTCAGAGCTAACCATAGTATGACACGGACTCACTTTTCAAGTAGAGTTGATAATCTGCTACTGTAATAGCCTGGCAAGCACTGGTAGGCAAAGTAGTTATTGATTCCAGTGATAGCTAAGAAATATGAATTACTGTCCCCAAAATGGCAACTTTCATTCCTGCCTTCAAAATCCAAAGATTCACATAGTTATTACTCAATTCTGTAGGGCAGAGGCCAATGTGTTAGCCAGCCTGAAGGATGGACCCCAATGATTCTTGCCTCCTGGTTTAAACGCACCTGGGTGCTCCCATTTTACATTTAATAGTGTCAGTAATTTGACCTCTGTAACCAATAGGGTATTGCAGAAATGATGGAGTGTGACATCTGAATGTAGGCCTGGAAAGACTTGCAGTTTCTGCCTTGCTCTTTTGGATTCAGTTTGGTTCCAAAATTCATTCCCTATGTAGCAGATGATATTTTTAAAGATAGCCACCACAATAGCTTCCATCCCACATGCTCTTCTACTTCGTCACCCTCATCCTCTTATCAAAAGAAGGGATCTATGTTCCTTCCCTTTGAGTCTGGACTGGCTTCTGACTGCTTCAACTAATAGATAGAGTACTGCATAAATGAGATAATGTGACCTCTGAGGACAGGTTAGAAAATGTAATGCAGCTTTAGTTTTGTTTACTGAATCTCTTGTGCTTAGAGTCCTAAGCCATAATAGAAATCCCCATATTGGGGAAGGCGAAACTACACACAGAGCGGCCTTATCTAGGTGCTCTTAGATAGCAGTGACCATTATTAGACTTTCAGTCATCTCAGCCCAGGTACTAGATATACAAGTGGAAAACCTTCAGAGAGATGATTCCAGCCCCATTAGGTGTCCTCCAGCTTTTGAATCTTCCCAGCTGAGGACCCAGACATTGTGGAACAAAGCCCAGTCATCCTCACAGTGCCCTGTTGAAATTCTTGACCAACAGTCTTAGGCCTATTTAATTGGTCATTTTAGGCCACTGAATATCAGGGTAGTTTGTTACGCAGGAATAACAATCAGAACACTCTATAACTCCCGGCAGTTTCAGCCTTCAGAAAATGGCACCTCCGCCATGGTCCTTGCTGGCTGTCAGTTGAGGCTATACTGCAAGGTCTCAAACTGCAAAGAATGAAACCAAAGTCTACTAAATTACTATGAGGGTTATTTATAATGGTTGAAGACCTTCCTGAAGAACTTGATGAAGTTTCTCTATATTATTCTTAAAAAGTGTTTTTTAAGGCTGAATAAATGTATAAATTAAGGTAATTTGCACAATAAAGGTGGTCATAAACACAGCATACTATTTTAGTCTGTTCAGGCTGCTATAACAAAATATCACAGACTGGGCGGCTTATAAACAGAAATTTCTCCCAGTTCTGGAGGCTGGAAAGCTCAAGATCAAGGTGCCAGCATGGTTACAATACAGCAAGGGTCCTTTTTCTAGTTCATGGCCAGTGCCTTCTCGCTGTGTCCTCACATGGTAGAAGGTTCAAGGGAGCCTCTCTGGAACCTCCTTTATAAAGGAACTAATTCCATTCATGAGGGCGGAGCCTAATCATGTCATGAAGGCTCCACTTCCTAATACTATCATGTTTTGGAGTTAGGATTTCAACAGATGAATTTTGGGAAGAATTCAGACCATAGCACCTACAAAATAAAATGTCTTCATTTATTTAGAGAAAAATAAGTTGTCATTGAGTCTATGGAATGATCAGGATGTGACAGTGACAGTGTCTAAAAGGCACGTTATTTTTAAAACTTACTAGCACCAACTATTTGAACTAATACATTCCTCTCCTTGAAATAGCATTTGAACTTTTCACCCATACCTTATTAAGATTCATGCTGTTATATTCTGAATAACAATGACAAATATAAAATCAAGAAACAATGATGTCTAATATTCCACCAAATGGAAGCCCCATGACAGTAACTTTTTTCTTCACTGCTATATCCTCATTGCCTAGCACAGCACTTATAACAAAGCAAGCACTTAAATTGCATAAATAAAACCACAGAAGAATGAGTTTATTCTTGCGTGAACATAAAACTCCCTATTAGCACAGTTAGACTTTTAATTTTTTAAGTCAATAAACAAGACAAACTGACTGTATTCTGGGTTGAAGCAAATAATGGGATATGTTTACTTGTGAACCAGCAAGAAATAAATGAGAAAAAAATCCCTCCAACAATTATACTTGAGTCAATATGAATTTTTATTAACACACATTTGTCAAAGTCTGTACAAACCAAAACATTCCATGTTTTAAAATGTCCATTATTACAAACATACAAATAAACAAAAGGTGTTACCAAAAGTTAGCTACTCAATATCATGGTAAAACAGTGTCATGATTTTTAAAAAACAAAATTTCAAGACAGAGGTTTCTTCCTTCCCTTTTTAGAACTTGTGGAAAGTTAGAAAATGCATGGATTTGCTTTATATTAAATGCCAGGACATTAAAAAAAGATTTAGTATAAAACTAAGTATGTGTTTTATAGTCACTTCATGTAACAGAATTTCTCAAGTCTTTAAAATTAAAAAAAAAAACAAAAACCATGACTGTAATGTCTTTCACTCTTTACCCACAGTCAATGTATATGCATCTGAAAAATATTATCTAACAGTTTGTCTTTACCTAAAAGTTTCTCATTCAAAAGGTTATAAAACTGTTCAGCACTGACTTTTCCCTTGCTTAGAAGGGAAAATTACATCCCCTACTAAAATGATACAGAAGCAACGTGGTCCACTGTTTCTCTTATCAGAAGGAAGCCACCCATTTCCACATCTCTGCCCCACTGAGTGCATGGCTCCACTTATGAGAATGCTATCACAATTTATAAGCATTTGCTCCTAGGAAATGCCTCGCAAGTTAAGCTTACTGCTACAATTTTGGTAGATTGAGGTACAAATGTCATCTGCCCTCATGATTACCTCTAACTTGAATACCTTCCCAATTAATGATTCCACGGTAACTGGTTTTATTGTTTCATGGCACACTACACATCTCTAATTTCTTTCACAAACATCACATAGAGGACCTGAGAGTATAGTTAGAAATGCAAATTTATACTCTCTCCTAGAAAATAACTCCATGTGCCTACTGGGTCAAGAAGGGAAGACAGGACACAAACAATTCTGGCTAAGGCCAAGCTGCTTCTTGAAGCACCTGTTTTCAATACATTTCAATTAAAAACAGGGAGTGTCCAGGCTGGGGTGGGTGAGGGGAGTGGGGATAAGGTACAGTAATATAATTTCTTCAAATCAGACACACAGTTCATACTTGAGCAGCTTGTGCTCACCGCCCCCCCCAAATGCTATGTAGTTCAAATATTATCTTATTTTGAATGTGCTCATGTTAAAAAAAAATGTTCTCTGACAATGGCCCAGTATGACAATTGATGTAAGCAAGTAAAGGGTATTTTTTTCAAACAAGAAGTGGCAGTGTAAGAATTTAAAATCAGTCACATAAAACAATTAGGAAAGGGGTGGGGAAGGAAAGTGTCCAGTACAACCTGGACAACCTTTCTTTCTGCCCTTATGTATAAAGACAGACTGTTCAAATCTTCACTACCTCCCTTAAGTATCTTCTTCAATGCTCTTCCAATAAACTCTCCAAAAGGCACTTAACTCCACACGTATGCATTGAATTGTTTCACCTTAATAATCAGTTTTTAAGACTCCAAGGTAACAAGAAAGAGAAGATTTGATTCTTTTACTAAAAGCTAGATTAGGACTTTTTTTTTTAAGAGGCATCACTTTTTTTTTTACAAGAAGAACAAGCTAGGCTACCATTATTCCTTTATCAAGAAAGTTTCTTTTTTAAAAAATAAATAAAACTCTGGCTTCATAGTACAAAGTTCATACATAATATACCTGGAAAAAAACCCAAGAGTATAACCTGAAGCAAAAGGTTTATTGGAGAGAAAAAGCCTCATCCATTGTATGAAGTCTTAAGGTGGCAGTTTTCAAAGTTCAGAGGGTGGCAGTGATATGGAATTAATGCTGAACTATTTGCTCATGGGTATGGCAGGATGCAGTGATGGACCCAAAAAAATCATTCTGCACATAACACTGAGCAGTGACCACCACAAAAAAAAAAAAGAAGGAAAAAATAGTACTGAGAGAGAAACAAAGCTAATAGTACTGGGAGAAGGTGGGGGGAAGAGGGGAGAATTAGGAGCATGAGAGAGTAAGAAAGCCAGAGAGCTTAAAACCCCAAACATTCAAGCATGCAGTCATAACACAGCACAAACCAGGTGTTTCCATTCAGCCCACTGCAATCACACAAAGGAGAACTGTAATAAAATAGAAATTTCTTAAGAAAGCTTGCAGTTCCCAGGGAACAGCCACGTTGCCAACCCTAACCCGGGAATCCATTTGCTGTTGCTGGGAGCCTCCTTGTGTTCTCTCACGGAGAGGTTATAGCTCCTGACTTCTCAGACTTCTTGCTCTTGGACAAGGCAGCTGCTTGCTTCAGGAGCTCTCTGTTTTTGGCCTTTAAAAAAAAAAAAAGTGCAAGAAGGATGTTTTAACAGGATAAGATATGTTTTTCATGCAGATGCTAAGGTGGAAAATGTAGAGGATCAGGAAGAAATGAACAAATTCCAGAGGTAGAAACTAACAGAAAACTCTAGGGCCAGGTTCAGAGGGAAAAAAGTATTCACTGGAGGTTAATCAGTGTACTTCGATCTCCTGGGATTCACTGTTATAAAAGGATGCTTTGTGCAACACAAACAAACAATGGAGTGTTTTAATGCACTGGATAAACAGAATTTGATTCAGACATTTGGAATCATGTCTGATTTATCTAAAATCAAAGAACACATTTATTAATTTTACTGTTATTGAGGAGAAAAGGTCAGAATACATCCAAGAGTGAAACAATAAAAGATATCTATAATGTAGATTAATGTGATTTGTCAATAGTTTGAGAAAAACAATCTAAGAGATGATCACCAAAAATACAATCAGCTAAAAACATATGAGTTACCACATAAAATAATCAGTCACCTGCAATTGTTCTGTGACTTCTTTGTGGGTTTTCTCCATTTGGTTCATTTTGGCTCTCATCTGAGATTCCTGGTATTGAAAATCAGCTTTCAATTCTGTGATCTGAGGGGAAAAAGGCAGAGTGACCAGAAGAAATTTCTGTGCAATGGAAAATGTTTTGGTATCAGAGAGTTAAATGGTTTATGAAATCCAGGGCTCTCCTGAAGATCCACACCTAAATCAAAGCTGGGGAATTCCATATCCTATTTTTTCTAAAGATTTCCTGAAAATTACACAAAATCCTGAAGTAATATTTCTGATACTTAACCATTAGCAGGTTTTAAAGATTTAATGTATACCTCCAAATACCTACTTCCAAATAAATCAGTGATTATGATGCAATTTGACTGATGGTTTGAGAGAAACCATGAGAATAACTGCTGCTGTCATTTACTGAATTTTTTTACCCTGTTCCAGGCAAAATGATTATATTACTTCATTCGATTACTATGATAACCTTTTGTGGGATAATATCATTTTTCCCATTTCATAGATGGGAAAACCAAGGCTTAAAAAGGTTAAGTAACATGGCCAAGATCATACATGTTAGCAAGTGCCAGAGCTAGAATTCAAACCCCAGGCCTTCTTCTATTGACTATGCTATTCAAGAAGCACAGAAAAGAAAGAAATCAGAAATGAGATGTGAGCTGAGTTTTGAGGCACAAGCAGCAACTGGAAGATGAGGGAAGGAGAAAGGCAACCAAGCAAAGGGAACAGCATGGGCATAGGCAGAGAGTACAAGACAACTGAGAGCTTGTTCAGATGACCGATGGGCATGGAAACTGGCAGGAGATGAGGCTAGAGATAGGCAGGCAGGGCACAAAAGAGCCTGCGTTCCAAGCCAAGGAGTATGACCATGATCCTCAAAGTTATAGGGAACAATCTATTTGTTTTTCATCCTTTTAAGACCCTAACCTTGCAAAGCAGTAGAAACAAGTGTTTGTTTTGTCTCTATTTCTCAAAAATCTTTTTACTGCCATTCTGCTCTAGTGCATGAAGAAAATATACATAGGTCTGCTTTCACCTGACAGTCATGTAATAAAGTGGAAAGAATACTGATCTCGTCTATGGTCATGCCTCCCTGAACACACCCGATCTCGTCTGATCTTGGAAGCTAAGCAGGGTCGGGCCCAGTTAGTACTTGCATGGGAGACCACCTAGGAAGACTGGGTGCTGTAGGCGGAGAAAAAAAAAAAAGAATATTGGTCTCTTCCCATGAATCTCCACCTTACTGGAAGAAGAAAGCATGGTACAGTAGAAAGAACGGTATAGTCAGAAGAACTTGAGTTCATTCCTTTGTTCTGCATTTATTAGTTGTGTGAATTATACACATCATATAATTTCTTTAGGTCCATTTTCTCATCTGTAAAATGAGGTAGAAATTAGACTGAAAGAGAGTGTGCGAAGTTTTTAATGCAATAAATGTCTGTTAGCCTTTGGAATGAATCACAGCATTCCAAACTTGGCACGAGACAACATACTGCCTCAGTTAATTGAAGAGATTGGAACTCTAAGAGGAAAAATATTGGAGGCACTCTTCATTTGTGAAATGATGATAATAATTCCTACCTCAAAGGGTTGTTATGAGGATAAATAAGTTAATATATAAAGCACTCAGAATAATAGAGTCAGGCACGTAGTACATATCCAATAGAAATTAGCTATTATTATTATTATTATTATTATTATTATTAATATATTAAGGCAAACATGAGATACTAAGAATCTGAAAATAAAAATACTAGACATGAGTCATAACAAGGATATAAAAAGTTCCCTTAAAGAGGGAAAATGACTCTTAGACCAGAATAAGATTTTACTGAAGATAGTAACATGTTTAAAGGGTGGGTCACTCAGGAAGGAAGTTGTCAGCAATGGAAGCGAAGTGACACAAGAGCCATGAAGGAAGGCCTACCTGAACATTGTCCAGGGGAGAGGGAGACCTGGCCCACATATTTTCAGTATTACTGTCCCACAGACATGGCCATCCCAATAATAGAGATGGAGGCATCAGGTTCTCTTAGCCTGAGAGCATTAAAAATTCCAATTACACAACTACCTCCTCTTGTTCCAATGCCTTGCTCATTCAGCACTTTCTGATTACAACCTTCCAAGGAAGCTCATGCTGAGAAGAATAGTACTCAGTTATGTGTCCCACTGTGAATTATGAGGGAGCATGGTAGTTTTATACATTATCTCTGTAAGCTTGGTTAACATGAGTTCTCCCTAAAAAGTGGAAGCTCCCTCCAAACACTGAGAAAAAATCAACTTTCTAAACCCACTTGACTGAAGTAGATTCATTACAGTAATACAGTGCCATGAGTTATCTTGGCAGATAGCAAGCCTCTCCCCAGGATCTCCCAACCTTGCCACTGGATCTCTCTCAAAGCATCAATGGTAAGCACCCAACAAATATCAGTTAAATAGAGCTATTAGCATCACACCCTATCCCACATATCTTACCCTCGCATCATTCTGGCCTGAGAGGTATTAACTACACCATACCTTTTTCTCTTTCTCTAAAATCATTTGATCCTTTTGATGCAGCATCTTCTTCAGAGTGGCCACTTCTTCCTTCAGTTGGGCAATGATGACAAAGTGGTCAGTGCCTGGTGAGTCTAGAGCCAGGTCTGGGGAAAAGCTGCATGGAAAATGGAGAGGAAAAAAATGGAAAAATAAAACTACAAAGAAAAGAATATCCTTTAGAAACAATAAACCACAAGGTGTAGCTGGGTGTCACCCACTGTTGAGAGTGCTTTTAATTGCCAATAGAACAATAAACAAACATGATCAAAAAGTAGGTGATGTATTTTCTCAGGGAAGGAAAGTAAGAAATGAACACAGCTTTTCCTCAAATTGAAAACTTTTTGTTACAATTTCAACAAATTAGAAAATATGAGGGAGGCTCTGGATTCTACAGGATACTAAAATAAGTAAACAACAAACAAACAAAATAAAGTGTTTTATAAGTATAAAACCATTAGATAAATGGTTTTAAAATGGTTTTATTAAAAAAAACTAAAGTAATGCATTCTCTCTGTACAATATGGAAGGCTAATGAATAAAGAAAAAGGAGAAAAAATACTCAAATATGCCTCAATGTTTAAAAAAATGAGAAAAGAATGTAGTATAGAAAGGTTAATGGAAACTGTTAGAGATCAACCTGCAGAAGACACGAGGGGATAAAAACTAAGGAATAAGAATATAAATTTAAAGATAGGTGAATATTTTAAAAGTGGGGCCAGGAAAGTGGATTGTAATTAATTAGAAACTAGGAGGCAGCTACAACAATAGATTGTTCGGAAACAAGCCTGGTAACATTAGGTGTAGAACTGAATTCAAGATAGATATTCAGAAAAAAAGGTTTGGTTTGCACGACATTAAAAGAAGACTGTAAAAAAAACAAAGGCTTGTCAGAATGTTTCAAAGTGAAGGAAAGGCAAAAAAAAAAAAAAAAAAGAGAGAGAAAATGTAATTTACCTTGTGCTATGAACGTTTGAAAGAAAGAAATGCAAACTCATGGAACAGACTATTAAGATTGCTAATGCGGGAACATTCAAGTGGAACTTGTATATGTACGAAAATAATTTTTGTAGCAGCAGAAAAATCTTCTAAATTTTTAAGTTATTAGAGTTAATTACTTTTTTAAATTAGCATGTGCTTTTCAAGAAGAAGATCAAGAAGAGGACATTATGAAAGGCTATGTACCTAAGTTTTAAGGACCAGCATCCTACTTGAGGAAAACAATCACTGCTGGTGACCAGACACAATAAAACACTCTGAACAGAAAGCTTAAGATTTTTGCTTGATGTATACATAGTAATGGACAGCAAGAATAGCTGTAGTATCTCACGAACAAAATAAGTTAAAAGAAGATAAGCTTTAAGGATGGGTTGGTTAAACTAAAGAATGTGAATGAGCTTTTTCCAAGTCATTCAAACGTAGCCTGGGTCATAAGCAAACACAAAACAGAAATGATGAATCTAAAGGCTGTGTGGATCTTCGCTTAGGCCTTTATAAAACAGGGCATTCCTAAAGGTTCACTCCTTGAGGTAGTTTTGTAGAATCATGCACCTGGCAGAGTTGATGGGACAATCTGTGCCACATCCGCTTTTTTAAGACTGGCCAGACAAGTTGCTTAGAGAACAGTAAAGCTGACCAGAAAGATGGGCTTTCTGGTTCCTTCCTCCCTGTAATCTGAATATCTAAGTTAAGCATTTCCAGAAGGTTCAATTTAAAAAGTTTAAAATCAGTGATACTAATTGTCAAAAAGATACCTTTGCAGAGTGTGAAATCAAGTTAATGAAGAAGGAAATATGAAAGAGTAAACTTTACAGATTCTATACCTCCCTAAATAAACAAAATTCAGCCCTGGTAACTTATATGCTGGTCTGCTCCCGAACCCACCACTGGTTAGGAGGGAGAATTGAGATTGGGCGTTTTCAGAATGGAAACGATTCCAAGGATTTTAGGGAAGAGTGTGTTAGGTGGTCTCACTTCAGGATGCTGGGCCCTGGAGGAACAAAAAAGTGGTTGGCCCCAAGACTTTGCTGGGAAGCAATCCATTGTACCAACATAGATGAGACATTCCGGGTATTAGGACAAAGCAGCTCATAAGAAGCATTGCTGAGAAGGAGAAGTGAAAAAAAAATAAAATAAAAATATGCATTTAGATAGGTTTAAGATAAAATAAAAATATTTAAATGAATCTCATTCTCTCCTGATCCAGCATATGCATTGGGCTGTCTCTGTAGTCTAAGGAAGCATGGATCAACCTTCAGACTGAGCAATACTGCCTTAACTCCAATTTGCCTTTGCTCTGCCCCTCAAGACTGACCCCTGCCCTGCTTGGAGGAGGCTACATACAGGCACAGATCACAATGAAAAGCATCCAACTACTGACTTCGTAGAATTAGTGTGGAGTTATTTGTGGACTGCAGAATTTGATTGTTATTAAATCCAGTAACATATTCTTATCTTGTAAAGAAAAGATTAGAATTAGAAAAAAATAACAGTATTGCTTGTTTATAAGATATCAAGTGGCTAGCATAGTGCCCCTAAGAGGTTCACTGACAACCACAGAAGAGTTTCAAAGCACGCCCTAAAATGTATTACTGTTTCAGGAACTGCATATGTCCTTCAAACGACTCACCTGTCTCCATTGGTTGTGACTGACTCAAACTTGGATTTTTTCTTTGGAATTTCATTTTGAATTGAAGACGTAGAAAGTGTTTTCTGGCTTTTAATGACAAAAACGGAGACACACACATTAGAAATCAAAGATGAATAAAACATCCCAATGAAAGTGTCAAATGGGACCAATGTAATATCATAGCTCTTCTATGCAAAAGCTATTTATTCTTGATTATTAAAATCCACCAAAGTGTTGATTTCATAGATATTGGATGCATGGTGGTTTCTTTCCAAAGACCCCTAAAATTCTTAGCCTTAATTAAATACTATACGCCTTATTAATAACTCTGAGAACAGAGTCAATAAAATGTCAATAAGAAGTATAATCTATCTTACAGTTTAAAAAGTACTTTTACATTCAATGTTTTACATGCCTCATTAATCTGTGAAGTATATATAAGGTATTATTTCTACTTTGCAGAAACTGAGGTTCTTCAATGCTAACTGATCTACCCAAGGATATGCAGCTAGTTAAAATAAAGCCAAGATCAGACACCAAGTTGACATATTTGTACTCCTAGTCCAGTTCTTCTTCACTACATCTCTGTGAATCTCCTGGAGTCTGAACCCCATGACAACACTAAAAATCAGTTTTAGCCCTAATAAGTTGACCTTCTAAAACTGGTATGCAACCCTTTCCCTTTAATAAATGTTCAATTGTTAAGCCCAAAGGATACTTCAGACCCTTTCTTACTTGACATCTTTTCAATATCTGATACCACTGACCATGCCATCCTCCTCCCTCCCAACTTTACTGAGGAATGACTGACAAATATAATCGTATATATGTGAAGTGTACAATGTGATGTTTTAACATACATATACATGATAAACCAGCCACTAAGATCAAGATAATTAACATGTTCATAACCTCACGTGGTTAACTCTTGTTTTTTTATGGTGAAATGCTTAAAATTTACTCTCAGCAGCTTTCACGTACATAATAGCATGCTAATTATAGTACTCTACTATACACTAGAACTTCAGAACTTCTATAACTGAATATATGTTCCCTTTGACCTACATTTTCTCATTTTCCCCTCCACCAGCCCCTGGCAACCACCATTCTTTTTGTTTCTATGAAATCAGCTTTTAAAAAAATGTTCCACATAAAAGTGATACCATACAGTATTTGTCTTTCTCTGACTCATTTCACTTAGAATGATGCCCTCCGGGTTAATCCGTGTTGTAACAAATGGCAGGATTTCCCTCCTTTTTAATGGTCAAATAATATTCCATTGTGTATATATATCATATTTTCTTTATCTATTCATCTATCGAGGAACATTTAGGCTATTTCCACATCTTGGCTATTGCTGCTGGATCACAAGGTAGTTCTTTTTTTAATTCTGGGGGAAACTACCATACTGTTGTCCACAATGGCTGTACCAATTTACAGCCCTACTCACAGTGTATATGGGTTCCCTTTTCTCTACAACTTGGCCAACATTTGCTATCTCTTATCTTTTTAATAACAGCCATCCTATTATTGTGGTGATATCTCATTATAGTTTTGATTCATATTTCCCTGATGATTAGTGATGTTGTTAGCATCTTTTCATGTTTCTATTGGCTATTTGTATGTCTTCTTTGGGAAAATGTCTATTTGGATCCTTTACAGATTTTTAAATTGGATTATTTATCTTTTTTTTTTTTTTGCTATTGAATTGTATAAGTTCTTTATCATTTGGATATTAACACTTTATCAGACATATGGTTTGCAAATATTCACCCCGTCCTTCTTGAGTGCTTCTTGAGTTATGTTCTTATCCTCCATCAAAGAGAACGGTTTTAATAACTATTGATCATATCAGTTGAAAATAATGTTCCTCAGATCACCTACATTAGAATCATTTGGGATGTTTATAAAACGATACATATTCCAGGACTCTATCCTACATCCTACTAAATTAAACTCTGGGTGGGGCCACAGGACTCTGCATTTTAAAATACCCTTTATTCCCACTGACTCTCATGTGCTTCCAATGGCTCATGTCCAAAATTCTCTCCTGAGTTCTAGGCAAAGCTCCCATTAAATAATTCTTGATGCTTCAAACTCAACTTTTCAAAATTGAACTCCTCTTCTCCCCTTCCTATATTCTAAGTTAAGGATCTAGCTATTCACCCAAGTAAGAAACCTCAGAATTACCCTTTACTCACCCAGCTCCTGACCATCTATCTGTTTATCATATTATCTAATTCTCCCTCCAAAGTCTATTCTTGAATCTGTTTCTTTGATCTTCAGTGTCACTGCCTCAGTGAAGTTCTCGTGTTAACATCGCTTATCTGAACTCTTAAAAAAAAAAAAAGCTTCTTCACTAGCCCCCAGTCTCTTTTTCCTCCAATGCATTCTCCATAATAATCAGGGTTAAATTTTTTTACTGATGCCAATATCAAACTCATGCTTCTAACCAAGTCTACAGAATCCCTTTTCCTCCCGTTCCCCAGCTCCCAATCATAAGGTCCAGCAACAAAAAAGGACTTGCAATTCCCCAGAGTTCCATGTTGTTTCATGCCCTCTATGTTTTTGCAAATGCTGTTCCCTCAGCCTAGGATGCCTCTGCCTATTCCTTATCTGATGATTCTGACTTATCCTAAGACCCAGCTGCAACACAAGCTCTTTTCCGAGACGTCCTTTCCTAACTTCCTAAGGCAGTTAATTACTGTTGCCTCTCATGCCTGGACCTTGATGTTTCCACTGTGGAATTAACTTTTTCATGTTTCCACCAAATTACACTACAATGATCTGATTACAGGTAGGGTCAATCTTCCCTATCAGACTGATACTTTTGGTGAGCAGCGTGATTCTTTTATTCACCTCTGCATTCCTGGCTGAGTCTGTGGCCCATGAGAGTACTTAATAATGTTTGCTAGATGAATGAAAATAAATCATAATGATATTAATAACAAAGAGTAAATAAAATGTACTGAATGCTTCCTTATACCAGTTATAAAACTAATCACTATGCATATACTACATAATTTATCTTCACAACAACTTCATGAGGTAATACTATTATCTCCTTCATTTTACAGATGAAAAAACTTGCCCAAGATCCCAAGAGAGAACCTGGCAGAGGCAGGATTCGATGCAGAGCCAAAACTCTTAACAATACCATGAAAGGAAGCTTAAGACAACAATGAAAAGACATCTCTTCGACTGGATCTCACCAAGACGAACCTAAAACATCAACCACCTGACCAAACATGCATAAAAAAGCTACATCTCTCAGAAAGTAAAATGTTCAATCTTCTAGGAGATAACCCATTCTAAGGGTGAGAACATTACATGTGAGTGAGTTCCACAAACGTTTCAGACACAATACAAATCAAGTCAGGAAATTCTGACCCCTCATGGAAGTCTCCCTAGCCCTTGGAAAAGACATGAATTATAAAATATAACAAAGGAGATTTCTTCTATAGGCTAATAACTAGAAAGAAAAGAATAGAAAAATGTATACAAAATGGTATCTTCTATGGCTAATTGTATGAGCATTACATCTGACCTACTAGCACCTCTAGTCCTATCTTATGCATCTGAGGGTTACCTGTTATAATGGCTGCCACCACTCAGTCGACTGTACTGCTCCTTCTCTTGGTGGCTGGCACGGGAAGAGCTGCTTAGGTGCTTCCTCTGCTCTTTGGTCTTCTGAAGGACCCGTTTGTATGAAAGTGTGCACAGCCAGCACAGCAATTTCCCATCTACCTGAAAGACAGAAGACAAAGATAAGAAAGAGGGAAGAGTGCATGAGTACTACAGAACACGGGTACCAGGAGCTAGAACCTCTTGGCTAAGTCCAGCTCTGCCATTTATAAGCTGTGTGAACTTAGACAAGTCACTGGCACTCTCTCAGGCTCAATTTCTTCATCTTTAAAATGCGGGATAATAGAACCTACTTCAAAGGGCTGTTGGAAGGATTAGTGACATAATAGAGGTAAAGCATGGTACCAGACACATAAAAATATGAGTTGCTAATTTTATGTACCTTTTTGTTTCATTTTTATTCAACCTAACAATCACACACCAGAGCAAAGTTCCCATAAGAATTTCAAAAGACACAAATATTGCCATGGTGCTCATTAAGGAAAATTTAGCAGGGAGAAAAGAAGACAGAAGATGAAATATAAAATTTACACTTCAGTTTTAATAACTTATCAATGGCTCAAAATGGTATGCTGGATACCTTTTCTCAGACAGAATGGCTCCAGAAAAAGACCAATGTGCAAGTAGTTTTCAGGGCTCTAGTCCCTGAAGGTAGCCTTCTATGGCACTCTGAATTAGAAAAAGTTGATCTCTTTGGGCAGAAGCAGCTCAGCACCAGGGAGCAGCACACAGGGGCTCCAAAATCCTCTGAAGTTTGGGTGCCTCTGTGCAGCACTTAGGCTGTAAAATTGTTTGTGGGGCAGCCTGGTGCATGTAGCAAAGCAGGAGAGCTGGTCGGAATTACTCAGAGTGGGAGGAAGTGTGCTGATATTTTATGGAAATTTCGTCTTCAAGTCTTGTTCCTGAAATTAGATCTTGTGCCCCATCTTGAACATGGGTAGGTCATATCATTATTTATCTGAAGTATTTTTATCTTGTTAGCAAAATCCTCTTTGCACCCCATCCCTCCAACCCATTAGCAAGGCCATCAGTCTGAATTTATCCACTGCTTTCCAACTCCACTGCTTCCATCCAAATAAAGCCATTCTCTCTCAAAACTCCAAGAGTCACCCAAATAAGCACTGTAATTCTCCTCTTAAGTCCTTATAAACAATTTTCACCTGTCAAAGAGGGCTTCTTAAATGTAAATCTGATTATATCTCACTTCTCCTTAAAACTCGAGGGTTTCTCATTGTATCTAGTATAAAATCCAAACTTTTTACCGCGGCCTATGTTGACCTAAATGTAGTTCTTATCTGCCTCTATAACCTCATTTCCTTTCTCTTTCTCATGTTCACTCTATCTTCTGCTCTTCTCATGTGCCAAGCTCACTCTTGCCTCAGGCTCTTTTCATGGCTGGTCCCTCTTTATGGAATCTTTGCCCTCCAGAGATACCATAGCTGCATCTTCTCATCAGTCTAGTTTCAGCTCAAATGTTAACTCCTTAGAGGTCCTCCTGATTGTCCAATCTCCAGTCACTCTCTACAATATATTCTATTTCTTTATAGCACTTACATCTAATATTTATTTTTACTTATTTCCTTGTTTGCTCTCACCTGCCTCTCTCTCATACACATGAATATAAGCTCTGTGAGAATAAGGTCTTTTATATTTAGCTCATTAGTGTATTTCCAATACTTAGAACAGTGTTTGATACCCGATAAGCATTTAATCATTTGTTAATGAACGTATAAATGAATTTTGAAACCCAATTTCAAGCTGGTTCATTTCAAGGTTATAAGAAATGGCCTGAAGGCCTGATTTTAAAACACTCCGGAAGACCTTGCTCAGAAAAGAGCTTTCTTCACTGAAGAAGGGTTTGAAAACAAGGCAACCGCACTGAACAAAAAAAATAGCGCACCAAACCACAGGACACTTTATTTAAAGATCTCTCTTTTAAAAATAAACTTTAAAAATATGAAATTACCCTCTGAGAATTAAAGTATCATAAAGAAATCATCATAAATAACACTAAGTACTTATCAAACACCAGATTCCTGTCCAAGGGATTTACATAGAGCAACTCAACTTTCATGACAATAAGATATGATCAGCCTCATTTACAAATGAGAAAACTGAGGCAATGACAGATTAACTTGCCCAAAATCACACAACAAATAAGTGACAGACCAAGATTTCAACCCAGGCATTCTGAGTCTAGATCACTCACCCTCAATCCCTAAGGTTAGTCCTCATAAAGTTTATGAACATGTGATTAACGATGCCTCAAAATATCCAAACTCTTAAGGTAGGATTGTATCTAAGAAAGTAGAAACTTAATGAATTCCAGTGTAATCTAATTAATCATAATATAGGTACCATTAATTGAGTTATATTATGTGCTAGGCTCAAAATGTTTTATATACCTATCTCAATCAAATCTCCCTATGTCCTTGTGAACTCGCTACTGTCATTCCCACTGGAAATATGATAAAATTGATGCATAGCCAGAGAACCCACCTAGGACCATTCAGCTAGCCCAGGTCTGGGGGACTGCAAAGCTTATGCTTCAACTATTATTACATGCTACCTCCTGATTACTAATTCAGCTTCTCCAGTATCTTGATTCAAGGAAGAAGTACCTTGGTTGGCAGACAGGCACATTCCTGTAACTGGAAAGTTATATCCTCCTATTGTAAATCAATGAATCTGGTTAGTAAGAGTCAGCTCTTCAGAGCCTAAGTATCTTTGAAAAGTACCTCTGGGTACTGAAAAAGGGTTTCTGTACCGAATTCTTTCATTCAAAAAATATTTATGGAAGAGACTAGATCATTAGTTGCCAGAGGTGGGATGTAGGAGAAATGGATAAAGTCAAAAAACAAGAACTTTCAGTTATAAAATAAGTCATGGGGACGTAATGTACAGTACGGTGACTACAGTTAATAATACTGCAGTGCACATTTGAAAAGTGCTGAGACTAGATTTTAAAAGTTCTCATTCTAAGAAAAAAAATCCTGTAACTATGTATGGTGATGAAGGTTAGACTTATTGTGATTATTTTGCAATATATACAAATATCAAATCATTATGTTATATGCTTGAAACTTATATAACATTATATGTCAATTATAGCTCAATAAAAGATATATAAAACAATCAGTTCAGTCACTTTAAAAAAAAGTAGAAAATCATAATTTTTCTCAATAAATAACAATAAGTTGGAAAATATATTTCAGATTAATATTTTGGCCATGTCAGATAAGATAACTTAAAGGGAGAACAGGTAGTTTTCAATAAAGTATGACTCTTATCAATCTAAAAAAAATACATATTTATTGAGCACCTACTATATGCGAAACTGCTGGAAATATAGCAGAGAACAAGATGGACAAAGAGCTCATATTCTAGTGGAGATAGACAAACATGTAAGCAAATAAACAAGATAATCTCTCATGTTATATGCTATGAAGACAAATAAAACAGGGTAATGTGATAGAGTGACTGAGGGAGTTAGTAAAAGGTCTCTGTATAGAGGTGGCATCTGAGCTGAGATGTGACATGAGAAACCAGTTAAGACATTCTGAAGAAGGCTATATCAGGCAAAAGGACAGCTCATGCAAAGGTGGGAATGAGACCAGAATGTCTGAAGGACTAAAAGGTGGACAGTGTAGCTGGAACAAGGTAAGAAGTGAGGAGTGTGATGGCAGATGAGACTGAGAGTCAGGTATGGGTCATGCAGGCCATGGAAGGAGTTTGGATTTTATTCTAAGTACAGCTGGAATCCACTGGAGGGCTTTAAACAGAACAAATATGAACCATTTTGATTCCACCAAGGTACCATCATTTCACATAGAGCTTTCCTCTATGTCACCTTCTTGTGGTCTTTAATTTCAACAAACAGAAATATTTAAAGAGCCAGACGGAAAAACTTGTAATACAATTCTATCTTGCTAAATTACAATCTCTCCTTTACAGAGTTCTAAAGAATTCTGCCAACACTACTTCATTTATGTGGGATACTGATCACTATAATTCAGATTCTCATGAAATACTAACTCATGAGCTGTTAGATACAATGGTCTACATTTGATAAATGAAGAAAACAAAGACTGAATATCTTCTTCAGGTCAATAACAGAACTAGGAGAGGAAGTGAGAAATCTTCCTGTTATAAATATATATAGCTTTTTAACACAACTGGCCCGCCTTAATTTCTCTGAAAGAAAAAAAAATCAAGAAAAACAGAGATTTACCTTCTTTCTGTCATCTTTCCTGTCAAATGCACACTGCTGCTTGCACTGTTCACAAGAATATGGTGGTCCATACTTCTTCTCTGAATTTGTGCAGCGCTGGCATTTGTTGCCAATAAATGCTGCAATTATATTGCAATACTGACAAGGTTTGGGCTTAATGGAAAAAAAAAAGGGTCAAGTAAGTATATTATAAAATACCAATGCCTTTGTTAAAGCAATGATTCCTATTATATAGTCCACTAGTCATGGTAAAAATGTATTCACAATTTCATAAATTTCCTTTTTTATTTATCAAGTGAAACCCAATTCCTAACACCATGTAAAGTGTTTTCATGTGGAAGACTATTAATTTTAAAATAAATAAATAAACAAATAACAAAAACCCATTAGTGTATATGCTGGGAGTTTTGAGAAATTCAATAGGACCAGTTCTTTGGAGAAACTAGCAAATGCTTCCAAATTGCTGAAAAGGCCCCTTTGCCATTATTAGTATATAAACACGTAGGGAGAAGTACCTGAAAGAACATAGTATCCTGAACTCTAACACTGAGAGAAAAAAAAAAATCATTCATCAAAAAGAACAGTGAACTGTTCCAAACAATGGGATCAAGTCATAGGCTCAACCTTTCCTCTCTACTTTCCATACTGGTTACTGAAGCCTCCCAGGAAAATTACAATCATAATCCTGACATAGTGACTATAAACACAGAACTCTTCAATATTAAGTATTAGCTAAGTCTGAAAACTCAAATACTAAATTTTTAGGATAAACTACATATAACTAGTTCTTCTAATAAAATTATAGTAATTATATTAATAGTCCACAGAATGTAAGGTTCCAAGAGACCTGGGCACTCACTGGTAGGTACAGAGAAACCCTACTTACCGTTCCATACAACTGCACATTCTGAGCACACTTCTTGCATATTGTATTGGTTTTACTGTTAAGGAAGAAAAAGACACAAGGCTTCTATTAGAAAAAAGTTGTTTTACTCGGAACATCTGAACACTGATTCCTCCTTAAGCCTAAGGAATGTGCTCGTTGCTAAGTTCCAAGGTGAAATATTGTCTGGACACTTGGTTAAATGAAGGTTGAGTATCTGGCCAATAGCTCTTTTAGTTTTTTTGTGGTTATTAATTTTATTAGCTCAGATAAAATGAAGCTTTGGTTTAAAATAGTGAGTTATTTTTAATTATGACATCTCCAAGTATCACTAAGTAAAATTATTAGATATAAAGAGGACTCTCAAAAAAAAAAATACTTAGACTGAAATGGACTAGCAGAAAAGAAATTAATTCTCATCAATTCAGATGAATAGTTGAGAAATTTGATGTAAAGATTAAGTATATGCGTTTGGAATATAAAATCAGAGATACTATCCATGTTGATCTTTCTCTGACTACACTCTCCTATATAGGTAAAAGTATATGAAATTCCCAGATGTGGGGAACTAGACACTATAACCATATATTTTGTCAATATTTCTAATTTTTCTTACAGCCAAGCACTGACAGAAATTAAAATGACTTTTCACCTTGTAATGATCCAAAGGTCATAATATTACCTAAATGCCTGAACTGAATATCTTCAAATAGTCTAACCCTTCACAAAGGAAGATACAAACAAATGCTTGATGTACAAGAACAGTTAAAACAATATTTTGGAGCTAAAAATTAAATCACACAAAAATCCAGCCTATGTGTTATTTTTGTGATTATTTTATCATACAATTTCTATGAAAGTGACCATAAAGTCAAAAGAGACAAAAGAAAAATCTCTAAGTAGAAAACATTTAAAAAGAGATATTCAAACAAAGTATTTTCCAGGGCAACTTTCTGACATTTTAAAATGGCAGTATAAGAAATGAAGTACATTGAAAGACCTCTAGAAAGAGGATTAGCAACAGTGATTCTGTGATGCTGAACATTTTGGTTTATACTTTAACGAAGAAGTGGGATGGATATATCTATATATCTAGGTAGATATATAGATATAAAAATGTTCCTGACATCTTAGAAAACAGGCAAAAAAAAAACTATTTCCATGATCCATCTTGAATTCATTTTGATGTATGGTGTGAATTAAGGGTCAAACTTCGTATCTACCCCACACACAAAAATTAACTCAAGATAGATCCTAAATCTAAATGTAAAAGCTAAAACATAAAGCTTCTGGTGTATATTCTGTATGTTTCCATGTGTGAGTGAGCAAATAGATCCCACCCTGCTTAAAGGCACTATCACCTACCGGTACAGTTCTACAAAAGTTGAACTTACTACACCAACAAACCACTTTGCTGCTATAGAAAAGTCCCCCAAAGATGTATGTTCACTCACACCTAAGTGTTTTTCACACTTTTTAAAATGAGATTCACACAAAGCAAGTGTAAAGGCAAGTGAATTTAAAATTTGACTAGGACTAACAAACCCTTTATCAGTATTGTCACCTTTGTCACATTTCAAAAAGCATGTTCTTTCAGCTTATAAATTCTTCAAACTCTGTATATAAACATACTGAAACATGAGGCTCATGTTTTACTGTCATGGTTTCGTTGTGTCATAAAGATTATAATCACAATAGAAAATAATCAAGAATCTAAAAAAATTCAACTTTAAAAATTTAAGCCATCAATGCATAACCAGGGACAATATTTACACCTGTTGATGTGTCGTAATAAAACACTGCGGGTCTGTGTATAATGCAATTGATTACAGATCTGTACACATTGTAATGCAATCAATTACAGATTTTTAAGAGGGAAAAAACCTATTAACATCTTTCATGCTCGATGAAAACTATACCTCTCCTGCTGGTACTCCGTCCTACAGTAGGTGCACTTCACAACAGGGTGTGCAATCCGACATTCCTGAAATGAAATGAGGATATAATTTTAAAAGGCAGTCAGAAATGGAAACAACCTTCAATACTCAATAGGCCTGGGTACCATTCCCAGTACAGCCACTGTGCTTAAGTGAGTCACTTAAAACTTTTTTTTTTTTACTCTGTAATACTGACATCACTGCCCTGTATAGATGCGGGAGTTAAGTTAGAATTTATACTGAACTACTGTAGTCATAAATTGTAATACAATGGTATGTATGAATAAACCTCAGACTAGGAGTCAGAAGCCCTGGATTCTCGTCCAATTCTGCCACTGCCACTGTGTGATTTTTGAGCAGGTTCACTTGTGAAATGAAAGTGCTGGATTAAAATCATTAGTGCTTATATATATAAAACTTCCTTAAAAATACATATATATTTACTGTAATATAACTTTTAAGGCTGGCTTGGTGACTTAACTGTGCCTCAAACAGCTCTTCTATTCACTTAAATTGACAAAGCAAGATGAAGCAACTTAAACGAAAAAGAGAATTTAGACCATCTGAGGTAAAAACTGATCAACAGCTGGTTAGGACGAGGATCGAAGGCCACCAACTGGATGCTGAAAAATCATCCTTTTGCTTCGTGCTCTTGACTGTGGGGCTTTTTCTAAAAAGTCTCTCCACCTATGACTCTGAGACTGAATGAAAAGTGTCCACAAGGCGCCAGAGTTGGAGACACTCCTCCCAGGCAGCACCCAACTCTAAAGTTCAGTCCTAGGCGGGGCTGGGGGTCCCTTAGCCTGCAACCAAGCAGACCCCTGTGGTGGGGAAGCCAGCCCAAGAAAGATCTCCAGCGTGGCTGGTCCGGGATAAGCAGGGGACCCAATGTCCCCTACCCCGTCCTTACGGGGTCCGAGTACAATCCCCCGCGGTTGCTAAGCACCCGGACAAGCCAGCCGAAGGGGCCTAGACCGGGTCCAGGACGCCCCAACGTGCCGCGCCAGCACCCGGCGGGGCCGGTGCGGCTCCACAGCTAGGCAGGCCTGCCACGCCCTGCCCGGGGGACCCGCCGGACGACCCCGCAGAACCAGGGGCTCCGGGCCGCGCCTCCAGCGTCCCAGCTCCCGGCCGCCGCCCCAGCCCGCGCACCTTGCACAGCTGCTGCCCCTGAGACAGCGCCTCGAAGGGGAAGCGCTGGTGGCACTTGGTGCAGGCGTAGAGCGCCGCCATGTCCGGCCCGGGCCGTGCTCGCCACCCCACCGGCCCGGCCCGCCGCTTTATCTGACAGTCTGAGACACAACCTGGCGGCGGCGGCGGTAGGCTGAAGGCAGCGGGCTACAGCAGGCAGGCAGGCGGGCGGGTGCGGCCCGACCAGGGCGGGTGCGGCGGTGCTGATCGCCTGTTCACTGGTTCATTTCAACGTCCATCAAGCACGAAAGGGCGGAACACGGAGCTTCTGACAACTCTGATTCGGTCTGGACTGGAGTACGCCGCTTATGACGCGCGCGGCCTCGATTATGTAAAGCGCAGTCACGCGGGGGCGCTGCTGGGAGTGACGGTCTCCCGCCCCGACCTCGGAAGCGCTCAGACTCCACCCACTTAGCTCTTCGTTCCCGCCCTCGCTCCTCCTCTCCCGGGCCGTGGTCTCAGCCGTGCCTCTCGCGATACCTCCTCGGAGTTGTGATGTTTTGGTTTCCATGGAGTTGCCCTCTGGGAACGGAAGGGGCGAGGCTACGCTGAACCTGGCGCATTGTTGAACCAGAACTTGGGCACTACCTAGAGCTTGAAGAATGTACGGGCGTGTGAAAGAACCCCTCCATTATTGTGTCAAGAGGGCCCTCGCACAGCCTTATCATTCGAAGGATAAGGAAAAATCATGAGAGGCAGCTTAGAGGAGTAGTGTCAGCTCGGAGCTGATGGAGAAGGGAAGGCTTAGGTGGTGAGACCCCAGTTGAAAGAATGCACGGGGAGTTGACATGAGAATGAAACGGCAGGCACCAACTTTACTGTGAGGAGCACACCTCTTCTTATTCACCTTCTCCCAGGGGGCCACATGGGCTAATTTTATATGTCAGAGAACAATAGTGGCATTCGGCCACACATGCGTGATACAACAAGCTGAGTAATGTTTACATATGTTGAAAGCAGTTGCATTACTATGCTAATATAACATTCTAATCAGGGTCATACTCCTAGCCAGGAGCCTGGATCACAGCCAGACCTTGGGCTGGCCAGGCTTGGCACTCGCAGATAACCCTCTGTCTGAAACCCCTAAAAAAGGGGGAACTCTAGAGTCTTTGACCACCAAAGAGTAAGTCCCAGAGGAAGAGCAACCACACACAAACTTCATTTCTTTAATATAGTTTTTTTTCTCTGATTCGAGCTAGTTTTGCCCATATAATAGCATTGTGACTCGCTTGCTTTTTCCACTCTTATCCTTTTACCTTTAGATGCTTGCTCTTTTAAACATTAAGCCTTAGGACATTAACTTAGCCTTAGGTCTATAATCATGAGAACAATAGGTTTCGGTTAGACCTTAGACTAAGGATAACATCTTAGCTTTAGATGTGTTTCAGCCCCAGGCCCTTCCAGCAAGAACAACCTCACCAGGCCACCAGGCCACAGGACCAGGCCACTGGACCAGACAGGATGGCGCCATGGCTGATTGCAAAACCGGACACAATGATCAATTACCTCATCCCCCTCCAATCACCCAATCATTAGCACCCACCACCCTGACTCTCTTAGTTTCCATGACTACTGATTTTTCCCTATATAATCTGTACTCCCAAGACAACCAAGGAGCTAGGTTTTTGAGAGCAATAACAGTGTCTGTGCCTCCTGGACTTGCAACTCTCTAAATAAACCCTTACTTTCTTTGCTGCCAAAACTATACAAACCTCTTTTGCTCTAGTAACAGAAGTTCTAGATGCTACCACTGGGGTGATGTGAAATCTGGCATCGCCCTAGCGGCATGGAGGAGAAAGGTAGTCATGTAGTGTGTGTTGTGTGTTGTCTCTCAGTTCTTCCCTGCTGACACAGCAAAGAATTACAGGTTGGCAAGATTTAGAAAATGTAAGATTTATTGAAAGTACATTTTAGAAGAAGATGGGCTACACTAAGGAAGGCTGCAGCCCTGTGGAATTTGGGAGACGAAGAGATAAGACAGTATGCCCCAAGGGAGGAGCGGTTTTCAGCAAAGAAAGCTGGAAACACAGAAATGGGAAAATCTATATTTGGGCCATGATGGGTGGTTCCAAAAGCATTCCTAAGTGATTGGCTTGTGAGATCATTTTGATTGACACTTGGCTGCTGTATAATACTTTGCCTTCTGCGCATGTGCTTACCCAGAATTCGGCCTGTTATAATTAGATTCATGAACAGGCATATGTGTGATATTATAATGATGATATAATGAGGCTGAAGTTATGGGCAGGTTAGGGTAGTACTTTCTGCATATGCGTTTGTGGTTGGTTTAGCCCACAGCTTTTATGGCCTTTGTGCTCTAGGATTTGGGATAACCCTAAAAGGGAGGTATTTCTGGGAGGTCCTTAAGGAAGATCTTCAAAGAAAGTTCTATGGTTACAGAGCTGGGCCTTCGCTCCTGACCCTCATGCATGACTAACTGCTAAACACTAGAGAGAATACCCCTATGTTGAGGAAGAGGATGCTAGAGTGATGAGAGGGAGACTTTGTTTACCCATTTTCCTTCAATGGTATGGATATGAGTATGTAGCGAGAAAGGAATGGATAAGTAGCATGAAAGTCCTGCTGGCAATTCCCAGCCTTTGATCCATAGGTTCTCCATGGTTTTAGCTGCAAAAATGAATGACTGTGTTTATTTTGTATAGGGCACGACTTAAAGAATTTGTTTCCCTATTTTCCCTGCATATATGAGTAAATGGTTAGTAATCCCAACAGAAATCTTCCTTCGTTCCATAGGTTTCCTTGCAATCTGGCCGTAGGGCTGATCAGCATATTGCGGTCTCTGAATATAGCTTGACTTAACATTTAGTTCTCTTGCCTCCTCCTTATGTTAGCTAGAAATGGTAGTTGCACGACACTGTGAATTGTTCTCTTTAAAATGGTTAACTTTATGTTATGTGAGTTTCACCTCAAATTATTATTATTAAAAAAAAAAAAAAGGTTATATGCTCAGGAGCCAGACTGCCTGGCTTTAAATCCCAGCTCTATCACTTAGAAGTTCTATGACTTTAAAAACAAACAAAATAAATAGAGAAAAATTTTCTGAGAAGGTGCCCAAACCTGAAGGTCCAGATGGACTTAGGCTCAAGACTTAGCCAAGAATGTTCTAAGCAGGTGAGAAAGGTGAAGACTTTGAGGTGTACTAGAGCTTGGCGTGTTCAAAAAACAGAGGGGCCAGTATGGCCAAGGCTTAGTGGGACGGAGGGCAAGTCGAGAGATTGGCAGGGGCCAGATCCACAGAGCCTGTAGACCTTAGTATGGATATGGATTTTTTTTTCAAATTACAATGCATGAAGTATAATGGAAAGAAGCCATTGACAGTTTTTGAGCAGATAAGTGACAGGTTTGTATTTTTTTAAAGATTTGTCTGGCTATGAGGAGACTAGACTGTAGTGGGCCAGTACAAATGCATAGAGACTATTGAGGAGGCTGTTGCAGTTGTCCAGTCGAGAGGTGATGATTAAAAGTTTGCTGTGGAGAGAAGTGAACAGATTCAAGATATTTTAGAGATAGCGTCAACAGGATTTAGGGATAAATTGGATGTAGGAGGTAGTAAGGGAAGATATGATGGTCAATGTGTCCAGCTGTGTGGATTATGGTATTTCCAGTGAAAGGGAAGACTAAGACGGACAGATTTCAGAGACAAAACCAAGAGTTTTATTTTTGACATATTAAGCTCTAGATGCCTATGGGATATCCAGGGAGAGACATTATGTAGGCAGCGGGCTCTAGTCTATTATTTCTTAGAGGAGAGGTCTAAGATGAAGACAGAGTTTGGGGGAAATTATCAGGTATATGTGGTGTTTAATGCCCTAGACTGATGATATTTTCTTGGAAGCCCAAAAAGGAGGAGAGCAGTGCCCCTTCCTGAGTCAAGAGAAAGTCCATCCAATAGCAGGATGTCTCATCAGGATGAGATGCCTGCAAAGGAGCCATGAGCAAGAGACTGCAGAGAGCAGAGAATGGTTTCACAGAAGCCAAGAGAAGAGCAGGAGACATTAGTGAACAGTGTCATCAGCTACTGAAAGACTAAAGTGAGGATAGTGACTGATGTTTTCTGAACTGATCTGAGCACACACCTGTTTGCTGAATATCTGCCCTGTCAAAACACATCCCGTCTATAGCCATGCCATCCTCAATGTGCCCAATCTCATCTGATCTTGGAAGCTAAGTAGGGTCAGGCCTGGTTAGTACTTGGATAGGAGACCATCTAGGAATACTAGGTGCTGTAGGCATGAAAAAAATTAAAAAACAAAAACAAAAAAAAATCCTTTCTTCCCTTACCTAGTCTTCCTCCATGTGTCTTTGGCAATAGCAGTTGGGTGTGCCCCTGAGGAAGCAGTAGAAGAGACTATTTCAGAAAGTATTATAGTAGCAACAGAAAAGAGGAAAAAGTAAATAACTATTGATAGAATAATGGATAAATAAATTGTGCTATGCTCAGGGTACCATAGGAGTCCAGAGAGGGAACACAGCTTCAACTAGGTAAGCCCTCTGCTTGCCTCTGATTCATAATCTTCAGAAAATCTTCATGTTAAGGAGCATGGTGTAAGTCTGGGGTGGAAGAGGGGAAGGTGATAAAAATTCTAACTGGCTTCAATTGCAGGTGTGAATTCTTGGTCCACAAACTCAAAAAAAAAACAAACCTGAATTTCTTTTTTAAAAAATCAATTTTTCAGCTTTATTGAGATATATTTGACATATAACTGAATTTAATTTCTACATTATTTAGTCAGTAAACATACATTACACATCTAGTAATTATCAGGCACAGTGCTAGGCCTTAAAAGTACAGCAGCAAATATGACCGAGTTGTTGTTCTTATGGAGCTTCCATTCTTGGAGAGGGGGAGATGGGTGATAATACAAGTAAACAAACATATAGTATAATTTCAGGTAATGCTAAGTGCTCAGATTAAAAACAAAGCAGGGAAAAGGGACAGAGAATGGTGTGAGAGGTTCTATTTTACATAGGGTGAGTCTCAGAAGACTTCCCTGAGGAGGCAGCTTATTAGCAGGAACCTAAATGAAGCAAAAATGTCAATCATGTGAAGATCTGAGGGAAAATACTTCAGATGGAGGGAACAATAAGAGCAAAGGGCCTGAGGCTAGAAGAGCTGGGCCCTTACAGTCACAATAAGACTAGTGTGGCTGGCCCAGAAGAGTAAAAGAGAAAGAAGTAGGATAGAGGTTAGGGAGGTAGCTGGCAGCCAAATCTTCCAGAGTTTCATGGGCCATTAAGGAGTTTGGATTTTATTCTTAGGGTGATGGAAAGTCATTGGAGGGTTTTGAGATGGAGTGTGTTGAGATCTATTTCATATTTCAAAAGATCACTCTGGCTATTGTATGGAAAATAATGAGATAGGAATGGAAATGAGACCAATTAGATGGCCAGAGGTGATGATGACTGGGATTAGGGAGAAAAAGGTGATGAGAAAAAGAAAAGAAAACAGAAACAGTGAAAGGTGGTCAGATTTGAGATAAGTTTTCCTTTATTTTCATTTATTTTATTGTGATAATGTGTGTGTGTGTGTGTGTGTGTGTGTATAAAATATTTGCTACTTTAACCATTTTTAAGTGTATAATTCAATGGCATTAAATACATTCACAATGTTATGCAGCTTATATCAATACACAGCACATTTTCATCATACCAAACAAACTCTGTACTTTGTACATTGAAACTCAGCTATGAAGCAGTAACTCCCCAATTTCCCCTCCTCTAGCCCTTGGTAACCTTTATTCTACTCTCTGCCTTTATGAATTTGCCTATCCAAATAATTCATGTAAGCAGAATTATACAACATTTGTCTTTCATGTCCGGCTTATTTCAATAAGTATAATGTTTTCAAGGTTCATTCATACTGTAGCAAGTGTCAGAACTTTATTCTTTTTGCAGCTAAATAATATTCCATTATATGTATATACCACATTTTGTTAATCCATTCATCTATTAATGGATGTTTGGGTGGTTTCCACCTTTTGGCTACTGTGAATAATTTTGCTGTGAACATCAGTATTCAAGTATCTGTTTGAGTCCTTGCTTTCACTCCTTTTGTGTCTGTACCTAGGAGTGAAATTGCTGGATAATGTGATAATTCTATGTTTGGCTTTTTGAAGAACCTCCAAACTGTTTTCCACAGTAGTGCACCATTTTACATTCCCATATGCAATGAATAAGGGTTCCAATTACTCCACATCCCCAGCACTTATTTCCTGTTTGCTTGTTTGTTTGTTTGCTATTAATAGTCATCCTAGTGGCTATGAAGCAGTATCTCATTATGGTTCTGATTTGCATTTCCTTAATGATTAATGATGGTCATCTTTTCATGTACTTATTAGTACATCTTCTTTGGAGAAATGTTTATTCAAATTGTTTGCCCATTTTTGTGTTGTTTGTTTTTGTTGTTGAGTTGTAGGAGTTTTTTATATATTCTGGAATATTATTTTCTTAAACATATATAATCTGCAAATACTTTCTCCCATTCTGTGAGGTGTCTTTTCACTCTCTTAATAGTGTCTCTTGATGCACAAAAGTTTTTAATTTTGGTGAGGTCCAATTTACCTGGGGGAGGGAAAAAAGGAGAAAGAATAGGAAGTAAGGAAGTAGAGTCAGTGCATATAGAGAAGCATTTAGAGGAATTGGAAAACAAAAATAGGATAATACTCAAAGGGAGTTCAAGGGGAGGTTTGCTCCCCCGACTCCCCACCAAATGAGAAGATAAGTGGGGAAATTGTAAAATGGAAAATTTGTGAAAGAGTAAAAGGAGAAATTTGCAGAAACAGTCTTTGAGTTGGTGAGTGAGGATGAGATCTAGTAGTGTACAAGTTGAAAGTTGGCTGTGGACAGTAGCAGCAGGAATAATTTAGGGTCTTTTCTACACATTTTCCAGGGACTGCATCTAAGTTCTGGGAATCTTTTGAACTACAAACACAAGTGAAATGGAGCAGAGTAAGGAATATTTAGCCTTTGGGGAGGGCGTGTAGAGTATTTAGTCTTTGTCATCTGTCCCTACTGATATCCTCCTTCCCATCTGTCCATGTAGTTTGCTGCTGGGTCCTCCTCATCTGGACCACGGGTTTCTTTATATCTGTCAGCAATATGTACCACACTTGCTCTGCTCAAGGCTATTGGAGAAAATGCTCCACTGCTCCCTGTGCCACCCTCAAGCATAAAGAGTCACACTCTTTATTCTTATCTACTATGTTGGATGTGGAGACCTTCCATCAGGTTTGCTACCTAGAGTAAGGCTAGGCTGTTGTAACCAAGATAACAAACAATTATTCAGTTGCTTTAACAAGATAGAAGTTATTTTTTTCTTATACAATTGTAATGGACTGAATTTTTATGTCTTCCTGAAATTTATATGCTGAAACTTAATCCCCAATGTGATGGGATTAGGTGGGATGTTTGACAGGTTAAGTTATGAGGGATCAGTGCCCTCATAAAAGAGGTCTTAGAGAGCCCCCCTGCCCTTTTCACCATGTGAGGACACAGTGAGAAGACTTTCTTATGTGGAATAAATATATAATAATTTATTAATTATGTACATTCTTATTTATTTTGACATTTTAGGCACTTTTTAATTTTTTTAATTTAAGTATAGTTGATATTAATGTAAGTATAGTTGATATAGTTAATATAACTAATATCATATTAGTTATATTAGTTTCAGGTGTACAATATAGTGATTTGACATTTTTATACTTTATAATGTGATTGCTCCACTAATTCTAGTAATCATCTGTCACAATACAAACTTATAGCAAGTTTTAAAATTTTTAGACATGTGGCGTGTGTGTTTCCTTTTATACCTTTGTCCCAGGACCTGCAGATGTGATCGGTGGGCCTGTTTTCTTCTCTCTCATCAAATTCAAGGTGACATGACTACCCTCGCATCAGAACTCACCGTCCAAGCTCAGAAGCCAAATAGATTCAGATAGTGAAGAATATTCAAGATACCTCTTAGAATCCAAGCACTTCTCACACCCCTGTTGCCAATACCCTGGTCCAAGCTATCTTAATTTCTCACCTAGAGTGGTGGGCTTTGTACTGTGTCATCTTAGCCAAACTGGAATTATGTTTCCCAGAATTCCTTTCCTGTGTACTTTTGGGTGAGATTTGGCTGCAGAGGAAGATTTGGACAGGATTTGGAAGATGGAAATAAAGCTGTAGCCATGCTTAAACTTGGAGTGCTAGTATGGAGTCAGATGCTGCTGCCATTCACACACATTTTCGCTCATCTGCTGGCTCTCTTTGTTGATGTCAGGAAGGGGCTGGGCCCACAGCTCTTCCAGCCCCCTTGCTCTCCCATCTCTACCTTCACCTTCTCCAGGTCCAGGGCCAGTTGTGTGTTGATGAAGGGCATTAGTTTCTCCTGCTGGTCATCATCAAACTTGGAGGCTTAGTGGTGGGGAGAGACCAGTGGGAGAGTTAGTTTTTCCTTGTGGATTCCAGTTCATCTTCATGGGTTCCAGTTTGACCTTGCCATTCACCACTTTATGTCTGTCTTTCAGAACATCCATCTTTCAGAACTGCCCTGCTGACTTCAGCCCAACATAAGATGCACAAGCAACAGCTCATAAATCATTTAACTAGCACCCATAATTGCATTAAGTCAAATACATATAATAAATCCCTTATTCTATATAAATCCTAATGGTTCTGCTTCTCCAATAGAACTCTGACTGTTACACCTGGATTATTGCAATTCACTCCTAACTGGTCCCCTTGCTTCCATGCCTGCCCTCCTAGGCATCCAGAGTGATCTGTTACAACTTGTCAGGCATGTCACTCTTCTGCTCAAATCCCTCCAATAGCTTCTCACCTCATTCTTTTTATGTCTTCTACCTTATTCTAAGTAAATGCCAAAGTCATTACTTTAACTGTGCCAGACTCAGTTTAGATGTCTCCCAGCAATCAACATCCTTGCCTCATCTCCAAATATAACTGACTGCCTCAGCATCATCAGGAGGCAAGTGCTACTCTTTGGCATGAACTGAATTAAGCTTGCTATAATGGGAACCGCAGCAGCTTTGACTATTATGTCTGAACCAACTGGACCTATGAACTCTCTGGCATCCCCAGCAACAGCCCAGTAGAATGAGTTAACACAATTCCAAAGTATAGACTGTTAAGACCCCACTGGTGACCATGAAACTAGACAATGAAAAATTTCTGACAGATAAATTCCTCACCCTTCTCCCTTCCTATAGACTATTCCAAGATATAGTGGTTCCATACATGCTCTTTGAAGAGATCCCATGTGATTAAACCACTGCCTTTGATTTTTGTGGGGTCAGCTAAATAACGTACCAGCTTGCATTTCTTTCCTTCTCTGTTTTACTTCTCTTTCCCTGCCCGCTGCCCCCACTCCTTTTCCTTCCTTGGGATTGCAACCTCCAAGAAAGCATTAGCATACAACCTTTGATTCAGGTTCTGTTTTCTAGGGAACATAGCTGGCATTTAGTACCAGAAAAGGTCCTAAAAAGCAGACCTTCAGGGTGTGATATCTTTGGTTATAGTTTTCACCAGTGTGAAGTCAATAGAGACCTCATCTGGTAGTAAGTGAAGTAATAATAACCTTAGCCTTCAATTGGCATCACCATGATTAAATCTGTCACATGTGGTGAAGGGAAGACTATGAACAAAATCACATCTAGGATCAGGCAGGTTATAAACCGCAGAATTGTAAAAAACTCTAAATGCACAGCTTCAGTACATCTCCTATGTCAGGGTCAAGGCCCTGATAGGAAAAGAACAGGACCCTGAGATGGGGACATTAAGGTAGACAGACCTAAAAATCTTTTTTTTTTAATATTTATTTTTCAATTAGAGTTGTCAGTCAATATTATTTTATATTAGTTTCAGGTGTACAGCATAGTGGTTAGACATTTATACAATTTATGAAGTAGTCCCTTCAATTAATCTAGTACCCACCTGGTACTATGCACAGTTATTATAATATTATTAACATTATTATTGACTATATGCTATATTTCACATCCCTGTGACTATTTTGTAACTACCAGTTTGTACTTCTTAATCCCTTCACCTTTTTTACCCAGCTCCCCAAATCCTCTCCCATCTTGCAATCCTTGTTTTGTTCTCTGTATCTATGAATCTGTTTCAGTTTTATTTGTTCATTTATTTTGTCCTTTAGGTTGCACATATAAGTGAGATCATATGGTATTTGTTTTTCTCTGTTTGACTTATTTCACTTAGCATAATACCTTCTAGGTCCATCCATATTGTTGAAAATGGTAAGATTTCATTTTTTATGGCTGAGTAATATCCCATTGTGTATATCTACCATAACTTCTTTATCCAATTATCTATTGATGGGCACTTAGGTTGCTTCTATATCTTGGCTATTGTAAATAGTGAAATGAACATAGGGGTTCATATATTTTTTCGAATTAGTACTTTGGATTTCTTCAGCTAAATACCCAGAAGGAACTACTAGGTCATAAGATTGTTTTATTGTTTTATTTTTTAATTTTTGAGGAACTTCCAAACTGTTTCCAGAGTGGCTGTACCAATTTGCAATCTCACCAAAAGTGCACAAGGGTTCCATTTTCTCCACATCCTCACTAATTTATTGATGATAGCCATTCTGACAGGTGTAAGGTGATATATCATTGTGGTTTTAATTTGCATTTCTCTGATGATTAGTGACATTGAACATCTTTTCATATTTCTATTGACCATCTGTATGTCCTCTTTGGAGAAATGTCTATTCAGATCCTTTGCCCATTTTTTAATTGGATTATTTGTTTTTCTTGGCATTGAGTTGTATATGTTTTTTATAAATTTTGGATATTAACCCCTTATTAGATGTATCATTGACAAATATCTTCTTCCATTCAGTAGGTTATCTTTTTGCTTTGTTGATGTTTTCCTTGCTGTACGAAAGCTGTTTTTCTGTTGGTGTTGCAAAAGCTTTTTAGTTTAATGTAGTCTCATTTGTTTATTTTATTTTTTCTTTTGTTTCCTTTGCCCAAGGAAATCTATCAAAAAAGATGTTACTAAGGGCAATGTCAGAAAGTATACTGCCTATGTTTTCTTTTGGGAGTTTTGTGGTTTGGGGGCTTACATTTAAGTCTTGAATCCATTTTGAGTTTATTCTTGTATATGGTGTAAAAAGGCAGCTCAGTTTCATTTTTTTTTTTGCATGTATCCGTTCAGTTTTCCTAACACTATATATAGAATAGAGTGTCTTTACCTCATTGTGTATTCTTGCCTCTTTTGTCATAAATTAAATGACCATAGAGGAGCGGGTTTATTTCTGGGCTCTTTATTCTGTTACATTGATCTATGTGTCTGTTGCTATGCCAATAACATGCTATTTTGATTGCTATAGCCTTGTAGTTTAGTTTGACATTAGGTAGCATGATACCGCCAAGATTGCCATGGCTATTTGATGTCTTTTATGTTTCCATATAAATTTTAGGGTTATTTGTTCTAGTTCTGTGAAAATTGCCATTGGTATTTTGATAGGATTTAATTGAATCGATAGATTGCTTTGGGTAGTATGGACATTTTCACAACATTAATTCTTCCTATCCATGAGCATGGTATATGTTTTCATTTATTTGTAGCTTCTTAAATTTCTTTCTTCAGTGTCCTATAATTTTCCAAGCACAAATATTTTACCACTTTGGTTAAATTTATCCTTAGGTATTTTTTTTATACAATTGAGATTGTAAATGGGATTGTTTTCTTAATTTCTCTTTTCAATAGTTCATTATTGGCATATAAAATGCAATCAATTTCTGAATATAAATTTTGTATCCTGCTATTTTACTAAATTCATTTATCAATTCTAATTATTTCAGGGTTTGGGTTGGGTTTTTTTTTTTTTTTTTTGGTATAATCTTTATGGTTCTCTGTATATAATATCATGTCATCTGTAAATAATGACAGTTTTACTTCTTTTCCAAGTCAGATGCATTTTATTGCTTTTTTTTATCTGATCACTGTGGCTAGGACTTCCCTAAGAATCTTTATCTCATAAATTCTCCTGAGTTCTTCCAGGTAGGAGAAGCACCCTCAAATAACTAAGATCAGTTCCTAGCAAATCCTGAGTGGGAAAATTTAGGTTCTGACCTGGGAAAAATAAGCTACATATCAAAGGAATAGAAAGACCTGGCTAATATACATGGGACTGATCTTAGGAGAAACCAAAACCCCCTGATATGGCAGTGAGGGACAAGAATGGGAGAATATAAGACTGGCTAATGGCAGAGATTTATGGCAAGTTGATTATGGGGATGGGATGGACAGACGGCTGACTGGATGATCTTTAATTTTTATATTTTAAAAAAGCAAGGGCTGGTAAGCAGAAGACTGATATCAGCTGCCACAATGGAATATTATGGTCCCTCATTTAGATTTTAGATCTAAGTTCACAGAACCAGAATCCTTTGACCACAGGGAGGCCATGTCCCCTTAAGGAATGACTGCCACTGCACCATAATTATATATAGTAAATATTCCTCCAACCTTTTCCCAAATGGATCTGTTGCCATTTGCCAAGATAACTGTGGATTGGAAAAAGGAAGATATTTATACTTTTCAAAGATTGTTAATGATATAAAGTCTGAGCTGACACAGAAGCTAAGAGACACAAATTATCATCATAGTTCCTTGGTTAGAGTAAGGACTAAAGGAGGCCAGTGATATGTGGAGTTTAGCCTAAGTCCAATGGGTTCCACAGAATCTGACAGATCTTCTCATTGATTCTATGAAATCTGGAATAAAGGTCATTATGATAGGACGAGCCAAGCGAAAACCCCTGAAACTGCCTGTTAGTCAAGGTTCTCCAAAGAAACAGAATCAATCAGAGATTACATATATATATATATATATATATTTATATATATATATTTATATTTATATTTATATTTATATTTATATTTATTTATTTTAAGAAATTAGCTTATGTAATTGTAGAGTCTTACAAGTCCACAATCTGCAGAGGGGGCCAGCAGTTTGGAGACCCAGGGAAGAATTAGAGTTACAGCTCAGGTCCAAAGGCAGACTGCAGGGAGAAACCCCTCTTCCAAGGAAAAGTCAGTCTTTTTTCTCCTAAGGCCTTCAACTGATTGAATGAGGCCCACCAGATTATAGAGAATAATCAGCTTTACTTAAAGTGAACTGATTTAAATGTAAATCTCATGTGAAAATTACCTTCACAACAATATCTAAGCTACTATTTGACCAAATATCTGGGTCTCATGGCCTAGCGAAGTTAACACATAAAATTAACCATCAAACTGCCCTACAGTTTATTTCCACAGTAGTATTTCTGACCTAATACCTTAGCAGAGGTTGTGTTCCCCATCATATCCCCCTTCAATTCATCTGTCTGGCCTCCAGGAAAACAGATGCATCATGGTGGATTATGGATGAACTACTGTAAACATAACCACATGACGGCCGCAATCAGAACTGCTTTACTGAATGTGGTATCTTTACTGGAGTATACCAGCACAAGCTCTAGCACTGTGTACAGTTATTGATTTGGCAAATGCTTTCTTTGCTTTTTTATTACTTTATTTTAAATTATAGTTCAATATTATATTAGTTTCAGGTATACAACATAGTAATTAGATATTTATATACCTTACAAAGCAATCATCCTGATAAGGCTACTATCCATTTAACACCATACATAGTTATTATAATATCATTGACTATATTTCCTATGCTGTGCTTTACATTTCTGTGACTTATTTTATTTATTACTGGTAGTTTCTACTTTGTAATTCCCTTCACCTTTTTCACTCATCCCTGCAAGCCCCACAAATATTTTCTTTTCAATGCCCATGAGAAGAGATGATCAAAGGCAGTTTGCTTTTACTTCATAATGTCACAGTGATAGCATCTTCTTTCTCTTCCCTCAGGGCTTTGTTAACTCTTCAGCTCCCTGTTATAATGTAGTCTTCAGGGACCTTGATCACCTTGACATTCCACATAACAACATGCTGGTCCGCTACATTGATGTCATCATGCTCACTGGACAGGAATAGGAAGTGCTAAAAGCACCATGTTTGCCAGAGAGTGGAAGATAAATTACATGAAAATTCATGGTCCTGCCACATTAGGAACATTTTTAGAAGTTCACCAGTTTGGACATGCCAGGATTAGTTATTTCTCCTCACATATCCCACCACTTAGAAAGAGGCTCAGTGTTTAGTGGGCCTCTTTGGATTTTGGAGGCAGAATACAGACACTTAGAACTACTTCCCCAAGCTTTTATCGGGTGACCTGGAAAGCTGCCAATTGTGAGTGGTGTCCAGGGCAAAAAAAGGACTGGTAGCAGGTTCAAACCATAAAATAAGCTATGCTGTCACTTTGAATTATATGATCCTGCAGATAGAAGGTTGCCAGAGAAATTCATCTGGGATAAAGATTCTGTAGGGAGTCTATGAAAGCTCAAATAGAAGTGTTGCAGTGAGAACCCCTAGGATTCTGGAGTTAGGCCATATTCACCATGGTCCATTTGAACAAAAAGGTACTGATGTGTCACTGGGCCCAGTAGTGACTGAGCATCTGACCACTGGATGTCAGGTGGTGCTACTGTGTAAGCTAGATGTTATCAGAAGGCACAGGCAGCAATCCAATATGACTGAGGTTGTACATTCAGGGCTGGACTCAAAGAGCCCAGAAGGCATGAGTAAATCAAATGGACAGGCAGATCAGACTCCCACGGCACCTAACTCTGTTGATCTGACATCTCTTTTTTAACTTGTACCTATGGCCTCTTGGAATTTTCCTTGCAACCAACGGGTAAAAGGAAAAAAGAAGTTGAAACCATTTCACAAGTAGGTCAGTGAGGTATTTTGGCATCATTTGGAAATGGACCACTCTATTGCAGCCCCAGTTGGGGGTATCCCTGGAGGACAATGGTTAATCCTCCCAGGGGACAGTATACTTTGTCATCCCCTTTGTATGGAGGAAGAGATGGACTGAGGTTCAGATATACACTAATTCCTGATAAGTGGCAAATGACTTGGCTAGTTGATCAAGGGCATGGAAAGAAAAAAATTGGACTTTTGGAGATAAGTAGGTCTGGGTAAAGGGCATGGGGATGGAGCTATAGGAAGGGGCACAAAATATGCAGATCTTTGTGTCTTACATTAATGCTCACCAGAGATCATCCACTGCAGAAGAAGCTCTCCAGCTAGATGGTCAGCCAGCCTCTAAACTTAGCCACTCTGTTGCTTTTGAAAGACCCACAGAAAAGTGGCCATAGTGGCAAGGAGGCTATGAATGGATCCAAAAACTTGGGGTCCCTCTCATCAAAGTTGATCTAGCAACTGCCAACAAATACCCAACCAGGCAGCAATAGGAAGTAGTATAGTAACATTGATCAGGGAGAGCAGTCTGCTACCTGGTGACAGGTCATTTATATCAGCTCTCTTTCACATTGGAGAAGGCAGTGATTCATCCTTACTGGAACTCACATTTCTTGTCCATAGTGCTTCTGTAAGCATCACCATCCAAAGGCTTATAGAATGCTCAATCCATTACCTAGGGCCAGAGGACACATTTTATGACGAAAGATGTATGACAATGTCCACAGGAACCTGGGCTTCACTGGTCTACCATATGCCCATCACTCATCAGCAGCCATCCTGAGATAACAATGGAATGAAATGACTTCATTTCCACAAGTCTTAATCTCGTCTGCGAAACGATGATTATAAACAGTATATGGTACTTCATGAAACTATTGTGGGATTAGAAAGGGATCATGTACACAGAGCACTTTTCACAGGCGTTGGCTTGCAGCAAGTGCTCAATAAATAGTAGGCATTATTATTAATTGAACTAAATTGCGAAAGGCCTCTGGGCCCCAAGAGGAGCTGGTGGTCAAGCTTCACTAAGCTCAGCATGGCTGTGGATTCCACTGTAGTGTGACCTGCTTTGAATACTCTTGGCTATTCAAAGCTCTCAGTTTGAATTACATTTTTCTGCCAGCAGAGAATGCAGAGAGGCTGTCACTGATCCAAGTTAGAAGAGAAACAAAACTCTGCAGAGTGAAGGAAATGGAAACTCTGACAGGGATTGGCAAATGAGAAGGAGAGGGAGGGCAATGTTCTGAGTGTGATTATAAAAGGTCAGCCTTCAGCCTGAGAGCAGTTGCTGTTATCTACTGCTGCTCACATCTATCAGCAGGCTCTGGCAGGAAGACTCCTTCTCTTCTTTCCTCCAAGGAAAACCCAGAAGCTGTAAGGTATGGATCTCAAGTGATCACCCTCCGCCAGGCTGCCTGCCAGTGCGCCTCATGCCCCGAGAGCCAGGATGCCTATTCTTCAGGGAGGCTATACCCCTGACTCCCTTTTAGTGTTCTGGGTTAAGACTGATCTGAAGGGATAGTTGGGGCTTTTAGGGGGTTGAGTTGAAAATCCCAAGAGGCATGAGACTTAGCTTATAGATGCTGAATCAGCGATATGGCCTTAACCCTATCACTTCTTTTTGGGCTTTAGTTCCTCACCTGAAAAAATGAAAATCAAGTTACCTTACCTGTCAAAGGACTGGACAAGTTTTGAAACTCGTTTGTTGTAGGATCTAATGTGACAGTGAATTTATCTTTAAGGATAAATGAAGTAATCTGTAATGGTTGTTAAAAGTGTGGGTTGAGGAATCAGTCAATTGCAAGTTTAAGTCTTGATTCTGCCATTTCATGGCTTGGAAAGCTTGGAAATGTTAAAAGATCTGAGCTTCAGTTTCATTATCTATAACAACAGTACCTGCTTCATGGGGTCATTATGGGAATAAATGACCTTGTGCCATAAAGTGCTGAGTAAGTGCTCAATACATGGGGGATTTTTTGTTTGTTTTTAATTCAAGAAAATCACATTGAGCCAACAAAAATCACATTAGAGGTGAGTATGGGGGCATATGTATTTTTCTATTTTGTGGTATAATAGAAAGAACACACGTTTTGAATTCTGAGTCTTGAATGTGTGTCTGGGCTGCACAATTTACTGTGTGTCCTTAACCTCTCTGTGCTTTCTTTCTGAAAAATGAAGTTGATGTGAAGCCAGTGTTTGGTGCCTGTAAATATTCAATGCATTGGAAGAATAAGTTTATCAACAAGCATTTTTAGGAAATTCTGTGGCAGGCAATGTTCTAAGAGCTAGGGGCATACTGGTAAATGGTTTCAAAACTCATGGCCAACCTCTGAAATAGGCTCTATTAATACTCCATTTTAGGGATAAATAAACTGAGGCCCATAGAAGTCTCTATTAGCCTGCTTGGGGTGGCATGGCCAGCGACAGCAAAGTCAAGGACAGAAACCCCAGTAAAGATACTAGCTGACATCATTGAGCACACGCCATTTGCCAGGCACCTTACCTCCTTCTGAGTAACCCAAGAATATCACTGCGATTGTTGACGCTAGGAAAAGGAAATCCCGTGGCTCCTTAGAGGGGTCCTGGGCTTAGTCCAGAGCACCTCGCTGCTGTTCATGGAAAACAGCCAAACAGCCCAGTGGCTCGAAAACGGCTCTGGATCCATCTCCTTCTCCACCCCCAGGTCCAGCGACAAAGCCTGCGCGCTGCGCCACCATGCGGCAGAAAGAGGTATCGCTCTTTTTGTGCTACTTGTTACTCTACACCTGCTGCGGAGTGGAAGCAGGTAAAGATCTTGGGGCAGGGGAGGACTTTGGGAGAAAGAAGTGGAGAGTTTCAGAGACCCAGACGTGCCCCTGAACTAGAGGAGCTATTACAATGCACAGAGAAGGCTTGTTGTAGCCAGAGTCCCAGATTCAAATCCCTGCTCTGCCAATTTCTCCATTTTAAACATTTATTTATTCTATGCCAGTAACGTGCCAGGTACGGCGCCTTGGGAAAAGTCTCTTCCCTTCAGTGAGGCTCTCCCAAATGGGAGGATGGTGGCCCCTCAGCTCTGCGGATGTTCCTGAGCATCATGCACAGAGTAGGGGACCTTGCTCCCAGCTGCACTCTGCTTTGTTCGCTCTCCCGACAGGCAAAAAACGAAACTCCAAGAACTCGGCGAACAGCGGCTCCGGGTTCTGGGGCGCGCTGACCTACGCGGTGGTTGGAGGAGGTGGGTCTGGAGGGCCGCGAGTTTGGGAAGGTGGAGCCGGCCCTGGCCGCGGGCGCTGCCTCACCACCTGCTCTTCCCCAGGGCTCCTAACTTTGGGGCTGCCTGCTCTGGGCTTCACGAGCACGGGCATCCTCGCCAACTCGGTGGCCTCCTCGCTGATGAGCTGGTCAGCGGTGGCGAGCGGGGGCGGCGTGCCCGCCGGGGGACTGGTAGCCACGCTGCAGAGCCTCGGTGAGTCGGGGTGGGCCCTGGGGGGAGTAGGGGAGACACCAGGACCGCGGGGCCCTCTTTACTGTTCTGAGTCTTTTTCACAAGCTAACTAAGCTCTCTTATAATCTCCATCATACAGTGGGGGAAACTGAGGCACCAAGGGGTTAAGTAATTTACTTAAGTTCTCCCAGCTAGTTTGCACCAGAGCCAGGATTCAAACCCAGTCATTCTGATTCCTTCCTTTTAGCCAGGTGCCTCGCTGATGCTTTGGCTAAGTCACAACAAGCCTCGGTTTTCTCATTTGTTAATCGGTTAATCACCTTCAATTTAATATTTTATGAATCTGTTCAATCTCAGAGACCCAGAGTGGTAAAGACAAACTCAATCTCATACCAATCTCCAGCCTGACTTACATTTCTTGAGCACCATGAAAGGGATGATATAGAGCTCAGAATGCTCCTTCTAAAAAATGTACATTTATCTCTCTCTCTCTGTCTCTCCCCCCCCCTTTTTCTTTCTCTTTCTCCCTCTCTATCTCTGAGGCCCCCCAAATCCTGGAGAAAAACCTCCCCTGACAAATGTCTTCTCTGAACCCTCCAGCTTTCAATTCTGAATGACGGAGCCCAAAGAACCAGCCCAGAAAAACAGAGCCCTTCTCAGAGGGGGCCAAAGGGAAGACACAGACCAGACCACACCTCAGCAGTGGGAAATGAAAGTGTGCACAGGGCTAGGAACAGTCCTGTGCTATAAAATTGTTGTCCTCCCACATGTCACAGGGTTGTGACAAGGATAAAATCTCTTACTGGTGACCAGCACTCACAGAGAGGTCTCCACAAAGGTGGCTGTTATTAGCATCATTGATAACACCATATATTCACTACAGACATGAAGAGAGTGAGCTGTTATTTTGTCTTTTTCATCTCTGAAACACATCTCTGATTTGGGATGGCAAGTTGGGGGAGGGGGTAAATAAGATTCACTTTGCAGAAGTTCCATCCCCTCTCAAGGCCTCTTTATCTCCATCTGAAGATGAAGCAGTTAGACTTGACCAATGTTTTCCAGACTTTTGGATTCCCAGGCCCAATGCCTGAGTCCCAAGTGACCCGGCTGTATTTGCTTTACAGGGACCAGTAAGGTCATGGCCAAGGTTGGTGCCTTTCTGGGATACACTTTCCACAGCCTGCTCCATAATAAGGAGGAAGAGGAAGAGGATGAATAGTCAGCAGCTCCCAGGAACTGATTCCTCTTCTTCCTTGCTCCCCTTCTTCCCATTGAAATCTAGAGCTTTCTCTGTTATACTCCTCAAACACACACACACACACAAAAAATAAACTTCTCTCAGAAAATGCTTTGTCCTTTTGAGTCACCTAGCTACGAGAAGCCCAACAAGATCTGACTCTGGTCTGCCTCACCCCCCTAGAGCCAACCATAGCTCCTGGAACACAACCAGCTGGTTTTGTCTCTTGGACCTTGGCATGTGCCATTCTCTCTGCCTAGAATGTCCTTCTGAAGCTTGTAACCTGGCTCAGACATCCCCTCCTCTTGGAATCCTTCCCAGCTGAGCTTCCTGCTGCCCTTGTCACAGAATGAATGCTCAGGCTTGATTTCACAGGGGGCCTGGGGAGGCAGAGCTCAGTGTGTTCTCAGGGAGAGAAGCTTCCAGCTACTTCTCTGATTAGGCAGAAATGTAGACGCCAGATCTCCATTCTCTGAAGAAGCACCAGAGTGGACTCCCTTTGACAGAGAATAGAAGGTCACTTTTGCCTTTGCCTTGAAGGAAGGGTGACACACAGCATTTGGAGGGCTCAGCAAGGTCTCCCTTCCCTCAGAGAACTCTGGGGACGAGGCAGATGGTTTGCATCTGAAGCCCATGTGCCTTCTGAGTGGGAAGGGAAGGCCAATCCAAGCCCTTGGGGGGATTTAAAGTTTGGGAGGCCTGTCCAGGTAAAGCAGGGTGCCAGCACCTAAGCAGAGGAAGGGCAAAGAGGTCCTGGAAATCAAAGGGCAGTGAAAGCAGGGCTGATTCCAGCACTAGAGGAAAGCAAGAGAGAATCATGCCGTGGTTCTGATCTGTGAGTGAATTCCAACCTCAGTGCCAGTCCAGCCTCTGGGGAGATCTGGACCCCTGGGAGGCAGCTGTGTGTGACCCACAAGAGTTGGTCACAAAAGGTTCAAGCCAGCTGTCCTCAGGCCTCCCCCACCCAGGCCCAAATATAACCTAGAAATTCTTCTTCAATTACAAATGTGTGTGGGTTGGTGGGTAAGAGGTTTGTTCCTGACCCCAGGTCCAATGCCACCTTAGCAGATAGCAATTGTTTGCCTCAGTTGGTTTGCCCCAGAGAAGCACTGTTTATGGATGAGTTACATAGGTGGGACAGCCACCAGCTGCACCTCAAACACTGTCTCCACAGCTTGTGTCCAAGAGCAAAAGCTGGGCAGAGTCCCCTGACCTGACACGCATCATACAGGTCTGAACGGGGTCTTGCCTTGACTAGGGCCATCCATGGAGGAACAAATAGATTGGACTTCTGCCCCCAGAGGGAAGCGGGGTCTCAATCATCACACTGTGTTGAGACTTATTAATTACACCCCAGTTTGTCTATAGGGTTGACTTCGCTGAGACATAAAGTGTGTGTCCTTCAGGGAGAGCACCGTGTCTCAGTTATCTCTTCTCCCTAGTGCGCAGAATAGGCCTGGCACACAGTAGGTGATCAATATATGTGGGCAAAATTGAACCTAAGGTCAATCTCCTCCATTCCCATCTACCCATCCCTTCCCCTTCCCTAATCTTCATGGGAAGGAGTGACTGGAATTCTCGTTCTTTCCCTGGGGGACCCTTGATAATACCCACTGTCACCACCATACAGACCTGAAGGAAGGAGGCCTTCACCCCCTCTGACACTGTGGTCCATGTAAACATAGGCCCCTAACCTTTTACTCAATATTCTAGCACAAAGGAGTTTTCAAATGAGGCAATGCAGCATAGTAGTTAGGAATGTTTCTCTAGACTCCTGCAGAACTGGGGTCAACTCCTGCCCCGTAGGCCTTAGCACATGTGCCTTCACCTCTCTGTGGCTCGGTTTACTCTACAAACTGAGAATGATAATGCCACACACAACCCCACCTTGTGGGGTTTTTGTTATGAGATCACATGAAATAATGAACAGAAAGCATCTAGCACGGCGCCTGTCATGTAGTGAGCACTCTGTAAATGTGCTATTATTATGATTAGGGACTTGCATAAAGCAAAGAAGAAATAGCCAAATACCAACCAGGAATGAGATCATCTAACTTTGGAGTCAAGATTTACTCTCTGGGACTCACAGACTCTGTTCTTTCTTTTTCTCAAGCATACATCACCCACTTATGCCTTTGGCATCTTATTCCCTTGAATAGCCTCAAGGCCAAGAGAGATGGACAACTCTGCCCTCAGATTTTAGAGCAGTTCCCAGGTGGAATGACATTGAAAATGACCTGTCTTTAAGGGGAGACTGCCCACCACAGGGTCCCTTTGGGCCTGTGCAGGATAACTCCTTCCTTTCATTCTGTAGGCATTTACTGGGCACTCAGTTTGTGCCAGGCATTATGCCAGGTGCTGAGGACACAAAGGAAGAGACCCAATTTCTACTTAGTTGGAGCTTATAGTGCACAAACTGGGAGCCCCCTAAAGCATCCACGACCCTCTCTTCTCCCTCCATGTTACCACCTCCCTGCACCCTTGTCAGCTTTCATGGACCACAATCATCCTGTCTACAAAGTACAAGTCAGAATGATGAACATAGATCAGAATTCACTAATACAACAAGTCAGGAGATGCTAATGCACTTTAGACTTCTCTTTGGCAGAGGCATTCAGAGACACATAGCTGAATCCTGGCCCAACTCTAAGGTGGGGCGCCTCGGGCAGGTTACTTGTCCTTTCTGAGTCCCAGCTTCCTCATTTTTAAAACCAGCAGGGTTGGATATTATAGTCTCCAGGACACTTCCTGCTCTAAAACTGCTGAGCCTGAAGCACATACTTCTGAATCCCCTTGGCTCTGTCAGGTTCTGGCCTTTTGGAGAATAGATTTTGTTTTTGAATCTACCAAAAGGTATCTCGTTGCCAACTTTGATACTAAGGTGGGTGATGGTGCTGAGAGATGCCATGTTTGGTCACAAATGAGGGTGACTAGAAACTAGCAGGGTGGTTCCTCACTCTGGGACAGCACCCTAAGAAAAGTCCAAAAATAGATCCCATCCGTGTGACTGACTGGATGGAAAACAATGCAGAGGTGCTCTGTCCTTGTCATTCTTCCTGGACCTCAGTGTCCTAGACTGTAAGATGGAGTCCTCTCATCTAGACCTAGAATGTCTTTCCCAAGTACTCAAGCTAGAGGTGTCTTGTTCTTTAATAAGATTCCTTTATCTAGGGATTTCTTTTCTTCTTTAAGGGCCTCCCTGGCTCCTAGACCCTTGAAAATCGGCTCATTTCGCGTCACTGCAGGCCTCCCACAATTTCTTGGTGTTGTGTGCTGATGTGGCCACCAGGTGACAGTGCAGTCCCATCCTGGAATCATCATAGGCTTGCACTATCCTTGAGCAGCTCCACAATTATCAATAACCTTCCCTGGGGCAGTCCCCATCATGGATGCTGGAGACTGAAATAAATCCCACCCTGTCTGCAGCAGGAGCTCCTACAGCTAGTGGGAGCGGTGGATCCTGAGGACACTGCAAAACCTGCCCCCTCCTCTCTCTGAGGTTTCCAAACTTCTGAGCACAGCATTCAGGACCCTCTGCACTCAGGTCCCGCCTCCAGGGCCACCGTTTGTGCTCCTAGATCTGAGCCACAGGGATTTAAAGAAAATGAGAGAAGCACTTCACATGCACACTTCACTTGGCCGGGCAGCAGAGGGTGATGCTAGGAGTAGGGCATCCCGGGACCCAGCCTTGAAGAGGGCCTGGGTCAGCAGTAGCTAAAGGGAGCTGAGGCAGAGGAGGCCTGTGACTTCCTGTGAAGAACTGAAGAGCCACTTCCTTTCTGCAGGTGGCTGTGGGGGAAGGGTGAAGATTAGGGAGCATAGGCTTCCTGGCTTAGGGGAAAAGGAAGGGGACCGCAGGAAGGCCCCATGAAGAGGCCCAGAGCAGCCTTCTAGTACCCTTCCCTCTGGGGTCTCCAGGGAGCGGACAGGGCAGACAGGCAGGGTTGCACGCAGGGTCACACACTTCTCATGCGCTATGAAGCCACAGAGAGGAGAGTCGGGTTAAAGGCAAGCTCTTTTGCATAAGGCCAGTAAAAAAGAAATGAAGCCTTGGTTACTCCAAGAAGCAAGCCCAAGCACCTAGCCCGAAGAACTCAAATCCAAGTACCCATCCATCTTTAGAACCCAGCCCCAACTACTTGACCCCAAATACCTGCCCCAAGTTCCTAGCTCCAAGCACCAGCTCCCCGTGGGGTGTCCAATGCCCAGGCAGAGGCTGACAGGGACCCAGTGGTTCTTTCACTCTGTAGAGAAATAGCCCTATATGAGAGCTTGTCTCAAATCTTTCTCTCAAGATGTATTTACTGGACTCTCTTCCCCTATAACCAGCACTAAGGGAAATAACAGCCCAGCTATGACAAATAATCACAAGACCCAAACTGGTACAGTTTTACTGCTTTTTTTCTATTTACATACACTCGCTTGTCCAGAGTGGTACCCAGCCCCCACTCATCCACACCCACATCCGATAGAAAACCAGATCTTCCCAACAGGATCAGAAGCAGGAGATCAGGGCTAGGGAGGCCTCCTTAATCCAGCCCTAGGCAGAGAGGCAGAGGCTTTATTTGGAGCCTACCATTCCTTAGCCTTGTACACGACTGTCTGGGTTTCTGCTTCACCTCTGTCAGGCCAATAGACAGCCCTCACCTTCCTCTCTCAAGGAGTAGGTGTGAGGAGGATGGAACACGCATAGCCTACCAGGAGCACGGCATGGTTCAGCTGCTCCAGGTGCTGACCTGAGGAAGAGACAGAGAGGGTCTTCAGTAAGCCATGATTACTCACTCACTCATTCTCTTGGAACCTATTGACTCACGCCCATTCCTCCCTCAATCTTCCCGACTTCAGGCAAAAGCACTTTCAGGCATGCAGGTACCTAAACCAGACATGTGCCCAAAGGCTTTCACCTGTGACCTTCCAATGACAGCTCCTTCTTCACTCTTTGGTTTATACTCAAATATCACCTTCTCAGAGAAGCCCTCCTTAACTGCCTACTTTAAAGTAGCCCCCTTGTTGCTTTCTATCTCAGCAGTTCCCAAATTTATCTGTACTTTGAAATTACCTGGAGCCTTCAAAACATACTAAGGCCTCAAAACCTGTGTCTCACCCACAGAGGTTGTAATTTAATTGGTCTGTGGTATAGCCTGGGCTTTGGAATTTTTAAAAAATCTCCAGGTGATTCTAATGTGCAGACAGATGAATGTGGGAACCACTGTTAGAGCATATTATTCTGTTTCAATTTTCTATAAAAGACCAGTAAAGAAATGGAGCTTGGTTACTCCAAGAAGCAGGCCCAAGCACCCAGCCCCAAGTACCCAAGTTTAAGTATTTAGCCTTAGAACCCAGTCCCACGCACCCAGATACAAGGTTTTACACATATTAACTCATTTAATTCTTACAACGATCCTCTTGGGTGTTCTTAGGATTCTCATTTTACAGATGAAGAAATCAAGGCAGAGAGAGGCTAAATAATTTCCCTAAGGCAAACAGCTGGCAAATGTCAGCCAGGATTTGAACTCAGATAATCTCTCTAGGATGGTGTCTGGAATCCAGAGAGGCTTTATAAATTGTTGTCTGTTAAAGGAAGGACTTAATTTTAATCTCCCGCTGCCTCACCCATCCCCCACATTCAATCCAGCAACCAGCCAGCCAGTAGATTCTGTCTTCCAATTATTTCTTGAGTCTGTTCATGACTCTCCACTCACGTGGCCCCCCTCTCCTCATCTAGCTTGCTACCCTCAGGCCTGAGGGGTACCTATGAGGTCTTACTAATGGGTCTCCTTGTGTCTACTCCTGTCCTCTGTGTCTACTATCTGTTCTCCACACAGAGCCAACCAAGATCTTAAAACAAATTAAATCAAGTGACTCCATCTCCACCCTGCTTAAAGCTTCCCAGTGGCTGCCCATCACACTTGGAATAAAATTCTACTCTGGGCTTCAAGGTCTTGACTAATCTGTTCAAACTTCCAGAGCCTTATCTCACCTTGCTTCTCCTCCCCCATCTCTTTTCCAGCCATACTGGCCACTTTTTCCCTCCCAGAAGCCTTTAAGTGCCTGCCAACCTCAGTGCCTTTCCACAAGCTCCTCTGGCTGGAATACTCTTGTTGCTTTAGGAGTCAGCTCCAATGTAACTTCTCCAGAGACCTGAGCCCCCAATCTAAATTAAACACTCCATTATTCCAGCAGCCTCTACCTTATGTTCCTAGAATTGATCACAATTGTAATAAAAGCATGATTGGTGTAAGCATTTGTTACTGTCAGACTTCCTTACTACTCTGAACTCCCTGAGCACAAGCACAGGGTTCAACATGATTTATCGCCAGTATCCAGAGCAGCTCCTGCACACAGGAGGCGCCCAATAACTTTGGTTGAGTGGATGAACAGATAGAGGGACAGTGAATGTATGAGGAGTGATTAAGTGAATACATACATTTAAAATTAGAAATCTATTCACCCTGCCTGTATTTCTCGGGTTAGTTATAATATGCGCGATTCACATGGTAGTTTATTTTCACCCTTCGAGAGGAGCCCCCAACCCCCTGGCTCCCGCCATGGCCTTTCCCAGACAAGGCCACTAGGCGGGGCTTCCTGGACCAGTTGCGTGACGTCACAGAGAGAGGCACGCCTGGAATCAGCTTCTGCTTCCTGATTGACGGGCGCGGTCAGAGTAGTTGAGGTAGGAATAGAAGGCAAGGGAATGTGGCAGGGTGTCCCCATGGACGGCCTCGAGGCTTCAGTGCGTCGGGGGCTCCTGGGGGCGCGTTCACGTAAGAGTGAGAGAGAGCGCGAGTTTGGCGAGGTTCACGCCATTCTGCTGGGAGATGAGACTGCAGAGGGGTCGCTCGTTGTGGCTGGACCACTCCCTCCAGTGGGCGGGACAGAGAGAGTGTGACCAAGCCTTGGGGTGCTCACGAGACCCCGGCTATTTCGGGCCTCTGACCTCAGCGAGGAAAGTCCCATACACACATCCCCACCCTCCCCCTCAGTCTCTTGTACACGCTCTACCTCTTCCTCATACCCCAACTAAGACTCAAAAGAGTTGCAGGACAGTGAGTGGGCAGACCTGGTTCCTAGCCCTGGCTGTGTGGCCCTGAACAAGAGTCATGCCTTCTGGACCTCAGTCTGCTCATCTGCAAAATTAAGAGGTACCTAATGTGATGTATAAAGTGCCCAGCACTGTCCTGGCACATAGTGGGTGCTCAGGAGATACTAGTTTCTTTCTCCCCACCCTGACTCTGCCACTGATTTGCTCTGTGGCTTGGAGCAATTTCACTCTGGAGGCCTTACTTCCCCTGTCCTAGGATGAGAGAATTGTCCTTTCAGCCCCAAAGTCCTGGGAGCTAAGACCTCTTGAGTCAGTGATGAGCTGAGGCCAGACCCCACCTCCTGGTGTCACTTCTGAGGTTCCTCTGACAAATGAGCTTCCTCATCCTCCCTGAGATGGCCCTAATGAGGTTGTGCCTAAGAGGGCTAGGCTCCCCAGAGGTTTACAGCGTCTCAGGGTCTGCAGGGATCTTAAAGGGTATCCCCAACAATCTTCCTTGGTGCTCCTACCAATGTTGGGTCATTCTCCTGTGTAAAACCCCTGCGTGGCTTCCTATGACCCTCAGGATTTTCAGCAAGACTCACTAGGCATGCATGCCTGGGTCTCTAGTCTCAGTCAAGCACACTCCTCTCTTCCCAGCCAGGCTCTAGCCAAACTGAGATGCTTTCAGTTCCCTGCTTTCCTCCAGGTGTTGCACAGACAGTTCCCTCCCTGCCACACCCTCTTTTACCTGGCTAATTCCTCATCCTTGACCATCATGGGGCAGGATGGATTCTGACCCTTAAGGATGAGTTCCTGTTCAGGTGAAGACGGATGAGTGACTCTTGACCTCGCCCAGCTCAGCCACTGCCCTTCTCACTTCCATCCTTATGCCTTGCTGAACTGTCAACTCTGAAAATACCAGGCTCTCTCTCGCCTCTGGGCTTTTGCCCCTTCTGCTCTCTCAGACGTAAACACTCTTCTCTTTTCTACTTAACTCATACTTGTCCTTCAAATCTCAGTTTAGAAGTTACTTCTTCTGGGGCAGGGGGAGGTACACACTTTTTTTTTTTTTTTGCCACTATTTAATGTTTCTCTCCCCTATTAAAATGTAAGTTATGGAAGAATAAGGATGCCTTATCACTGTAATGGACACAGGGCCTGGCCCAATGTAGATTCTCAATAGTTTGTTGAATGAGTGAGTGAACCCTTGTCCAGTGCTTACCAGTCTCTGCTTACATACCTCAGAGGCATGGAGCTCACTATTTTTGAAGCAGCCTACTCCATCTCCCCATTGGAAGACCTCCTGCCCGCCCTCAACCAAAGCTCAGGAAATTCCCTAGGGCTGAGGCCCAGAGCATGTGAGCACTTTGAGGTACTTATTCAGGCTCATCTAGCCCTAATAGAGCCCATAGGCAGCAGCACTGGCCAGATCCCCCACAGCCTGGATCTACTCGTAGGCCTGAGATTTGAGACCTCATCACAGCTCATGTTCTCCTTCACCTAGGAGCAGCCAATCACCTCTGCTGGGGACAGAAACACTAGCAACCTAGTTTGGGTGGGGAGAGGACAGGAAGGAAGCTTTGGACTCCTACTGCTTCACTCAACTCCCATGCCAGCCCTGTAAGGTGGGAGGTGCTGTCCCCATTTTACAGATGTGCAAACTGAGGTTCCTGGATGGATGCTATTTATCTGAGGTCACACAGTGAGATGGTGGAAAAGCCAGGCTGAACTTAAAAGCACAACCTCTTTCCTCTGTCCCTCATCTTGGTGCCTGTTATCTACCTGTCCTGCTCCAGGCCTATTCTGCCAAAGCATCATGAGGTCCTGAAAGGTCCCATGGCTCCTGGTCCTCACAGCTGGGTCTCATTCCCACTGGGGACTCAGCAGCTGTACCTGGACAGCATCTAAGGACTAGCTGAACGCCAGGAGTCATCCCTTACTTCTGCCCTTGGTTACTCCCCCAAATCGCAGAGGGACCCAGACCAATATTAAGTAGTGATCAAGGAGCTGTCTTGTAGACACCAAGTTCCTGACATAGCTGGGCTACTTATTTGCTGTATGACCTTGGCTGGGTTCCTTTCCTTCCTGGGCTTCAATTTATCATCTGTGAAGGGGGCATATTATCCCTTCCCAGGGCCTCAGTGTGCCAGAATTCAGGAAAGCTGCTCATTCTCCCAGGCCACTTTACCCCTGAACCCTTTCACCTTGAAGAACAGAGCCCCCTTCCAGGGTCCCTCTGCTGGCAGAACTCCAACATAAACTGCAGATAGCCTAGTCCTTGATGAGGTTGATAGATCTTGGGTAGGGCACGCAGCAGGTTGCAGGGCCCAGTTTCCCCAGCTTCAGCCCCTCTCCACCTCCATCCCTGCTCTCTCAACACATCTATTCCCTCCACTGTCTGTGGCCTTTGCAGAGCCATTCCCCAGGGGACTTTTCCTCTTTGCCTCTTCCTGTCTGTCCTCCCTCCCTTCTTCCTCCCACAGATGTTTATCCATGCCTATTCTGCATATATTATGGAATAAGCTCAGTGCCTATCCTTGCAAAGCTCACAGTGTAATGGGGGAGACCGACAAGGAAACCAAGCTGCAATTCATTCACCCATCCCAAATCCTATGGCCCTCCCTGCCTCTGCTTTCACCCGTACAGTCTGCTCTCCACACTGCAAGCCTGAGCCAGCCTGTTAAAAGAGAGGTCAGAACATGTCAGTCTTCTGCTAGAACCCCTCCCATGGCTCTTTGTCTCAAAGGAAAAGCCAGCGTCCTTGCTGTGACCTGCAAGGCCTGTGTGATCTACCTCACTGCCTCCCACTCTCTCCTCTGAATGCGCCATTCCAGCTGCATTGGCTGCCTTGCTGTTTTTCAACATACCAAGCATGATCCTGGCTCAGGCTTTTGCATTTGCCCTTGATGCTGCTGAGAATGTCTTCCCCCAGGCATCCATGTGGCCTCTCTGCCTTCACTCAGGTGTCTCCACCTCATCCAGGGGCCTTCCCTGGCTGTCCATCTAAATACTACCCCCTCTTGCCTTCTGTCTTTTTATCTGCTTTATTATTTTTTTCTTGGTACTACCAAGTGACATGTGATGATTTGTTTATTGTCTAAACCCCTACAGTAGCATAAATCCCATGAGACCTCCTGAGGTTCCCCACCCCTTAGGAAAAGAGAGAGAGAGAGGAATACCAAGAAACTGAAACAATAAAAGGCAACACTAATCATCTTATTACTATAGATAATCATATTTAAAGCTTTAACAAAATAACTTGATTTGGGTGCAGGAAAGGACAAACAGACTAATGGACTGGAATAGAATGTCCAGAAATAGACCCAGTTGTACAGAGACTTAGTATTTGATGGATTTGATAAAGGTGACATCTGAAAGTGGAAAATGGACTCTAATAAACAGTGTTAGGACAACTAGTTAACCAACTGGGGGAACAAAATTATACCTGTACTTTATATAGAGTACTGGATAAACTTTTCCAAAGGGATCAAAGACTTAAATATTTTTAAAAATCAAAATAAAACCATAAAGCGCTAGAGAAAATCATGGGAGAATCTATAATCTCATAGTGGGAAAAGTCTCACTATGACTCAAAAGCCAAAAACTCATTTTAAAAATATTGGTAAAGTCAACTATATAAAAATCAAAAACTATTACATGGGAAAACACTATAAATCAAGTCATAAGACCAATGACAAACTAGAGGAAAACATTGGCAACTCAGATCACAGGCAAAGGGTCATCTCTCTATAAAGAATCACTGGAAAGCCATTAAAAGGACTGACAACCTAATAGAAATAGGCATAGGATATGAACTGATGGTCTCCAGAAAAGTAAATATAAATGGCTTTTAAACACATGAAAAGAAGCTCAAACTCACTCAAAAGAAATGAAAATCAGGAAAATCACTCTGGGATAACATTTCTTACCATTCTGGCAAAAAATCCAAAAGTTTAATAGTATACCCTGTGGGCATTTCTGTAAGGAGACAGTACCCTCACACACTTTCCCACAGAGTACTCTCACACATGTCACTATAAATTGGTATAGGTCCCCAAAAGGGCATTTCAGCAAAATCTATCAAAATTATAAAAGCATCCAGATATCCTACTTCTGGGAATTTATCCTTCATATATACTTGTCACAAGTGAGAAATGATGTATGTATAAAATTATTCTCTGTAGCAATAGCAAAAGACCAGAAACAACTCAACTCTCTGTTAGTAAGGGGTTAGGTTAGATAGAACACAATGTGTCCATTAAATGGAATACTACACAACTGTGAAAAAGAATGGAGGAGGTGTGTGTGTCCTGATAGGAAAAGTTCTCTAAGGGATATTAAGTTCAAAAAAGCAAGATTCAGAGCAGCGTATATGATAGTCCACCTTTTGTAAGGAAAGGAGGGACTATCTATCTATCTATCTATCTATCTATCTATCTATCTATCTAGATATCTAGATATATATATCTATATCGATATCGATATAGATATAGATATAGATATAGATATATAAAATCTTACTGAGTGTTGGAATAACCAGTGATTAAGAACACAGACTCAGAAATCAGACTGCCTGAGTTCAAATACACATTTTGATACTGTACTGGGTTGAATAGTGTCCCACCAAAATTCATGTCTACCTGGAAACTGTGAATGTGACCTTATTTGGTAATAGGGTCCCCGCAGATGTAATCAAGTTTAGATGAGGTCATACCTGATGAAGTGGGCCCTAAATCCAATATGACTCGTATCCTTATAAGAAGAGAAAAATTTGACCAGAGACAGATGCACAGTAGAGAATGTCATATGAAGAGAAAGGTAGAGATTGGAGTGATGCATCTATAAGATCAGTGGTCCTCAACCTTTTTGGCACCAGGGACCAATGCTCCTATGAGAATCTATCACCTAATGTTCTGAGGCAGAGCTGAGGCGGGTGATGCTAGCACTGGGGAGCGGCTGCAAATACAGATGAAGCTTTGCTCACTGACCTGCCACTCACCTCCTGCTATGTGGCCTACTACTTAACAAGCCATGGGCTGCTATGGTCCACCGCCCAGGGATTGGGAACCTCTATATAAAAGGAATACCAAGGATTGCTGGTAACCACCCGAAGCTAGGAGAAAGGATTGGGACAGATTCTCCCAAGAGCTTCTTAAAGGAAGGAACTCTGCTGACACTTCAGTTTGGGAATTCTAGCCTCCAGAACTGTGATAGATTAGATTTCTGTTGCTTAAAGCCACCCAGGTTGTGGTAATTCATTATGGCAGCCCTAGGAAACTAATATAGCTACTGAGAAGCTATGCAATCTTGGGCAAGCCTCTCTGTACCCTAGTTTCCTCATCCATAAAATAAGAATAATAGTCCTTAACTTATAAGGTTGGATTATAAGGATTAAATGAGCTAATCTTTTAAAACATTTAGATTAAGTTCTGACACATGGTAAGTGCTATATAAATGTTAACTAAATATATGCTTGTGTTTGCATAAAGAAATCTTGAAAAGACAACCAAGAAACTAATACCTGTACTTGGTAGAAGGGAAAGAATAAGGAGATGGACATATGGGGGCAAGACTTTGCAGAGCTTCAGCAATTTTCAGGCTTTTTGTATATTTTTCTCTTTGAACCATATGAATGTGTTATCTATTTAAAAATTAAATTAAAAATTATTTAAAAACAAATCATATTACTGTCCTGCTCAAAACCCTCCAGTGGTTTTCCATCACATTTATAACAAAATCAAATATTCTTACTGTGACTGACAAACGCCCACCAGAGTGTGGGCATCCCTCTCCACAGCTCTCGGTTCATTTCCCCTTATTCACTCTCTCCTAGCCTGCTTTACTTTTCTTCAAAGAATGTATCCCCTTGATACTACATATCTATTGATTGTCTCCTCCCACTTTAAGTTCCAAGAATGGAAGAACTGTGTCTGTCTTGTTCACAGCTGTATCTGCAGTCCTTAGAGCAGAGCCTGGCACATTCAGTAAATATTTGTCGAATCCGTGGATGAGATGAGAAATTACATGTAAGGTGCTTAGCATGGCACACGTGGGTTCCCTTTCCTTCTCTTCCTTTCCCTTCCCTTTTCTTCCTTTCTCTTCCCTTCCCTTGGACATCTTCACTCTTTTCCTATACCTCACCTCCTAACTAAGAATATCTCCCGTGTGACCAAGTGGGTTCCTTCTCTCAAGCCTCCCTTTCTCACGCATCTGTACTCTTTCCTCTCTAGGTGGCCTTTACATTCAGCTGTTGACCTGGGGTGTGACATGTCTCCTCCATTAGACAAAGGTTCCCTATGCAGAAACTGTGGGAACTGTGGTTCGGCCTCACTCTGGCTCTCTCTTTTCCAAGGACTCAGCCTGTGGAGCTACCCACAGGGACCACTGTGTCATTTCCTGACTCTGGTAAAGAATTCCAGTCTTGTTCCCCTTCTCTGTCAGTAAGTCCCTTCTTCAGTCTAACTGAAATCATCCTTGCTACAATAAAGAATGAGTTTCCTCTTAGTTCTCTAGGGCTCCTGAGAGTAGTTGGGCCAATTTTTTCTGTCATCTTTTGTTGGTTATCAGGGACATGGAGTCTCCAGTTCGGGCTCTCAGGCAGAGCCATGCTGGCCAGCTGCTTGGCAGGAAAGATTTCTCCTTTATTTAGGTCAGAGGGCCTCAGTGGGTCCTGCAGGGCCGTTAAGTCTCCAGGACTGTTGTCCATCAGGTGGTTGAGAACCAAGCACAAGGTATGATGTAGTAGTAGTTAATGAACCTAGATGATGGGAGAGATTGACACCTGTGACCTTGACCCCCTCACTCCCTCCTCCCCTTCTTAGTTCATCCATTCATTCATTCAGCCTTTCAGAGTAAAAGTCAGGAGCACCTACTATGTGCCAGACACCCAATTCTGACATTCTCTAATCTCTTTTTCCCTATCTTTAAAATGGGACTAACAGTACCCTACTTATATGGCCATTGTGAAGATTAAATGTGCTAATATATATAAAGTTTTTAGCATAATACTTGGCTCATTGTAAATACTTAATAAACATGTTGTTTTTCAATTTAATCAACACTGAGAGATGCTAGCTCTGGGCCAGGCTCTCAAGAGTGCAATGGGAAATGCAGATATAGAAACAGACATTAATAAAATCAGGTCGATTCAACAAGGCGTTTGAGGACAAGGTGGAGCTGGTACTCTGCTGGGGGACCTTGGGGAGGTGACCAGAAGGCACACCCTCTCTGGTCCTGCCAAGGAGAAGACAGGAGTTAGGACGGAGACCGATGCCTAAAAATAAGGCGGAACAGGAGTAAGGACTTGGGGTCGAGCCAGTGGACTCTGCCTTCCAAGCTGCCAGCTCCTCCGAGTGTGACTTTGGGCAAGCCCCACCCTAAACCTCAGTTCCTCCTCTGAACAGTAGAATCATCACATGAGATGGCAAAGGTGGTTGTGAAGATTCAAGAAGAGGACAGATGGCAAACTTGAGGTGCTGAGCCCTTATGTGAGAGCAGTGCCAGCCCCAGCCCACCTGAGGTTGTGGAGGAATTTTGTCCACGGCAGGGAGGACATAGAGCTGAAAGCTGGGAGGTCGGCCTTGCTGCTGTAACTCCTCTCATGCTGGTGGCTACAGTGCTTGAAGAGGCTGAAGACCCAGTACTTGTCAGGCCTCAAGAAGTCTGCTATGGGGTTCACCGGATGTGGTGCTGAACCTCACGCTAAGGACTCACGTGCAGGTACATCTGAGGTCAGGGGGTACAAGGACCCCCTGGGATATTACATCTGCTACTACTCTAGGCCAGAGGGGAATGGATAGAAAGTACAGGGCTTCAGCCCTGCTCAGTAATTGAGTCACTACATTCTTGGACAAGTAACTCAGCCTGAGCTTCAGTTTCCCCATCTATCAAATAAGGACAATGAGATTGACCTGGAGAGTCTTTCAGAATTAACTAGTCCCATTCTCCAGCTCATGGTCCATTCCTTAATGCCCTCGCCCTTCTCATGGCCCTGGTGAAGTTATAAGTGAGGTGATTTCTGCCACTTTGCTTAGTCTCTCCTTTAGACTGGAGGATCCTGAGGGCAGAGCTTTGTCTCTTTCTTCAAACTGGAAGGCGGGGCTATGTCCCTTCCAAATGTTGATATTCTCTCACATTTATTGTACACAGTGATACAATACAACAGGCTCTTCACACACATCATCTCTGTTCATCAGATAACATCGATTTTATGAATATACCCGTTTTACAGATAAAGAGACTGAAGAGGCTTAAGGAGTTTAAGTAACTTGTTCAAGGTCACCCAGCCAGCAGACAGAGGAGTTGGGATTTGTTTAGAGGCCCATGTCAGGGTTATGAAGAGAAGGCAGTGTTCAGGTAGACCCTGGGCCAAACCCCAGCTTTTTAACTCATTTACTAGCTGTGCGACCACGGGTGAGTCTGGAGTGCTCTGGCCTGTTTCCCTATCCTTATAACAGGAGCAATGACTCTATTTCACAGCGAGGTAATACTTGCAGATGTCTGAACAGGGCCTGGCACACAGTAAGTGCTCAATAAAGGGTGTTGCCTCCTCCCTTCCTTCTTTCCCTCCTCTGGTAGGGCCTCCAGGCCTGGGCATACTCTAGGCCAGGCTGAGCTAGCTGTCTCAGAGACAATATTTGTGTCCCCTCCTCCCATACTGATGAGACCTGGAGGACTGCTGCTCCCACCCAGGGTCTCTCCATTCCCAGGGAGCCTTAGTCTGCTGGGGCAGAGGGGTGAGGTGGTAGTATGGGGGTAGTCTCCAGTCTGATGAAGACACAGTCCAATCAGAGAGGAGAGATACCGGTCCAAACCTGACAGTGAGTGAGAAACCACAGCATTGTGCCACCTCATTGCACGGGGTTTGTGGCTGGGGTGTGGACACAGGAGGCAGAATTGTTTGTGCTCTGGCAGGGAGGTTTATCTGGAGCTCTGTCCTACGTTGAGTAAGCTGCTGGGGTCACTCACCTTTTGGAGGGTGGAATATGTCATGTGGACAGCAGCTAGGGAAGCTGGCATAGTCCAGCTGCTACTTGTTGAAGAGAAAGCCCCATAGGCAGCTAAAGCTATGCATGGTAGAGCAAACAGGAATTGTCCCCTGGGGACCCAAGGCCACCCAGAGTTGGCACATGCTCTTCTACGCACTGTCTGTTGACATCCTCTCCAGCACTGAGCACTCCTGGACCCCAAGGGCCTCAGATTGCATAGGCTGCAGGAGATACCAGGAAACACTGAGGCAGAGTAGATTCCCCCTCCCCAACAGACTCCCATACTCAGGAAATAAGCAAGCCCCCCACCAAAGCAGGAAGGACTGCAGGTAGACTGCAAAGAGACTCCTGGAAGCAGGGGGCTTTGTGCTCAGCAATGCTCCGTACTTCAACTGGGAATCCCACTCTTGGGAGAGGGCTGCTGAGGAGAGGAAGAAAGTCCCGCTGGAAGCAGAGGGATGGCGAAGTTGACCTGACCCTTATCTGGAAGCCCTAGCATTCAGGCAGGGTATTGCACCAGGACTGGATTTTCCTTGATGCCACCGACTTGGAGGCAACAGCAGACATTGTCCCCCAAGGCCAGAATCACTTTGTAGTCCATACTGAAAGACTGCTTATGGCTGACCTGGAGGGTGACGACTTGTTCTGGAAGTAGGAAAGAACATGAGGCTGGACTCTCAAGGACCACCCCCTCCACTCCCCACCCCCCACCCAGAATCTTTGGATTGCAGACCCAGGGCTGAAGGGGGCTCTCTGGGCAGCCAGCCTCCAAGGCCAAACACCATCCTCACCACCATTCTCACTCACCTCTGAAATTTTCCAACCTATCTGTAAAAGACTTCAGCCCCCTCTGAAGTACTCCTGTTCCCTCTGAAATAATCTAGTTTCCCCCAGAAGACTTTAGCCTTCTCCATAATATTCCAGCCTCCCTCTGAAATTCTCTAGATTCTCTTCACTCAGTACTCTAGCAGCTTCTGAAATAACCCAGCCTCAGCGAATTCTGCAGCCCCCACTGTACACTGCTACAGTCATCTCTGAAGTACTCCAGCCCCTGCTCCACCGTTAAACTCTAGCTCAACTTTAAAATGTGTGCTCTAACTTTAACACTGCAGTCCCCTGAAATATGCCAACATCCATAATACTCTGCACCCCACTTTAATACTCACTCCCATTATAGTTCTCCAACCCCAGTGAAAATCTTCCAGCCCCTTTGGTAACACTTTAGCCCCACTCTGACACCCCAGCACCTCTGCAATGCTCTGTCCTGCCCCAAAGGAAAGATGGACTCCAAGGCCTGCCCAGAGCATATCGTGGTAGTACTCAATCCAGCTCCTGCTGGTTCCCATGTCCTCCTGGGCCTCAAACAGCTCCCAGACATCAGCCTAGGGGAGTGTCAATATCCGCGGTGGAAGGAGGCTATGGGATGACCCCACTGGCTTCCTCAAGATGCTCCCAGCCTAGCAGAGTCCTCTTCTATAAATCTCCCCACTCCCTAGATAAGAGCCCCACTAACCAGAAACATGGCGGTAGTCCCCCAAAATTGGAGGCAACCAGTCCCTGCGTGGACACATTTCTGACCTGCCAGGTCGACTTGTCATGAACTCCCTGGCTGGGTCAGCTGCCCAGAGACAGTCCCACAGGCTCAGTCAGCCCCAGCACCTGGCCAGTTTCCCCACTGTGTCACTCTGAGACACCTGTCCTTTGGCTCCATGGGTAGCTAGACCAAGGCCAAGAGCAGCTAGGCCAAGGCATCTAGGTCAAGGCCAAGCTGCCTCTGTTTGAGGACCACAGCGACTCAGCAGGGTTCTGGGTCATCGGGGAGCAAAGGTGGGCCCCCTGAAAAGGGCTTCCAGTGGTGGGGGAACCTTCCTGCCTTGCGTTGTGCCTGTCCAAGTGCCATCTACCAGGTCACCCTTATGTAAGGGTGAGTGTAAGCAGAGTCTAGCAAGTCCTTGATCACAGGTGGCTACATGGGAAGTGATCTTAATTACAGGTTCTGCAAGCAGAAGGAACTAGATTCCAAGCCCAGCTCTGTTGTTACTTAGGCAAATCACTTTCCCTCTCTGAACTACAAGTGGTTTCGCCTTTGGAACAGAGATAACCCTTATCTTGCTCTTTACCACTTTCCTTCAAGGTTCAAGTGAGATAGTGGTTATAGAATAAATCTTTTATTTGGCAAATATCTATTGAGGGTCTACTATATGCCTGTCCTCTGTGACAGAGATTCTAAAAGTCCTGATTCTAAGAGCTCCCTCCATGGCTCCTGACAGTTTTTTTGTATAACTACTGTGTACAAATTACTTTCAAAGCCAATATTTCCTTTACTACTCATCCTAGGAGACAAATATTACTGTTCTGGTTTTATTGTTGTGGAAACTAAAGCCTAGAATTGTTAAAACCACTTGCCTAAGATAACATAGCTAGTAACTTGTGGGGCTTAAATTTGAACCATGCCACCTTTGACATGGAAAGGGATCTGCGTATCACCCAGTTCTCTTCCACCTCCACCTCTCAGCCTCTGGTTCTTCTGCTGTGGGGAGATGAGCCAGTTCTGTTCCTAGGGGTCCTCAACCTTTCTGGCACAGGAAGTGTTGTTCCTATGAGAATCTAATGCCTGATGACTTGAGGTGCAGCTGAGGTGGTGATGCTAGCGCTGGGGAGCAGATACAGATGAAGCTGCACTCACTTGCCAACCACTCACCTCATGCGGTGTGGCCGGGTTCCTACCAGGCCAGACTGGTCTGTGGCCCTGGGGTTGGGAACCCCTGCTCCAGGAGTCCTCAGTCTTATAGAGGACAAGAGGACCAAACTCAGAGTGAGACATATGGAAGTTGAACAGACCTCATAGGCCATCTTGTCTCACCCTGTCCTTGTACATATCATGAAACAGAGTCCCAGAGATGGGCAGACACCTGCTCAAGGTCTCACAGACCATGGGAGGCCCTGCCTCTTACCCAGGTGAAGATTTTCCCGGCCATAAAAGGCAAAGCCTGTCAAAGACCCCCTAGTGGTGAAGACAATAAATGCTCAAGGTTCAGAGAAGGGAGAACTGGCACCAGGCCTAGAAGGCTGAGTCTGGGCCAAAAAAAAAAAAAGGCTGCGGGAGTGGGGGGCGGGCTGGGGTCACGACTACAACGACCTCTGTACAAAGGCTTCGTAGTGGGACTTGTCTATCACCATGGAGGCCCATCCCCTGTCCATACATGAGGACAGTCCATGTGGATCTCAGAAGCTTGCTCACCCTGTTCGTTGTCTGCTGAGACCAACCTTCTGCTGCGGACCTGCTCTAATGATTGTGGTTCTTCCTGTGCCTGAGCTGAAATTCTGCCTGCCTGAGCCTCTACCTGCTGGTGAGAGTTCTGCTGTCTGGGCCCCAGAATGAGTGTCATCCCTGGCTCCAGAACCACTGAGGGGGAGGGAGATCTCATTCAGAAGTCTCATTAGTAGGCAATCTAGTTATCCTTCAAAACCGAATCAGATACTCTCTCCTCTGGGAAGTCATCCCTCTCCCCAAAGCAAAGTTTATTTCTTCTTTCATTCCTGTTTTCAACCAGTAACTATCAAGTACCTGCTAGGAGCCAGGCACTTGCAAGGTACTGGGTAGATTAAGTGACAAAACCCTTGCCTAGTGGAGCTGAAAGTCTAGGAGGGAGAAAAAACACACCAACTAATTCATGTAATAATAGCTGTTTTTTCCCCCGAAAAATATCTAACCAAGATTGACATATTACATTTGGCAGTGATAGCTTTCTGATCTCTTTTAATACAACAACTTTTTAAAGTGACCCAGCCAGTTGTCTTTTAGAATGTTCCATATTATTGATGAGTCTAAAGGTTCCCTCACAGTGTCATTTACCTTATTTCTCTAAATGCTGTATCTCTCATCACTGCAAGTTAGGTCAAAAGCAGGGGTAGGCAAACATTTTCTGTAAAGGGCCAGAAAGTAAATATTTTTGGCTTTTCAGATCATACAGTCCCTGTTGCAACTACTTGGCTCTGTCACAGCAGCATAAAAGCAACCATATATAATATGTAAATGGAGTGTGGCCATTTCAACACAACTTTATTTATGAACACTGAAATTTGGATTTAATGTAATTTTCATACATCATGCAATATTATTTCCTTGATTCTTTGAACCATTTAAAAGTGTAAAAACAATTCTTAACTCATGGGCTGCACAAAAACAGGCAGGCGGCCATAGCTGACTCATAGTTTGCTGACACCAGTTATGGGGTTCCCATCAGATCTCCACATTGAAAGGGAGATACCAGATCAGCTGTACAGTGCTCCTTCAGGACGCCTGAACATTCTGTTCTTTAAAATCTTTCACCTGGTTGTTTTGGCATTTGCTATGCCCTGAATTGTGCTTCCTCCTCCCCATTTAGGTGTTGAAGCACTATCCCCCATTGTGACTGGAGATGGGGCCCTTATGGAAATAATTAAATTAAATAAGGTCATAAGGGTGTGGGGCTCTAATCAGATCAGACAGGTGTCCTTGTAAGAAGGGACACCAAAGAGTTGGTTCTCTCTCTGCTATATGAGGACACATAGAGAAGTCATCTTCTGCAAGCCAGGAAGAACGCTCTCACCAGAAACCAACTCTGCCAGACCTTGATCTGGGACTCCCAGCCTCCGGAACTGTGAGGAATAAATGTTTGTTGTTTGGGCCACCAGTCTATGGTATTTTGTTATGGCAGCCCTAGCTGACAAATACATTGATATTTTTGCCTAAATTGATTATCTAATTGGGGCTACAAAATGGAGTTTTTCTAGTTCTCAAATTCCTTCTAATGTGGTAGCTGGCATTTGTCTACAAAGAAAAGTGTTTCCTCATCAACTAGGAATTAACTATAGTTCCTCCCAAAAAGGCAGGATAAATGCTTAATTCTCTAAGGGAAGGTTTCTGTTTTTTCTTTGAAAATGAAAAATTCTAGAACCTGTTTGTATGCAGAGAGGATAATTCTGTGGAGAGGGAGAATTAAATGGTGCAGGAGAGGAAGTTATGGAAAGTATGAAGTCCTCAAAAGGTGAGAGGATTTGGAGTGTAAATGGGGAAAGGAGAGGAGAGGTAGGAAGTTGAGGGAACAGAAAAATGAGTGTAAACTGGTCAGCTGGGCAGACACAGAGGTTCAGTTTACTGAGAAATGCCCTGGAGGATTTCCGGGCCTGATTAGTGTCTTTTTGAGGCTGAGAGTTGTGACCCTAGCTGCATGGCAGGTGGTTTTTTCTTCCATGCCCAGAGAAGGTGGATGGTTGGATAACTGCAGGTCTGGGGCTTTTCAGGCAAGTACACTGGAGGGAGAGGGAGGCAAGCAGTGTAGGGTCTTTGCAAAGGAGGGCTATAAAGACTGATAACAGAATCTAAGCTGGTTGAAAACAGAAGTGATAGCAGGAGAAGTGATAGCTAGATGGGAAATGGATAGGTTTCACTGGGCTTGCTGGGCTTTGATTTTTGGTTTTGGTTTCAGTTTTCAAAATTGAATTAAAGGAGCATGTGAGCACAAGGGGCTGGAAGGATAGCAGGAGATTTTAGCAGCCCCTCATGCGGCCTCTTTGCCCTGTGCCCACAAGTCAGTCACTTATGCCACACAGGGAGCAAGTGCCACATTAGAGGACAAGTAGTGGACATGATTCCTATCTAAGCCCCCAGCACCGAGCCTGGCATAGAGTAGTGACAGGGAAGGTTTGAGGTTTGATTGATGAATGAACGATAGCAAATACTTAAAGGGTGTCAAACACTAGTCTAACAGCTCATTGATTTCTCCCAAGACTCCTGTGAGGTGAGGTCTACTATTATCTTTTACAGTTGAGGAAACCGAGACACAAAAAGTAAAATTATTTGTCCAAGGTCATGGAGTGGGAAGAAGCAGAACTGGTCTACAAACCAGGCAATCTGGACCCAGAGTCTGTGTTCCTAACCACCAGGTTATTCTAAATGGATGAACGAGATTCATAGAATCTCTGTCCTGAGTGATGCCAGGTATCTTGAGGTCGAGAGATCCAGAGACAATAAACAATGAACTGAGAAACACACCATTCTAGATTGTGACAACTGCCATGAAGGAGACCAACTGGGTACTAAGAGCAAAAAAGAAGGGACTTCCTTAGATGGGGTGGTCAAAGAAGGCTTCTCTAAGGAGGCAGCACTTCAGGGAAAGGATAGAAAGAAGCAAGGAGAAGAGTGTCTTAGGTAGAGGGAACAACACGTGAGAAGGCCCTAAAACAAAAATTCAATGTATTCTAGGAACTAAAAAGGATTCCAGCGTGGCTGAAAAGGAAGATGGCCAAATGAGACTGGAGAAGTGGGCAGGGGCCAGGCACAGGAGAAGTGGGAGGCCATGGCAAGCCATTTGGATTTTATTATTCTTTGTTATTATTGTATTGTATTTTTATTATTCCAAGTGAAATAGGAGGTAAGTCATCAGAGAGTTTTAAGCAATTTGGTCCAATTCCTATTTTAAAATCAGAAGCAGTTTTGTTCTATTCATTTGCTTATTGAGTCATTGATTCTTAAATTTCTTTATGTGTTTCTTAGTTCTTACCTTCAATTATTTATTTTTTCATTGAGCTTTCAATTGTTCATCTGTTAATTCCTCTGTACCTTGAATAATTCATGCATTTCTATGCTCAAAGAGTCTATGACTCTGTGCCAGATCCTGCAACTCTGTGCCAGACCCAGTCCTTGCCCTTCAGGAAAACATATCTCATACCCCCACATCACAGGAACCAGCAGTCACCAGGTAGAAGGTGCTGAGTGCTGTGCTGGGGATGGGGGTGATGATCAGTGAAGGCATTCTGAGGAGCCAGACCTTGAAGGATAACAGAGAAAGCCTGATAGATTGGGGGACCCCCAGGGACAGGGATCAGTCTATTTCATCTCTGTGTTCCCTAAGCCTGACACCTGACAGTCAGTGATAAATATTTGTTTGTTAAATGAACACATGGACCAATGGCCAGTCAGATAGTGCCTGATGGTGGAGATGGTGCCCAGCCAGAGTGAAGCCACCCCTCCCAAGTACCTGCACCTTCACGTTCTCCCGTGTCTTCCTTCCCATTACAACTCCCATTTTCCTAAGGAAAAACAATTCTTACCTTCACATTGGGCTATACCTGAGTCCTTGTGTGTATATGCGCACACATACACAGAGGCATTCTCACACATCCTTATTCACACATACATAATGTGTCCTAGTTGTTGATTCCAAAATTACAGTCGTGTTCATTGAGTACAATCACGCATGCACACGTGCGCGCACGCGCACACACACACACACACACGCACATCTATACTTACACACCCTCCCTGTCTCCCCACCATATCCCAACACACATACTTCACCAAACAGCCCTCCCACATACATCTCCTCCCCAGATAGGAAAGATTTTCCTGGTCCTTGGTTTAAAGCTAAAGAAGTAACAGTGGCCAGTATAGGGATTGAACCCCAAGTTGAGGAAGGGGGGGTCAGGGACTCCTACTAGTTGGAAAGGCTGGAACTGTGATAGATGATAATTAAGTTTTTCTAAAACTTGGGAAGGCTGACACCCTTCCCCTCCCTCAGGGTGGCCTGAAGGCTGATTCCTCTGAAAAAGCAATTTCCTAAAGGAAGAGTCTCCTGCTGCTCCCCACTCTCTGATACCCCTGTGTCCTTAGTGCCTAGCCCCTGAGGATGGTAAGGCTTGGTGACTGGATCCAAAGTGGCTCTGTGACAGCAGTCTGAAGTCAATTGGCTGTGAGAATTTGGATAAGGCCTGTCCTCATCTATCTGGTCCTCGGTTTTCCCAGCTGCAAAAAGGGCAGAGTGAATCCGGTGGGGTGGCGGGCTTTGGTGATAAAGAAAAAAGGCCCTCTTAATCTCAAATGCAATGATTCCAAAAGAGCAGAAGCTTCTAAGGGGAGGAACCTGCCCCTTTGGCAGGGGCCCTTAGGAAGTTCGTGCTGGGGGTTCGGGTCTGTGGACAGGAGCTGCGGTTCAGGTACAGGGTTGGGAGAGCCGACCCCCGGTAACCCGGGGGAGGCGGGAAGTGGGGGCAGGCGGGCCAGGGATTTGAGGGCCCCTCCCCGCTGCAGGCAGCTGGCTTGGGGCTGGGGCGTGACTGCAAGTTCTTCTTGCCACTGCCGTCACGTCGCTGCGGCTGCAATAAGAGACGTCCGAGACGGCTTCCTCCTGCCTGCCCAGAGCGGGCGGCGGTCAGAGGCGGGCAGCACCCCAGTTTTCTTCATCCACACGTCGGTACTTGTGGCGTCTGTGAGCCCGGCTGGCTCGCCCTGGGGTCTATTAGAAGCGGCCTCCGCTGGGACCAGGTAGGCGACGGTCAAGTGGGGCTGGAGGAGCAGCGCGGTGCCCCGCCCCTAGCCCGCCCGCGGCCCCCAAGGGAGGGCTCGGGGAGCAGGGAGGGGTAAACCTGAATTTAGGGAGGGGAGCTGAGGGAGTCCAGAGCCAAAGGGGCCCCACCCCGAAAAGGACCTAAAGAGGAAAACTGAGGAGACCTGGAGAGTAAGACTGACAAAATGTGGGGAAGAGACTACGGGAATATGGGAAAACAGACTAAAGGAACTCCCCCACACCCCCCCCCCAAAAAAGTCTGGTGGGGAAAACGGAAGGAACCTGTAAAGTGAGATTGACAGAATTTAGGACTGGGCCTGAGTCGGGAAGAGGGACCTAAGGGGACCCCCTAAAGAGGCTGGGGGAGAAACTGAGGGGACCTTGAAGGTGAGGGTTTGGGGAGCAGCCGAGGGCTCTGAATGAGGGAAATCAGGTGGTGGGACGGAGGATCAGGTGAGGGAGTTGGTTGGAAGGGGTCAAAGAGAACCATTTCTGGAGGATGCAGACTGTGAAGCGCAATCCCAGGGGTCCATGAAGTCCCCCCATCTGGAACCAGTAGAAGTCGGGAGTGAATCCTTTAGCCGGGAGGAGTGAAGCCTGTAGCCAGGAGGGGAGCAGAGACTACCAAGATTCAGCCCCGGAGACCCTCCTGCGCCCGCACTGGTGGGAGGGTCGCGGATACCCAGAGGACACCTTCGAGGCGCTAGAGGCGTGGGTCCCGGCTTCCTGGGGAAGTCCCCGCCCTCATCAGGGATGGGCCTTGCTGGGTGCCCCCTCCCCGCCCGCTGTGGCGGTCTCAGTCTACGTACCTCTCGGGATCCGGGAATTGCTGGCCGCCCCGACGGATATCCTGCTTTTGACCATGATTGCCGGGAGGGGCTGTTTCCATGGCAACAAGAGGGCGGAGAGGCAGAACTCCATGCTTGGTTGCTATAGCGCGCACTGCGCTCGCAGCCCCTTTGGTTCCCGCTCCGCTGCATTTTGGGCCCTCAATTGGGGGCCCGCTGCTGAACAGAGGAGTAAGGCGATGATGCTCCGTGTTCAGGGATCCTGGGGTGGGTAATCTGCAGTCTCAGGGACTTGACCAAATTGGGCCCTTGATTGCTGTGTGACTTTAGGCAAGTTATGAGTCTTCCCTGGGCCTCATTTTCCTCATTTGAATTACGGAGAGAAATAATCTCTGCCCCTACCCAGCCCATCCCCAGTCATAAGAATCAGGTGCAGAAAGCAGTTTTTACCAAGTATCCTGGAGGGGTTAAGAGTTATTTATTACTAATCCCAGGGAGCCGCCCCTTTACCTTCCCAAAAGCATGTAGGAGAACCAGAAAGCCTGACAGGGCCTCCAGACATCAGCACACAGTTGACAGCTAATAAATGTTTGTGATCTGTTGAGGGAAAATCAGTAGGTTTGAGATCTGTCCCCAACCCCCATGGTGTCACATCCAGTGATCCTGAGTCCTTCTGCCTCCTTCCATCCGTGCTGGTGGTGGTGGTAGAAGAGCAGGGCTCTGTTCCCACGTCATAGATGGGAAGATGGAGCTTTGGGAATAAATGACTGACGGGGCCAGCAGTAGAGACCCAAAGTCCAGAGCATCTTGTCCCTGAATGTAGTAGCCAGAGCTGAGGCCCGAGCTCCCCTGCATCCCTCCCACATCCCATGTAGCCCACTGGAGAGGGGAGTGGGTGAGAAGGGAGTGGTAGAATATGGGGTTCATGGGCTTCCTGGCTGGCTTCTGCTCCCCAGTGAGCATGAAGCTGTGAGTGAAAGTATAAGAGTGTTTGTGAGTAGGATTTGGGCTTTGAGTGAATGTGTATGAGCATATGTGTGGGTATTCCAGTGTTTTCTGTAGCTACTTGGGGCTGATGTGGAAAAGAAAGTAGCCAGACCTTGAGAGGTAGGACCCTAGACCTGCGGAAGGAGAAGTCAGGGCCCTTCCAGCTAGCCTAAAGTAGCACCCAGGGAGGGGCTTCCTGTCCAGTCACACTATGGAATCTAAACTCCTATTTCCTCAGTAACCCCTGGACTACCCATGCCTCCCAGCCCCCAAGAACCTTGAGTACCTAAAGAGCTCTGTTCTAGAGGCTGATGGGTGTGTTTTCAATAACAGGTGAGAAACCATTTTTACCTATAAGAAGTGGAGAAAATTCAGCTGACACCCTCAGGACCATATGGAGGTTAAAGCCAGCATGGTCAAGATAGGTCTCCTCCCTCCTCCCCTGCCCCCACCCTTCTCCCACCCTACCCCTCATACCTGGCCCCACCAGGGTGGTAGAGTCAGATTGGGCTATGTCTTAGCCTTTGGGTTTTCAGGGGTGGAGAGTGGTAAGCCCTCAATGAAGGCTGCTGTGAGATGGCCAGGGTTCAGTGAGAGGTGGGGGCCTCGGTGAAGGAGATAAGGGCTCTGTGAAGGCACTGGAGCTTCATGAGAGGTGGAGGATCTCAGTGAGGGATGGAAGACTTTCATGGGGGGGGGGCGGGGTCAGGTCTTGCCAACGTATGGGGTTGCCGTGGAGCCAACACTTGGGTTCTGCCCCTCCAGCCCTTGCTGCCCCTGGCCAGCCCAGAAGCTGAGGAGAAGCCGGAACTCTTGCAGGATGGTGGTTTCCTGCTGCTGCCCAAAGTCCCAGTTCCCTTTTAGTGAAATCCCCCAGGCGGCTGGGCCAGCTCAGCCTTCCCACCTTGCCCTGGGAACTTCTCTTTCTTCTCACCCTTGCCACTCCTCCTCCCTCGGCCTTGGAGGAGCCTTCCATCTAAGGAATGGAGCAGAAGTGAAAGTTCACTGAGTACCTACTGCGTGCCTGCTGCTTTCAGGGTCTTGACCACATTTGATGCTTAGAAGCAACCTCAGGAAGGAGAGATTTATATTCCTATTTTCTAGGCAAAGAAACTACAGCTCAGAGAGGTGAACTGACTTGCCCAATATCTCAAGCTAGTTGTCAGGCCCGGTAGAATTTCCACCTAAACCTGTCTCCAGATCTTACAGATACTTGGCAGGGGCTGGGGGGTGGGCGGAGGGACAGGACATCCTGGGTCTACATCAAAGCCCTGGCTTTGGAAAGTGTAGCCCTCAAGAAAGGATGAGTAAGCCGGGGGCTCCTATGTCCAGGAGTAAGGGTGGGAGGGAGGCAGGCTTCCCACTGGGTGGCCAGCTGCCATACGGCAGCAATGGTGTGTTCAGTTGGCCAGGAGCTGGGTAGAAAATATGATGTTCACCAGTCAGGGACAGCATGACCTCCTGCTCAGGCTTTGGAGAACACAGCCACGGTGCCAGGAACAGAACTCTGGACCTGAATTAATAGTCCTGGCTTTGAATACCTTGTCTGGCTATTTGACCTCAAGCAAGTCACTTCCCCGTTCACACAAGAGGAGGTGCTGATTAACGGTCTCTGGGGGCCATTCTAGCTTTGCAGTTTGTTGTTCTCAGCCTCACTTAACCACTGCACACTGGGCAAGAGTCCCACTTCTTCATGCCTTCCCCCAAAAATGCAGAGAAAGTACAGATGCAAAAATTGAGGTTCAGAGGGCTGTCATTCATTCAAGGTCCCAGAGTCGGGTAGGGCCACACAGAGGAGATACTGAAGGCCACAGCCCCGTGTTCCAGGGTTGCACCTCAGCTCTGACACCCACAACTTGATTTTGACCCAGATGAGCCTCTGGAAGCCAACTTTTGTCAACCAAATGGTCAGGAGGTGTATTTATTCATTAACAGATTCAGGTCCCTATCTATAAAATAGGGGTAATAATAAAACTCACTTTATAGGATCGCTAAGTAAAATTATGCATGGGAATTGCTTGGTACAATGCCAGGCACTGAATAGAAGTATTCAGTATATTAGCATTTTTAAACTAATAGTTATTGCCACCCAGATTTCTAGGAAGACAAATTATTCTCCAAAGAATTGGTGGCACTAGTTGGCATCAAAGCTAGACCAGGACAGAGAGTTGGGTGAGGAGTATTTTCATGCAGAAGCCTGAGTGGAGAGGACCCAAACTGCTCACTCTCTCTTTCCTATCTTTGTGTCTTTAGTTCTGTCTCTGACTGTCTTCATCTCTGCCTTTTTCTTTTTCTGTCTCTGTCTTTCTCTGTTTCTCTACTTCTCATTTCTGTCTCTTTCTCTTTGTTTCTTTCTGGCAGTGAAGCACTGGAGCCAGCTAGTGCTGGCTCTGGGGAGCTGAATCTTTGAATCTCTTTCCAGCCCAGCGTTCAGGAAGTCACTTCGGTAACCTGAAATCAGCCATGGTGGGAATGTTTACACCATGGAAATCAGTAAATGCTAAGAATCGGACCTTTTTTTAAGTGTCAGTAAACTAGTACACCACCCTGGGTTTCTCTTTGTCTGTCTGTGTTTAAGTCTCTCTGTATCTCTCAATCTCTGTCTCTTTGTATCTGCATTTTCTTTTTCTGTTTCTCCTCATCTCTTTCCTCTGACAAAGAACACAGTCACATTCAGTGCGGTCCCTTTACTGCCTTAGGCCAGGCAGATGCCAGACCCTGTGCCCCATGCCCTTACCCCACATCCCCCCACCTCCTCTACATGCTGGTACTCAGAAGTCCAGGCCTAGCCCCAGGCTCTGGTACCCAGCAAGCCTGGGAGTGCAAAGCGCTGAGAGCTGACCCTGCTGCCTGCAACCATGGTGTCAGAGCTGCTAGGGCTCTTCCTCAGCCCACAGAGCCCTCTGCCTCCTTCTCAGAAGCTGACAGTTTCTGAACCTCCTCCCCCACTCCCACCACTACCTTCCAGGTGTGCCGAAGTCAGGGCTCTCCTTTGGCTGATTTGACAACATGAGGTAATATGTACCCAAGTGGCAACATTGTATCTAGGTGGAGATTTAAGAGGTTGTATTAGTTTGTGTCTTTCATATAGGGGAGTTCTGTGTAGGTCTGCCACCAAGGAAGGGCTGTGTATATCTCTCTGTGTCCCTGTAGGGGCTTCATGCATCTGTGCATGCTTTTACGGATGACTGTAATTATCCATGTCTGTGACTGGGCAATGAAAAGAAGTGGTTCAGATTCTGTAGCCAAACGCCAGGATACATCAACTCTGTGACCTTGGGCAAGTTTCTAAACCTCTCTGTGCCTCATCAATAAAATAATACTTACCTCATAGGGTTGTTATGAGAATAAACAAGTAGTATAAGTAAAGTGTTCAATGCGGTGGCTGGCACATAGTGCTATAAATTCTGTATATGCTGTTCTTATGGAGAGACCATGTGTGTGTGGCTGGGTGAGGGCTGGAAGTGTGTATATATGGAGGTATGAATATCCTTGAAGATGTATGTGTCTGTGAATCTGTACAGAAGAGCTCAGAGCCTCTGCATGAGGCGCTGTGTGTGTAGCCGAGGTAATATGCGTGTCTCAGAATGTGTCAGGAGGGCTGTGTGGATCTGCCATTTGAGATGTGCATGTCTTCCTGTGAGAAGACCTTCATTCTCACCCTGTAACTCTTCTTTTCATCTTACTCCCCATCTGTCCCCTCAGTACCTAAAAGCCCTGGAGGCCACCCCCTACCTCCATTCTTTCCCTGGCCCTAACCAGTCCTGTAACACCCTGGAGCCTCTCAGACACGGTGGTTTCACCCCAGGGGAGGGGTCCCGAGGTGAAGGTCTCGGCAATGGCTTGCTGAACGGGGACTATTTTAGGTTTCTCACCACAGCCCGCTTCACAGTTTACCACATGAGTATCAGCCCCCGCTTCCAGGGGAGAACAGTTACAGTGAAGGGTGACAGGGGCTGGTAGGGCTAGAGCGGGGGTCAGGGCACTGCTGTGATGGAGCCACCATCTAGGCAGCCTAACCTGGTGGATCCAGAAAGGCTTTCCTGGAAGAGGTAAGTGGTGCCCGGTAGGAGCGGCAGGACCCAGAGAGAAAAGTGGAGAATATCTATAAAGCAAACTGGACTTGGGGGGTCAAGAAAGGCAAGGCAAAGGCCCTTAGGCCCCTCTGGGGGGAATCAGTGTTTACTGGGCTGGCCCCACCCTGCAACTCTCCATTCCCCTCACATCTTAGGAAACTGCGCTCTCTCCCCAGCAGTTCCTCTCTGAGTGTTGCAATGGCAGAGTTTCTGGCAGGGTGTGGGGAGCCCTTGCTCAATGGCCTGCCAGCCTGTTGCTCAGGGGATGCAGCTACCAGGAAAGGCTTGGCTCATTTAAGGGCTCCCCAAAGGATCCTGGTGGCCCTGACTTCTGACCTGGGCCCTTCCCCGATGTGAGGATAGGAGTGAGCTCTGGAGGTGGGTGTCTACCTTCATTCTACCACCAGATGTAGCCCTGGCCTGCTGGGGTTTGCCGGAGCCAGGCAGGGAGCAGAGGCAGCGACAGAAGGAAGGACTTGCTTTTAGGAGGCAGTGACTAGCAGCCCAATAGTGAGCTGATTATGACTTGATAGAAATCCAGTTAGAGAGATGGGTCTAACACTAAACTATGAGTGTACAAGGCTGTTAACCTAAGAGGCAGCCTGTGTACGTGTGTGTGTGTCTGTGTGTGCGTGTGCACGCTGTGCATCAGAGCATGGGCTCCTGTGAGAGTTAGTTTGTTTTGGTGTGTAGTGGTGTTGGTTAGCTCACTCATGCAAGTGTATGCTGTGAGCATTGTTGTGTGACAGTTCCTGGCGTGTGTGTGTTACTGTACGTGGTGGTGTGGTGGTGTGTCAAGTGGATATTAGTGTGAGAGAGTCAGTGTGGGTGGTGTGTCCTGTGTGAGGGCGGATGTGTAAGTGTGCCAGCGGCGATGGGAAGGAAAATGAACGCAGAAGTCATGCTGGGGCAGAGCCCAAGCTTTCTGGCTTCCTGAAGAGGGCAGGAGCTGGCAGCTAGCTTGCAGGAACATTGGCAGAACCTTCATCTTCTATGTCCTTCTGTCTCGCTCTCAGGTCTCTGGCCCCTCCCAAGGACCATGTCGCAGCCTCACTGACCAAAGAGTAAGAGCCTGAGGGGTGAGTGGGGAGAGTGGGAATTCAGGCTCTTTCAAGATCCCAAACGGGATGGGGGTGGCCTTCCTGGGCCCCACAACTCCTCACAACCCCCTCCTCCTACAAGAACCCTGTTGCTAGGTAACAGATGGGTGAGCCAGAATGAGGCAGCTTGAGAGACCAGAGGCTGGACCCGCAACAGGAAATGGCCTTGATCCCTCTCTGCAGGGAATCTCCAGGTGCAGGCACACAGCCCTCACACACATTCACACCAAACGCACATCAATTCATAACATGCACAGACACAGAAAGACACACACACACATACGCATAGATATTCACACGTACTTCCACAGACCTGTACACACAAATACACACTCAGAAAGGTACATATACTCCCACACAGAGCTATGTACATGCACACGGCGATGACACATAGACACAGAGGCAACTATTCACACAGACCTGCATTCACAGGGATACACACACACACGCTTGCACAGAAACATGTACATATCTACACACTCATAAGACATGAACATGCACAGAGCCATCACCTGCATAGACATGCACACACACACATATATACCCAAACATTCTGCACACACACACAGACATACCCTCAAGCAAACTCACAAATACTTAGAGACATATAAAAGACACACGAGTACTCTGAAAGAGTAACAGAAATACAACATACTGAAGCAATAGGAGGCAAAAATATATAAATAAGCACAGCAACATTTCGAGGCAGAAAACCAGCCCCACCAAGGATACACACTCAGGCAGCTGGCTGGTAGATCTAATGGTGGTCCTGCCTCTTTTTTATCCCTCACTGGGGAGGACCCCCAACTCCAGGCCTGAGAGAGAAAGCTGCATGCCTGTGTGAGTGTGTGTGTGTGTCATGTACACACATGCACATGTCCAGGTATATGTGCATTGAGTGGCATATCTGGTAGGGGCCTCTGAGTGAGGCATGCCCCCATTTTTTAGCAGAGTACCTGGAATGGGCTGTGTATTCTGCAAGAAGTTGGAGCCAGGGCCCAAGGAGGATGCTGGCCTAGAAGGGGACTTCAGGAGCTATGGGGCTTCGGACCGCTATGGCCCTGACCCTACGCAGGCCCGGTCTGTGCCCTCCTTTGCCCATATCCCCAACTACAACAACTTTTCCCCTCAGCCCACCAGCCCCGCCTTCCTCGATGGGGGCGCCATCAGGGGCATCTCAGGTGAGTCCAGTAGGCTAATAGCAGGTACTGCCTGGACCCTGGGAGAAGGGGAGACGTGGATTTATCCTTAGGGACCTCTAGTATGATATGGGAGAAACAGCCCTGCTTTCAGCATTCAGTCTGAGAGTATGTACAGCCCTACTCTCAGAAACCCCACTCTGAGGGGCAGACAGCTCTGTCCCAGTGTGAGAGAGAGACCCTGAGGACAGAGGTAAAATGTGAAGTCTTCTCTGTGGGGAAAAGGAGAAATCAGTGAACTGGGGACTTCCCAGGGTGGGAGGGATAAGCTTGAAGGTTTGTGTCCTGAATCCATGGTGGGGGAGGGGACAAGCTGTAAAGCCTGAATCAGAAATGTATTGGACTCAGAAGGCCTTTGGGAAGTAGGGCATGGCAGCAGTGAGAAGGCGCAGCCCTTGGCTGGGGAACGGGACTCTAGAGGTACAGCCCTCCTGGGGCCCCATCCCATGCCCTACTCTGCTGAGTAGCCCTAACTCTGCAGGGACTGGGGTGACCCTGTTCATCGCTCTGTATGACTATGAGGCCCGAACAGAAGATGACCTCACCTTCACCAAGGGTGAGAAGTTCCACATCCTGAACAACACGTAAGTGACTAGACTACCCAGCTAAGGTCATGACTTGGTCCCTGTCCTCAGAAAGCTCCAGCCTAGTTGGGGACACAGAAATATGACAATAACAAACCTGAGCAACTGCTATGATGTGGGGGGAGTATGAGGAACTATGGGCACAGAAAGAACACCAAATGTGGTCTCCAGGGTAGTGGTGATCAGGGCAGTCTTCCTGGAGGAGGTGATTTCTAAGCTGAGACTAGAAAAATGAATACATATTGAAGGAAGTGGTGAGAAAAGAGGAAGAGAGAGTGAGAGAGTGAGAATAAACGATGACTTCTGGAAACTACCAACTGGTTCAGTCAAGATGGATCATAAGGTATGAGGTACGGAAAGGAGAAAGAGCAAAGTGGAGAGGTGGCTGGGAGCAGAGTCTGCAGGGCTTTTTAAGCCATGTTGAGGAGTCTGGATTTTATCCAGAAAGAAATATGTAGCCATTGAAGAGGGGCGTTCAGTGGGGAAGTGACCTACTTCGCTGTTCACTGCCTACCCGAACCCCAGCCCAGCTGAGGAGCCAGAGGAGAAAACCAGCAGGCCCAGATGTCCCCAGACACATTCCTTCTGCAGGGAACAGTCTCCTGGGGGCAGCTGCAGGGGCTGGGGGTGGAATAGAGAAAAGTCTTGGGGTGTGTATGTCCAAGGTAAAGGATCGGCAGGGCCAGTCTCCACCTGATTCTCACTGTGGCCCTACCTGGCCACATGGTGTCCCAGAGGCTGGGTTGTCACTGACATCTTCTGTTCCGTGCCTGCAGCGAAGGTGACTGGTGGGAGGCTCGGTCCCTGAGCTCTGGACAAACGGGCTACATTCCCAGCAACTACGTAGCCCCTGTGGATTCCATCCAGGCTGAAGAGTGAGTAGGGGACTGAGGGGAGACCAACCCTGTGGATAGGACTCTGGAGTCCAGATTCAAGGTCACCTCTTGGGCAATACATAACTCCACTCTGTCTCCTTATCTATAATTCTGTTAAGGTTATTGTAAGAATGAAAGAAGATAATGACAATAATAGTAGATGATACTTATCTAGCATGTACTGTGTTCCAGGCACTATTTAAAGTGCTTTCTATGTAATAATGGGGTTAGGAACTAATATCCTGTCCAAGTTCACACGACTAGTAAGTAGGTGGAGCTGGTATTTGAACCCAGATAATCTGGCTGCATTTGCTAAGCATTATATATATTGCCTCTCAGAGATAACAACAGTGCATGAGCTTTAAAAAATTGTAAAGTGCTAAACAAATTCAAGGGGGGCATTGCTCAGAATTAATTGTACTGAGGAGGTAGGAAATCATCATTCATGGAGTATCTTTATATACTTGAGATACTACGACAGGTACTTTACCTACTTTTATTCATTTAATTCTCACATAACACTATTGATATTACTATTGTCCCCATTTTACAAATAAGGAAACTGAAGATCATAATCTTTTAAAAAATAATCTTCACATATACATACATACATGGGAAAAGGAAAGGTTGAAGAGACTGCCGAGTGAGAGTCACCAGAATTTGGTGACTAATTTGTCATTGGGGTATAAGAAGTGGGAGGAATCCAGGGTGGCCCAAAGTCTTCTTGAGGAATTGGCTAGGTGATGGTGCCATTTGCTAAAGTGGGGTGCACAGGAGCAGGTCAGGTTTGGGAGTGGGAACTTGTTGGGTTGAGGTTCATGGAGAGGAATACTCAGGTGGAGGAGACTGCCAGCAAGTAGATTAAGTTGTACTTCGCATGAGAGGCACCCAGCCCATGCCATCCCATGCCTCTGAATTAGCCCAGAGGAAGGTGCATTTTCTCCTGATTGGCACTAAGGCTCTTTGTTTGCTGTGGCTCTTACAGAGGGAATACCTGGGCAGGAGTGGTAATTTGGGACTCCTTAGAGTGGAGATGATAATTAAAACTGCATAGGGGAATGAAGGAAGAAGAAGGAGAGAGGTTGGCCCTAGGACCCAAGTTTAGAGAAAGTTGCCGTTGAAGGAGAAAGCTGCTGGAAAACTAACCCAGGCCAAGTCAGAACAGCCAAGAGGGCAGAGGAGAGGTTTCAGGAAACAAAAGAGGGAGTATCAGAGGCTGCCACTGGATTTGGCAATGGAGGTGACCTTGGTGAGAGATCTCTCTTTGTAAAGTAGGGTGAAGGCCAGACAGCAGAGCCTGGGAAGGAGTAGGAGGAAAGGAAGTAGAGACTCAAATGTGAAGTGCTTTTTCAAGTGAAGGGAAGATGAGAGATACAGCAGAATGTTGATGGCAAGATAGGGCTTAAAACAGTTCCCTTTGGGGAAGGAAGAAATGTAGGCATATGTGCAGGTTGGTGAGATGGAGAGACTACAGATGAGGGCTGGTTGGTGGGGGAGAGGTGTCCCTGAGCAGTATGAAGTGGACGGGATCAAGTGGGGGTGAGGCTTTCATCTGGGGAGGGTGGGAGGAGGCATGGAGGAGAGAAGGGGTGAAAGTGAAGAAGTTGGGAGATTTGAGGGGTTCATGCTTGTGTCCACATCCTGGGGGTAATGTCATGAAGCCCTGAGAGGCACTCAGTGCAGTGTTGTTAAGAACAGTGTCATGGTTAAGAGTTCAGGCCCTAGAACGAACAGCTTGGGTTCCTATTCTGGCAACACAGCTTAAGAGCCTGTGGCCTTGGGCAAATTGCTTAACCACAAGGTATCTCAATTTCTTCCTCTAAGGGGGGCGGGGTTAATAATAGTACTTACCTTATAATAACTATGTATAGTGCCAGGTGGGTCTAGACTTATGGGGGAATCACTTCGTAAGTTATATAAATGTCTAATCACTATGCTGTACACCTGAAACTAATATAAAATAATATTAAATGTCAACTAGAATTGAAAAAAAATAGTACTACTTACCTCACAGCATTATTATAAGAATTAAGTAAATACATGTGTGTATTAAAGCAAAGCCTGGCACAAAATAAATGCTGTTATTATTATATTAATTATTAAGAAGTAGCTAATATCATGGGTGTGGTTGGGGCAGAGCTTGAAAAAACTTGGTAATGTGTCTTGTCTACACAGTCCATCAACAGTTCCTCCTTCCCCATCTTGCCACCATTCTGGATGCTCCATTTGCCAATGCCTATCCCTATTTCCTGTGCCTAGAACCCAGGTGTGGATGGACGATCCCAGAGTTCACTGAGACTGCCACCTCCCTTAATTTGAAAACTATGCTCCTTTTAATTGAGCCCAAGATGGTTATGGTTCAAGTTAGTGATCAAATGACATCTGAGTCTTCTAAGGCACCTGTGGTCACTTCAACTCCCTTGTGTTTGAGGCTACAATACAGTCCCAGGAAGACTATCTAAGAGAGCAGGAATGCTTGGAGCCTGAGATTGGAGTTGAGACTTAGGACAACATCCAAATTTGAGAGAGTGAAGGAAAAGCAGCAGTCAGAGCCTGCCAGAAGCAGTCAGAAAGAAGGGAAGAGAAGCAGGAAAAGGTGTCATTCTGGAAACCAAAGGTGGAAAGGGTTTAGGGGTGGGTGTGGGGAGAGGGATCTGAGTGATTGCCTGAGGTAATGGGAAAAAAAAACTAGTGTGGGTGGCAAAAGATTTCAAATAGAACTCATCAGCTGGCCTTGTGTGTAGGACACTTCCCTTCTCCCAGCCTCAAGTTCCTCATCTGTAAAATGAACCCATGGAGGGGCAGTAATGAGATGGACTAATAGACTAGTGGCACCCTGATGAGGTAACTGGTACTGGGTTTCTAGCAATTTTAGTTCAAGAGAAACCCAAAGAGTGGAAACGAGAAGTCTAACCTTTATTGGGCACCTACTACGTGCCAGGCATTCTAATTTCCCTTCTCTGTGATCCTCAACACCAGGCTGTGAAGTAGGTGTGAGTCCCCTTTTAAGGGTGATGACATTGAATCTTGGATGGTGAGGTGACTTTTCCCAGGAGGCTGAGTTGGGGGTTGAACCAGATATACCTGACTCTTCTTGGCTCTTCCCAACAGGTGGTACTTTGGAAAGATTGGGAGAAAGGATGCAGAGAGGCAGCTGCTCTCCCCAGGCAACCCCCAGGGAGCCTTTCTCATTCGGGAGAGCGAGACCACCAAAGGTAGGGACTGCACCATTGCTGGCCCTGGACAGGGACAGACTAGCCTATAGGGTGGGGCTAGGAGTGGTGGGGTGGGGCTTGTGTCAGGGCCAAGACTGGGACAGGGTAGAGGGGCAGAGCTAAGACAGGGGCTGGGTTCAAGGGATGTGACTGTTCAACTTCAGAGTCTCCAGCCTTTTGGGCATCTCCTGGTTTCCAGACTGGGAGCAAAGAGGAAAGCAGGTCCAAAGGTGACCTTTCCCCACAGGCGCGTACTCTCTGTCCATTCGGGATTGGGACCAGGCCAGAGGTGATCATGTGAAGCATTACAAGATCCGCAAGCTGGACACAGGCGGCTACTACATCACCACACGGGCCCAGTTCGACTCAGTGCAGGAGCTGGTGCAGCACTACATCGGTGAGGGTGGGCCCTGGGCCAGCACATGCTGTAGATCTCTAACCCAACCTGCTGAGACTGAGGCCCAGAGGAAGGAAGGTTCTCCCAAAAATGGGAGTGGCTGGCCAGGGCTAGAACTCAAGTGTCTGGACTCTCTTCACCCAGGACACTGCTCTGTAGGATTCCATAGGAAACTGAGGCCTGAGGCCATCTATGGCCAAATGGTGCCCCCTCATGTCTGAGCTGGGTAGGAGGCAGAATAGGACAGACCTGGATGGGCTGTGGGGGTTGAGGGGAAGGTAGGAATCATGCCCAGGTTTCTGCTTTGGTTGGTTAGAGCAAGGATGAGGTGCATGGAAGAGTGAAAGCCACATGTCTAGTCTTTGTCTGGAATCTTCAACTCCATTTCCAGAATCCCATGTTATCCTTGGAGGTCCATATGGAGGCCACCTCCTATGGGAAGGCCTCAATTCTTATAGGGATCATCTCTCCCTCTTGGTGCCACTTTCTTCCTTGGGCACCAACATGTTCACCTACTCAGTGGGTGGGATTCCCTTCTGCCCTGGCCTGTGACCTCACCTGTGGCCTAGTTCCTTAAAACTGTTCTTGAAGGCTGGAGTGAAGTAAGGAATGTATGGGGCTGTCTTGGCCCACCTGTGACTTTCAACACCCCACTCCCCAGAGGTGAACGATGGGCTGTGCCACCTGCTCACTGCGGCCTGCACCACTATGAAGCCGCAAACGCTGGGCCTGGCCAAGGACGCCTGGGAGATCAGCCGCAGTTCCATCGCGCTCGAGCGCCGGCTGGGCACCGGCTGCTTCGGGGATGTGTGGCTGGGTACGGAAGTCCCAGGGGCCGGGGCCGGGGCCGGGGCCCGGGGCCGGCGCGAGGGCTTGGGCTGTCAGGGAGCCGGTTCTGACGAGCCGCCGGCGCCCGGCAGGCACGTGGAAAGGCAGCACAAAGGTGGCGGTGAAGACGCTGAAGCCGGGTACCATGTCCCCGAAGGCTTTCCTGGAGGAGGCGCAGATCATGAAGCTGCTGCGACACGACAAGCTGGTGCAGCTGTACGCCGTGGTGTCGGAGGAGCCCATCTACATCGTGACCGAGTTCATGAGCCACGGTGAGGGGCGGGGTCGGGAGGTGGAATCTGAGGGTGTGGGACTTCGGGAGAAATTAAAGTGGGTGTCTGGGGGAGGTACCTCGGTGGCGATCAGTTATGGGGCGGGAGACGATGAACAGAGTTCGAATAAGGGTCTGGAAGAGTAAGACTGAGTGAGTGCTGGGAGTAGGGGCGGAGCCAAGTTAGACCCGGCGGTATCAGGTTTTGGGGGCGGAGCCTCTGGCGTTGGGATAGTCAGTTGGTGGGTGGGGCTTGTGAAAGCAGGATCTGATGGGGAAGGGTCTGGGGCGGAGTCTGTGTGGGACGTGTCTTGGGGGAGTGACCCAGGCAGAGAAGAAAAGAGTTGTGGGCAGCACCGGGGTATCTGTGGCAGCGGGGCCTGGGCGAGATCTGTGAGACCTGGAGGCACCTGGCAGGATCCTGAGTGGTGGTGGATCAACATGAGAGGGCTGGGAACAGGGGGCGGGGCCGAGCTCTAGGAGATGGGTTCTTGATAGAGGCGGGACTGAGGAAGAGAAGGCTGGCCTGAAGCTGGGGGTAGGGTCTTGATGCTGATTTTCTGGGTTCCTCTCCTCAGGTAGCTTGTTGGAGTTCCTCAGGCGCCGGGAGGGCCAGGATTTAACGTTGTCCCAGTTGGTGGACATGGCAGCCCAGGTAAACTGGGACAGCAGCCTTCACCTCTCAGGCCCCATTCCTATTAACTTTCCACAAATCCCTGTGCCCTCAAACATCCTCCCTACCCTTTGGACGTGCTGCACCACCCACTGCATCAGCTGTGCAACCTTGAGGCAGGGCACTGAGCCAGTCTCTGAGCCTCAGTCTCATCTGGAAAGGTGGTTTTTCAAATGATCTGTCAAACAAGCCATGGTCTTCCCATCTCTCCATACCTTGGCCCCCAGGTGGCTGAGGGAATGGCCTACATGGAGCGCATGAACTACATCCACCGCGACCTGCGGGCAGCCAATATCCTTGTGGGGGAGCGGCTGGTGTGCAAGATTGCTGACTTCGGCCTGGCTCGCCTCATCGAGGATGACGAGTACAACCCTCAACAAGGTGCCCTGCCTCGCCCCACCATGGGGCCCCACATACTCAGGAACCCTTCCCCACCCCAAACCATCTGGGATATTCCAATCCTGATGAAGTGTAATAGGCAACTCTGGGTTCGAATCCCAGCTCCTCCACTTACCAGCCATGTGGCCTTGGGTGTCACCTAACTTCTGTGAGCTGTCTTTTCTCATCTGTAAAATGAAAATATTCAGCCAACAAATATTTATCAAGTACACACTGTGTGCCAGGTACTGCTATAATTCTCAAGGGATAGACCGTAAAGTGTGATAGCATGAATGCTGATTTTCTGGGTTCTCTAGCACTCTAGCCAGAATGCCCAGGTATGAATTCTAAGTACTTATATATGCTGTGTGGCCTATGCAACTTACTTAACTACTCAGTGCCTCCTTTTCCTCATTTGTACAATGGAGATAATAGTAACATGTACCTCATGGAATTTTTGTGAGGGTTAGATGAATTAATGCATGTAAATCACTTAAAATAATGCTTGGCATGTAGTAAAGGCAAAGCAACGATGTTGCTTTGTTCAACATCGTTTTGTTATAACATTGATGAGCAAAAAATTTGATTTCCCACTGGGACCACTCTCTGTGTAGTCTTTGCATGTTCTCCCCATGTCTGCATGGGTTTTCTCCCATTTCCTCCCTAATCCCAGACCTGTGCTCATGAGGTGAATGAGTGTGTCTACATTGGCCCAGTCTGAGAGTGTGCGTATGAGTGGCCCTGAGATGGAAGGGCATCCAGTTCAAGATGGGGCCCCACCTTGGGCCTCGAGCAGCCAGGAGAAGCTTAGGCCACCTCTACCCTGAACTGGAATAAGAGGGTTGGAAAATAATTATCTTACTTGTTTTTATTCATCTTTCTCTAATGAGTGTATAGCTCACATTTATTTCAATGTTTACTATTAGAAGTATTTTGGATCCTTATTTAGAAGTTTGGTAATGATTTTGTACCCAGAAATATGCTGCAGGAACTTAACTGTTATTTATATCTATTATTAGTCTAGGGTAAAATTGGTTTCATTGTACATTGTTTCACTTAAAGTCATACTATCCAAGAACCTACTGACATTAAGTGAGGACTTACCATATAAGTGTTAGGTGTTGTTATTATGAGAATTATTACTATGTTTATAAAGTGTCCAGCACTATACTAACCATATAGTAAGTACTGGTTAGATAGTGGTCCTTTCTGTTATGCTCAGGGTTCCCAATCCTAAAGATGCCATTTTTTAAATCCAGCTGTTCCCAGGGTCTCCCTCACTAACTTTCTCTTCTCTCCCAACCTCTCCAGGGGCCAAGTTCCCCATCAAGTGGACAGCCCCAGAGGCTGCCCTTTATGGCAGATTCACTATCAAGTCAGATGTGTGGTCCTTTGGAATCCTGCTCACTGAACTCATGAGCAAGGGCCGAGTCCCTTACCCAGGTTTGTAGAGGGATGGGGAGGTGGAAGGGTGGTCATGGAGAAGGACTTTCTTCTGGATGCCTCTTTGGAAGGAGCTAAGGCCCATGACTGATGAAGTCTCACCCTCCAGGCATGAACAGCCGGGAAGTGTTGGAACAGGTGGAGCATGGCTACCACATGCCGTGCCCCTCAGGCTGCCCAGCATCCCTGTACGAGGCCATGTTGCAGACCTGGCGTCTGGACCCAGAGGAGAGACCTACCTTCGAGTATCTGCAGTCCTTCCTGGAAGACTACTTCACATCCACAGAACCCCAGTATCAGCCTGGAGATCAGACATAGCCTATTTAGGCATCAGCCACCTCTCTGCCCACCAGCCCTTTCCAATCCCCAGGGCTCTGGTCCCACAGTCCCTAGGCTTAGGACCCTATAGAGTCCTAGCATGTCAGAGCAAGCAGGTTACTCTGATGTCACTGAGGACAACCCACTTATTTAAAGATGGGCAAACTGAGGCTCAGAGATCATTCCTCACTCCCTCTGGCCTCAAGCACTGTTTCTCTCCTTCCAACTTAGGCCCCTACCTGTGTCTAGTCTCCCTGTTCCCTCCTCCAAAAAAAGAAATGCTCATACCCTCTCTAGTTATTTATAAAACTGTATATCCTTTCCCTCACTTATCTCCCACACTACTTTGCTACCCTGTCATCCCACCCTGGGTCTAGGACCCCAGAATTTATCCCTTACAATTATTTTGTGTCTGTAAGTTGCAAAGATAGGGAAAGGCTTTGTTGGATCCCTTTCCTAATGGGTGAATGCTGTAGTCCAGAACTGGGGTCCAAGCACAGGGACTGAGGGGAAGGGTTGCTGAAGGCTCACCCCCTCTCTGAATCATGTGTCTGTTTATTGATTTTGTAAATAAGAAAAATGATAATATGAATTCTTGAGTTATGAAAATCCCTTCCTTTGGTACGAATGGTGGTCAGTGGGAAGTGAGTGGGGCTGCTTTGGCTGCTGGGAAGAGGGGAATGTGAGAGAAGTACCCTAATGCCTACTGAGCATGAGGCACCCAAGGGGTGTTTTAGGACACCCCAAAATGATGCTCTTCCCCATGTAAGTTTAGGATGAGTTGAGAAATGAATACAGAAGACAGGCAACTGGAGATCAAAATGTCCCCCTTCACTACCGATGTCCTTTTAGTCTGTGTGCAGTGGATTGCTAATTCTTTACATGATTTCAGTTTGTCACAACAACTGGAGGCTCCTATTGGCATGGAGTAGGCAGGGATTGGAGGTGCTGAACAACCTGCCATGCACCTATGCAATGAGGAATTGTCCCACCCACAGCTTCCCCTTTCAGAAACTTTGGCAGCAGGTGTGCCTCCATGTAGAAAGAAGAGGAAGAGGGAATAAGAGTTCCCACCTCTCCCATCAGGAAATTGTTGATCCCCTGACTTACTAAGGGGGTGGATGGGGAAAGAGGCTGGGAGCTAGGAATCACTGCTGCAATTGGCAAATTACTATGTATTAACTCTGTGAAGGGCCCTTTGCTAGGCAGGACCCCAGCAACACGAACATGAACAAGACCAATCCCTGTCCTAGAGGAGTTCACAGTCATGCTGGAGAGAAATAATAGTAATAATAACTTTTTAATTAAATGTCTGCCGATGCCAGAGGTATTTACATCTACTAATAATCCAGTCCTGAGTCTGGTTCTATGATTAGCCACCATTTGCAGATGAGGAAATAGGCTCAGGGGTCACACGGATATATGTGACAAAGCTGGGATTTGAACTCAGGTTTCGCAACAAAGCCCATGATTTTTCTACCAGACCTCACTACCTCTGGGCTTTCGGAAGAGATCATATCTACCCCAGATGGATGATTGGAAGAGCCTTCTCCTTCGACAAATTGATAGAACGATTCCCTGGAAACCCTCCTAAGTCGATTGACCTAAAGGAAAGGGGACAAGGTGGCCAATATAGATCAAGAATTTCCCATGCTGGGATCTGCTGAGTGGGGGCAATAAGATGGAGAGAAGCCAAGTGGATGCTTAGAGATATGGTCATAGAATTAGGAGCCTTAGCTCTGCACATTCAAACTCTCAGGGACCAAGGCTTCCTGAGGGCCATTATCTCTGGCCAATCAAACTCACAGGATTCTGATATATAAGCCAGAGGCCCAGTGTTTCCATCTGCCACGGGGTAAGCAGAGAAGAGCACAGTTCTAGAGCTGTACTGCCTGGTGTAAACCTTGCCTCCACCACTTGCTAGCTGTGTGATTCTGTGCAAGTTATTAATTTCTCCAAGCCTCAATTTCCTTATCTATGAAATGGCAATAAAATGCTCAAAACATGTTAGGGCTCTTTGTCACCACCTTTTACAAATTATTTACTCAATGCCAGGTATCCTGCTAAATGCATGCTGCCATTTAATTCTCACAGAACCCTATGGAGAGAAGGTTATTGTATCTTCATTTTACTAACAGGGAAACTGAAGTACAGTGAAGTAAAAAGGTTATAGAACATAAGTGGCAGAGCAAGAGCTTGAACCAGGTCCTCTGATTCCAAAATCAGTGCTCTTACTCTCTATAGCCTTTTCCTGGGACCAAAATGATTTTATCTGCCTGATGGGATTCTTCCTGGTACCTAGACACCCACTAAGTTTACTTGAAGGCCCAGCAGGGCAGTGAACAACCTGGAATTCACCGGGCCCTCGCTGCTCAGCAGAGACCAGAGCTGCCTGAACTTGGAATCCCTGTATCTACTGCTTCCTTGTCCCTCCCTCTGGTGCAGCTGAATAAATTCTCCTTTGCACCCCCTTTTCTGTGCATCCTTCTGTTCCCTTCAGATAGAGCACAATGCAATTGATTAGGCCTCTGTTTTCTCAATTTCAATCACATCCCCACCCTGCTTCCCTGAGATTACAGGCGGGTCACCTTGATTGCGGTTTCCACTGTTCACAAAACCTTTCAGTCGTTTAGGAAACCATCTCTCGCCTCATTCACTCCCCCACCTGGCTCTTCTCCTCTGTGATGTGTAGATTTTACTGGCTTAAGACTCAGAGGGCAATTTTATTTCCAAGTTCATGGTAGGGGAGGAAGACACCTAATTGACTAATGCTAGGTGCTTCACATGCATCATCTAATACGATCCTCCCGAGACAGTGCAAAAGTGTGATTGTTCTGTTTTATAAAAGAGGAAACAAAGACTCTGAGAGGCTATGACACTTACACAAGGTCGTGTAGCCGGATATAGAGTCAGGATTTGAACCCAGGTTTATGTGACTCAAAGTCTCATGCATCCTACCATGTCACATTCCCTTAGTTGATGGAGCAGCATGGGAAAGTATAATACTAACTCAAAGCAGGCCCAGGGAGGGCATGGTGCAGATATGTGTCTGGGGTAGCCCCATATGTGCTGAAGTTTGTATTTGTAAAAGAACCAAGTCATTTATTAATTTCACATTTACTGATGTTTCCTGTAAGCTGGTCCTGCCCAGGAGGCATAATAGTAAACAATTACAACACTTAGGGGCAAAGGTCAGTCTGAAGGCCAAGAAAGATTTTTTGGAAGATGTAAAAAAAAGTCTGCCTGATGAAACAGCCAGAGGGTGAGACCATTTTCCACTGAGGAACTAGCACGTGCAAAGGCCCAGAGGTATGGTAGAGCAAGGCTAAGTCAGGCAAGTGCAAATAATTATGTATGGGAGGGTTCAGAGTGCAGATAAGGCATGGAAGACGAAGGCTGGAAGGTCAAAGGCAAGAGGTAGGAGTGTTGGAAAACCAAGGGGCAAGGCCCCCAAATTGTGGAGAAAATTCAAATATCTTGGGGGCCTAGGACCTATCGAGGGGTAGTCTATCTTGGATACCACCCCCAGTACTGAGCCGGGTGGACCCACTATTCACTCCAGCAGTTCTCTGTCAGGTACAGTATCCAAAGCTTTCCTCTCAGCCATCGCGCGCGCGCGCGCGCGCACACACACACACACACACACACACACACACACGCGCGCACACACGCACACACACGATAGTCTTGCCGTGATGTCCACACGCCATCTATTGGTGATTCTCAGTACTACATTTAAAACTGCAGCAGGAACGTTTCCTGTGGGATATGAGTAGGTCTCTTCAGAATTTTCCCATCCCACAGAACGGGAGATACAGTACAGTTCTTGCTCTCAGAGCTCACAGTAATGGTGATGAAGGTAAAGTGGACAGACAGGCAGAAAATGTGAGAGAATAGGGGAGGGTTCTAACTCAGTCGGACAAAGGAAAATCTGGAAGGCTTCTCAGTGGAAATTTTGCTTTACTGAAGACTTCCAAAACGAATAAAAGTTTGCTTGATATAGAAGAAAGAGAAGGGCATTCCAGACTCTACAGAGTTAAGTGACCTCAAAGGCAGAAAATGGGACCATTCAGGTAGTTAAAATTAGGTAGGTGTGACTGGAGTGAAAAATTGATAGAGGGGAGTCAGTGGCTAAAGATAAAGATGGTGAGGTAGGTAGGCATGGGTCTTGTCTGCCATGCACTCAGGCTAGGAGTCTAAGTTTTGGACCATGCAAAAACACTGAAGGGTTTTAGCAGAGGAATGACAAATTAGGATTCACTTTCTAGAAGTAACTCTCCGGTGAAGGAAGAATGGGAAGGGGAGAGGTAAGAGAGGGTTACCTCTCCTGGATACAAAAAACCACACCAGGACACATAGCTTTGAGTAGGTCTGTGAACCAGATACATGATGATACCTGCAGACATGTCGGTGGAATCCCAGGCCGAGCACCTAAAGATAAACAAACATGTTGATATACACTCAGACACATAATTCAGGTCCACGAGTCGACAGGAAACCAAAGACACACATTCAGTCCCAGACACAGGCTGAGAGAACCACGGTCACCCTGATGGACACAGGAATTCTCTCTTTCCCTCGCTCCACCCCCCCCCCAACACACACGCAGTGTGGCTGTCAAGGGCCCTACCCTGCCCCCCTCTGTCTCCCCCGGGTCCCTCACCACCTCCGGCAGGAACAAAGCTGACCTTTGCCCTCTGGCCTCTGGCCTCTCCTCCCACACCCCCTGCCCAGAGGGAGGAGCTGTTTGAAGTCTGGGCTGCAGCTGGGGTTTCCTGTTGCCTGAAGGAATGTGGGAGGACTTGCAGGGAGCGGGGAGTGAAGAGGGGCCTGCACAGGAGGAGGGATAATGGGGCCTGGGGGCCTTAGTTCCCACTGTACCACAATGAAGTGGGGCTTTCTGCTTCCATGGTCTCTTGGGCCCAGCTCTGAGCTGTTCTCATCCAGAGGAGGGGAAAACCAAGGCCATAATGGCTCTAGTCCAATGGACCTCTTGTTCCTGGATCTGTAGCTCGCTGGCTTAGGATAGGTCCTCAACCTCTTTTGGCCTCAGTTTCCCCTTCTGTGGACTAGGAAGAACCCCTTTCTAGCAATCCTGAGGGAGCTCCAAGAGTGGGGCTAGCCCTAGAACTGTAGTCAGGGAGGCAGCGCCCATCTCTACCTAAGGCTCACTTCACTCTGTCATAATCCCCAGGGCCCCAGCTCCAGGCTGCTGTGACCTCTCAGTTATTGTCATTATTATTATATGACTCAATAATCCCTCAGCATGCCTTTGCCAGGTTTCAAAGTGCTTTCACATCCATGTGCTCAGTAAGTCTTCTTAACAACCGTGCCTGTAACACAGGGAAGGAACTGATTACTCCTCTATTTTATACACATGGAAACTGAGGCCCACAGAGGTTAAGGATGCACAATAAAAGCCACATCAGAACTAGCTCTGTCTAGCTCGTATCTCGCAGGCCTCTAAGCCCTGAAGCTCTGAAACTTTATCTCTCGACTCTCACCTTATTTTCGAGAGAGAGTCTTAGCTGTACCACTTTCTACTTATATTGAAACAAAAGTGGTTGGAGTGAGCTGAGCCCAGAAAGAGATAATGCAGGCTCTTCCAGAACCTGGGCCTCCTCCTTCAAGACCGTTTTCTCTCAGAGTTTACGTGCTACCTGCTCAGCCTTTAGTAACACCCACACTATTTTTAAGGACTGGGTAGCTAACCCTAACCATTTTAGAAGAGGCTGCTGAGGCAGTCATGGAGATTAGACACTAGGTGGCAGCAGCAGCCCACAGAAAGACTCAGTTTAAGTTTGGGGAGACAGTACTCAACAGAATTTGGAGAGGCTCCAAGAGAAAGACCAGCCCCCAAAAGACTTGGAAACCCTGTAATGCTGGGTCTCAAGTGATGCTCAATACCTTGGTGGTTAATAGCACCCTCCCTTTTTGGGGAGGGGGTAACTGAAGCAGCATAGTGTCGGAGGGGCACGCTTAGAAAACCTTACCTATCTTCTATTCTCCTTTCACTCATGAACCATGGACCCTGCTAACTGCCCTCTGCACTTTATCATTCAACCTCTCTCTTCCCATGCCTTTCCCAAACTTGTCTCCATCCCTATCCACCTTGGGCTCCCCATCTCCCTGAAGCCATCCAGTATTACTCCACCCAATTCCCACTCAAAACTTGGTAAAAACTGGGTGGGGTCTTCATGCCCCAGGGCAGAGCTTAATGGGTAAGAATAGGGGAAGGCTAAAAGAACACAAGAACGGGAACTTGGGCCTCTCCTTCCTTCCCCAAAGTTAAATCTCTCCCTTGGGGGACCAGCTAGGGCAAGATGCTAAAGACTCACCTTTTTGTGATAACTTTCGATTCAGACTTTGTTGCTACAAATGGCCCCTAAAGACTTTAACCAATACTTTCCTTAAGATCTGACCTTTTAATACTTCCCATTCAATTAATAAATCTTCAAACCCAAGCCTTGCCTGCAACTGGTCCCAAAAGGGAGCATCTCCAACTGGTCATGCTGGCCCCATGATGCCAATCAATAGGTGTATCATTTAGAGCCCTAAACCTCTTTCACTGCTGCCGCCCCCTTCCCCCACAAAGGGCCAATAGAGAGTGCTCCCCAGATCCCCTCTTTTGCCCTCTTGGAGTTCCAGACTGTCTTAGAAGAGGTACTTGGGAGCAGCAGAGGTGTAGGGAAGGTGGTAACAGGGAGCTGCATTTGACAAAATGTTACTACCTGCCTTTGTCACATGCTAGCCTTCACCCTACATCACCCCACAGAGCCAAAGGAAGAGTCAGAAACAGGTGGGCCAGGGACAAAAGCAGTGCTGGTGGAACTTCAGACAGACATGAAGCAAGACAGACAAAGCCAACAGACACAGGCGAAGAAATGTCAGACACACAGATGAAGTGAGACTAGCGCAGGATCAGTCAGGGCCGTTGTTGGTAGACACTGAGGACAGGACAGCAACAATGCATTATTCATCTCTGTGTCCTCTGTGAGCCCTACATACCTCAGTTAACATTTGTTGAATTCAAGTGCCAAGGGAGGACACACAGATGCTGGAAGAGAAGATGAGACAGCGGCTTGAGGGTCACGACTCCCTGCATAGCCTGGAGGTTAGGCAGACCTAGTCCAAATGGGCTCTACCACTTCCCAACTGGGGGACCTGGGCCTCAGTGCTCTCCTCTTTGGAAATGCTAACAGTACCATTTGACCAGGTCTTTGCAGGATTCAAGAGCCCTGTGGTGTACAGTAAATGGCAGCAGTAGCAGTTCTCTGGCTGTTCAGCTACCTCCTCTTGGTAACCAGGCCCTGGCAGTGCACATTCCCATCTGTGGGGATGGGCCAGGCAGGGGGCCCAGAGCTAGGGGCTGGATAACAGATGTGACCTGAAGAGGAGGTAGGTGAAAGTGCTGAGCCCAGCCCCCTGGCCACAGCAGGAGCTTTGAACTGTTGAATTTGAATCTTGCTTCCTAACACAATGAAATGCTCAGTCGAATTCAGGGTGTGTGTGTGTGTGTGTGTGTGTGTGTGTGTGTGTGTATGCGCGCGCGCGCGCGCGTGCTATCTGTACATTATCCAGGACGTTTGTGCCCTCGCCACCCTTGGACTTCTAGGAAAACTAGGAGTTGCGGGGGCGGGGGGCGTGCTAAATCCAGAGCTTGGAGCTTGAGACAGGGTCACTGAGTGCGGAGGAGGTGCTGATGCGGCTGCAAGGTTTCTGTAGCAGTCCCTTCGCATAAGCCCTTGCACTTTACTCAATGAGACATTTTTTCAGAAAGGGAGAACGTCCCCAAATTTAGAGAGCCGATTTTACCCTTCTTCTCTCTTATTTAATTGGGACGCCCCAGAAAGTCGCAGGTCCTTTGGCATTTAATCCCTTGATTCCCTATTCGATTTTCATTCCTTCTCAGACCCCGCCCCTTCGCTCCCACCCGGAACCTCCGTTCGAGCTAGAGCCCCCCGCAGGGGACAATGAACATGGGAAATGTTCTCAATCCTTGGGGAAAACCAGCACCCCTCGGTAAACGAGAACGTGCCCCCGCCTGAGGGGCCCTGGTGCAGGGTCCCCGCGGGCTCCCGGCCGCGCCGTCGGAGCAGCGGGAGAGGCCCCGCCCGCTCCGCGCGCCGAGCGGCCGACTCCAGAACTACAAGTCCCGGCGTGCCGCGCGCGCGCTCCCCCCTGGGGTTCCGGATGGTGAGCGGCGAAGGTAAGGCGAGCTCGCAGAGGCAGCGGCGGCGGCGGCGGAGACGGAGAGAGGCAGGCAGGCAGGGCGAGGGCGAGAGACGGAGGGAGGGAGCGAGCGAGGCAGACCAGACAGACAGACAGGCGGGCGGGCGGGCAGAGCGAGCCACCCGCCAGGCTGCGCTCAGCCCCGCTCGCAGCCGAGAGAGCAGAAGGCAGGAGGAGGGAGGGGAGGAGGGGGAGGGAGGGAGAGGGAATCCAGCTACCACCACCCAAAGCCAGCGTCTGCTTTCTGTCCTCATTTCCTTTTCCCACCCAGCTCTGAGAGCAGAGAAAGGCAGAGAGAGCGAGAGATAGAGACAGTCAGAGAGACAGACAGACAGCCAGAGAGAGCGAGAGGGAGGAGGGCGGAGGAGGAGGAGCAGGAGGACTACGCGGGGCGCGTTCCCTCCCAGGTTTGCAATTGGGGAGGTGGGGGCGGGGGTGTCCAGAGCTGTGAGAGTGTGTGCGCGGTTGGGGGATCGAGGGGGGCGCAGAGAGCAAAAGAGTGATTGAGGTGGGGGGGGCGCCGCGGGAGCGGGGGGCCGTGTCCAGCAGAGTTAGCGGCGGAGAATGTGAGCCGAGGCGCGAGCCATGCTGTCAGCAACAGCGGGCGGCTCAGAGCTCCTTCACGACTCCTCTCCCCAGCACCCGGGTGCCCGCGTCGCTGCTGCCGCCGGAAAACAGACGACCCCCAAAGCCCCTTGCCTGGCTCGGACCCACGGAGCCGGCAGCCCAGCACTCCGGTGAGTGGTGCCTCCTCCCCAGCCCTAGACCCCCGCTGGGGACCGGCTGGCCGGGCTCTTTTGTGCAGCGCGCCAGGGGGGGCCCTGCGCCCCCTCCGCGCGCCCCGGTCCGGTCCGCCGGACCCCGTGGCTGCGGTGCCCGCGGTGCGATCGGTCTTTGTTTCCACCGGGGCCCGCGGCTCGGCTGGGCTCGGCTCGAAGCCTGGCAGGCAGCGCCGGGAAGGGGGAGGGGGAGGTGGACGAGAAGGGGAGGCGGGGAGGGGGGGTTCTCGGGTTTCCTGGCCGCCCCGCGGCTCCCCCGGCTCGGGGGCGAGGTGCGCGCCCGGCGCTGCCGGGCGCCCCCTCCTCCTTCCCCCTCCCTCCGTCTTTGGATTTAAAACTGCAATTTGCTCTCCAGCTTGCTGAGAATGTGGTGGTGGGGGGGGAATGAAGGGGGGAACCGTGGGAGCGGAGAACAAGGCTGGATTTTAGGAACGGCGCTGGGAAAGGGGGAGACTGCGGAGGGAAGAGCCCCTCCCCTCCAACCCCCAAATCCCAAGGTTCCGCTGGTGCCCTGGGAGTTGAGGGGCGGGGACCTAATGACCTGGAGGGGGTGTGGGGCGGAGGAGGGATTTGGGGGCGGCCAGGGCCGGAGGGGTTGGGCCGCGTGCCCGGTTACCTGGCGAACAAAGTCGGCTCACTTTTGCATAAATAAATAAATAATCGCCTATCAATGCGTTTCCTCTGGGGCTCTGATTGAATCTGCCCCCTCTAGATCCCCAGGGGGTGGGGTGCTGAGTGACAGCTGTCAGCCCCCTGGGCCGGTAGCTGGGGGTGAATTGCTGAATCCCTCTGCTTTCTGGCTGAGGGCGCCTTCTCCTGCTGGGTCCTGGTCCCCGGGCAGAGCCAGAGGGGCAGGGGGCTGGCTCTGACTCTAGGAAATAACCTTGTTTCCTGTTCTACAGGAAAAGGGACAGCAACCCAGAGTTTGGGGGCTGGGGATGAGGACTGACAAGAGCTGGAGGGGTTCCCCAGCAGCCTGACCCCCCAGCCTCCTGCTAGGCGAAGGGGCCAGCTGAGGGAGGAAGGATGTGGGCCTTGCTGGCCGGAGGCGGGAGCTGGGGCTGTCCCTGAGGCGGGCAGCGGGCACAGAGAGGGAGGAGGGAAAGAGAGAGAAGCGGGGGCGGGAATTCTCTACCGCAGACCCTGGGGGCCAGGGCCAGATGTGGAGGGGTGGGGAGTTCCCCCTCCCTTCTGGCTTGGGGGCCCTGAGGCTGGGCTGGGATGGGGCTGAGCCTGGTGCCCTCGGTTCTGCACCAGTGCCTGACTGGCAGGGCCAGCTGAATTTGGGCCCAGGCATCACCCTGGGAGGCAGGGCTGGGCTGCACCAGTCTGGTCCCTGAACACAAGGAGGGACCCTTGGGGGGGGCCTGTGCCTGTCTGGCTGGGCAGGCGTTTCCCGCCGGACCAGTTGGTGTCAGGCGGGACTTGGCCCCAGTTCCCTGGGCAGAGCTCAGGGTGTGAGGACAAGCTTTGCCTCCGGGTCAGGGTGGCCACATTTTGTCCACTGCTGCCTCCAGCGGGGCGGGGGCATGTACCCAGGCCTGGGCAGAGTCCTGCCAGGAGCATTTGGGGTGTTTCTATTGTTGGCTTGTTCCTGTTCCGTGTGGCCCGGTTGTGTAGCTGTGTGAGCTGGGGCTGTAAGTGAAAGATTACCAGTCTGTCCACCCTCCTACCCTCCCACCCCCGCTTTGAGGGGGGAGGCTGGGTTGTGGTGGTGAGTTGTGGGGGGACCCCCCAGGTGGCATATGCATGCTGCTTGCTGTCTTCCTCCTTTGAGCAGATGTATATTTATTTTTATAGTAATGGAAAATCAAACTGGATAGTAAGTTGAATTCATTTTTTTCTCCTATGTCAATAGTTGGAATAACCCCCAGAGACTGGTGAACTTCTTGCCCCAGAGCTCCCACCCAGAGGTTGCAAAGATCAGTGAGGGCATGAGCTTTGGGGGACCAATGAGCACCAGTCCAAACCAGTACTCTTGTCCTTCTTGGACTGGCACTGGAACAGGTGCCCAGGTGAGCAGGTATTGCCCCCTCCCCAGGCATCCCCCCACACCCCAGGATGTAATCTGGCCTCTCAGCTACCTCCTTGGTCAATGCCTAAACTGTGCCCAAGCCCTCAGGGACGTTCTCCGGGTGGGCTCTCTCCCCCTTGCCTGGGCTCCTGGGCCACGTGCTGATATTTATTTTCTGTAGTAAAATCCATTTTTAATGCCGTTACTTTTGAAATAATATAGAGAGAAACAAATGTGATGTGTTTAAGTTGCCCTCTGTGAGTTTTTAATGTGATCTATGGCTGAGGTAGTGATGGAAGGAGCTGTTGGGCTTGGAGAAATTTGGTGTCATAAAGAAAAAGAGCTTGCAGTTTATTATGGTTGCTGGGCTGGGGGGCCTGGAACAGGGTTTTGGGGGCAGGGAGCCCCAGTTCTCCAGGTGCTGTGGTTGGACAGTATTGCTTCCCAGTTTGGGGATATGAGGATTCCAGGATTATTTTGCATTGCTCCCCAGCTTCTGAGGGGCCCTCTGGTGAAGGAACTTAGGAGTTGGGGGGCTTTGTTACCCCCATTCCACCTGCTTAGATCTTGGATCTTGGCAGGGAGGCTTCTGGAACCCCCTGCAGAGTTAAGTGGAGGGAGGCTTATGGTAGGGAGGTTGGACTTGGATCCTAAAAGAGATTAAGGGATGGGATCTCCACCTAATTGTTGTGGCTTGAGGGGCCAACTGTCCCTGGCAGAAGCCAGGAGACATGTTTTGTGGGGGGTGCTGCTCTGGACTAGACTGGCAGAGCCCCAGAGGGACCCCACTTGTTCTCAAATGAGTCTAGAGCACTGACTTTGGCCACTCCCTCTTTCCTCTTTTTGCCATTGGCCAGGGTCTTCCTTCAGGCAAACTAGATCTCCCTCCCCACCACCACCACCACCACCACTGTCACACCACCCCCAGGTCGACGTATTTATTTATTTATTTATTTATTCATTCATTTATTTATTTATTTATTTATTTATTTATTGTTTATGGAATACAGAGCTCCGTGTCTCATGCCAGCCACCCAAGACCAGGAGGTGCCATGCCATCTTACCAGATGCCCAGGCACTTCTGGTTTGGTTGAGTGAGGTCAAACAGACTCACTATTATGGGATGGAGCTCTGTCTCTGGGTCCCCTGGGTCTTGGGACTGAGCCTGGCTGGGGAAGCCAGGATGGGGTGGAGCCAGCGACTGCAGGAGGGAGCAAGGGTAACATTGTTGCTAAAGTCAGCAGATGGGCCCCCCAGGGAGAGAGCTGGGCGAGAATGGGGGGAGGCGGGGAGGGAGAGACCCAGACAGCTACATGTGAGGTGCAGAGAGGGAAAGATGGTGACAGAAGACAGTGATGAGGGGGTGAGAGAAAGCAGGCAAGGAGAAAAGCCAGAATCACAGCCTTTGGAGGTGGGGTCCAGGTGACCTAGGAGGCCTAGTCATGTGCCAGTCCCCATTGCCACAACCCAAAATGAGCAGACACTGAGGGCTTCTCACGCAAGATCAAATGCTGGAATTGGATTGTTTTTGGAGGAGAGACAAGCAAATGTCTCTGGGAAGAGGGAGAAGGACAGGTGGAAGAGAGAGTGAGGGAAAGAGAAAGAGAGAAAGATTCCCACAGGAGGAGGGAGAATGGGGAGGCAGGGAGATTCCAGGGGTCACTTGACTCATGCTCCTGCCCCAGGGCAGTGTCTCCCCTCTGCCTTCTCCAGATGTCTGGGGACTGAGCAGAGCTTTTCTTTGGACCTGGGGGCGGGGCCTGAGGCAGGTTTAGCGCCCCACAGGTTGTGGGTGCTTTATGCCAGGAGGCACTGGGGTTTAAAAGTGGGGAACATTAGGGTTTCAGAGATGCCAGGGGTATCATCCAGTTGAAACCCCTTCCCTTGTTTTACAGGAGGAAACCAAGTCTACAGAGGGGAGCCACTTGCCCAGGGTCACAGACACTTGGCAGGGCCTGGCCTGGGACCCAGGCCCTTTGCACTCCACCTCTCTGTAGCTAGAGAATTGGAACAGCTGCAGGGGGCCTCCTGGGCACAGAGGGGGTGGGGGCCTGGGGAGAGGAGCGGGCGGGCACCCTTGTGGCCAGAGCCCCCCCAGGGGAGGGGGAGGCGCTGCTGCTGCCGGGAGAGAGAGGGAGGGAGGGGAGAGAGGAGGGGAAACAGTGAGTCAGGCTTCCAAGAGCTGAAGATGAGAGAGCCAGCGCTGGGAGGGAGAGGGCAGGGAGGGCTGCTCAGAAGTGAGGAGAGGGAGGGGGCCCAGCCAGGGGCAAAGAGAGCTCTGAAGGGGAGAGCCAGCCCCCAGTCCTGGCCCAGTGGTGGGGCTATGCAGAGGGTGCCACCAGTATGGACTTTGCCCATGGTAGGTCAGGACGGAGCTGGATTCTGCCTCTGCAGTGTCTTCTTTTCCTATCCCTTGTTTGTGATCCCACCTCAGGGTCTCAGGAGGAATGACTGTGTCCTCTCAACTATTCCTCAGTTTCTTCATTTACTGTGGGATTTGGACCACGAGCTATGCTTAGAGAGGGGGCACAGCATTCTGGGAGGGTGTTGAGGGATGCTGTCTCCTGTTGCTGGCTTTGTGCGGAGGGCACTTCTGGAGCTGTGCCACTGGTGCAGGGTAGGGTGCAGGATACTGGGGTAGGCTCTCTGTTGAACTCTCTGAGTTACTGGGTGGGGGAGTGGGGGTGGCTAGCCATGAGTTCTGGGGTGCAATGTGTGTGTGTGTGTGTGTGAGTGTGTGTGTGTGTGTGTGTGAGAGAGAGAGAATGAGAGAATAAGAATGTGATAGTCTGGTGATGGCAGATGGTCTACCTGGGGCCTCTCAGGATAGCTAGTGCCTAGGCAGGGCCAAGGTCCCCACGTGTCCAGAACCACCTTCCACTTGGGGAGGGGGGTTGATACCCATTTGATCCCCCAATATCCCTATGGGTCAGAAGCTCTAAGGAAGCTAGTAGGTGGGAACATCTCCTGTGGGAACTGGCAAGAATTGTATGGCCCCTCAAGACTGGAGCTGGGACCAGAACTGGAGAGATCCCCAGGGACTGCACGGAAGGGAAAAGGGGAGGAGCTCCCCCCCCACCTGATAGATAGGAAGCTAGGCTCCCAGCCCCTCTGTCACCCAAGGCCTGGCATCCCCCTGCCCCTCCCTCCTGGATCCCAGCATCTCTTCCATATCATCTAAGGAATAAGGAAGGTGGGCGCTGAGGATTCCTCTCTTGTAGGGCCTGGCTTTAGGGGGGAATGGCGAAGTGAGGGTAAAGTGAGGCCCCCTATCTCCTCCCTTACACATAATACGCAAACTCAGCTGCAGTGAGGCCCTGCTTTCTCTCTTCTTTCTGCTCTGGGGTCCTTGGCCTGAGAGCCCAGGGGAGGGGCCGCTTCTGCAGCTGGCTGGCCCCGAACTCCCAGCTCAGCCCAGCTGCTACTGAAGCTTCCAGAAGCTGCAGCTCCGCACCCCCTCCCCACCTCCTGAGCCAGGAGAGGCCTTTGCTGACCTGGGGGAGGGTGCTTTGGGGAGCGAGTGGGCACTCTTAGAAGGACTAGCACAGACAACCAGACAGATGGGTGGTAGAACAGATGGACAGAGACACCCACACATAGGCAAACGGAGAGAGACAGACAGATGGACCAGGACAGGGAGAGACGGACAGACAGAGGTGCTGGCAAAGAGAGGAGGAGTCAGAAAAATGGAAGGGCCTAGGGAGAGAAACAGAGACAGAGACTTGGAGACAGAGCAATCCAAGAAGGATGACCAGAAGACTGAGAAGGGAGGAGAGAGATGGAGGAGAGAGTGAGAGACAGGAAGAGATAAAGAAAGGGGAAACCCAGGCAGAGAGAAAGAGAGACTTGAGGCTACAAACCACAAACAGGGATTTGATGAGAATCTGGAAGGTGTTTTCTCCTGCTTCCCTCCCCAAACCCCCAGGCCAGCCAAGTCTCCATTCCTTCCACCCCCGGCTCAGTTTCCAGCTGCTAAAGAGGTCAGAGAGGAGAGAGAGTGAGAGAGAGAAGCAGCCCTGAGACCCTCTCCTCCCTGCTCTTTTTTTTTGTAGGGGTGGGAATTGCTAAGGACTGCTCTCCCAGCCCTGACCCCTACTCGCACATGTATTTACCTCTGAGCTCTTGGAAAGCAGCACCCAACACCACTCACTGGGTATATGTCTCTTTGTATAAATGCACCCCCATACTCACACCTGTCCACACAGGCCTTGCCTCACACACACATGCACACACACACATTTTGTAACACAAATCTCCACTCTCACTTATTTCGAATCTCAGAAACATAACTAGCGAACATGTACCTGTGCTTCATTACCCACACAGGCAGTGACACACAGGCCTCGCCGGGGCGGGGGGTCTCAGCACACAGTCACACTCTCATACATACTGTGGCAGTTATACCAGAGCAGAGAGAGGGGTCTTTCTCTGGAGATGGAGATCAGGATTCCCAGGGAGAGTGGCATCGGGGGTAGGGCCAGGGTAGGTATGGGCCCTCACTGTGACCCACCCGGCTGGCAGGGTTAGATGGCAGAGGGCCCTCAGTTGGTGGGAGCCCTCTTGGGAAGGTGCAGGGCTGGGCCTGGATACGGATAAATTGGCTAGTGGGTTGCGTGGTATGAAAGAGCTGAGAGTTGGTGAGGGGACATGTGTGCACGGATAAGCACGCACACATATGTACAGGTATAAGGAGTAGCAAGTGTCTATTATGGTGTGTGTGTGAGAAGACTGAGCGCAAGTGAGATGGAACATGGGTGTGACGGAGATCCAAGGTTTGTGGAGTATGTAGGTGTATGTGTGATAGCTACTTGTCAGGTATGTATGTAGGGACGCATGTATATGTGGTAGGTGTGTGTGACTGAATCTGGTTTTGCAGAGTGTGGGGTGTGTAATGGGTGTACGTATGTGTGAAGGTACAGAGCCCTGGGGATCAGCTGCATATGTGTGTGGGTGCAGTGTTATATGGATGTGAAGGTGTGTGTGGTATTAGTGTGTAAGGTGTAGGCAGTGTGCATATGTGAGGGGGTAGCTGCCTTTGTGAGGCTGTGAGCATGCAGCCTAGGTTGGAGGGCTGTTTTCCAAGGCCAGAATGCTGCTTGAACAGAGGCCATCAGCGCAAACACATGCGAAGGGGCTCCAAGGCTCACAGTTGGGCACTGACCCACACAGCCGCACAAGGACAGACAGACCCGCCCCTGTCCTCCCTCTTCCTCTCTCCTGGCGTCAGTGGTTTTCAAAGGAGCCTCCATGAGAACTGTTTGCTGTGTAGTTCCCCCCACTCCCAGCCAGTGCCTTTTCAAACAGTGATGCCCTCCAGGCAGCTTTATGGAGGCTCCTGCCTCGGCCATCTGAAGGCAGATGGGTGGGCTAGGATCCGCTGCCACCCCCTGGGAGCGAGGAGGTGGCTGCTCCTTGTGCCTGGGCACAGCCTGAAACAGATGGACTGCCTGTCTTGACACCCCTGCATGGGGTCTGGAGGTGGGCAGGCACCCCCCATAGAGGGGTTCTAGTGGGCAGCCCCCAGTTGGGCTCCTGAGCAAAGGCTAGGACTCTGCCCTTTATTTCCCCAGGGGGGCACCCCCCTACCCTGTAGTCCCATCACCTGTCTGGGCACAAGGACCCAACTATAGCCCCTACCACCTTCTAAATACATAAAACTGCTTCCTATATGCTTACAGCTCCAACACCCCTAAATACAAAACTTCCACCTACAAACACACAGCCCCAGTACTTCCACAAACACAACTACTCCACATACACCTTCCTGACATCCAAAAGCCCCAAATACACACACAGCCCCAGCATATCTGTAAACACACAATCACCACATGCCTACCCACATAGACATTTGCAACCCTAGTACTTAACCAACACCTACATTTTTATGACCCCCAATATACCCTGAAATACACACACACACACTCACACTCACACTCATACAGCTTCTACCACATTCTCAAACGTCAACTCCCTCTTCATCCCCAGTACCTCCCCAGATATACTCAGGACCCCGCTACAGCCCTCACACTTTCCACATATGCAGACACTCTGAGTCTCAGCACCTCACCAGGACACATACTCTCCCCCTACAGCCCCAGCACGCTCCCCACCTGCAGCCTAGCACCTCCCCCCCAAAATCAATCCAGCCCCCTACACCTTTCCAAACACACAACTACCCCCACACTCATGCACATAGGCACACTGCCTCAGCACTGACCCAAATGAGAACACCCCCTGTAGTCATGCCATTTACCCCAAACACATAGCTTCAGTTCTAGTATATATCTAAACAGATAACCTCTCCTCAGTTTCTTATACTTCCCCCACCCCACACACACACACCCAGACCTAACACCTCAAAAAGGCAGGCCTCTGTACATCCCAACAAGCTCTAGCTCCAGTATCCTCAGCCATCTGAGGGCCCAGGGACAGCCCCCACACCTTTCCAAACACCAGCCTGCACTTATACACACATACAGCCTCAGCTCAGTCACAGCCCTGCACCCATTCACCCCTTAGAGCTCGTGAGCAGCTAGCTCTTCCCTGCTCTCCCTGTACCCCCACCTCGCCCTGTCACATACCCCGCCTCAATTTGTCTGCAGCCCTCACTCCCACCATCACACATTCCAGCACACCCTTCTTCCCCAGCACTCTCAATCACAGCTCCCCAACCCACCTTGTTCTCCCCAGACCCCCTCCCCCAGACCCCCGCTCAGACAGCCTCAGCCTTGCACACACATACTTGCTCACTCTTGTGTGCTCTCTCTCTTTCCCTGCTGCCCAGTCCTCCCCCACTTTCCAGCGCCTCCTGTGCCTGGGGAGGCATCTCCACCCCCTTCAGTGCCCCAGGCCTTTCATTCCTGGATAGTGAGGCTGTTCATCTGGTTCAAAGCTGCCCCACCCAAGACCCTATGCTCCGGGCACCCTGGCCTGGGCTTTGGGGGTTTGGGGCCTCTTTGGGGGCTCTTGGCATCCACTCACCCTGGCTTCTCAACCAAGAACTCTGAGTACCCAGCTTTACCCAGGCTCTGGCATGTATGGGGGGCACAAGGGGATTTACCCCCAACCTGTACTTTCTCAGGTCCTTGCCAAATCCCCCTGCCTCCTTGGCTCCCCTGGGAGGGACATTGGGCCATGGGCTTCAGGGGAAGAGTTGGGAAGGTGCTGGCTCGATGTGCTCCCCACCCTGACCACCCCTCTCCCCAGAACCGAGCTTGAGGCTTGGTCTCCCTGGGAGTCAGTTCCGACAGTGAAGGTTACTTTACTAGATGCATGATTTTAAACGGAATCTCCACCATCTGTTCCACCCCCTAATTACAGATGCACAGAATCCGCCTCAGAGGGCAGCATGAGGGGAGTGATTTAGAGGCTGAGCTGCTTCTGCCCGCATTAGGGCTGGGGAGATTGGGAGGGGGGACTCTGGGTGTTGCGCACAGCCCCCCAATTCCATCTCTTTCACTGGAGCCCCTCGTGCCTTATCTCTTGCTTAGAGAAGGCTCCTAGAAAGGTTCCCCTGATCCCCAAGACATGAAAGATGAAGCAACTGCAATGCTGAGGGAGGGGTCCCTGAGACATCCCATGTCCCAGGCCCCAAGTCCTGGGATGCAGACTCCATTAGAGCCTTGAAAAATTCAGTGGATCGATCTCCTGCCTGCCTCTTGTGCCCTGGGGAGCCACAGGCGCTGGCCTGGCCCAGCTGTCTGCCCACTCCAGGGGCAGCAGGGATTGGTGAGGTAGGGAGGGGAGTCACAGTGAGGTGGGAACAACCAGGTTCTGGCAGCAGAGGACATAGGCAGGCATGCCAAGATCTACCAGGTGTATTTGCACACATATGCACGTTGGTGCAACTAGCATGCCTGACCCCAGCTTGAGCTATGATCTGTAGGGCCGGACCAGCACCAGGGGCCAGAGAGGTGAGCCAGGTCCTGGACCTCAGAGGGTTCTGAGGGATACTGGGCTACACCCTCAAAGAAGAATGGATCCTCCTTTGCCCCATGGGCACCAGGGACCTGGGCCCTAGCCTGCTTGGTGGTGGCAGTGGCTGGCACACTGCAGTAGACGCTGGAGCATTCACTGCGGGGAGAAAGGGGAGAAAGGGAGCGAGGTTGAGCTGGAGGAATTTTAAAGATTGCTGCAGGCAGGAGGGTCTCTGGAACCCTGTGGAGTGGGCAGTCATGCAGAAGTAATCCTATCGCAGCCTGCCTGGAGGAGTGGAGAGGACAGGCAGGGGGCGGGAGAGGAAGGAAGGGCTGGGCCCTGCCCCTCTCCCACCTCAGCCCCTGCCCCAGCCAGCTGTGGAAGGAGCCAGGGACCCTAGGGGCCTTCCTTGAGGAGGCACCTTGTCTTCTTCATTCCACTATGGCATGTGTCCCCTGGAGGGGCAGTGCTGCAGCTGTTGCTCAGCTGCGAGCTCTGGGTTTTATAAATAATGCAGCTCGGAGGTGGGGGCCAACTCAGCCCCCGGTCACCTTGGGTCACTCAGTGTGGTTTCTCCAGCTGGCAGCCCTCTGGCAGAGCCCCCTCCCTTCCAGCCTACTCTTCCTCTTTTGCTGTGTGAGCTTGGGCCAGAGGCCCAACCTCTCTGGGCTGGGCCAGGGGCAAAGGAGTGTGGAAGAACCCAGAAACCCCTGTCATTTGTCCCACCTCCTGGCCCTCACAGGTTAACTGGCAGCTGGCTCAGCGAATCCAGGCTGGAGAGGATTGGACTGCGCAACAGGGCCCTCACCCATTCCACCCCTCCATTTTGCAGATGGAGTAACCGAGTCCAAAGAGGGAAGGATAGCCAAGGCCAGCCAGCTGATGAACCCTTCCTTTCTGCCCCATTCTGCTGTCACTCAGGCTCTTCTCATCCTCAGCTCAGCTAAGAGCAGGGCCTTGGGGGGGGCAGGGCGGGGGATGTTTGGGAAAGTGGTTGTGGCTGAGAGGTTGCCATGGTGATGCTGCAGGATGCCGAGCTGAAGTGGGGGTCCTACAGGGTCTCTGGGGCCCCCAGCTCCACACCCCTGTGGTCTTCTCCTTCCCATCTCCTGCTCCCCACCCAGATGCCTGTCAGGCAGTTCTGGTGACAGGCCGGGTGGGTGACAGGTGGTGCAGGTGATGGGCTGGGTGGGTGATGAGCTGGGTGGGTGACAGGTGGTGCGGGTGCGAGGCAGGCAGGTGACAAGCTGGGTGGTGACGGGCCCTGCTGATGACAGGCAGGGGGTGTGGTTGGCGAGGATGCTGTCTCCTGGCTGGTGGCCTGTTGCAGCCCCCCACCCTCATGCGTGTGCACACACTTAGACTCTGGGCGCAGAGCTTGGGGCTAAGATACTAATGAGGCTTATTACGTGCGGAGGGGCAGGTGCCCAGGCTCACTAATGAGAGGCCTTTAACGAATAGGGAAGACAGCTGGGGGCTTTGAGGAATTTGGCTGGCCCTCCTGGGCTGAGGCCCTGGGGGTCCCGATCTGGCTTGAGAATGAGCCATCCTCCCCTTCCCCTGGCTACTTGGCTTTATGTTAGTACTACCCACAGTCGTGACAGCCACCATTGTGCAAGCACTTGCTACACTGTGCCCAGCCCTTACGTGCATTTTCTCATTTCAACTTAACATTTGTAGGGTGGGGCACTGTTACCCATTTTATAGATGAGCAATTTGAGGAAGAGAAGGCAAGGGACCTCACATTACAAATTTCTGGTGCAGCTGGGATTTTAATCCAGGTCTTTCTGTCCTTTCTCTTCTTAACCACCTGTAAAACTCAGGTCTTGGTGCAGACTCAGACCCTCTCAGGGCCTCACTCTTCCAGAAAATGGATGTATGGCTGAGGGGTAATCACCACAGGCTCTTCAGTTCTGACTTGGTTGCCTTCAGAGACTCCTCTAGGTAGCTGCTGAGGCCTCACCCCATCTGGCCCAGATTCTTTGTGACACCCCTGGACTGGAGAGAGGGCAGGGCTTAGTGCTGAAGGAGCTGAGCTGAAGAGGGGACACCTGGGATATCTGAGCCACTTCCTGCATCTTGCGGTGGGGTAGCTGAGGCCTGGAGAGGAGCAGCAACCGCCCAAGGTCACACACCTCGTGAGCTGTAGGGCCCCACAGGGATCCCAGGTCTCCTGGCCTGTTGAAAGGGCAGGGCTAGGTGTGGTACCAGGGCTGGGAGGGCACCTCCTCCTGGGCCCCACCTACCAGCCCAACTTCTTCCCTGGAGGTTGTGAGCCCTCTAGCTCCTGGGAGGGTGCAGGGGGTTGTTGGCTTCCTCTTTAGGGCCATGCCCCCTCCCCATTAATCTGAGCTCCTAGTGTCAGTTGAGCCCCTCCCTTTGGAACTCATTGGGGTGGAAACTCCCTGGCAACAGCTGATGGATGGGTTAGGGCCTTGACATTGGCCTGGGGCCACAGCATGACCCTGGAGGGACCAGGCTGGTGCTGGGGGGCTTGGAGGGGAATTTAAGGGAGAAGAATTAAGCTCATAAATCTTAGAACATCTCAGTTTTCCTCCTCCTCGACCTTAATCTCTTACCAAACCTGCTCTCCAGCTGTTCATCCAAGGCTGAGGTTGAGGGAGTCCACCTGCCCACTTTCCTCTCCCTCCAACTGATGTTTACCCCCTTCTGAAATTGCACCCTTATGGGGAAGAAAGAGTTCCAGCCACTGCTGTAGGGCAGGATAAAGACCTTGTGTGTCCAGACTACTGGTACTGGATTTGGCCTCTGATTCATAGTGTTAGGTAGGGCATAGGGCTTCAGTGCTTCCATTTCCTCAGCCTGGAGTTTGAAATCCTGTCTTGGTACCTGTCTGCTCAGTCAGAAGGAGCACTAAGAACGAGAGGGATTTCACAGCTGCAGGACACGTGGCCCTGCCCTCAGAAGCCCCAGTCTGAGAGAAGCTCAGCCCTGGCCTTGGGAGCCCTCAAACCCAGAGGTGAGGTCTAGAACCCAGGCTAGGCGTGTGCTGAGGTTTGGGCAGGGAGTGGGTGGTGCTGGGTGGCTGGACTGAAATGAAGCAAAGGCTGAGACTACAGGGAGGCCAGAGGAAGGGTGGTGGTTTGCCTGGGGGGCTAGGGAGCCATCTTTGGTTGGGAGGGGAAGCCTGGGAGGGTCTAGCTTTCCCATAGGCACAGAGGCAGCACTAGGCTAGAGTTCTGGGGCCCTCCTGGTTCCCCAGGGAACCTACTGCTGCCTGGCCCTGGGGACCCAGGCGTCCTGGTGGGTGAGGGCGGGTCTACAGCAGGCGCCCTGCCAAACCCTGCAGCCTGCTCACCAGGAATCTTGTTGCTGAGAGATGGAAAATCCCGGCTGGGCCTGCAGCTCATCCCTCCCCTCTGGGAGGAGGAGGGGCCCAGAGATTCCTTCCTGTACCCCCCTCCCTTATGGGGCAGGGCCCTCCTAGGCAGTGGGTGGGGCTGGGGGGCCGGGACAAGCCTCTAAGGCTTGGTCACATGTCCTGGAGCCCAGCCCAGCCTGCAGTGGGCACCCAGGCACTCAGAAGGCAGAATGGGCCTGGTACAGCAGAGCAGGGGTGGGGGTGGGGTGCTGAGGCCAGAAGGGGGCCTGGGTGGGAGCTTGTGCCTGGCCCTGGCCCCACTGGCTCCCCCAGGGTGGAGGGTGAAGAGTTGGTTCTCTCCTTGGACAGGAAGACGAATGATCCCATTATGGGAGCGTGATTTTATTCCACGTGTCACGGCGTCTGAGATTAACTTGCTCACCAGTCTGTGACAAACCCCTCACACCCTCACACTCGACACATACACACGCACAGGCACAGGCACAGAGACACACACATATCCCTGGTCTCACAAACATACATCCTGCAAACACAGATAAGCATTTTCATACTGTGGCTGGCATACGACAGTCTCATATACAGAGACGCAGCACATACTCACTCATACTTAGGTACACTGGGATCTAGACCCACAGCCTCGAAAGCACAACATTCCCTCACTCACGCTAAGGTTACATGGACCCACCGATACAAGTAGGCATTCCCAAGGAATACTTGTACCCCTCTTAGACACGCACGGATCAAGGACACACAGTGCCCCATAGACAGAGATACGCTTAGACACACACAGACCCAGACACAGTCATGCAGACAAGCACAGACCAACAGCTACATACACCGAGACAAAGGCCCAGATACATACAGAGACAAAGACAGGCACAGACACACGGCCAGCAATGCGCACACAAGCACAGGCGTGCACACCCGGACACAGACAAAGACAAATAAATGCCCAGAGGTTTTGCTGTGGACAGATGTAAGGCACACACACATCTGGGCTTCCTCCTCAACCTCCCTGCCTGGGGACATGGTAATATGGTGCCTGTGGCTCCAGGGAGAGAACTCTGGGGAATCTTTTGCTTGGTCATTGCTCCCCGCAGCCCCTAGGCCCAGGGCCAGCCCCCACCTCTGGCACCCGGCCCATGGCCAAAGCCATGGCAGCCACACCCTCAGTACATCCCTGACGTCTCTTACCTTACCTTTGCCACTGGACACACAGGCAAAAACCATCTCCTCCTGCTCATGCTCACGGCAGCCCCCACGCCCACACACACAGGAGTTTCTCACTCACATACTCTCAGATGTCCCCTTATTGTCTTTCTCGGTCATACTCCCCCCAACAGACATGTACAACTTCCAACACATATACATAGAGCCTTCATGACAAACACCTTCTCTCACACGGACCCACACACAAGTAGTACACACAGGCTCTCCTTCACATACACCCTTGTCTTCTCACACAGACCCCCGCATGCACACATACATGCCCTCCTTCACATACTTCCTCACCTTCTCTTTCCCAGACTAATTCACAAATGCAGCACACACACTCCCCCACATACATCCTCACTGCTTTCTCACATGTGTGCACGCACACACACATACTGAGAACCTCCCTCACACCATCGCTTCTTCTGTCTCTCACAAACACTCCCTCTGCCAAGAGTGTAGCTCTGCTAAAAGCAGCCCTGACAGGATTTGTCACTGCTCTCCACTGTGTCCTTGGCCTTTCTGGCCTCGGTCTCTTCCGTTTCACCTCTAGCGCTGCATACTGTGGCCTTGTCATCTCTCTGTTGAGCCAACAATTATATGTGGAACATTCATTTATTCATTCAACAAATGATGGAGAATTGGTTTTGTGTTAAGCATTGGAGATACCGCAGTGACTCAGGTCCTTCCCTCATAGAGCTCTCAATTTTGTGACTGGTTTGTTGCTTGTCTTGTCTGACTAGATTATAAGGTAACCTTTGATTATTGGATGTTGAGGAATATGTAGGGATTCACAAGAGGAAAAATATGGGAAGGGTGTTCTAGGCACAGGGAACAGCATATGTAAAGATTAGAAGTGAATCAAACTATTATACATTAAGAAAATGGGGTGATGTTCAGAGACTAGAAGGGAAGCTGCAAAGAGAGCATAAGCCAGATGCCACAGACCTTAGATGCCATGCTCAGAGGTTTGGATTTTGTCCAGTGGGCCGCAAGGAGTCATGGGAAGTCTTTAGTGACAGGACAGGGTGGGGAGAGATTGGAGGCAGGGAGGCTAGTTGAGAGGCTTGAGTAGTACAGGTGGGAGATGGTAGCGGTCTGACCTGGAAGAGGCAGGTAGGATGGAGAGTAGAATCATTTAAAATCAAGGACCAGAGGAATTCCAGTTCCAGAGCTGTGCCCCCAGAAAGTCACACAGAGTCTTTGAGCTGGGTCCATCATGTGAAGATGGGATAGTGCAGGAGCTGTGCTTATGGTAAATGCTTAATAAGTGATAGCCATGTTGTCAGTTATCAGTAGGACACGGGGGACATCAGATGAGATTTACTGAGCACCTACTGAGTGCTGGGTACTATGGCAGGTGCTAGCTAGGTCCAGAGCCGTGGCATTTGTGGCTTCGGGAAGCTCAAGTACCTGTTAACCACAGCTCACTTAGACAGCGTAGGAATGGAGGCAAAGCACCCTGGGAGGTTAAAGGAGGATGAGGCAGCACCTGTCAGGGATCTAGGTGGCTCACAGAAAAGCAGGCATTGAACTGGAATCCAAAGAGGCTAGTCTAACTTGGGCAGGCAGAGGCTGGGCAAGGAGCTTCAGATAGAGGGAACTCTGTGAACAGGAGTCCGAGGGCAAGTCGAGAAGTCTTGTAGGGGATACAAGAAAGGGGGGGTTGTGGGATGGGATCATGGAGGTGAGGTCTTGGTGGCCAGGCTGGGAGGGAGGTCGGCGTGGAGCTGAGCTGTACTCTAAAAGTCCCATGTTTTGGTAGTGACATGGAATGTGCCCATTAGAGATTCTGCTCCAGGTTCTGCCACTAAGCCACTGTATGCTGGCAAACAAATGTCTTGCCCTCCTTGGCCTCAGTTTTCCCATTTGTGCAATGAGGCAGTCAGTCTTGTATAGATGGAAATTGGGTAGCACGTCCTAGGGACTGGTCTAGCTGACTTTGTTGGGCATCTTCTGGCCTGGGATTTGGGGCCTCAGCAGTACTTTCTTTCTGAGAATTCTGAGGAAGAGAAAGGAGCAAAGAGAGGGATTCCCCAGAGACAGATTTTGGGTGCTCCAAATAAGGGACCAAGAACTCAGCATAGAAGGGAGGGGTCTTTGCCAGGATCTGATTCCAAGCCCCGGAGGGGACCCAGAAGAGAAAGCAAAGGCCCCTCTTCCCTCCTACCCAGACCCGTGTTGGTAGATGTGGGCCATGTACTCTCCTGGCCCAAAGGGTGTCAGGACCCTTCCTGCCCACTGACCCGGGAACAGGGTTGGGTTCAGGAATGCGACTCAGGACTTGGAGTCCCCTGGGGTAAGGAGTCAGGAGGCCAATCATGGGGTGGCAGAGCCAGGCGAACGCCCATAGGAAGCTGGGCTCTGCCACTGATATTTAGGGTTGCCAGGAGTTGTGGTATAAGGCAGGTTCTAGTGACCTCCCAGCTGCCCTGGATCCTGGCTGCAAGGAGCCCTTTAAGCATCTCACCTGTGAGGTGGGGCTGGTAGAGAATTAATTTCCTGTGCTATTTTAATTTTGCTGTATTTAATTTGCTGTTTATTTTAATTAATTAACGACGGGTAATGGTCTATGGTAGCTTGCTGCCGCTGGCTCCTCTTTCTTTCTGGAGGGGTGGAAGGCCAATCCAGGTAATTGCTGAGTTAGCTGTGGAGGAGATGGAAGGCCTTGGGGTCATGCCTCTTCCCCTTTACCCCTCTCAACCGAGGAGTCTTCTCTACCCTCCCTAGTTCTCTTCCAAAGGGGCCCTCTCTTCCCCCATCAATACTCCTCCCTCTTATTCCTATCTTCCCTGCCTCCCTCTGCTTCAGGGCCTCAGATGTAGTTACTTGGTGAAGAGAGGCCTAACGTAAGCCCCTGCCTACCCACTAGTAATCAGTATTTTAATGTCAGTTAAAGAACAGGGAGCTTGGCTTGCAACCCAGCTATTGCTTAGGGGCTGTTGGAGGGACTTTTAAAGTGGGGGTCAGTTTTAATGGCAGCCCCCTTCCTCACCCCAGTGCGTAAACAACACACCCATCTGTGTTGTCAGGTCTTTGAGACCATGGCCAGGCACCTGTGAACACATCCATGGACACGATTTCAGTTATTAATCTTTAGAACAGACATACAGGATAGATTATCCCCACTGTACAAATGAGAAAGTGAAGCTCAGAGAGGCTAAGTGACGTGTCCAAGGTCACATTGCAAGAAGAGAAGCAGGGCTTGACTTCTGGCTATAATCTGTATGGAATGAGTTAACAGAGGGGAAAGGAAGTGGCTTGGGGATTAGGGAAGAGGGATTAGGTGGAAAGACTGATGGGGACAGGAAATGGGGTCCTCTGGCTCTGGAGGATGTGGGGGGAGGAGTGGGCCCCTGCCACATGGGGCTTTCCCACAAGGAGGTGTGAGGTCTCTGCCACCTGTTTCCATTTCCCTGTGTGTCTTCAGTTGTCTGTTTGGAACTAAGGCTTGCTTTGTCACTTGCACTGTACCCTACGAGGGGAACCTTTCTGTGGCTAGGTGGAACCCGACTTTGATTTATTTAACAAACACTTACATAGCATTTACCATGTCCCAGATAATCATCTAAATTTATAAAGAGATATTCATTTAATCATCATAGCAGCGCTGTTATTATTATCCTTATTTTGCATATTGGAATATTGAGGCTTAGGTTAAGCCTTGTGACTTGCCCAAGGTCACACAGCCAGTACCTGGTGGAGCCAGCCTTTGAACTTGAAGCACTGGGATTCAGAGTCCTTGTTCTGAAATACCAGGCTATCCTGCCTCCTTAGTACTCTAAGTGGGAGATAGGATCTCTGGGTTCATGGGAGATATGATATCTTTGGGGGGGAGCCTTCTGTCAGGTTGAAGGGGAGCTCCAGCTCTGCCTCCACCAACTCCAAATCTGATTGGGCAGACACAGCCTACAAATCAAGATCTGCTTTGTAGGGGGAGCAGATGAATTTCAGGGTATGCCTGGCTGAGAGGCACAGATTAGCAGTTAGGAAGCCTCTGTGGAGCATGGCCTATGTTGCTACAGAGCTGGGCTGGGGTGGGGGGTGGACATGGAATGGTTGGCCTCAGACCATGCCCACTGAGAGCTTGCTGTCTAACTGAAAAAAAAAAAAAAAACAAGGCAAATGTGTGTGAACAGTTATCAACAATTGTATAAGAGTGGGAGAAAAACATCACAAAACATGGTGCAGTTCAAAGAGTTTGGGCTTTGAATCCTGTGTGACCTAGTTACTTGACTCTTCTCTGAGCCTCAGTTTCTTCATCTGTCAAGGGGAAATAATGTGACACTGACTCCATAGGGTTTTGTGGAGCTCCAGTAAGATAAAATGCGAAGGGTTTGAGCTCTGGATCAGGGGCTCAGAGAGCATCCATTCAGAAGCTAAGGTCCAACCTCTGGAGAAAGAAAGGGTTTTGCTCTGGGTGTTGGCATTGGAGCAGAGCCACATGGCAATAATGAAGATGAGGAGGCCAGTGAGAGTCTCAGCTTTAGAGTCAGACTGCTTGGGTTTAAATCTTAACCATAAAAAAAAAAAAAAAAAAAGCCTTAACCATGACAAGTCAATTACCCTCTCTGGGCCTTGATTTCCTGGTCTGTAAAATGGGTGTGATAATAGTGCCCCTCCACATAGGATGTTGTAAGGATTCAACTAGTTGGTTCACTTATTCAGTAAGCAATATTGAGCACCTGCTGGGTGCCAGACATGTTTCTACTGGCTGTAGATAATAAGTGGTCGATACCTGTTAGCATTCTTATTGTCGTAAGTTATATTCTGGAGGAGAGGGCTGTTCAGGGAGAAGGAAGAGAGGAGGCTGAAGCTTTAGAATGAGTATGAGCAACACGATAAAATGCCATAGAAGAAATAACAGGCTGATATTTTTTGAGTGCTCACTATGTGCCAGGCACATCAGGTGCTTGTACTATCCACATTTTGCAGATACAAAATAGATTCAGAGAGGTATAGTGACACACCTAAAGAAACACAGCTAGTAGGGGATGTAGCTGAAATTTGAGAGACTCAAAAACCAAGGCTTTTAGTGACAGAGCTTTTTAAACTTGATAAGAGGTGGCATAGGGTGGGAGCAGTGATCCAGCAGAGGAAGGAGGGAGAGACCTGGCCAGGAGGACAGAGGAGGGCAAGACATTCAAATTCAGGAAACAAAGAGGGAATGGACCAAGTCGGCATATGCTCTCCCAGTGGGTTTTCCCAGCAGTAAACAAGGCATGAGCTCAGGGAAGGGAGCGAGTGAAGACTTGGAGGCAAGGCTTCTTGAAGAGGTAGGTCTTGAGAAATAGGCAGAGTCGAAAGAGATGGAGTCAGTGCATTCCAGGCAGAGCACACAGCATCAGCAAAGGCCCTGAGGTAAGAATGAGCAGCGTGGCTTTGGGCTGAGAAGTGGGAAGAAATGGCTGAGAGGTCAGAATGAGGGTTGGGAGGGCTAGTGGCCTCAGGTGCGTAGGGAGAGTAACAGCCCCAAGAAGATAGGGAGGGGGACAGATTCAAGAGGCTTAGCTAATGTAGAAATAGATATAACCCCCCCATCTGGACAGGGAATAGATCATAGTGAATAAGAGGGCAGGCCCTGGAGTCAAATTCTAACCAGGTTGCTCCCTACCCTGTGATCATGATAAGCCACTCGAGGTCTCATTTTCAAAATGAAGGGTAATGAGAGTACCTGTCTCCTAAGAAAAGATGATCTCTGAGGGGTGCTTAGCACAGTGCCTGGCACATAGTAAGCACTTGATTCATTCATTCATTCCTCAACTACCAAATGCACACTTGGTGTCAGGCACTTTTCTAGGGCCCACATCTGAGAACAAAGTAAATAAAAATCCTTGCCCTCAAGGAGCTTATATTTAGAAGGCAAAATAGAAAGTTAATAAAAAAATAAGTAAATTCTATGGTTTGTTAATGCTGATAAGTGCCAAAGAGGAAAATGAAACAGAGAAAGGGCTTAAGGAGTACCAAGGTTGCAGGGTTGTTGCAGTTTAAAAAAAAAAAAACAAAAAAACTTGCAGAAGCTAATGTTGGTATTATTTGTATAGCAGGTTTTATTTTTAAAAAGTACCTTCCAGTTTATGAGGCATTTATCCTTCGTGAGAATCAAATGAGGCATAGGTATTGTTGTCCCCATTTTATAGATGAGGACGTTGAGATTCAAAGAGAAAAATCTGACCCAGGAGTCATGACTAAGGGTAGTGCTATACCAACTGACTCTCTATGATGAAAGTAGTGTTCCTGAAAGTCTAGGGGACAGGAGAGACAGGTTAACCCAAAAGCATATGGGCAGTGGCTAAGGTGGGTCAATGTTGAGGGTTGGAGCTGGGCTGGAGAGCAGGGGCAGAGGCTTGCTTCCAGGAACCGGAGCTTCAGTCAGCATACCCCAGCAGGGCCTGATCTAGGCGAGCTCAGAGAGTGGCTGGACCCAGGGGCAACCCTAAGGGCAGAGCGGGGGCAGCAGCCTAGGCTTGAGACACTGTGTGATTGAGCAAAGGGGCAGAATCTGTCCAGAACTGAGTGAGTGTGTGGGTGGTGTGGAGACTGGGGATAGGGAGAGAGGAGAGGAAGAAGTTAGCTCCACTGACCAGACAAGAGGGAACAGCGAGGAGATTGGTGGGGGCCAGAGCTTGTTGTAAAGGCTCTTGAATGTCAGGCTAAAGACCTCAGCCTTGATGTTGTCATCAGCAGTAGGGAGCAGGAACACAGTGTCATGAGAATGAGATTTGAGGAAGACGAATCTGACACTGGGTGGAAGAGATTCAGTGGAGGCATTTGGAGATGGGGAACCGACTAGGGGGCTGTCATAGCTGAGCAGGTGAGAAATGATGAAGTCAGATTGTAGAGCTTGACCTAGTGGAAGAGAGTGGGACCTGGGAGACGATAATCCTGAGTGCTAGCCTCGGGCCTGCCTCTTATTTTCTGAGGCTTAGTCCTTTCTCCTCTGTGTGCCTCTGTTTCCTCATTTGGATTGAACTAAAGCTCCCTCTTTTTTTTTTTTTCTTTCACTATTTGGGCTAAGGATCCATCTTGAGAAGATCCATTTTGATGAGAGCCATGGCCTTCTCTTCAGAAAAATACAAAAACAAGTTTTGGTTAAAATATTATGAGGTTTACAAATCTGCCAAAGTCCATGGAACCAAGCTAGATGATCAATAGTAATAAAAATAGCAGCTAGTATTATATGCTTATTATGGGTCATGTGCTGGGCAAAGTGACATACATCATGACCTTATTCAGTCTGTACAACAATCCTATAAGGTAGGTACCATTATTATTCTGTTTTACAGATGAGGAAACTGAGGAAGCCTAGGGAGATGGAAGGTTAAGGCTAGGAATTTTAGGATAGGGGAAGGAGGAATGGCAGGGAAGGGGCAGATGTGGGAGGATTTTCAGGGAAAGTCATGGAGAAGCAGAGCTAGAGGTAAATTGTGGGAAAGGGGGACAGTGGTGTCACTCAGTCCTGAGGTGATAGGCATCAGGCAAGGTTGGAGGTGAAGAGTCATTTGGAACCCTCTGGTCTAGCTTCCTAAGGGGTTGGTTATCTGTCCCACATGACTCCCAGCTAAGTGACCTACTCAGGAGCCTCCTGGGAAGGGGTGGAGTATGGGGCTACTCTGTCTTCTTGGCCTAATAGGGTTCTGCACCCTTGGCAGGAAAGGAATTACTCCTGACTCTTTGACTCGACCTTCAGTTTTGTCTCTGGATTCTACCCTTCCTCCTTCTTCCCAAGGCCATTGAGTAGAGCCAGTGGGCATTGATCTCTTTAGGGGAGTTCAGAAGTGGAGACACCTTTTCTATCTCAGAGAAGAGAACTGGGGCCCATCCCCTGAGATCAGAACAGAATCTGGAACCCAAGCAGCATGGGGTCCATGTTCAGCTCTAGTTTACATCCTGGTCATCATTATCATCTTGCAGAAGGTGATCTAGATTTGACTAGCTATAGTCTCAGGCTGGAATCTAGATTTATTGTGGGTTGGACTAGTTGGTCCTTTAGAACAGGTCGGCAAATTTTTTGTAGAGTCAGTGAAAATTTTAGACTTTGTAGACCATTTGATTGCTGTCATGAGTACTCAAACTTTGTCATCATGCCTTGAAAGCAGTCATAGACAATGTGTAAAGAAATAAGCATGGCTGTATTCCAATTAAACTTGAAGTATAAAAACAGACGGGGTGGATTCAGCCCTTGGGCCATAATTTGCTAACCCCTGATCTAGAACCTCTCCTGAGGATATCCAGATCTTACATCTTACTAGACAGTGCTCTGTAAGTAAACAAGGCTGGGGTGTCAGACTTGGTGACATGGAAGGTATTCCAGATCCCACACTCTTTCTGGGATCTGGATATGGGGAATTGTTGAACGAGAAATGTACTAGACAGTGGTTTAAAGCAGACTAAACCATAATCTCTGGCTGAGCCTAAATTCACAGAAGGCTGGGGTAGGGTGTTGAGATTTAGACCCACACATAGGCTATGAGGTCTGGATATGGGGAAGTTGATGAGCTAAAGCCACACAGATATTGCTCTAGAGCAGGCAAAGTCTTGGTCCTAAGCCAGAGCACCAATTGATCTAGAACAGCACTTACCAATAGAAATGTAATGGGAGCCACATGTGTAATCTAAATTTTCTAGTACCTACGTTAAACAAAATAAAAAGAAATAAGTGAATTAATGTTAATAATATATCTTATCTAACTCAATATATTTTAATTATTTCAATATATAATCATAAAAATTATTGAGTTACATGTTTTTCATATTTAGGCTTCAAAATCTGGTGTATATTTTATACTTAAGGCACATCCCAATTCCAACTAGCTACATTTCCAGTGTCGAATAGTTAGTTTCTACCAAATTGGGCAGCACAGGTTTAGAAGCAGGCATTTCTTTGAGACCAGGATCCAGAGGCGTCATGAGCCAGAATGATCTGGAATAAATAGGGTTGAACACATCAGAGGTTATACTTTAGTCGACTTGAACTGGGTATAGACTGACTCACCCTGTGAGAGCATCTAGGCTCTGGGTTGGGAGGTGGGGAGGGAGGGTCCCTCCTTTGGAGTTCTGACCAACTGGCCTCCAACTCCTCCCTGCTTCATCGCAATGTCACCTCTTACTCTGAAGTGTAGTCTGGCCTGGCAGGTGGGGTTGGGGCAGGGTAGCAGCTGGACCCTTGAGGGAGCAGGAGCTCCACCCCTCCAAGCCAGCTGCTGCCAGCCTTCCTGGACTGACTCTGTGGAAACAGGGGGCCCAGAGACAGAAATAAACTGCCAGGTTTCCGGGGAGGAGTGGGGGACCTGCCAACCTTTGTGCTTCCTTGCTTGGAGGAATGGGGGTGGGGGCAGGAAACAACTCCAGGCCTTGTCCAAGGCTGTTACCCCTGCATGCTATCTTCCTTCACCCCCAGATGTCCCCACCCACATGGCTGAGGCTTGGCTAAGTCTAGAATTTGGTGGATTAGTGAATCCAGGGGGGCCCAGGAATCTGGGTCTGACCCTTGGGAGCAGAGGGTGATCTCCAGAGCCCTAGATACAGTTTGGTGCCCAGGAGGATAGTGTCTGTGTGCCCATTTCTAGAATCCTATCTTGGGGGTCCTCACTTGCTGCTCGAGAACAGGAGCTGAACAGATTCAGAAGGGTGCAGCGGGGCATTGGACTAAGTAGGAGTTGGAAGATCTTTGTTGGATGTTCTGTCACTAACTGGGCGAAGGCAGCTTTGAGCAAGTCACACTTTGAGCCGTTTCTTCCTCTATAAAAAGGGGGCAGTGTTTGTCCCGCTTTTCTCAGGGCACTATGGTTCAGTGGTTAACTCAGACTCTGGAGCCAGAGTTTATCTGACTCTGACATCGTGTGACCTTTGACAGGTAACTTAACCTTCCTGAGCCTGTTACCTCATCGACAAAAAGGGATTATTACCTATTTTATAGGAGTCTTATAATTCAAGTGCTCAATGGTGGCACTTGGATAGTCACTAAGCTCAAAAGGATTGTAAATGAAAATGCTTTATTCAAATATAAGGGAGTCTTCCCCTAGAAAGAGTCCTCTCAGACCCCCTCATTTTATAAATGGAAGGCCCCATAAAAAGAAGGTGTTTTGCCCAAGGAGAGGCACACAGCAAGCAAAACCTTTATTTGGAACCCACCATGTAAAGCCAGGTGGCTCATTCCCAATTTACAGGTAAGGAAATCGAGGCCGGTGATTGGCCACTGGTGCACCATGGCGCTATCCAGTGAGGCCTGAGTGCGTCGCTGGGGAGGGAGTGCCCTGGCCGCCTGTGCTCCTCGGAGGAGGGGCGCGCAGGTAGCGGGCGCCCTGGAGCCGCAGCCGGAGCCAGGCGCGCTATTAATAATCCGCCCGCCGGGCCTCCGCCGAGAGCGCAGGTCCGGACCGTCGCCGGACGCCTCCCGGGCCTGGGCCGGAGCCCGAGCCCGAGCCGGGTCGCGACGTCCCCCAATTCGCCCCGCCACGTGACTCCACCCCCCAATCCGCGGGCAGCCGAGAGCCCGGGCTGGCGGGCCCGCGGCCAGGAAAAAGCCGAAAACACCGAGGCTGGGCCGCTTCACTCCCGCTCAAAATAGCCCGCGGCCGGGGCTGCCACGCATTCCGCCGGGCCCGGGGCGCGGGAAGGGGCGGCCAGTCGGGCCCCCGCCCGGCCCGACGTGGCTGCCCGGCCAGGGTAGAAGGGGGGGCGAGGGCGGGCCGCGCGGCCGGCCGGCATGTGGCTCTCCTTCGGGGAGCCTGGGGAGCCTTGGCAGCCCGGACTGCGCGCTGCGCCGGGATGATGGAGAGCTTCTGGAATTTCCTGCAGCTGGAGAGCGCGGCCGGCCCGGGCAGCGGGCTGAGCGCGCGGCTCGTGAAGGGGTGCCTCACAGCCCGACCCTAGGGGGCGCCTCGGCCTCGAGGGTTGTGGGGGGAGATCTTCTTACCCGCCCCCAGACTGCGGGAGAGGAGGCAGCACACCTCCCCTCCCCCGCCACTCTTTTCGGGTCTGGCGGGGGTCCAGTCCCGCCCTCCCGGCCTGGGCGTCGGAGAGGGGCCAGGTGCAGGCGACGCCCCTCCCCCAGCCGCCTGGTTTCCCTCTTGCCCGTCACCTCCTCCAGGAGTCAGAAGCTCGGCCGCCTCATTTGGGAGGGGGGTGGGGGTGGCAGGGATCAGGGTGCAGCGCAGACCTGCCAGGTAGCCGGAGACGCGGCGGCGGGAAAAGTCGGGGGCGGACCGTTCGGGCCGAGAACGGCTGGGCCAACGGACCAGAGAGCCTTCTGCTCCAGCAAGAGGCCTCTCAGGGCTTCTGTGAGGGAGGCAAGGCAGTCTTCTCCCAACAATCCCTCACGCCCCCCCCCCCACCTCCGCAACTGCTGAGCTGGTAGGGGGCGGACGTGACGGAAAAACCCTGGACAATTTTTCTGGACGGCGGCTACAGCTTTCTTTGGGGGTGGCTCGGCACCTTGCAGATCCCGAAGTCCAGAAAAGGGCATGCGGGAGGGAGGGGGCTTCCTTTTACAGGAGCCCTGAGATCCAGGGGAGTAGGTAAGTGACCTCTCAGGGCGCTCTCTTGGCACTGTGGGTTGGGGGAGGGAAAGAGGTCTACTCTGCCCTTTGTGGGGGAGGGGAAGGGACGCTTGCCTACAACTTTGCTAGTTCCAGTACCATTTGGTGCTCTGCAAACGGATGAGCCGTTTGGCAATTCTGCAGGCACCTCCCCCTCCTGGGATGGCCCTTGCCAATGGTCTCTGTTCAGTCTCATTTCCTGCCCCAACCCAGCACACCCTCACCATGTTATACAAAAGCAGTGGGGATAGATACAGTTAGAATCCCTTCTCTGCCACTCCCTGGCTGTGTGACCTTGAGCAAGTCCCTTCACTCCGTAGTCCCTCTGCTCATCTGAAAAAACTAGATAATAGTAGGTAGGCCATGGCTTTGTTGCCGGGCTTAAAGTTGCACAAGTAAAGCAATTAGCACAAAGAAATAAAGTGCACCTGTGTAACATAGCCCCATTCAAAGTAATCAAAGTATCTGAATCCCCTTCCTCTCCTGTAAAAGTTGGCTTCCCAAGGTAAGTAGTGCCTCATTCAGGCTGGGAGGATTGAAAGACGTTTTTATTGAGTGTTCATTTATTCATTAAACACATTTAATGTAGTTCTCGGCTAGCTTCAGACTTGGGGAGAGACTTCTGAATTTGTGCTGGGGACAAAGACTGGTCACTATGCTATGTTAAAGCTGAAAGGGCCTTTTGAAATCCTGCTAAGCTAGCTCTTAGTACAGATGGGGAAACTGAGGCCCAGTGAGGGGGCCGGGTCCCCTCATAATGATCCTTCTGTTCTAGTGGGGGAGTGGGGTGGCTGGCAGAGAGCTCTGGGCTGGGGGAAGTTGGAGCAGCCCCTGGCCCCACTCCCTGGGGCATGGTCCAGGCTGGCTGAGAGGCTGATGGAATTCCACTTCCTCTCTCTCCCATCTCCATGCTGACCTTTCACTCCACCACTATTGGAGTGGGTGGGGGTGGAACCCAGACACCCAGATTCAAATTCTGATGCCTGTTGGCTCCCCCTCAGCCCAGGATGTTGGGCCTGGGCCTGTGTCAACTCCCACCCTTCCCTCCCTCTCCCCCACCCCCAGTTCTCCCTGTTTCCTGTTGGATTGGCCTTCCTTGTGTAGGAACTGGTGGAAGGAACTCAAGGCTCCATTTGTTGTCTATGTGAACTTGAGCAAACTACCCCACCTCTGTGAGCCTCAATTTGTTTTTCTGCAAAATGGAGTTGAATAAAAACTTCCTAGTAGAAAATCTCTTTCACAAGCATCACCAAGGCATTCTTGGTAGAGAACTATTTAAATAATAAAAGGCAGAGATCCCCTAGAATTTATATTCTGGGGCCCTGTGATAGGAAGTGGAGTAAGGATAAGTATCCACCAGATCATTTTGGCAAAGTTCAGATTTGAGACAGTTTATGTGGCCCAGATTCCAGGGCTTCCAGGTGCCCATGTCTCTGAATGCACTACTGGGCAGTTCTCAAACTCTTTAGGACTGCAGACTCCCTCCTCCCTCTCCAGCTAATCCAATCCCACTTCCCCCTGACCATACCCCCCTTCACAGTTTGTCTTCAACCCATAAAGGGCTATCACAGAGGGGCGAGAAGCAGCAGTTGGGCTGTGTGACTTTGGGCAGTCTGCTTCCCCTCTGTTTCCTCCTGCATAGAGGAGGAGACTGGATTAGTGACTCCCTAAGGCACCTTCCAGCTCTGACAGGCTCTGAGCCTGTGTTGACTGATGTATCCTAGGAGATAGGAGCACACAGAATGGAGTCAGCTGGGAGATTCCTGTTGAGGTATCCTGCCCCCCCGCCCCCCAAGGCTGGAGTGCCTCCTTTCCAGGACACACCCTTCAGGGACACTGGCTGAGATTGTGGTGGGTGAAGGGAGCATGTCACTCAAGTGAGTGGTACTGCTGATTTCCAGGGTCCCTTTTGTCAGTAGCAAGGCCTGTGCCTAAGAACAAGAGCTTGTTTCAGGCGGGGCTGTGAGACTTCTAGGGGAAGGGAATGTGTGTGTCAGTGACCAGTCAGCCTCCAGGGAATTGGGGGTGTGGTGCACGAGGCATCGAGTTTGTGGGATGGTATGTCCAGAAGAGTGGTTGCAGGGACAGTGATAATTGGGGTGTGTACATGACAGGGAAGCTGGCATTGAGAGGGAGAAAGAAACAGATGAACCAGAGAACCAGGCTCTGAGTTAGAGCAGGTTGTGTGGGGAGGCTTCTGCCTTATGGGAAAGTGGTAGAAGATTCAGCACAGTCGGACGGGACAGTGCAGTCTTGCCTGTGCCTAGATTTTACTGCTTGTTCATCATAGGTGTTGAGCTGAGCTGCACTGTTCTGAATTGCAGTTGTCATGTTCTTTGTGGAGGTATCTGTGTCGGGATGTCAGGGTTTTCTGAACAGTGAATGGCTGTTTGGGGTGCATGTGTCTGTACAGGATGGTATTGTAAGGCAGTGGGCAGCTTCTGTCCATTTGGGGTGCTTATTGTCTTGTGGGCATCAATTCTGGCTGTTAGGAAGCCTTGGACTATATTGGGGGCATGTTGGGTTGTACAGGAGGATGTTTTCAGGCCGTGAGCAAATCCTTGCCATGTTTTGGGTGCTTCTTCCCCCTCCATATCTTATACACTGGGAGGAAGGTCTCCTGGCTTAATCAGTCCCTCTGCAGGTAGGCAAGCAGGCAGCACAAGCCTGTTCACACACTCACAGTAATTTTACCACAGTGCCTAAGTCAGGAACAGGCGTGAATTGACCTTTTAACCCCTTCCCCACCACGGGATTAGACTGTTTCCTGTTCAATCTCCTCCAGAACCAGTTCCATCCCGCCTGCCCCCCCCCCCACACACACACCAAGGAGAGGATAAGCAACCCCTCATCTTTTTTCTTCCCCCTACCCTGTCAAACCTTTGCGGGGGGGGGGGGGGCGCTGAGGGCCCGGCTGGTGCAGGGTCTGGCAGGAGCTGAGGGCCCAGGCGGGAGTGATAAATATTGAAGAGGAGGGATTTCGGTGTGGGCTGGAGCAGCTGCAGTGGTTCGAGTGTCACACTATCTCTCCCCAGGTTTACTGACCCATTTCCATTCACGCGGCTGCTGGTTTCCTAGCAACGGCAACAGTCCCCCCAGAACAGGCGGAGTGTGTGTCTGCCATTAGCGACTGCCGCAACTGTGTCAAGGTTACCCCGCTCCCTGCAAACCCACCCCGGCGGGTTTGTTTTCTGCCAGCGCCTGGCACACACCGTGCCAGCCAGGGAGGGGGAGGGGAGGGGGCCGGGGGCCAGCCCAGCGGCTTGGGTGGGGGTGGGGGAACCGAGGAAGAGCTGTAGTTCCTGGTCCAGTGGGAGCCAACTTGGACTGAGGCCGAAGCAGGCCCCCCTCCCTTGGCTGGTGGAATTCCTGAGCCCGAGGGGAGCAGGGGGCGGGGCTGTCCCTCAGCCCTGACCCCCGAGATTCCACAGCCTGGGGGGAGGGGTGTGGGCTGAGGGGCCTCTGGGAAGCCTGCCCGATCTGACCCCACCTGGCTTGTTCTGCTTCTGCCCTGGCTTCCTCCCACTTCTGCGCAGCTCCGTGCTCTTTCTGCTCCCAGCTCTTTGTCCCAGTCTCTGCCTGTCTCCCCCAACAGACTCCCCAGGGCAGGGTTGTATTTCTCCCATCAGACTAGGGGCTCCTGAGGTTGGGGTTCATGATGCCTCCTTTCCTTCTCTCCTCAGCACCACCTCATGACTTTTTCCAAATGTCATGGGAAATGAGATTAAACAGTTGGGGTGGTAAAGTCTAATTTTTCTTAATAGGGACAAGTCGGGGATATTGTCACCTCTCATTCTCCTCTACCTGGCAGCACTCCTATAGGAGTGGCCATTGGAAGTAGAGTACCCCTCTTTTTCACCCTGAAAGCCTGGCTGCAAAGGGTTAAAACTGGTCCCCCTCCCCTCACTTTGCCTTGGTATGTGAGCTCCCCCCGGCTAGGGGGATGGGATGATGGGGGGGGCTCTGTTGCCTTATAGCCACTCTTGTGGTCAGCTCAGACCTGACCAGTCACATTCCTGCCCAGGAGGGCTGGAGCTTGAGGTAGAGGGGCAGGGGCTTAGAGAGGGCTGGGTTTGTAGGAATGGAAGGGCGGGCGTGGGGGGGGGGTTGTACCAAGAAGCTAGGGCTAGGGGCTGCTGGGCACTTTGAAGTATTGTGCAATATAAACCTCAGGAAATCTGAATCTACCTCCTATTCCTTTGGGCCTCAGTCTCCCTGTCTTTCCTCCCAGTTTTCACCCTTCAGAATGTTCCCATGGTCTACATAGTTGTGATACAGATACAGACCTGGTCCCAATTCTAAACAAAGAGTGTGATAGAAGCAGTTTCTGACATGCAGGGCAGCACAGAGGCTTGTGGGTAACCTCCAGTGTGACTTTCTGGTGCTTGGAGGAGGTCGGCTGGGTTTTTGGCTGGGTGAGATCTAGGGTACAGAGCAGGCTGTGCTAGACAGTAGAAGGAGACCTGGGCGGTGACCCAGGAAGCCTGGTTCCCTGCCCAGCCCTGTGCCTGACTCATGGCCTCAGTCTCCCCATCTGAGGAGCTTAGGCCAGTGGTCTCTAAAAGCCCTCCTGTCCTGTTAAGGTAGTGATTCTGGGTGAGGGATGAGTGGGGGGCAATAGTCCAGGGCTATGGGAAGCTGCCAGCTCAAGGGGGAGTTTGCAACGTGATCCCAGAGCGAAAATAGCCCAGGTCATTTTCAGCTGCTTGGGCGGAGGTATCTGATCCAGGCAGGGCAGGGCATCTTGGGCAGGGGGCAGGGAAGAACATTCTGTAAAGCCCTTTGGGAAACCAGACCCCAGGATGGAAGGGTAGGGAAAGGTTGGCATGCCCGGCTGGGCTTCCTGAAACCCACCGGCACCCTGGCAGGGGCTCCAGAATGGAAAGATGAGGAATTCAGAGGGTTAACAGGAGGTGAGAGCTGGACTCTGGCCCCCTTTGGGTCCTGGCGTGGATAAGGTGAAAGGTCAGTCCCAAGGAGTCCAAGCACAGCTGGGGAAAGAGTAACCCGATCCTTCTCCCTAGCCAGGCTAAGGGGATCATAGAGCCGCCTCCCCTAGGAAAGGTACTTTGACATCCCCAGGAAGGAGTTTTGTTTCAACTTGTTCCCAGCAGGGGTTGGGGACTAGAGGAGGGTCCTGGCCCAAGGGGTCAGGGATTGCTGCAGGCCTAGTGCTGCAGCCAGTATGTCAGTGCTTTGTCATTCTGGGGTCGGGAGAGGTGGAGGTGAGCCTGCTGGAGAGGTTAGAGGTGGCCCATTCTGGCCCTGCTCTCACTCTGTGCCCCATTTATAATGACTCTGAAGCTCAGAGGTAGAAGACTCTCCCCTACCCCCAGTTCACACACTGGTTAGTGAGAGAAACTGCCTGATACTATACTAGACTGTGACATTGAGATGTGTTTAGGGTGGAGGATTACACCTTTGGGGTCTGTAGTTATGTGTGTGGTGGGGTGTTAGGGTATAAGGTGGTGATAGGAGGCAGAGATAATACACGGAAGAACATGGCCTCTGAAGTCAAGCTTAACTTGGGTTCAATTGCTGCTACCTAAGCAAGCTATTTAACCTAAGCCTCAGTTTCCCCAACCACAAAATGGGTCTAATAGTACTCACTATAAAAGTAATGGCAAGGACAGTCACAGACTAAGTGCTTGGTAAAAAGTAACCTTTAATGAGCTTCATTGTATGCCAAGATCACACACTGTGGAACCTACCCACATAGAGCAGGAGTTGGTGAGCTACAGATGAGGGAGAGGGTAGTTATGAGACTGTGACTGGGTCCGTGTCCCCAGAGCCGAGCATGGGGCAGTGGGAATATGCTGGTCACTTGGGGTCACATGAATGAATGGTGTTGAGTCTGTGGCGGCAGGTGGCTGGGGCAAGCTTCTTAACTCTGACCCCTTGGGCTGGCGATAGCCCCCTCTCCATGTAGGCGGACTTTGTGCAGCCATATGTGGGTGTAGCTGTCCCCGGAGTGTGACTGTAAGGTATGTTTGAGAAGGCGCAGGCATCCCAAGAAAGAACAAGTTGCCTTTTGTACGCGTCCAGCCCCGGGCTGGGCCGGGCCCTCTCTGGGGGATCCCCTGTTTCCGCGCCCAGTTCCCCTCCCACGGACAGCGCCTCGGCCCCGCCCGCCACCTGAGAGGGCGGAGGGCGGTGAGGCAGCCTGAGCGCCCCCTCCTGGGGCCCCATGCTTTGGACGTGGGGCAGGGGTCTGGGGCAGAGGGGTGCTCCCGAAGCCGTGACCCCGCCCCTTGTGACGTCACTCCAGGTGTTACCAATCTCCGGGAGCCCTGCGTGCGAGCGGCCTACCCCCTCCCGGGCATAGCTCTCCTGTGATCCCGAGCGAGGCGCAAGTGGGTGGAGGAGGAGGCAGGGCCGGCCTATGGGTTGGGGAGACCATTGAAGGCCTCGCCCTTCCTGCTTTGGGAGGGGCTGAACTTACAGCCCCTGAGACCTTAAAATTCAGTTCCCCTTGAACCTCACTCTCCTGGAGCGTTGTGACTGACTTCTCTTTCCTGGAGCATTGAGCCTTCTTGCCCACCTGTTTAAGTCTTGCTGGGTACCGCTCTCTGCAGGAAGCCTTCCAGAACTGATCTCCCTACTTCAACCTTTTTCCTCCACTCTTTTAGTGACCCTCTATAATAACAGCAATACCAGTGCTACTACTCACACCAGCTGCTGTCCACTGTACTGTTAATTGTGTACCAGACTGATCCATGTTTTTCATGGAATATCTTATATGGTGGATCTCTGTTTTCTAACTGGTATTATGAGCCTTTCTCACCCACTGGATTGGGAGTACCTCTGGGCAGGGGTTTTAGACATGGCCTCGCTCAGAATAGGCACTACTATATGTTTAGGATGGATGATAGATGAGAAGAGAGGCCAGTGAAAGGAAAGTACCTTGTCAAAAGCCATGCAGCAAGTAGGTGGAATAGTTAAAGCTAGAAATCAGGTTTCCTGGCTCCATTCAGGTCTTTGGTTCTAGTGTGACTGAGAATAGAGAGTTGCACAGAAAGATGCTCTAGGCCTTATAGGAGTTCCCCCACCCCCAAGATCAGAAGAACCCGAAGTCTGCCTTCCTCTGCAATCCATACACCTTGTACCAGAACCCCTGACTTCTAGGAGGAGGAGGAGGAGATATTGGGGAAGCTGGGAAGGCTTTTGCAGGCCAAAGGGACCGTTCTGGACTGTAAGGAGTATTATGGGCCCAGTGATTTGGAGGTAATGGTTCCAAGGACTTAAGAATTTAGCTTGCAGGTGGGAGGTTCCAAGTTGGGTAAAGAGAAGTGTTGGGAGCCAAAGTATGTGGGGGTTCAGTGCAAGGGAGGCAGGAATTATGCTGGGCCAGCACTCCCCCTACCAACAAGCTGGCCCGTTGGAATGCTGGGAGGCCCGGGGGATGGGGCCAGGCAGCCAAGGTGTCTCTGGTGGCACAGAAGCAGTTAAGAGCTGCCTCAGCCCGTTCCTTCAGACAATTAGTGACATCTCGCTTGACAACACCACACTGAGCTGATGCAGACCTCAGCCCCCTCCTGCCCCCCCCCCAGCCGCTTCAGCTGTTTATTCTTGGGCTTTAACAATTGGGATTCTGACTTGGAGGAGCAGGCGCCCCGCGCTGCCCTCTGACCCTCCGTCGCCTTGGCAACTGGAGCCCGGTAGGCCTGGGCTCTGCGTTAGGATTACAGATCCTGAATTCACAATCTTGCTGCTCCCCTGCAAGCAGAAGCAGCAGCTGCAGCAGCAGCATGCAGGATCTTCAGCTAGACTGGAAGGGACAGAGAAGGAGGATCCCCAGGGGCCAGTCTGAGGCACAGGTGGGAATCTGGGATGCCACAGGTGACCTGGAAAGTGGTGCTCTCCTGGCAACCTCCATGGAGTTGAGCAGGGCCCAGAGCCCTCCTCAGCTCCCAACATCTCTCATCCACTCTCTTTAAACTTTCTTCCTAGTAGAGCCCGGAGAGCAGGGGTGAGGTTTCTTCATCACCCCCCTCTTTCTCCTCAGCCCCCTACCATGCCCAGAACTTCAAGTGCCAGTAGACTGTGCCCCTGCCGTGCCTGCAGCCATGGCAACAGGCCCCCCCCTCGCCAACTTTGCTCCTTCCTCCCCCCCCCCCCACCTCCAGCAGCCAACTGCCCCAGCTGAAACCAGAGCCGATGCATCTGTGAGCCTCATGCCCAGACCCACATTCCACTTCTGTCCTCTGTCCCCCTGGCTCTGGCGACGACTTCTCCCCCCTCCTCATAACCCCTCCCTCCTTGTCTCTGTCTACGCTTGCTACTCCCCTCACACACACACTATCACTGAGGGTCTCCCCCTTCCTGCCCCGTTCTCTGAATGCAGCTCACCCTCTCCAACTGTCTCTCTTGGTCTCTGGGTGTGTCAGTCCCTTGTCTGTCTCCAGCTCCCTGTGGTGTCCTCAGTTCTCTGAGCCTTGCCCTGTCTGTGGCAGGCTCCTTCTTCATCTCTTACCCTACGTGTGTATCTTGCTCTCTTTCTCTTTCTGTCTTTGTCTCTGCCTCATCCTGCCTGTCTCTTTGTCCTTTTCTTCCTCCTCTGTCTCTCTCTTCCTCTTTTGCTGTTTTCCGTCCCCCAGTATTCATATATTCATATACCCATCCTTCATTCACTACTTCATTTCTTTCTCTTTCAGCCTTATTCCATTCTGGTTTTTCTTGCCCTCCACCTCCACCCCCTCCCCCCCACATACACACACACTGTCTTCCTCTTTCTGTCTCTTCCTGAATCTGATTCTCTACCTAGGTTTCTCCCTCCCTCTTTCTCTTCTTTCTGACTCTCTCCTTCTAAATATGTAGATTTCTTTCAGGTATTTTTCCTCTATATCCCACTTGGTCATTTCACTCAGGTTGGAACTGGGAGTGTGAGGCCCTCCAGAGTCACCCTAAAGGAGTCCCCTCTCAAGTAGGGGCCAGATGTTCTGGTACCCTATTGAGCAAGCATAGTTGAATCTCAGATGGGGAAGAGAGGGCCTAAGGTCAAAGAGCCCATGGAGGGGTGGGGCACCAGGAACTAAGAGTGCCAGGCCTCCCTTTCCGGGGTTTCAGAGGATGGGCTCCACTATCTAGTCTAACTTCTGCCAGTCCAGGTGGGGGGTAGAGGGTGGTCTCGGGCTGGACTGTCTCAAGAAGCCCCCTTAATTTTAAGGACTCAAAGAAGAGCATGTCTAGGCCTCTCTGATTCCTGGGTTTTGTCTCCTCCTCTGCTATGATGATGGCTATCTCAGACTGTGCCTCAGTTTTCCCCAATGGCACGTGGCTACTACCCTTGTTCTATCTCTGACTTCTTTAAAGTACTTTGAGTTCCTGGAGTAAAGTCAAAGTCATGAAGAGGGAAAGGGTAGAGTGAATCCCGCCCCCTTGCTCACCAACCCCAGGTAGACTCCAGCACGTAAGGAGCTGTCTCATGGTAGGGGTAGAATAAGGATCCTGTTTCCTTAAGTATCTGATGGAGAACAATGCCCACCCCCCACTCACCCCCAAGACTAGCAGCCCCTGCTGTCAGGCCTGCCCACCCTCCCAGTCTGGGCAGTGGCCTATAGCCCTCTTTCCTATATCCCTTCTTAAAGGAATGAGCTCGGAGTCATGGGAAACAGGCCTTGGGGTGGGGGTTCCAGGCCACCAGGGCCAAGACCTTGCCTCTGGGTGTGGTGAGGCTTGGTCAGGCAGAAGTTCTAGGACCCTGGGGTGTGGACACTACTCACCAAGGGGCCAGGCGGGGGTGTAAGGGTGCCTGGGGGAGGTGAATTGCTCGCAAGGCATGCTGGGCCCCCCTTGGCGGGTGGGTGGGGGGAACAAAGCTGGCATCGAGGCCTCAGCTAAAATTAGCCGCTTCCCTGCGCGGGAGCGAGCATGCCTGCCAGCCGCCCAGATCGCCGCTGCCTCGGCAGGCCATCTGTCGCCACGTTTTGCTCAGTCCCCTAGGGCCCCCCAGCTCTATCCACCCCTAAGGGCTAGAGGGACTCTGCTCTGAGGCTGTCCCTGGCCAGGGCTCTGGTCTCTGCTGTTGTCATGCTGTGTGACCTCAGGCTAGGCGTGTCCCTCTCTGGGTTCCTATACAACAAGAAGGCCTTGAACACTGACATCCTATAGCTCCAGTTCTTCCAAGCACCAGGTCCTGGTGCCAGTCATGGGGATTGGGGCGTGGGCTCCTTGCCTCCCATAGAGCTAGCCCAATGGTCCAGTGTTTGAAGGTGAGCCAGCTGGGGTTTAGGGTAAAGGCCCAGGATCTATGACAGACTCCTATCAGTATTTTTGGTTTCACTGGACAGTCGGGCAGCTCTGTATCCAACAACACTCCAGCAACCCTCCTTTTACCCCCATACACGCACAAATTATGGACTTTCAAGCAGTCTTACAGAAAAAGCTCTAGTAGGAACCCAGGAGGTAGAGGGTGAGCTCAGCTGATAACTAACTTGCTCTGTGGCTTGGGCAAGTCTCCTGCCCTCTTTGTCCTCTTTAATAAGAAGCTCCCATTTCTTAAGCACCAGCCCACTTGATGCCCACTTGATGTCTCCTGAGGCTGGCATCGTCCCTGCTTTACAGATGAACAAACTGAGGTACAGAAAGCTGAGGTTCCTTTTTAGGTAGTGGTGGAACTAGAAGTAGATAGCCATGTCTTCCTTCCCCTGGCCTCCAGTGCTCTGCTTGCTGGTCTCCAGCCTTCACTGCTTTCAGACCCTGGCATGTCCCTGGCTGCTGCCTCTATCCTTCTCCCCAAAGCCGGAGTCTGAGCTGCTGCTCCAGGGTCACTCAGCTTGGCCTGGGAGGAGCTCAGACTTGAACCCAGGCCCCTTGGCCCTAGCCTCCCTCATTCTGGCCAGCAGGCTGGGCCTGTTCCCTGGGTGAGTCATACCCCTGGACTTTGGCCTCCTTTCAGGCTCTGTGGCCTGAATTTGGAGAGGGGGGCCTTTATAAGAAAAAGGGGCTCCCCTGGCAGCAGTAGGGGTCTGAAGCTATATCCCTCTGCCTTCTCAGTCTTGGGATCTGAGGGCATGGTGACAACCACCCATTACCTGTCTTGCCTCCACCAATCTCTTAAGTCTTATAGGAAGAGTTCCTCAGGCCTCAGTAAGTGACAGCCCTCCTTCCCTCATTCTGCCCTCTCGAGATAACAACTACATTCAAATAGAAATGAGATGAGGGTAGGAGCTTGGAGTGATGGCATTTTCAGGTTGTCGTGTGCCCAGGCGGCTTCCTTCCCAACACTCATCTCCCCCAGCACCAGGCCACTGGGTTATCCAGGAGGGAGGCCACGGTGCTTCGCTTCCTGGTGTCCAGGGACCAAGGTCACACCTAGAGCCCCATGTGCCTCCACCTCCTCCTGGGGCCAGTGGTGTTTGTCACTGGGGCAACATGCGGCTGTGCCCGGCTCTGGCAGTGCTGGGGTGACATTCATGCCCTGTGAGCTGTGACGCCTCTGCAGGCAGAGAACAGCACCACCCAGGCTGGCAGTGATGGGGGAGGGGTGAGAGTGGGCTGTCACCTGTCCTAAGCAGTCGGGGTAATACTGTGTACCCATCCCACAGTCTGGAGGCAGGACTCATGGGGAAGGACTGAGCTTATGTCTCTGGCTTTTTCTGTGGGGTGGGGTTGGAGGGGTCTGTACCTTCTTCACACCTGGAAGGTGGGGCGTGTGTGTGTGTGTGTCACACAAGAGGGAGAGGCTTTCCATATATTTCACATCCCACTGGGATGGGGGTAACTGATTGTATGTTAGTTACACCATTTCAAGGGTATCAGCCTGTGTTCCTGTCTCACTGTCTGGGGGTATCAGATATGCCCATCTCACGCTTTGGGGGAAGTTGACAGGTTATGTGCTTAGCTCACCCTATTAGGAAGGTAGTCACTGACTGGTACGCCTGTCTCTGACTGTTGGGTATGTGTGAGATGTCACCATGTGCCCATCTCATGCTGTTGTGGGGAGTGACATGTGTGATTATTTCATGCTGTTGGGAGGTTGTCATTAACTTGGGAACTTGTCTGTCACCCTAAAGAGACAACATGTTGCCCAGTGTTATGGAGCTGACAGTTGGTGGGGCCTTCCCATGGAGACCACAGGGCCCCAAAGGGCTGGCCAGAGGAAGCACTCGTGGGTGGGGCAGCCCCAGTCCCACATGACCTACCTTCTGACCCAGGTGCCAACCCTGGGCACTTTTCCCAGGAGGGAGGGACCCAGTGTTTTTCAGACGATGTGGAACAGGGCCTCTGGGACTGGGGCAGGTGGGACTGGGGCAGGTGGGGCACCAAGCAGGGTTTGCATGGGGGGCTGTGTCCCCGCAGGCCTGGGGGACCCTATTCCCTGCCTCTTCTGCCCCTGAAACTGTTAAACTAATTAAGGCTGTGGAGCCGCAGGATTAATCGGGGCAGCTCGGCGCGGGCCGGGAGCTCAGGTAGTCGATTAGTGCGCCGCGGAGGATATTGGATTTCTGAACCGCAAGTCAGCACTATTCGGGCCTGTTATCTCTCCCAGGCTCGAGGGTCAGGAGGCGGGAGGCTCCGGGCGTGCTGGCAACCCCCGCCCAGCCAGCTCAAAGGGTCCACTCCCCCTGCCCACACCGCCATCTCTGCCTATTTGCTGGTGTCTCCTGGCCCTGCCACTGCCCACACAGTGCCCTTACCCAGCCCTTCTCCCTGGCTCATCCTGGCCTTGTGCACTGTCTCTCTCTCCCTGTCTCCCTCCATCACCTTCTGGTCCCCGTCTGTCAGGCTGGCCTTCCCAGTGCTGTGCTGCCAGTGCTCTCTGGCTCTGCTCTCTCCCTCTCAGTCCCACCTGGCCTGACTTGCACTCTGTACCTAGCTGGCACTTGCTTTTCAGCCTCTGACCAACCTCTCCACCTCTGCCTTCCTTTCCCTGTCCCTGAGTCTGTCTACCTCACCAATCTCTGTCTCTCTGCTTTTGTGTTTGTATGTGCCTGTCACAGTTTCTGTCTGTCCCTGTCTGTCTTCATCTCTCATGTCTCTCTGTCTCTGTTTCTCTCCTGTGTGTCTCTGTGTGTGTGTGTCTCTCTTTCTCTCTCTCTCTTTCTGTGTGCTTTTTCCTCCCTCTGGCACTCAACCTCTCCCTCTCTTTTTCTTTCCCCCTTCCTCTGCCACCCCACCCCCCCCTTCTCTCTCTCTCTCTTGTGTGGTCTCGACTGGTGTCTGCAACCAGAACAAATCTCCCTCAGCCAACACCCCCTGAACAAGGAGGCCAGAGCAGCTAATGGGAAACATGTGATTCTGCCTTGCGCCTGGAGCACCGTGAAGGGAGCCTAAGTCCCAGCTCAGCCCTTGTTCCCCCCCTTACAACATTCCCCCCACCACACTGTCCCCTGCCTCTCAGGGGCTCCCCCCAGCCTGTGTGGGCACAGTTGCAAGTTTCCCAGTCATTTACATTTCAGGGGGGTTGCTGACATTTATCAGTTGGGGAGTATCAGGTTGTGGAGGGGCTGGGAGCAGCTTCGCTCCTTTTCCCCAAGCCCCCAGGGCCAGGCATACCCCATGCAGACTTCCCCCCACCATCACCATATGTAGGAGAACAGGGCCAAGACGAGCTGAGCTCTGGGGGCCAGGATGAGGGCAGTCAGTCCACCCCCACTGGAGGGCTCTGGAGCCACCCAGATTTCCATCTTTTCTGCCTTCCTGGGCCTCTGGGGAGCTGCAGAGGTGGCGGGGGTGGGGGGGCTCCCTGAGGGCTTGGGAGCTGCTGGGCTGCATTTCTGTGCCCACCCAACCACGGGGAAAGGGGGGACGGATCAGAGGAGGGAGGCTCTGGCAGGTTGGAATTCTCCTTTGCCTGTGGATAAATTGTCCCTAATCCAGGCTTGGGGAGCTGTCTGGCTCCTACAGAGAGAGAGAGAGAGAGAGAGAGAGAGAGAAGGCAAGAGATAGGGAGGAGGGAAGCAGGCATACAAACACAGTGACAGACACACACTGTCTCACAAAGGGTCTCTCACATGCACACAAACACGCACTGATGAGTTACACAAAGGTACCGCGCAGACACTGAGGCACCCTTGGTCAGACAGGCACACTATGGCAGACATACCCTCCCACATGTTGACACTGACATAGCTATATTGGCACCAGACATACAATGACATGGCACAAGGACTCAGGCGCACAAAGATGAGGTCGTACAGCATACATGTGCGTGGACACACACAAGCACATACTGACCTATGGTGAAACAGACCCACAGGGACACCGTGACCAGTCACACCATCACACCATGACCCTGAAAACCCAAAGAAAAGCAGAGGTAGGAAGGAGGCAACACTGATCCACAGTAACACCAGTGCCCGCAGTCACAGGCCTGGAGATGGGAAACCTGCAGGGACAGCAGAGGATCAGTCGCTCTTCCACCCCCACCCCCACCCCCACCCCTACACACACATTCAGAGAGCTCTCAGACAGGCAGAAGCCAGTTTGGCTCCTGACACAGCAGGATGCAGAGAGCGAGGCAGAGTGTATGCACATGCAGGCACACTCATAGTCTGACCACACCTGGGCACACCTTGTCACATATAGGCACACACACTTCACCTCTGTCTCTGTCCTCACAGGTGTGCAAACACAGGCTCAGCTGGACATGCACAAAGCTGAATAGAACCAGATGCACACACCCACACATATAACTGAATTCACCGAACCCATGTACACATCAGCCAGAAACACACAACCCCATACATATATATGTCCTTAAACACACATGTACCTACACATACATGAAAACAACAGAGAAGCATAAAGAAGGCTAGATAGACCAAGGAAACCAACATGCAGGTGTCCTTATGCAGGCAAGTGAACAATTATAGATGTGCATTCATACAGGCAGGACCACTAACACACATAGAAATTCCTAGGCAACCAGAACCTGTAAGAAGTCCATGAGGCCTGCTTCCCAGACCCCCTCTGAGCTCCAGTACAGACCTCAGGGAGGCAGACAAATGGGCGGAAGCAAGGGAGTCATGAGAAGGGCTATGGCTGTTAAAGAGGACAAGAGACATAACCAGTAACCAATGGAGAAGGAAGGGTAAATGCCAGCTGCATATACACCCCTCATGGAAATCTGCATACACCATCACTTTGAACAGCAATTCACACCTGGAAATTATAAATAAGTTCTTAGAATTTATAGTTTCCCCAGAGCACTCTTGCCCATTCATAAGATCTCCCCATTTTATAGATGAGAAAACAGAGCCAGAGAGGTTAAGTGACTAGCTCAAGATCCCACAGTCAGTGAGGGTTAAGCCAGGATTGTCTCACTCCCAAAGCCAGGCTCTTTCCATCACAGCATGTGTGTACCTACACATACAAAGATACTGCTTCCCAATAGGAACCTAAGGTTTCAAGGTTCATAACTCCCCAGTGAAATGAGGTTTGAGCTGATTTAATTGTATGCAAGAGTGAACCCCATCTAAGATAGCCTCCTGGTCCCTCAGTCTGGCTCATCCTGTGTCCATGCTTACACCTCTGGTGCTGTGTTTGCTTCCACAGATGGGAGCTTGCCTGCCTGTCTACCCATTAGCCTGGACCCCAGAACCCACTCAGCTAAGTGTGTGCAGAGGGCCTCGGGTTTGGGGCGACTCTCAGGCTGCTGAGGAGACCACTCTGGAATCACTGGTGAAGAGAGGCCTTTCCTGCTGAGCCGGGCCTTTCTGCACAGCCTGCTCAGGTAGGTGACAATGTATAGAGAAGTCAGGTGTGTGCTTGGGCCTCCCCCAGGAAGTAGGGATCAGGAGATTTGCTTCCCCCTTCCAGCAGAGATGTCTCCCCTCCCAGATCAGGCCAAAAAGAGGTCCGTTATACAATCAAGATATATTATTCAACTTACTCAAACTCCATGGGGAACTGAGGCCTATGGGTATATAGCAAGTCCCCTGGAGTCCTGCCTCCTAGTCTAGGGACTCTTTCCTGTTCCTTGATGGCCTAAGAAAACTGGGAAGAGAAGGAGTTTCAGACAGCGAGCAGAACTTGGGGCAGAGATGGAAACCAGAGTGGGCAATATGTGCAGCTGACTGAAGTCCGTGGAAGCAGAGAGCTAGGAGGCCAAGGTGAGGTGCTGAGAGGACCTAGGTAGTTCAGGTATGTTAGCCTGCCCTCTTAGGATAAGGTGGGGCAGGGGGCAGGACCCACCTCCCTAGTCTTGGCCCAGATCAGCCCACCCAGAAAGCAGCATGGAGGCCAGGTGGGGAAAGCAGCATGGAGGCCAGGTGGGGATGCCCTGCCCTGCAGAGGCAACTCCCTGAATTGACACATGAAGCCTCTGGGCTCCAGGAAGCTCCCTAGAGCCCAGCCTGCCTGGGGACCCCACCCAACTTCCAAAAGAGCATTCCTGGGGCCTGAAGTCTGGGGGTGGGGCCTCCTGGGATTGTAAGGGTGGGGAGGTTCAGCTGTGGGAGGATGCAGGGCTATGTGTACCCACTGTAAAAGTACAGGACATCTTGTGTGCGAGCACGCAGGCCGTGCATGTGTAGGGCTCTGTCCTTAGGTGTGCAGGGTTCGGTATACAAGAGTTATATAAGTGGACTGAGCTGGGGGATGTTTGAGGGAGGGCTGTATATGTTGTAGGTATATTGGAGTGATGAGTACAGGATTCAGAGTGTGTCCAGGGCAGATATGGGAATATTGGAGTGTTGCATGTGCCACACTGGGATGCTAGTGTAAAATGGAGAGGTATGTAGACAAAAATATGAACACCGAGATGATATGTGAGTACCCCTGGGATGCTGCGGTGTGTATACACTAGGATCTCTCCATGTGTCACTGGGGAAGCATGTGTTCAGGGTTCTGGGTGCACGCTGGGGGTGGATGTGCACATGGCTCCGTCTGTGCTTTGGAGGTGGGCTGGGCAAGCCTTCAGCTGAGCTGGGCTCAGCAGTGCCCAGCCTTGTGGCCAAATCGCTGAAGTCACTTCCTTTCCAGCAGCAACTTTCCAGGAGGAGGAGTTCTTCAGACCTGGGCGGGGAGGGGGTGCGGAACAAGGAGCTCTCAGGGGAAGGAGGTGGGCGGGGGTGAGAGGCTGTGGGGAGGGCCTGGTGGGGCTGGAGGAGGGGAGTCCTCCAGGAGACAGAAGGAAAGACAAGGACAGAAGTCTGGAAGGGCCAAGGGCAGGAGGGGATGGGGGTGGAGCAGGGCGGGAAGCACAGTCCCTGGGTGACCTCGAAAGGAGGAAGGGAGGGCCGCCCGGCAGGGTGACCCTCCGGTTCAGCCAGAGCTGGCTGTGGTGCCGGCACACCTGGCACCCAGGGCAGGGGGCTGGTTGGGGGCGGGTCTAGGGCAGACCTGCTTGCCAGGTGCCCAGCTCTGAGCAGGAAGGGGGTGGGCGAGGGCTGTACAAAGGAGCTCTGTGTGGCGGGGGGTAGAGTAGGGTGGGGTGGGGTGTGCTGTGCTGTGCTGTGGGGGGCGGGGGCTCATGGCTCCAGGGGGCAGGGCGGGGCTTGCTCCCCTTGGGGGCATCAGTGGCTCTAAGGGGACACCTAGTGGTGAGGGAGAGTAGTGCATTAGGATAACTGAGGTGGGAGGGGGCGAAGAAGTTGGCAAAAATTAAAACTGGTGGTTGGGACTAGAACAGTTGGAGGAGGCTGCAGGGGAGGGGGCTGACTCTCCAGACCGTGAAGAAGTTTGGTTTAGAGGAGCCCAGCAAACCTAAGTTCAGACTCAGCTCTTCTCCGTCATGGCTGTTTGTCCTTAAGGACAAAACTTACCCTCTCTGTGCCTCCATTTAAATGCCAAATAAGTGACAGCTGCCATTATTATTTTCATTATTGTCATTTTTTTTATGATTTTGGGCCGGAGTCAGGTTGGAAGATCTTCGAGTACAGTTGGGTGGGTGGGAGGAGGCTGAAGAGGAGATTGAGAGGGGCAATGCTTAGTTCCTGAGGGGCAGATTCTGGGAGATAGAGGCCCCTAAGGGAGATGCTAGAGGTGTGACAGCAGCATTAATAAGCCCCTTTGATGCAGTGTTTTCCATTTGAGGACATCCCTGGGCCTTCAATCCAGGCTGGGAGGGAAATGGTGTGGGGGGGAGGAGTGTGCAGGCTGGAGAGAGGGTCATGAGGCCGGAAGTGAGAGCTGGGGCTGGCAGTCTGGCTCCCCTGGGGAGGCTGTGGGTGGGGGAGGGGGAGGCGGTCTGGGGAAGGGGTGGGGTGGTCACAGCCGCAGCGGGGGAGGGTGGGGCTGGGGACTCAAGGATGTGGGCTGGCGCTTCCCGGCACTGTGCACAGCAGGTTGGGGCCCTCATCTCCCTCCCAGCTGTCTGCTGTCCCCATGGGCAGGCTCATACATACTGACCCAGTAGCAGACAGAGGGACAGAAAGATCTTTCGACTTTGTTGGGAGACATGGGATAGGTGGTGCCCTTAGGAGGGGTCCAAGAAAATGGCTGCCTGGGTGTGGTGGGGAGGTGAGCCAGCTGCTTCCCTCAGATCTGGAGGCTGCAAGAGAGAGCAGTGGACAAAGTCAAGAGGTCTGGCAGGAGGACATGCCCAAAAGTCTTCATGGGTGGGTGGAACAGAAGCAACCACTGGAGAGGAGGTTTTTCCCTTCTGCCAAGATCACACCCTCTGGCCCCAAGTGGGAGGTCTCCAGAGCTGGGAAGCTTGGTGAGCCCCACCCTCAGTAAGGGAGGGATAGTGGCTTCTCGTAGGTATCTCAAGGAAGGCATCAGGAGCCACGGGTCAGCCTGTACTGTTAGAAATCATGCTTGGAGATTCCAGAGTCGGAGCCCCTTCCCTCCTTTGTGAGGGTGTTACCCACAGGCCTTCCTGAAAGAGTAACAGTGGGATTCTTGGAGCAGAGAGAGCCTGGCCTGGGAGGGGCCAGTCCACAGTCAACAGCCAGGCATAGAAAGAGCAGAACCCTGAATGATCGAGTAGGTGGGACAGTGAGGAGCAGCTAAGGCCTAGGACCTGCAGAGAGGGACGGGACAGTGGACAGAAGAATGTTCTGCCTGGATGAGAAATAGAAGAGCCCTCTCCATGCCTTGGGCAAAGTCTCTTTCCCTTTTTGGGTCTCAGTTTTCTCATCTGTAAAGTGGGAGGGGCACGCGGTGGCACTTGAACAGTGTACCCACTAGGGGGGCTGATCAAAGATACAGATTCCCAGATGTCACTTCAGATCTATGAGTCAAACTCCCCTGGACTAGGGCCTGGGTATCTGGAATGTTACACAGCTCCCCCAGGCCCAGGGTTTGGAAGCCAGTGGGTTAGATGATTTTAAGGTTCCTCCCAGCCTTAAATTAGACCACAGCTCTAGAAGAGTGCTTTTAGGAGTGGCTGAAGAAGAGTTGCAGGAACTGGGAGTAGAAAGAAGCTTTGCACTTAGGGCAGAATTAGGAATCCTGCCACTTAGCAGCTATGTGACTTCAGGCAAGTTACACAATCGCTCTGAGCCTGTTTCCTCCGTAATGCAGGGATCGTAAACTATGTCTCTTCTGTTGCTGTGAAGATTCAGTGGGTCATGTATGTGGAGGTGGTTTGTAGATTGCAAACTGATGTCCACAAAAGGGGACTGGAGGAGTGTCCTTACCTATCCTGTCCCTGTCAGTTTTGTAGTCTTCCTGTGGGGTGCCAGCTGTGGACAGTATGGCAGCCGGTGAGAGTCTGCATGTGTCTGTGGGGGATGGGCCCTGGGGGATCAGGTCAGGGCCAAACACTAGGCAGTGTCAGGGTCAATGTTTAAGACCCTCACAGTGGTCAGGGCTCATTCAGCTTCTTGCTCCCCAAGATCTCAGCTCCTGGGGATCAGCCAGGGCCCTGAAGTCCATAAGCACCCTTGGAAGTCTGATATGCCTGGATTTAAATCTCAGCTCTACCCAGACCAGCTCAGAGAATCATTTGGTCAATATTTATGTAGCATCCATAGCCCAGGCCCTGGGGTCAGGGGATGCAGTGGTAAATAAGATAGATGTAGTCCCTGCCCCTGAAGAGCCCACACTCCAGGGGGACACACTGAACAGCCAGTTATACAAGTAATCGATCACAGTCGTGATAAATACGATGAAGGTGAAATAGAGAGGGCTCTGAGAATGTATAGGAGGAGCTAGACCAAGGCCAGAGGTGGGCTAGGGATGGGGAGATGTGGGGAGTCAGATAGGGCCTTTGAGATAAAAGTGAAAGAGGAGTCAGAAAATTTCCCTTTCCACATTCTTGTCTCCCTTCCTTCCTCAACCTCTTTCTTGGGTCACATTTTTGGGTCTGGAGAGGAATGAGAGAGATTCTCATGGGAAAAGGCAGGGTTGAGTGCTTTGTGTGCCTCATTCATTCATTCATTCATTCAGTAAAAATTTTTGAAGCACGCTTGTGGGCCACATGCTAATCAGGGTGTTGGGAGATACAGAAATGAACAGGACAGAAAACCTTGTCCTCATAGTGCTTAAAACCTTCCAGTAGATGGTTTCCTAGTCTGTGAAAATGGGAATAGTAATCATATTGATCTCAGGTTTGCAGGGGGGTTAGATGAGATAACCCACATAAAGTACTTAGGGCAGTGTTTGGCAACAGAGAAAGTGTCCCCGAAGTATAAGCTGCTATTGTTGTTGATCCCCTGGTGTGATTGCTAAACCTCTCACCTCAGGCACTCTTCACTTTTTCTTTGCAGCTTTTATCCCAGTAATAATTAAGGCATTTATGATTATCTGGTGTTTTTCTGCCCAGTCCTTGTGCAAAGTAGGCACTCCATAAATAATGAGTATGTGAATGAATGATGTTACTTCATCTCTGAGCCTCCATGTCTTCATCTGCAAAATGGGGTTATTAACAGCCCCTACCTCGCAGGATTGGTATGAAACGATGCCTGGACAGCTTCCAGCCCAGTGCCTGGCGCGCAGTAGGTGCTCACTAAACCTGAGCTGCGATGGTCCTTTCCAGGCGCTGTCCACGCCCCGAGGCCTGGGCTCAGGTCGAAGTTGCTCCACAGCAACCCCAGCTGCCAGCCAGCAACCGGCAGAGCCCCTAGGCACGGGGGCCCTCTCTCTCCCAGGTCAGCTGGGTGTGTGTGCTAGAGGGAGCATGGAGGGAGCTGGGGGTGGTACGTGGAGGAGACCAGGCTGGTGGGCAGGTGGGCAGTGGTTGGGCTGTGGCCACCAGACCATTCAGATCTCTTGTTGTCTGTCTTGTTGCCCGCAGAGATCTCCAGTGTGACAGCCCAGGCGGCAGAGCCGAGGGTGAGTGGCTGGGGTTCCCCTGGAACCCTGGGGAAGGGAGCAAGAAGGAGGAAGGCCTTGCCCTTGGTAGGAGTTCCTGACCCTCTCCTTAAGTTTGATCTGGATCAGTCACCCAGCCCTGCCGATGTTCTTCCCTCTCAGAGGCAGGTGTCCTGTTCTACCTCAGAATATAGCCAGGGTCTAGAGGGGGATGAGCTGTCAGTAAGTGGAACTGAGGCCCATGCAGGGTTCATGGTGCATGTGTGGTTTGGGGAAAGCTGGGGGTCAACAAGCGGATTGGACTGGCGGAGGGGACTAAAGAGAGGGGGTGCAGGGGATCATTGAGGACTTGGGTATTCAGTGAGGGACCTCCTCCCTGTCCTGCCCGTCAGGTCCTGGTCCCGGCTTCTCGCACCCTCATGTCAGCCCCGGCCCCGCCCGGCGGCCCGCGGAGGACAAGGTCAGGATGCGTGTGAAGCCCCAGGGCCTGGTGGTGACTTCCAGTGCCGTGTGCAGCTCTCCTGACTACCTCCGGGAGCCCAAGTACTACCCCGGCGGCCCCCCCACCCCCCGGCCCTTGCTTCCCACCCGGCCCCCCGCCAGCCCGCCTGACAAGGCCTTCGCCCATACCTTCTCCGAGAACCCGCGCCCACCCCCACGCCGGGACCCCAGCACCCGGCGCTCACCAGTCCTTGCCAAGGGGGACGACCCGCTACCCCCTCGGGCAGCCCGTCCTGTCTCACAGGCCCGCTGCCCCACACCCGCCGGAGACAGCAGCAGCTCCCGACGTCGTTGGGACAACGGGCGGGTGAACTTGCGTCCAGTGGTGCAGCTGATTGACATCATGAAGGACCTGACTCGCCTCTCCCAGGACCTGCAGCACAGCGGCGTGCACCTGGACTGCGGTGGGCTCCGGCTCAGCCGCCCGCCTGCCCCGCCCCCCGGTGACCTTCAGTACAGCTTCTTCTCCTCCCCCAGTCTGGCCAACAGCATCCGCAGCCCCGAGGAGCGGGCCACCCCCCACTCCAAATCTGAGCGGCCCAGCCACCCTCTCTACGAGCCTGAGCCTGAGTCTAGGGACAGTCCCCAGCCGGGCCAAGGCCATAGTCCCGGAGCCACAGCCGCAGCCACCGGTCTGCCCCCAGAGCCTGAGCCAGACGGCCCCGATTACTCAGAACTTGCTGACGCTGACATCCTTAGTGAGCTGGCCTCCCTTACTTGCCCTGAGGCCCAGCTGCTGGAAGCCCAGGCCCTTGAACCACCATCACCTGAGCCAGAGCCTCAGCTCCTAGATCCCCAGCCCCGCTTCCTGGACCCGCAGGCACTAGAGCCACTCGGGGAAGCTTTGGAGCTGCCACCCCTACAACCTCTTGCTGATCCTCTGGGACTGCCAGGCCTGGCTCTCCAGGCCCTGGATACCCTGCCTGACTCCCTGGAGTCCCAGCTGCTTGACCCTCAGGCACTTGACCCCTTGCCCAAGTTGCTTGATGTCCCCGGACGCCGTCTGGAGCCCCAGCAGCCCCTAGGGCCCTGCCCACTGGCAGAGCCCTTGCGCCTGGACTTGTGCTCACCCCACGGCCCCCCTGGGCCTGAGGGTCACCCTAAGTACGCCTTGCGGCGCACTGATAGGCCAAAGATCCTGTGTCGCCGGCGGAAAGCCGGACGGGGGCGCAAGGCAGATGCCGGACCCGAAAGCCGCCTACTGCCCTTGCCTATGCCCACAGGGCTGGCTGCTGCCCTGGCCGAGCCCCCACCACCACCGCCTCCACCACCTCCTGCCCTGCCGGGCCCAGGTCCAGTCCCAGAGCTGGAGCCGGAATCTTCACAGACCGCAGTGATCCCTACCCGCAAAAGCAAATGCCGGGGCGTGCGGCGCATGGTGGTGAAGATGGCCAAGATCCCTGTATCACTGGGTCGGCGGAACAAGACCACGTACAAGGTGTCGTCTTTAAGCAGCAGCCTGAGTGTGGAGGGCAAGGAGCTGGGCTTACGTGTGTCAGCAGAGCCCACTCCACTGCTGAAAATGAAGAATAACGGACGGAACGTGGTGGTGGTCTTCCCACCCGGCGAGATGCCCATTATTCTCAAGCGTAAGCGTGGCCGCCCACCTAAGAACCTGCTGCTGGGTCCTGGCAAGCCCAAGGAGCCAGCAGTGGTGGCGACTGAGGCAGCCACCATGGCGGCAGCCACTATGGCCATGCCAGAGGTAAAGAAACGGCGGCGACGGAAGCAGAAGCTGGCATCTCCCCAGCCGTCCTACGCAGCCGACGCCAATGACAGCAAGTCCGAGTACTCAGATGTCCTCGCCAAGCTGGCCTTCCTGAACCGCCAGAGCCAATGTGCAGGGCGATGCTCACCACCCCGCTGCTGGACACCCAGTGAGCCTGAGTCAGTACATCAGGCACCTGACACCCAGAGCATCTCCCATTTCCTGCATCGAGTGCAGGGCTTCCGGCGGCGTGGTGGCAAAGCGGGCGGTTTTGGTGGCCGGGGTGGGGGCCATGCTGCCAAGGCAGCCCGATGCTCTTTCAGTGACTTCTTTGAAGGCATTGGCAAGAAAAAGAAGGTGGTAGCAGTGGCAGCTGCTGGGGTGGGGGGCCCTGGCCTCACTGAGTTGGGGCACCCCCGCAAACGGGGCCGGGGGGAAGTGGACGCCATGACTGGGAAGCCCAAGCGTAAAAGGCGGTCCCGGAAGAACGGGACTCTGTTCCCAGAGCAGGTGCCCAGTGGCTCCGGCTTTGGGGATGCTGGCACTGAGTGGGCCGGCGATAAGGGTGGTGGCTGGGCTCCTCACCATGGGCACCCAGGCGGGCAAGCTGGCCGAAACTGTGGGTTCCAGGGGACCGAGGCCCGGGCCTTCGCCTCCACTGGGCTAGAGAGTGGGGCTTCAGGCCGTGGCAGCTACTACAGCACAGGCACACCTACGGGCCAGACCGAGCTCAGCCAGGAACGCCAAAACCTCTTCACCGGTTATTTTCGCTCTCTGCTTGATTCAGATGACTCCTCCGACCTCTTGGACTTTGCCCTCTCAGCCTCGCGCCCCGAATCCCGGAAGGCATCGGGCAACTACGCAGGGCCCCCCACCAGTGCCCTGCCTGCCCAGCGGGGCCTGGCCACTTTCCCCAGCCGGGGAGCCAAGGCCAGCCCAGTGGCAGTGGGCAGCAGTGGGGCTGGAACGGATGCCCCCTTCCAGCCTGTCCTGCCTGCTCGCCAGACCTTCCCACCGGGCCGGGCAGCAAGCTATGGGCTAACCCCAGCCACTTCAGACTGCCGGGCAGCCGAGACCTTCCCAAAGCTGGCTCCCCCACCTTCAGCAGTGGCCCGCTCACCTACCGCCCACCCACCCACCAACACCTACCCCCCTCAGTATGGTGGCTATGGGGCTGGACAGAGTGTATTCGCCCCGGCAAAGCCCTTCACAGGCCAGGACTGTGCTAATAGCAAGGACTGCAGCTTTGCCTATGGCAGCGGCAGTAGCCTGCCTGCCTCGCCCAGCAGCGCCCACAGCGCTGGCTATGCCCCACCGCCTACTGGTGGCCCTTGCCTGCCACCAAGCAAGGCATCCTTCTTCAATAGCTCTGAGGGAGCTGCATTTTCTGGTTCAGCTCCCACACCCCTGCGCTGTGACAGCCGGGCCAGCACCGTCTCGCCCGGCGGCTACATGGTGCCCAAAGGCACCACAGCCTCTGCCACCTCCGCCGCCTCTGTCGCCTCCTCCTCCTCTTCCTCCTTCCAGCCCTCGCCTGAGAACTGTCGGCAGTTTGCGGGGGCTTCTCAGTGGCCTTTCCGGCAAGGCTATGGAGGCCTAGACTGGGCTTCAGAGGCCTTCAGTCAGCTCTACAATCCTGGTTTCGACTGTCACGTCAGCGAGCCCAATGTAATCCTGGACATCTCCAACTACACGCCGCAGAAGGTGAAGCAGCAGACAGCTGTGTCTGAGACCTTCTCCGAGTCATCCTCTGACAGCACCCAGTTCAATCAGCCAGTTGGCGGCGGTTTTAGGCGTGCCAACAGCGAGGCCTCGAGCAGTGAGGGCCAGTCAAGCCTGTCCAGCCTGGAAAAACTCATGATGGACTGGAATGAAGCATCGTCTGCCCCTGGCTACAACTGGAACCAGAGTGTCCTCTTCCAGAGCAGCTCCAAGCCAGGCCGTGGACGGCGGAAGAAGGTTGACCTGTTCGAGGCCTCACATCTGGGCTTCCCGTCATCTGCCTCAGCCACTGCCTCAGGCTACGCATCCAAACGGAGCACCGGGCCCCGGCAGCCACGGGGCGGACGGGGCGGTGGGGCCTGCTCAGCCAAGAAGGAACGGGGTGGTGCGGCAGCCAAAGCCAAGTTCATCCCCAAGCCACAGCCGGTCAACCCACTGTTCCAGGACAGCCCAGACCTCGGCCTGGACTACTACAGTGGGGACAGTAGCATGTCACCACTGCCCTCACAGTCGAGGGCCTTTGGTGTGGGTGAGCGAGACCCCTGTGACTTCATGGGACCTTACTCCATGAACCCATCCACGCCATCCGATGGCACCTTTGGCCAAGGCTTCCACTGCGACTCGCCCAGCCTGGGAGCCCCTGAGCTGGATGGCAAGCATTTCCCACCACTGGCCCACCCACCCACGGTGTTTGATGCTGGCCTGCAGAAGGCATACTCACCAACCTGCTCACCCACCCTGGGCTTCAAGGAAGAGCTGAGGCCGCCACCCACAAAGCTGGCTGCCTGTGAGCCCCTCAAGCACGGGCTCCAGGGGGCCAGCCTGGGCCATGCGGCTGCAGCCCAGGCCCACCTGAGCTGCCGGGACCTGCCACTGGGCCAGCCCCACTACGACTCCCCCAGCTGCAAGGGCACAGCATATTGGTACCCGCCAGGCTCAGCTGCGCGCAGCCCACCCTATGAAGGCAAGGTGGGTACAGGGCTGCTGGCTGACTTCCTGGGCAGGACGGAGGCCGCGTGCCTCAGTGCCCCACACCTGGCTAGCCCACCGGCCACACCCAAGGCCGACAAGGAGCCACTGGAGATGGCCCGGCCGCCTGGCCCACCCCGTGGCCCCGCTGCAGCTGCTGCTGGCTATGGCTGCCCACTCCTTAGTGACTTGACCCTGTCCCCCGTGCCAAGGGACTCGCTGCTGCCCCTGCAGGATACCGCCTACAGGTATCCAGGCTTTATGCCGCAGGCGCATCCTGGCCTGGGTGGGGGCCCCAAGAGCGGCTTCCTGGGGCCCATGGCGGAACCTCACCCTGAGGACACATTCACCGTCACCTCCCTGTAGTGCCAACTGAAGTGCCGACTGGACCTCGAGGTTTTGTTCCTGGGTGAGTCTGGGTGCAGTGGGCAAAGGCCTGAGGGGTGTTGGGGGATGAGGACTTTAGAGCTTGGCCAAGAGGAAGAGATAGAATGATGAACAGGAAGGATTTAAGGACAAAAATGAGGACCCAACAACAGGGAGTTGGTGTTTGGGAAGGAGTCTAGAGTTAGATGTTGGGAACAGTCTTAAGAAGGAGATTGGTTGCTTGGGGAACCCAGCACTGGGCTTGGATGGTCAGGGGGCTCTGTTATTAAAATGGCTAGAGAACCGTAGACAGAATGGACCCATCTAACTTGGTTCATCAATCATTTCTTTCCCTCAAATATGCTAGGTCCTGGGCAGCTACCACCTGAGTCTCAGGAAGCATCACTTGACCTCTTGGGAGGAAGGGAGTTCACATTGCCCTGTGTGGGACGAGCAAAGAGAGAAGCAGGTTGCATAATTACCTGCCAGGGTCCTTCCAAGGTGCCAACCTTGCTGGGCTCCCTCGTTTTCCTAGGAGCTTTCCTTAGTCCAAGATACAGTTTGACAAGGGCCAGGCTGAAGGTGTGGCCAGTATGTCTGATCATCCACTCTGCAGCTTGCAGTAGCTTTAGAAAATGGCCCAGCATATCCTTTGCTGGTCTTCCATGGTACCCTCAAAGGCTGTTTTTCAACATCTTTGGCCTGAGATAGGCTCAGTGTGTTTGGGCATGTGGGGTAGGGATCCAGAAGTAGAGAAGGGGTGCCGGGATCCCACTGTGCCTGTGTCTATCCCCAGGTAAGATTTTCCTGCCCAGAAAAACCCAGCCCCTTTCCTGAAGCCAAATGGTTTTCTAGGACTTCAGTTAAATGTTGCTAGGTATTCAGATACTTTGATCAGGCACTGTGACTTCAAGAATAAGAGTCACACTTTTGATATTCTCAAGATTTTGTGTTTTAGGAAAGAACAATAAAAAGGAAAATGCCCCCAAAATGGTAAAAGGGGAGAAGGCTGGAGAAGTAATTTTCTTCATGAAAAACTTGCTCTGGAAATATAACCACAGCTGGCCCATTAGATCCCACTTTTGGATAACAGACCTGTCACAGAATTGGCTCAGACATTGTGGGTGGTGATAGAGTGGGCTGGGGACCTGTCTGAGCCACTCACCCTTCATCTCTACTGCCACTGGAGCCTCCTGGGTGTGTCTCTTCCTAGAGAAGGAATAGCAGAGCTACTGGAAAGCCCCATCCCTGCTCTCAGGAGGCCATTCAAGGCCAGGATGACTTAGGGTCCTGAAGTTTTGTCATTGGAAACTTATTACCCCTTCTCTGTCTGACCTCAGCTCCTTGGTGCCTGAAAGTGGCAAAGGGCAGCACGTGAGAGTCAGGAGGCCTGGGGGAGGACAATTTCCCAACCGGCCACCAACTTGCTATATGCCCTTGACTAAGCTTTTGTCTTCCCTCCCCTCTGGCCTCTGTTTCCCCATCTGTTCAAAAGAAATTGACTTTGATAATCTCTTAGGCTCTTGCAACACTGTGTGGCATAGACAATGGACCAAACTTTTTTTTTTTTTTTTTGGCTTCGTATTTTCCCTCATAATGAAGCCAGGCCAAGATTAAAATGGCCTTCCATTCCCAGTGCGTCTCATTGCAAGCAGCAGAGTCGCAGATCTGAAGCAGGCCAGGGAGAAGCTGCTTAGGGTTTAAAATGTCAAACTCTTGATCTTTCTCACTGGAGGGGAGATGTCTCATGGATAATCAGAAATGTGAAATCCAAAAAATGTTCCTCCGGGGCTCTGGGTGGGAGAATAAATGGGTGTGGGAGCTGGGTGTTTAGGCAGGTCACAGCTCAGTGAGATACATAATGGAACCACCAGTGAGGCCTGAATGCAGGAGGAACTGGGATGCCATCCAGCCCCACATTCTGGCCCTGCTCCCCACTCTGAGCTGAGAGTCGATAGCGCTATCCTCAAGCCAATGCATTCAGTTGTTCCAGAGACATCCACTATCTGCCAGGCATGGGGGGCACCATAGTGAACACAAATGAGGTCCTGGTCCTCGGGTCTTCCCATTTGGAGGGGAAGATAGTAAATAGAATGACATAAAGCATTTGGTAAATATTACGATAGGAAGGACTGCAAGAGAAGAAAAGCTAGGAGTCCATGAGAGCCTGCAGCAGACTGACCAGATCTTGAATCTGATGCTTCAAGGGTGAGGGGATGTCAGCTAGACTGGGAGTGGGAAGACCATTCTGGGCAGAGGGAACAGCAGTGAGTAAAGTCCTGAGGCAGGAGGGAGCTCAAGCTTTGAAGAGCTGATAGGAAGACAATAACACTGAGTGAGCAGGGAGGTGGGCAGGGCCAGATCACACAGGACTTAGGAAGGAGTTTGAACTTTATTCCAAAACAAATAGGGAACCACTGAGGTAAGCCCTCAGCTGAGATATGCCAAGGGTTACGTTGAGAACAGGGCAAGTGGCAAAGGAGAGAGACCAGCTGCAGTAGTCCAGGCACGCACTGGTGGTGGCTTGGACCAAGGCAGTGGTAGGGCTGACTCCCTTCTTCATCTAACATGGCACACCAGCTCCCTCGTCTAGGACAACTCTCCAGTGCCAGCACTGATTAAAATCATTGTGGGAATGAGGAATATGTGGGGGTATAGGGAAGTAGAATGGTGAGGAAGAAGAGTTAACAGAGGACGTGTCACTGTCAAGAGAGGACTTAAGCAAAGAAGACAGTGACGCGCTTATTTACCAACAGGCTGTGAGTACTTTCGATGACTGGCACTGGAGAAGCAGTCGTATTTTGAGCCCCTCCATGCTCATCCCAGTGCCTAACACAGGGAGACAAAGCAGCCATGGCTCCTGTCCTTAGAGGTCAGCATTCACCCCAGGAAGCTAAAGCAAGTACACAAAGAACCTGAAAACACCTGGCGGAAAGTGGCAGGTGCCCAGAGGGTGAGGAGAAACAAAACTTGTGTGCCAGGAAGGTGGGTGTTAGGATCAGAAGTTATCTCTCTGCCCTTTTGGTGAGAAAAGGGACATATTTTGTGCTGGGCTCTTTGTGTAGCACCACTTTACCTTCGCAGCAGCCTGGGAGGTGGGTCCCCAACCCCTAATCAGAGAGTTGAGGAAACAGGTGCGGCTATGAACCTTGCCGGGGGGGATCAAGTTGATAAATGGTAAAGCCAGCATTTGAACCCAGTGCTGCCCCCCGCCCCAGCCTGGGTACTCTGCCACACTACTCCCTCTCCACTGTACTCCCCTGATTGCCCACCCAGAAAATGACAGATTGGTTGGATGCTCCATGCAACTGTTTCTGGGTCTGACATTTTAAATGGATTTTGAGGTTCTGTGGAAGATGATGCATTTGAACTCAACCTTGAAGAATTGGATATGTGGAGAATGGGGGAAGGGTATTCCACGCAGAGGAAGCTGTGGGCAAGGGCAAGTCACATCCCAAAGGGAATTACAAAAAGCTCAGAGGAGCCAGAGTGGGAAATATGGGATCCGGCTGTCTGGGAGCTTAGCTAATGGGACAGAGAAGGAATGGGGTGAAGGGTGGGGGAGTACCTGGGCCCAAGCAGACATCTTCTCTAGTCCTTTAAATGGAAAGCAGAGCCAGACAGACTGGCTCCACGTCAAGCCCTGAAGATCAGCCATACTGGACCCTGGGAATAGAGTGGGAGAGTAGGAAAGGCCTTCCAAGGTGTTTAGGAATCTCGAGTTCCCCCTCTCCTCTCTATTCCCTCTCAAGCCTGGACCTGAGGCCAAGAGAAATGTCACAGGTCCTCCAAGGTTACACCAGCTGGGGCCTGACCAGAGCAGAAAACAGTTTCTAAGGCCGCCATCCAAGCAGGGTCAGCAGGCATGCCCGGACCTGGGCCAGGCCCCGAATGCTCTGGGCTTTGTCTCTTCAAGTCTTGAAACCTCAAGAGGTCACTTGATCTTGCCTCTGGCCCTAAGCAAGAGTCCCTCATGTCAGAGGTCAGCCAGTCCTGCCTCTCCTGGGCTCTTCCCATTCCCTGAGGCTATGCTTCCCTGCAGTACTGTCTCTTTCCTCTACCACAGCCATTTTCAGGCTAGGCCTTGTTCTGAGCTCTCACTTCCTGGAAATCTAATCTGTCCGTGAACATGCCCTCTCTCATGCTCCTTCTCTCCCATCTCCCCACATCCCTATGGACCTGGAAGAAGAACCTAAAGGAGCAAGCCCCTGAAACTGGGGCGGGGAGAATGGGCTAAGGGCATGTCTGTAGGTACAGAGAGGCCTCTGTGTAGAGCCTGAGTCCATCCCATACCAGCTCTGTGACCTGGTGAGTCATGTCACCTTGCTTCATCTCTTGTGAGAATTAAATGAGATTACCTATGAAGCACTTAGCCCAGTCCCTGGCACACAGTAAGCACGTACTCAGTGGCTGGTAAATGGGATAAAAACCTCCCCACAGACTAAATTCTGGGGTCTCTGACCCAGTCTATGTGAGTTACATCCCTGACCCTTTCCTGCTTGCTCAGGACTGTAGCCAGCCCTCCTTCATCTGCTCTTCCTGCTTCTCACCTAGGAAGGATCTTGTATTTAGTGTGAGTTTGGGGCTTTTGGTGGGAAGTGAAATGCCACCTAGGTCTTTGCTTAAGTAATGAGGCTGAGTCCTCCTCCCTGGGGGCTGAGACAAGGTAAGTCACTGGCCCCACCCCAAGGGACCTGAAGCCTAATGAGCATCAGGGCCATCCATGGTCAGCTAGAGCCTTCCCACACAGTTATCCACACCGGTCCTCTCTCTTGGTGTGGATAATCTGAAAAAGTTTTCCTGAAACTTTGTAATAATACATGATTTTTACCCTGGTAGATTTGCCACTTTTGTCATGATTTTTGTTGCCATAATTCCCTCTGTTTGTACTGGAGGGCAGGGAAAGTAAGTTAGTTCTGTGTTCACCACACATGAACTAGCCATCTTTCTGGGCCAGGAGTTCCAGCTGGTGCTGAGGATACCATTGAACAAGATCAGCAGTGTTCTGCCCTCATGGAGTTTGCAGCCTATAAACAGGTGTTCATTAAAAACCTCCCTGTGGGCATCACTCTGCAGGGAAGGGACAGAAGCACTCCCACCAGAAGTGCCAAGAACCACCCTCTTGAACCATGGGCAGAGCAGGCAGCAAGAGCTTCCTGGAGGCAGAAAATGGGTCTTGAACAAATTTGAGGTTTCAGTAGCTGTAGCCCCAGCTCAGCCACCTGGGTCAGAGTACCCACTGCCTCCTAGGTCTTTGCCCCAACGTCTGTCAGTCCCCTGCCTGAGTCCATTCTCCCTCACTGTGGCCACCAAAATGCTTGTTCTTTAGTGTATGGTGTCTGGAGTACCAAAAATATTTATTGAATGGATTGATTAAAACACATCTGCTCCTATGACTTCATTACTTAACATCTTTTGATTGCATTCTCCCCTCTCCAGCCTCCTTCCCTACAAAATAAAGGTCCAACTTCCTAGCCTGATATTCTGGGTATTCAAGGCTTCTTTTTAGGCCTTGACCTTTTTCTCACATACCCTCCCTTTCCAGCCCTTGACTATGGAATCAAGAGGATAGGACACTTTCCCTAGTGTGCCCTGTGCCTTTGCTTTAGCTGTTCCCTGGCCTGGGCTGCCCTTTTCTACCCACCATCCATTGCTCACCTGTCAGTTCCTATCTTTCAGTCAGATATCACCTCTTCCAAGAAGCATTCCAGGATCCTTCCCAGGCCCAATTAATCTCCAGCCCTTTATGCATCCATGACAGCCCTTCCTGAGAATGTCCTCCCCATGCCATCAGCTCCTTTAGGCCAGTTACTCATCTCTGTGCACTGTCCCCAGCTCCCTCCCCAGTGTCTCATCATGCCTGGGACATTTCAAGGCCAGGGTTTTGTTTTTTGTTTTTCCACGAGTCAAAGAAGAGCATGTAGACTAGGGGGAATGGTGAGAGAAAAGGTTTAAGTGTTGGGGAATGGGTAGAAGACAATTCCTCTCCCACTGTTATCAGATAGGCTTCTAAAAGTGGGACGGGAGGGGTGTCTAAATAAACCAAACTCTCAGGGCTAATTGGGCTTTTGAGATCTCCAGTGCAACCTTCTCAGTGTTTAGAGAGGGAGAGGGACTTGCCCAAAGACACCCAGCCCCCCAGGCAGGGATGCACGGCATGGAGAGCCAGGAAGGACCCTTGGGGATCACCCAGTTCTAGTGTTCTTGCCCTTTTTCTCAACCTCTACTCCAGCTGCATCCCAACACGTGCCCATCCTAACACCCATCTTTACACAGTATCTCCAATCAGGATGCTGGAGAGGCTAGGGGGGAGGGCGGGGGTAGCTTCCTCTCTGTTCAAGTAAGAAGTGCAAGGCTCCAAGAGGTGGGAGATGTACCCAAGGTTACACAAGGTTGGTAGGTGACCATGAATGCAAATCCTGTTTGTCCCTGCTAGCATCCCCCTCTATGCCAAGCAGCAAGATCCCTAAAGAGAGAATGACTGATAGAGCTAAAGTTTAAGGAGCACCTCTGGTGGGCACAGATTTTTAAAAACCCCTGGAAAGGGGAGCCACACCAACACCCACACTGTGCACAGCCTGCCCATTCCCAGTTGGTAGCCTCACCCCTCAGTGTGTCTGTCAGGCGTGGTCTGGGCCCCAAGGAAAGCAGTATCCTCTCCACGTTTGAGGGACTCACTGGCCTGACTTTGCCTGAAAATATCAGAGAGGGGGATCAGCCTTTCTGACTCCTTGTCTGGGGTGTACTCTCAGTGCCCGAAGATCTCTTGCATTACCTGTTCCACCCCCTTATTTTATGTAAAAACTGAAGCCCAGAGAGGAAAAGCACTTGGCCTTAGGTCACACAGCAAATTAGTCTCAGCTCCCCTTCCCTCTTTCCGCCTTCCGCTCCACTGTCTTATTTGGTTTTGAGGTCCCCTTCTGGAGGACAGAGACTAGAAGGTGGAGATTAGACCTCAGCGGGAGGCCTGGCAGTTAGTGGGTGTGATACATGTCTGCTGGTTGTTTAAGTGAATGGGAAATGTGTGCTTGTGGGGAAAGCAGCTCTCTCTGGACAACATGATCCACAGTGCTTTTGAGTCCCTGCTATCCCTGACGCCCCCACTGACAGAGACCATTTAATGACCAGGCACTTCAGATGGTGAAACTCCTTGAGCACAAGGGCTTGGTGCTATGTGACTTTTCCATCGTTCATTATAGAGGCACTAAAAGGTTAAGTCTCATGAACAATGGTTGGTTTCTTGGGGCACCAGGCACATGCTGGCGTTGGGGATACAGAGGTACCACACACGGGTCTCTGCCCTGAGGAGCTGGGAAGGGAATGACACATGCACCGGTAGCTATAGTAACAGTGGTCTAAGGAGGCGTCCAGGAGGTGTGCATGACCTGCACTGGACCTTGACACACTGATCAGACTTAGAGCAGTCATTGCTCTGTCTGTCGTTCAGTCAGCACACATTCTTGCCCCCAGCAGGTGCAAGGCGCCATGCTCAGCAGTGAGAAGAGCCGCAGTCCCTCCCACCAAGGCTGGGCTAAGTGCCTCTCTGTGCTCTTGAGCCTCCTGGGTCTTCCTTCATCTCCCTGCGTGGTCAGTGCCTGATCTGAGGTCTGCTTTGCTTCTCCTTCTGCTCTGTGAGCCCCTCAAGGGCAAGGACCAAATCTGCCTTGTTTTCTGCTTTGTCTCCAGTGCCCAGCACTGGACTGTTTGGCACATCACCATTGGTTCCATTTTGTGGAGAGTTGAACCTAGTAAGGTCAGGGTTCTACGTAGCCACAGCATTTTCCCTTCTCCCCTGCTCCCAGGCTCAGGAACCTCTGAATTTGATTCCCCATCCCCCATATTCTGGCCAAGTCTTGAAAGCTGGGGAGGGCGGTGGGAGGAGGAAGGTGAGACAGTTATGGCTTTGCAAAGGGTGAGAAAGCCTCCCTGCTGCCTGGCCGCTGGCACCACGGGAATGGTTCTGGCAGGAGCTGCCTGCTGGGCTGAGATCACCATGGAGACCCGGCTTGGAGAGGGTCACTGGCAGTGGCTAAGGGCTGGAGGGGGTGGGACTGACAGGGATTTGTGAGGAGGCTTCCAGCCTGCCCCGGGGCCCTTAGGAGAAGCAGGGGAGGCTGGGATTCGATACAATCTACTTGCCTAAGTGGTTTGGAGCAACCAGTTCTAGGTCACCCCCTCACTTGTGTCCCCAACACATTATTCCTGTCACCCCAGCAGAGGTTCCTTAGCTTAGCAGGTGTTCCTCAACTGCAATAAAGCTGTCCTACAGATAGGTACCCCCAGCCCTCCAGCTGAACCTTTTCCCCCAGACCCAACAGTCCAGCCCCCTAATGGATACCCTGCTTATTCTACAGCTGCTCCTGTTTATCTTCCTACCTGTGGAAAACTGACATCCATCCCAACTGCACCCCCTGCCCCAATAACTCCAGTTGTAATACAGCTATACAGCTGTCACACGAACAGGCACACCTCTTATGGCTAATGTTCCATCCTCCCCTCACCTTCAGGAGACCTGACAGCTTAACAAAGATGCAGCTCCCACCCTCCCCCTCACACCTGGGCTAAGACACTGGGTGGAGTGCTGCCCCCACCTTGTACCTGGAAGGAGCCCACCTGGGTCCCCTGGCCTTGGGGGAGTCCTGGCAAGTCCATCCTCAGGACAAAAGTCTTCCCCAGGGCTGACTGCCCAGCAGACAGCAGCCGAGGCTGAGCAGAATTTAAATGTGGCCCTGTTGGGAAGGGAAGCCAAGAACGAGGACAAGGAGGAAAGGCTTTCTGTGGCTCCTGGGTTCCTGCAGGGGTGGAAGAGGGTGAACTGGCTTGCTGAGGAGTCTTAGAAAGCAGTTTTAGCACCCCCACTCTGAATTCTGGTAGGATGGTCACTCACCATGTGTGGGAGACTTGAATTTCAGGGACTTTGAGAAGAGCACCAAACTGAAAGGGAAGATTAATGACTGGAGGTCCTGAGAGAGACCGAGCCCATCCCTGTCCCTCTTAACACTTCCCTGTGCATCCCAGCATAGCTGGGGCCTACATAGGGAAGTCAGGGCCCCACTTCTACCTTCTAGGGAAAGGAGGTACTTCAGGCCATCAGTGTCTGGTGATTGTGGGTACTGAGGACCTGGGAGTTCCTAAGATTCAGGAAGGCAGGGGGTGCAGCCGAACACAAATGGTATTGTGTTAGGCAATTTCTTTATTCCTTTATTCAGACATACTTCCTCCTCACCCCACCTCTCTAAGGAACAGAATGGCATAGGTGAGGGCTGGGGAGAGGGTTGGATTTAGAAGAAATTAAAACAGCAGTTCACACCTGTGCTGTGCTAAAACCCTGCCTTCTCCATTATGTCATTTCTCGGAACAGCCTAGGTTTGGAGGATTTGCTAAACTTATTATTACATGAGGAAACCCAAGCTTGGAGAACCTAGTTGGCCCAGGAAAATAATAATGACTGATAATTAGTATCATTTAGTATGCATTGACGTACCAGGCTTAATCTGCCTTAAAGCACTGAATCCTCCCATCAAATTTAATGGGACAGTTCTGCTAATCACCTTTTTACAGATGAATAAACTGAGGCTCAGTGATTCCCCAACTTGCCCAAGGTCATAAAGCTATTAAATGTTGATGCTAGCTTTTGAACTCAGCTGTGTCTGACCCTAGAGGCCAAGTTCTCAACAAATGGCACTGCCTGGAATTCCAGCTCTTCACCCAACACTTCTTTACCTGTCAGTGGGGTGCACCTTGGGCCACACACCTATTTTACAGATGGGGAAACTGAATTCAGAGAAGGCCAGAAGTGGTCCAGAGTCTTATGTGGGGCTGTTTGGAGTTTTTTAGGAGAGGGAACAATGGGGTTAGCTTCCCTCAGAATCCTGGTAGGAACTGGGTGGCAAGTCCCAATCTTAGCCTCCCTGTTCTCAGTGTCTGCCTGCCACTGACTTCTGCCTTTTATGTTTTATTGCAGCTTTCAGAAAACCAACGCCAAGACCCCTCCCAGCGTCCACATCGTCCTCTGGCAGGAGCGCCTGCCCCTCTGCCTCCAGCCCCACCCCACCTGCACCCCCTGCAGCCCCATCTCCCCCCACCCCTCCTTGCCCATCTCCTCCACGCAGAAGCCCAAGGTGAGCCCTTTCTGCACAAAACCAGCAATTGTAAATACTTTTTAAAAATGTACAAAACTTAAAAACAAAACACAGTTTTAGAAAAAGACAAAAAAAAAAGAGAGCGAGAGAGCGAGCGCGTGCAAGAGGTTGCGAGCAGGGCCTCAAGGTGTCCAGAGCCCCTGCAAGTATGCACTGAGAAATTTATCTACAGGTCGTTTGACAAAAATGAACAATATCCTATTTATTGTATATACTGTTTTATTATAAATCGTGGATTGTATATTGCATTCTGTAAACCTGCTGTGGTCCCGTGGTGTGCAAATTCGCATGGTGGGGGGGAGGGAGAAGAACCTCTTGCGGGAGCTTTTTTTTTTTTCTTTCTTCTTTTTCACTCTTTTGGGTTTTCTCTTCTGTTGTTGTTGTTGTTTTCTGTTGGCAGGACACACCCAAAGATCCAAGTTTGTATTAAAAAGAAATGAAAAAAAGCAAAAAAAAAAAAAAAAAAAACTCGTGTCTTGTGAAGGGGTGAGTGAGGGTGGATGAAACGGAAGGGGCAACCAGGGTTTTGTCACCAGCCACTGGTTCCCCAGGGGAATTGAAATACTGCCATGGTTTCCCTCCCTGTTAGTTTTCCCTTCTGTCTGAGATCTGAGTCACCTTCCCACCTGGGCATTCCAGGCCCTGGGTCTCCTCCCTGCCTCAAGCTCCCCAGTCTGCCCTCTAGGGCTTCTTGGCCCCTGGTGTGTCCATTTGGTCCCAGGTGCAGGGATTCTGCCTCTTAGCCCCTCATTTTGCCCTAGGTCTTGGTTTTCCTCTCACTCTGAGACCCCTATTCTATCACAAGTCCTGGGTCTCCTGTTCTCTGGGGCCATTTTTATGACCCTCGGTGTCCTCTGCCCCTGGACCACTAGTCTTTTCAAACTGCAGGGACATCTGCCTCTAGGACCCTGGTTCTCCCATGAGTCCTAGTTTCCCCTCCCTGAGGAACTCCCATTATGAGTCATATCTTCCATGCTTTTACCTTCTAAACCGCCTTGTTTTGGCCTAGGTTCCAGGTCTCTGACTAGCCCCTTCATTTGTCCTGTGTCTCCCCAGCCTTTGGGCCCCACAGTTCTACTCTGGTTCAAGGACACCTGTCTCTGAGATACTCCTTTCATTCTAAGCCCAGGAACCCCTCTGGGACACCCCCCTTTCCCTCAAGGACTGGAGTACCCCCTGTGTGTGTGTCCCATTTGCCCCCGGGCCTGGATCTCCTCTGTCTCCAGGCCTCCATTTTGCCCCAACACACCTGCATCGGCCTCTGCAAACTCCAGGGTATGAGTGGGCCAATAACCCCAATATTTCTTTCTCTGCCTTCCTCTTTCTACCCCAAACCCCAAATTCTGGGTCTGGGTTTTCTCCCAGCTTTTGTAAACTTTGGAAAAAGACAGCTCTTAACCCCATGCCTATTTCTGGTGGACCTAAAAGGGCTGAGCTTTTCCCCACGCCCTCAACTTGGGGAGCTCTTCGCAGCCCTTGACCAAATAATGCCCACTTTGGGCTGCCTGGTCTTTAGCAAGGAGCTTTTCCTAAAGACTCATTGTATGTTAAAGATCTGCGCAAAGCAGCTTTTCTGTGAAGTTCAGGTAGACTCCAAGAGCCAACTCCATTCTCCCTGCCCTTCCTGACCCATCCAACAAGGCCCAAGCCTCGAGAGAGTCTGAGAAACCCTCTCTCTCAGAGGGAGACAGACCCCCACCTTCTCGGCACCCCTCTCTGAAAGAGGAGGTCAGAGGATTAAGACAAGGTCAGATAACCATTCCTAAAACTGCAGCATCCTTGCTGGATGTGAAGGCTCATCATTCACCAAGGCCCTTCCATGGATCCCCAAGAATCAGATGGAGGCACTGTCCTTACCTTTCTTCATGGTAAGGGATAAGGTATCAGTATGTGCTCAAGCTGACGATCTAGTATGGTGCTGAAAGTAGGGACAGAACGCTGACAATCCAATGTGGTGCTGGAAGTGGGGACAGGAAGCAGTAAGACCCCTGTGAGGGTCCAGGAGGGGGGCTTCCTTCCCAGAGGAGGAAAGCATATGCAAAGGTCTGGAGGTGTGAGGGGGTGACGGGGGCGGATGCCACACAGAGTTGGATCTGTTTGGAGTAGACACTGTGTTTGGGGAGGGTGGAGGCTGGTTGGAGGGGGTGGGTGGCATCACAGGAACCAGCGGGGGTTGCCTGAGAAGCTTGTTTTCAGCCCCAAGAATCGCCTACAGGGAGAAAATGAGTATGTTCAGTGGCTGCTCAGGAAGCAGAAGAGACTTGGGGAGGCTGTCCAGGTGGGGCAATCTGGGTAGAGGGGGGCCAAGTGAGGGAGGGCTGAGGGCTCAGATGGGGGGAGGGGTTGCAGAGGAGGTTTCTGTGAGGGAAGAGGCAGTAGGGGGATTATTCAGTGGAAAGGATTAGGGCTCTACTTCAGATGGGTCTCAAGATGGAGAGGAAGGGCAGTGAAGGGTTGTGTGCCCCAGAATTGGAGTGGGGGTGGGGAGGAAGGAAATGGGAGTTTAGGAAGGTGATTATAGCCCAGCAAGAGGGCTCATTAACTTGAAGAAGGCTTTGTCAGGGGAATGGGGATTCACTGTAAAGAGAGGGGCACCGAGAGAAGGATAGGAACTCAGAGAAGGGCTAATGGCTTCCGGGATGGGAGGCAGCTTGGGAGAACCTGAGCTCCCTGAAAAGGGAGGGGTCAGCGAGGAAATGGCGGCTCAGAGACAGGAGGGTTCTGTGGCTTAGTAAGGACTAGAGAAGGCTGCGGTGTGTTTCGGAGAACACACTCGTGAGATCTGCCAGGGCCAAGGGCCCAGGCTTTGGGTTTTAAGGTTCTCTATGCTGTTGGGCCCTGGGGCCTCCAAGGGAAGGGCAGCAGAGACCCTGCCCCGCTGGGTGGGGAAGGGATGGGGGCCACCCTATTTGATCTTTTCTTACCATAGCCACATTCCTACACCTGATCCCAGAATGCATCAAGGCAACATGGCTCCTAGATATTTGGGTTTTGCCACCATTTATTAAACACATCCAGGAGGTGTTTATTCCTCAAAACAATCCTTGAGGTAGAGAAAGATATTCACTTCATTTACAAATGAAAAAACAGGTTTAGAAACACAGAGTGACTAGTCCAAGATTACATGGGAAGTGGCAGAAGTAGGTTGGTCCAGAATCTGATTCTGAGCCCTGGCTTTTTCATAACAATTTAAAGGGGGAAAAAAAAATCCTGCTCATAAAATTCATCCCATCAATTCATTCTATAATAAAATTTTTTTAATTATAGAAATAAGAATAGAGAATTATATAATTATATAATACTATGTACCAGATACTGTTCTAAATAAACACATTACACATACATAAACTCTAACTCCACAATGATCCTATGAAGTTATATCGCAACCATTATTATTCCTGTTTTACAGACAGAAAACTCGAGTGCAGAAAAGTTGTAAAGCAGAGGGTCACATGCAAATACCAAGGGATCACACATGCGCATGCACGTACACTGACAAATACTTATCCAGGCACATGTGAATACATAGTCACAGGCACACTTGGGACACTCTTCCAGAGGAAACCCAGGGCTATGGACACACAAACAGATATAAGCATACATATACCTGCATACAGAAAACCCAAATGTAAAGACCACTCAGAAAATAGTGACACCAGGGTTCACACCCAAGCAATCTGGTTCGGGAGTTTGCTTCACTGTACTGTTAAAAATGAAAACCCCTGTGCCAACATTTCTGAGTCCATCTAGATCAGTGATTCCCAACCTAGAGATTCTGCTTTTATTTAGCTGGGTGGGGTGTAGGCATCAGAATTTTTTAAAGCTCTCCAGGTGGTTCTGTGCAGCCAAAGTTGAGAACCTCTGATCTAGTTATTATGCTGAGTGTCTGCACACAGGCGGGCACCTATGTGCACACACTTATTTAAGGGGCAATCCTAGGTGTACACAATATGCCTTCTTGTGTGTACACTGGTATGCATTCATGTTTTTCACTCTTGAGTGGCTGTAAATTACTATGGGTTCTCTAAGTGGCTGTTAGGGAGACACTGTGTGAACACATTCAACAAATATTTCTTAAGCACCTACAAGATTCCAGGTACTATCCAGGCACTTGGGGATACAACAATGAACAAGAGAGATGGGGTTCCTGCTTTTGAGAGTATAGTCTGATGGAATTGACAGATTTGGTCATCTATCTTTCCCTATGGGTGGCAAAGGTTTGGAACCCCTCTGGGGTTGCTGAGGGGTGAATGCCTGGCGAGGAGAGCTTTGCAAGATGAGACTTACTATTGTGGCTGTGTGCATGGTGGATCTGTACTGTTGTGGCTGTGTGCATGGTAGATCTGCTGGCCCTATGTGCAGATGTGTTTGAGACAGGGAGCCCCAGGGCGTGTTTCTGGATTTGAACGAGTGTGGCTGATTGAGTGGTATGTGTGTAAAGGTGTGCGTGATCTGAGCCTGAGAAAATGTGGGCAGCAGTGGGGAGGGTGATGAGGAAGGGCTGTGTGCAAGGTAGTCACCAGCCCAGAACAGCACACAGATGGCAGCACATGCGTGCATACACATACACACAGCCAGCTGCTGCAAGTTGGAGGCTGGGTTCCAGTCCCAGGGCCAGAAGAACTCTGCATTGGGCATGTGGAGGAGGCATAGCTGGGGCTGGAAACTAGAGTGGGAGGAAGGAGAGAAAGAGGAGGCGGCGGCTGGGAAGCCACATCCTTGATCTCTGGTCTGTTTCAGCAGTTCTGGACTTTGTGCTCTGGGTCTGTGTGTGACTCTGAATCTCCCTCTCTCCTAATACTCTGATCTTGGCATCTCTATTTCTCTCTTCTGGGTCTTGGGATACGAGACTGATCACATGACTTTGGGTTAACACCTCTCCAGCCTACTTGGCTCTTTCTATCTCCCTCTAAGTCTCTGTCTCTGCCTCCATGTCTGCCTCTGTCTCCTCTGTCCTTCCTTGTCCTTGCCAGGTGGGGGGAGGGGTCCCAGTGCTCAGGGAGCAGGTGTCAGCTTGCTCTGGCAGCAGGGAGTAAAGCTGGGGAGGGCACAGAGCCAGCAGCCCCTGGACACAGCCACACTCCAGGACATACTCAGGGAACTCACAGGAACGCATAATGGCAATGGAGAGATGGGTTCTCCAGAACATTCACAGAGACATACAGATACACAAAGCAACATGCAGCTGTTCCCAGAAACACAAGGATGCCAGACACAGCAGGTCGCATGTAGATACCAAGGGATCACACGCACACACACTGACAAATACTCATCCAGGCACACAGGGCTATACAGTCACAGGCATACCTGCGGCGTTCTTCCAGAGGAAACCCAGGGCCCTGGGCACACAAATGGACGCACACCTTCATACAGAAAGACACACAGGCACAAAGATGGCAAATCACACACCCTCCGTTCACCGTGACAATCATACTCAGAGCCACATGCACTCAGGAATGAGGAGTCAAAAACAGCAGAGACAGGCAAACACCCTCAAGGACACTAGAGAACAGAGGCGCACAACAAGCACACTGAGGAACACACCCGGCCACGGGTTGAACCTCCTCAGGTACACCCACCCCCCGCGGGGCTAACTCTGGAGCACCTGGGGACGCGCCCATAGGCGACGGGGGCAGGGCGGCCCTAGCACACCTGGCGCCTCCAGCTCGCCCCCAGGAGCCCGCGGGCGCCCCGAGTGTGCGAGTGTGCGTGCCCGTGCGTGCGTGCCCTCCAGAGCACGCCGCCACCTGTGGGAGGAGAAGTGCGCACTGCGCCCGGGGCTGCGGGGCTGTGCCGCGCGCGGGGGGGGGGGGGGGAGCGGTTGCCATGGCGCGCGGAGCCTGGCCGCATACTAATGGGGCGGCCACGGGCACTGCCCCCTGCCGCCCTGCCGCCTCTTCCCACTCCTTCCTCTAGCTCCTCCGAAGTCACTCTGGCCCGCGGCTGAGCCCGGGAACCCCATTCAGAAAGCCTAAGCCCGTTGTGTGAGGCCTGGGGGCTATCGGGAGGCCAGGGCTGCGGGACCTTCCCCTTTCCACGTCTCCCTCAGAGAAGGCCCAAGCTGGACGGGGCTAAGGACCTGAACGCAGGCACCAAGTGGGAAAGGCAGCTGGGAGCACACGTGCTGCTTTGGAAATGGGGGTGGCTATGGGGAGGGGGTTAAGAAAAAAAAATAAAGGAGGAACTTAACCCTTTTGCTGCTAGTGGACCCACCAGTCCACCTTCCTGGTGGTTGGCTGGGGAAGGGCGGGAGACTTGACCAATCGCTAATACAACCCACACCTCTCTCTCTCCAGCCACTCCCAGCATCTCTCCAGTTCTGACTTGACCTACGGGGGAGTGGGGCACCAGTTACTATCACTCCAGTTCTTGTTTGATTGGTGAGGTGACAGTGAGGAGAAGTGCACTGAGTACTCAGGGGAGGGGAGCTGTGGCCCCAAAAGGGTTAACACATCCTCATACCTTGATCCCCTTTTCACGAATCCTTGACCCCCCACCCCCTCAGCCCGACGCTGTTTTAATTGGCATGGAGGGGCATGATGGTACTCTGGGGTGGGGGTGGGAGGGAGGTAGCAGAGGGTTTGCAGGTAGAGGCAGTGGGAGGGGGCCTAATGGGGGGGAGCTAGGCAGTTGCCTAGCAACCCCACAGCTGTCTGTTGACCTAGAAGAAGCTGCGCCTTCTTGACACAGCTGGTGTTTACATGTAACCGAGGCTCTGGCTTAGCGCTTGCTTGAAGGAAAGCTGAGGCAGGGCCCTGGTGGCAGCCTGGCCCTGGCCCCCGGCCGTGGTGGGCTCTGTGCCTGCCTTCCCTCTTTTCGTCAGTTCCCACCTCAAGTCCAACGGGAAGGAGTGGGAGGGCAGATCTCAGAGCTGGAGGCTTTGGGGCTGGGAAAAGTTGATGTACACACACACACACACACACACACACACACACACACACACAACCTGAGGCCTTCAACACAGAAATGGTGGGAGACTAAGCGAGGGCTGGGGGAGGGGGGCGACCAGCTTGTGTACAGATTTCAACCCACATAGACAACATTAACATGAACAAGTACACATGGATGTACAGACCCACAAAATCAAATTCACTTAGGCACAAACAGGTACAGAGGTGCCCACTGACATAAGGACATCTAGGCAGACACACACAAACAACACAGAAATACAGTTAAGCAAATAAGTGAAACCCTGACACAGACACACCCAAAGACTTCTTAATGCAGACGACAAACAGGCACTGACCATCTGTCTGATAGAGACACTCAAACACACACACAGAAACCCCCATGTGTTAATGCCAGCAACTCTCACATGAATAGTGTTCATTCCAGCTAGTTTGCAGGTTTGCATTATGAAAGGGAGAAACCCAGACCCCTGCATGGAGTCACCCACATGCAGACAGAAAAACACACAACTCCCAAACTTTTATCAATTACCCATAATGCTCAAGGCAGGCAGTCGCTGACACCACTGACATATGCAGAGACACACCCAGGAGCCCAACATGTGAAGAGGTCCCTGAAAGACCACGGGCCCTAACATGTCCCACCGCACCCACACACATACCCATAACGCAAACACATGCCGGCCTAGGGTGTAGCCAGAGCTGAGACTCTTCCCTGCCCACAAGCCCTGAGCAGCAGCAGATGTGCCTTTGGGTCAGAAGGCCCTAGTGGCCCCAGGACCCAGTGCCAGGTGAGCCCATACAGCCTGGGTTGCACCCTTGATCCTTAGTTCTAGGGAAGAAACAGCACCAGAGAGCCCTCAGACTGAGGGAAAAGATACAGCCCATCCCCAGGAGCCCCTTGTCTGAAGTTCTGTCCTCTGGAGTCCCTAGACTGACAGAAGAGGCACTGCCCAGATGAGCCCCTGTCTGATGGAAGCCATAGCTACCTCCCAGGCAGCTCTGGACACCACAGACAGACACACATATGCATATACTAGTACGTGGCAGCTCCTGGGGTGTTCTTGAGGGCTTCCTGACAGAAGTGAGCCTGGGCCCTCGCTTTGTAGCCCAGGAGGAAAGCAGGGAGTGAGTGTGCTGACTAGGGCCTCCTTTTCTTACCCCATACCCGCCCCTTATCCAGCAGTTCCTCCTCCCCCTCTGGGCCCAAGGGGCCTGCTGGGGCCCCACAGCCCCATCAGCCCAAGCAGTGAGCAGGAGGAGGAGAGGGGATATTTTTAGCTTCTCTGCCACTGACATTTCGCAGCAGGCGACCTGGGGTGAAGCTGAGTGAGTGCTGAAGGCTGGGAGAAGCCGACAGCGCCTTCCCGCCCCCATGCACATGCACACACAACTGTGCACACACACAGCCATGTCCCCCAACGCTCCCAATGCTCACATAAGTGGCATAGCTTCAAGTACACAGTCACACACCTAGACACACACATGCACCTGTGGACACACTTGGTTTACAGGCCATTATGCCTAAGACCTCACATACCTGGACACACAAAATGTATCCATTCACACACCCAGGTATGTGTACACACCATTCATACATATAACACACTTCCCACACCCAGCCAAGCATGCCCACACTCGTTTATCATTCATTCAAGAAACGTGATTCAGTGCCCACTGTGCATTGGCACTATTTTAAACACTGAGGATACCAGGAGCAAAATAGGCAAAAATTCCAGCCCCCCCATAGAGTTTACATTCCAGTGGGGGAAGTTTGACAATAAACAAACAAAAAAAACCCCAAAATATTGTTTCAAGAACTACACATACAACCCAATCCCCAAAAATACACAACCACACGTTTGAACATCTCCCTAACATTCACTGCCCCACAAATAAATACAACTATACACAGCCCATGGTCAAGACTCATACAGACAATTCCACTATGTGCCTCAAAACAATCACAGATGTTTGTATACAGCAGCATACATATATATTTACACACTTCACATATACTCATGCAATTCAAACATGATACACACATAAATCCAGCCACATACACACATTGTACATAGCTATACAATTTACCTACCTATATACACAGAATACAACCTCCACAAGAGCATGTAAGTACATGTTCATGCACTCCACGCACACACACATGCACACAACCATTGCCTCAGGGTACAATTTATCCGCCTAGTATAGACATACAAATGTCCCTGCCATTCTCCCCACCACCCAGTAACATCCAAGCCTGTTTGTCACATGTTCACAGGTATACACACAGAGTCCTAGCACACTCACAACGTCACATGCACACCCAACTCCCATGTTCCAAAGAGGTCACACATCCAGTCAATTCATACGCAGGTTCACACCTACCCTCCCCTTTGCACTCCCCTCCCTCCTTTTTCAAGAGGTGAGTGTGGTCACTGCGCACCACACAAGCACCCAGAATGCTGCCCCCAAGATTCCAACCCTGCTGCCCCAGGGTTTGAGGGTTGACTCCTTGCCTTAGAGAAACCCTGGGTCCCCATCCCAACTCCCAAGGGGCAGGACTCCCTCAGAGCTCAGAGTTTGCCCCTGGTGCCCAGGCTGGAGGTGGAAGCAAAGGAGAGTCTACTCTTCTCAGACCTGCCCGCAACCCCCTCCTTTCACTCCTCTCCCCTCTTCCTCTCCTTGAGTTCCTTTCCTTCTATTTCTCCATCTCTCCATCCCACCCCCACCTCCCCAGTAACCCTTGGCCCAGAACCAAACTCTTCTTTTCCAGGTTCTGTTGCCCTAGAGGGTGTTGGAGCCCTTGTGACAAACAGATGGACTAACAAGCAAACAGACAGGTCACTTGGGACCAAAAAAAAAGCAAGAGGTCATTGTCATATCTTGAAGACCTGGGAGGGAGAAATGACTAAATGGGCCAAGGGAAGATAGGTCTGACTGGCCCACACCAGTGTGCACAACCAATGCAGCTGGAAGCAGCAGCCCTGGGTTTCAGTCCTGGCTCTGCTGTGTTACCCTGAATCAATTGCTGCCCCTCTCTGGATCTCTTTTCTGCTTCTGTACAGAAAGGGAGTGACAGTCAGTGATTTCTGAGGCAATGAGATTCTCAAAGACACTGTAGCAGTTATATAAACAGGGAGGGCGCCTGGGAGCCTTGGGAGTCTAATTAGAGCAATAAGAGCCCCCTCCCCAGAGCCTTTCTTCTGTCCCCCACACCCTTCCCACAGCCTCCTCCCTCTTCTATTCCTGGGCTCTAGTCTTGAGTTGAAGCAACAGAGGCCAATAGCACCCCCTGCCCCCCAACATATATAAACACATGTGTTCCCCCAAGCCTTAGCCACGTCCTTTGCCCTCTCTGGACCTTTGGCATCCAGGCTTGTGTATTTAGGGGCTCACATTCGAGCTCTGGCCCAGTGAGCCAGTCTATGTGTGCACTGTCTGTCTGTCCAGCTGCCAGCAGCCTTCAGGCGCCAGGAGGGGAGGCAGCAGTCGGGAGGGAGGTGGGGGCGGGGAAGGAGGTAGCGTTGACAAGTTCCAATGTCTGGCTTTCCCTCCTGGAAACCCCTAGCTAGAGCTGGCCCCCCCTTCCCTTCCTGTCTCTCTCGCTCAAGCACGTCCCTTCTAAGAGCCCCTCTCTGCAGACACCCCCAGTGGAACCAAGCCCAGATTTGCTGCCAAGAAGGCCGACATTTCTTAGGCTTGCCACGTTAAAGGGGCCTGCACAGGCACGCACTCAAATCTCCCCTCCATGTCCTCCTCCTGTGCACATTCAGGCGACCCGAAACACACAAAGACACAGTTGGACACAGCGGCCACCTGTGCACACAGGAGGTAACACATGAAGCGCATCTGACCCAGGCTCACAGACAAGTACAAACACAGCCATGTACTCCCCACTACTACCTTCAGCTTACCACAGACTCAGAAGCACACTCAGTTTCCAGCATGCAGTGCTCATATATGCGCAAACACAGTCACACACAGGCCATGCCATGCAGAGAAACAAGTGCAAACCCGTAGCATATTGTCTCCCCGCACAGTACAACCACCACTGCCCTATGTGGGTACAACACAGAGACACAACGCCTATGCCTCCTGTTCTCTTGTACACACAGCCAAGCATATACAGCCACACACACGGTGATCCCCTGCATCACCATAGATAACCACACTTACAAAGTCCGCTGGGCACAGATACACCACGTGCCCACACCCTGGACATTTGCACTAGCCCACACAGTTACACAGTGCCTTCCTGGGCATGGAGACATGCATAAAATTATAGCTGCATGCAGCATTTCCCTATGTACATCCAATCACTGTCCCTTGGACACACATAGATGAGCCTAAACTCAGTTATGTTATTATCCTCTTGTATAAAATAACAAATTCACAGGAACTCCCAATGCACACAGACATGAGCTGAGTACACAAACTCAGACACATGTGCTGACCCTTTTGTATGCACACAGATTCCTTGTCATTAACAGTTGTCTTCCATGCTCACACATAGGCATGTGTTCAAACTTAGGACACACATAGCTTCCCCCTGTGCTTATACAAACACACAGTGGCCCTCTGTGTATGCACAAACCAGCACAAACTCACACAGCATCACCTGTGTACACTGAGGCAAATACAGATTCACAAATCACCCCCAGTATGCTCCTCCCTGCACACCTAAGTGTGCATGCTCACAAAAACAGACCCAGCTATCTAAAGCTCACATACAGATACTCAAGCCCCCAGCCCTGAACCCCAGCCTTCTGCCTCCCTCCCTTGGCTGGTGAGGATGGGGAAGGGCTGGGAAGGTGGGGGACTGGCTCAGCCCTTGTTCCCTTCCTCTGCCGGCTGGCTCTCTCCCTCCCATCTGGCAGAGTCAGCCAGCCCAGCCCCTGTTCCAGCAGCCCTGGCTGTTCTGGGCAAACTCTCGGCGGGTTGGTCTCTGCTGATGCCGCATCAGCAGCAGCAGCAGCAACAGCAGCAGCAGCAGGGGCGAGAAGGCTGCGGGCGGCTGCCAACGTGGCAGACGGCGGGCAGGGCGGCAGGAAGGAAGCTGGGCCCATTCTGCGCCCACTCACTGGGGGAGACAAAACCAAGGGGGCTGGATGAGCAAGCAAGGCAGCTGGGCAGGGGGACCTCGTGCTCAGCCTGGGCTCTGAGCCCACATTGGCCCCAGACTCACTGGGTGACCTTGGGCCACTTGCTCCTGCTCTCTGGTCCTATTTCTTCCTTCAGCAAGTCAACAGTCTGGGTGCTCCTTCCAGCTCTAAAAGCTTGTATCCAATTCAGTGCAGAGAACCCACAGGAAGGAGATGCGGGTTCACTCTGTGACCTCGGGCTAGTCCCTTCCTCTCTCGGAGACTCGGCCTTGCCATCCAACAGTAAAAATTCCTCATCTCTGTACAGCAACTGCACCATTGACGAAATGTTTTCATTCTACAAAGGTAACATCATTTTACAGATAAGAAAACTAATGTTCAGAGAGGTCAGTGATGCAACTAAAGTTCCCCAGCAAGTGAGTGGCAGAGCTGGGACAGGAGCTCAGGGCTTCTGATTTAGTCTCTAAAAGAAATGCTATCTCCCTTGTCTTCCAGTCATCCAAAACCTTCGCTGGTATCCTTTTGCCCATCTGATGCTCTTTCTTACCCCTGGCCCTGGGCCCCACCAGAGCCACCTGGTTCTGCCCTGGGGAGTTAGGGTGCAAAGGCCAGACAGACCTCCCACCAGCATTCCCACTGCCACTGAGAACACAAGCTGTCAGTAGGACCAAGAGAGCCAAAAGCCACCTCCCAAGCAGGCCCACATAATTGGTACATTATCAACTCAAACCAGAGCTACTGAGGGATCTTGGGCAAGCCACAGTCCTCTCTGGGGCTTGGTTTCTTTATCTGGGTGCAGTAATTGGATTAATACATTTCCAAGGGCCATTTCAGCTTGGACAGTTACCTAGGAAGTGACCAAGGAGAAACACGGTGGGCAAGGCAGCTGTACCAAGGTCCTTGGTCAGCCATGGGTGTGTCTTGGGTATTTGGAACTGAAGAATCTGGCCCCTCTCACCTGTAGTCTGGGTTACACCAGTAAGCGCCCACTCCAGGAGTGTTTGCAGGATGGATAGCTGGACAGACAGTGGACAAACAAAGGTATGAAGTAGTGAAGAAAAGAGAGGCCTTCCACAAGTACTCTAAAGGCTTAGCAACCCCTGAGGAGGAAGGAGGACAAAAGGCAGAAGGAGGCTCTCCCCCTACTTACCTACTTCCTTTGTTTATTTGATAAAACTTCCTGGATGCTCACTTTGCCCTACCCTATAGGGCAGTCTGTAGAGAGGACAAATGTGGGACAGACAGTTCCAGGAAGATGGTGAATGCAGTCCTGGAAACTGTGAAAGAGACACCCAGCTCACCTGTGGGGGTGAAGAAAGACCTCTGGGAAGAATCACAGGTATTGAGCTCAAGCTTCTAGGATAAGTCAGAGTTAAGCCTGGTGCAGTCCATGTGGTTGAATGTGTGTCTGTGAAGGTGCAGTTACTAACCCATTCTACAGACAGGGCAATCAATGCTCAGAGGTAGAGAACCAGAGCCAGGCCTTACGCCCAGGCCTGCCTGACTGCAAAGCCAGTGTTTTTTGTGCTATGCCACGCTGCCTCCTGAAGGAGTGATTTGCTAATGGTGGCATTTCAGATTTCAGATGTAGTGACAGCAAACTAGGGAAGAGGTTCTGGACAGATGGTTCCCAATCGGGTTTCTGCCTCAGGCAAGTGGAGCAGAGGGTTGTTGGGGCAGGCAAAGTGCCCTCCCCTCCATTCCTTTTGTGTGTGGGATGCAGGCAGGTCCCCCACACACATTCTCCTCACCATCCCCCTCCAGCCCTTTGGCCCTGCCTGGGTGACCTGCATGAGCTCAGCTTCCCAGCAGCCCTGCGGAGGAGTCAGCCAGGGCAGAGGCTGTCTCTGCCCTCTCACTGCTTGGCAGTGCCAAGGCAGGCGGGGCTACAGAGAGGTGGGGGGACCCTCCCAGCCACCAGGCCTCTGGTCCTGTCCCCCAACTCAGGTGCCCCCTGGGGTTTGCTGCAGAGGCCCAGGCTGGGACAGGTGGTACAGAGCTGGGGCACTCTGGTCAGGCCCATCCCTGTTGCTGCAGCCTTGTTGAGCTGCCATTAACAAGTGGCCGGAGGTTGCCGTGTCTCCATGGAGACCAGACAGTCAGTGCGGCTCCGGGGTGAGGGCCGTGATTAGTGAGTGTCAGCTTTGCCAGCCCTGCTCTTCCCACCGCCCTGCCGCCACTGGGCTCAGAGACAGCAGGCCTGGCCGGGGGTGGAGAAGGACAAGGAGGGGGCTCTGGGCTCCCACAGGCAGGGGGGCTCCCAAGACCTGCCCCAGGTGCTGTGTCTTTGTCTCCCCCAGTGGCTCTTCAATTCCCCTTGCCTTCTCTCCCAATCCATCTTCTACACAGCCCCCAGGGTGAGCTTTGTAAAACACAAGCTGAATCCTGACACTGCCTTAAGAACTTTCCATGGCTGCCCATTCCTTTGAAGCTGAGTCAAATTCCTTATCATGGCATTCAAATCCTTCATTCATTTACTCATTTATACAACAAATCTTTTTTTGAGCACCCACTATGTTCCAGGGAGCTTGCCAGGTATATACAACCAATAAAACAAGCAAGGTCCCTTGCTTTCAAGGATCTTCTGATCTAGTGAGGAGAACACACTATAAGTAAAGTACAAATCAACAGATACAGGATTACAATCATGAAGAAGGCTGGGAAGGAAATGGAGAGTGTGTGGTGGTAGAGAATAATTTGTAAGGGCCAGCCTACCTAGGGTGGTCAGCATGGCTTCTCTGAGACCACAGTTTGACAGAGTCACAGACTGATGGGGACCCACTGGTGGGGAGACAGGGAGGAAGAGCATTCCAGGGAATCACCTGCCAGTGCCCTAGTCTCCAGCCCTGCCTGCTTTTCCCACCCCACCTCCACCCCCACCCATGTTTCCTATTGTTGTTAAAGGCATCAGGGCTTATCCAAGGGAGAAACCTGAGTTATCGCCAACTCTTTCTTCTCTCCCTTTGCTCACTTCTCATCAATCATGTGTCCTGTCAGTTCTCTCACCATCTTCTCTCTCCTGGTTGCCCCGTAACAGGTTTATCCATTCACTCACTGGTCCATTCATTCATTCGATCATGGATTGAGCGCCCCCTATGTGCTAGGCACTCTGCTAGAACTTATGGACACAGCAGTGAGCAGAATCACACAGTCCCTGACCTGGCCAGAGGCCAGTTGGGGAGATGGACAAGTCTACAAGTCCTGAGGAGGAGGAGGAGGACCTAATCTAGATCTGGAGTGCCTAGAGGAGCTTCTAGAAGCAAGCATGGCCAAACTGAGACCTGAGAAAGGGCAAGGAATTAGCTGCACAAAGGGAAGGGGAAGGTGTCTCATGCAGAGAAAAGAGCCTGTGGGTGGGTGAGACATAAGTGAGGTCAGAGCCTGAACTGCAGGCTGGTGAGGAGCCACTGGGGGACTTTAACCTACGAGGAGCATGCTCAGATCTGCTTGCTGACATCTAGTCTCTATGCTTCCGGTTCACTCTCCACGCTCCAGTTCGAATCATCTTTCTAAAATAGGCACAATCATGTCCCTGCCCAGCTCTTAAAGTCCTGCTCTGTCCCCAGTCCTTTAAAGTCTAAACACTGCAGCCAGGCACTTGAGGTCCTTGAAACCGCCTTTCCAGCCTCATTTCCTATCAATCCTCCCAGCTGACTCTGCTCAGCCACACCCAAACAGGTCATATCCTTCCACATCTTTGGGCTTTTGTTCATGTAGTACATTCCTCCAGGAATGCCCTCCCCCACTTCTCCAGGTGAATTCTTCATCCTTCAGGACCCAACATAGATGTCCCCTCCTCCAAGAAGGACCTGACCCTTATTCTCCGACAAGAATACGTTTCTCCTCTATGCCCCTATTACACTTAATTACAGATAGCTAATACTCATTGAATGCTTCTATGTGCTCGACTTTATAGAAGCATTTCATACTCATATTATTTAATACTTATGGCTATCTTGTAAGAAAGTATCTTATCATCATTCCCATTTTACACATGTGAAACTGAGGGTCAGAGGTTAAATGACGCCCAGTTTCCAAAGGTTGTAAGTCTGATTCATCCAGGGTCCCAGTACCCACGTATAGCTTCATGCCCTGGAAGGGTGTGCAAATGTATGTAGGATGAACAAATGACTTTAGAATGCTACTAGAGGGTTGTGAGACAGGCTTACAGAAAGGCTTCTTCTGAAGGTAAATTAAACCCCTCTATCCTGAGTGGATCTGTTCATCCTCCTGGGACAGATACCATGCTCAGTCCAGCATCTGGCTCCTGGACAAGGATCTGCTCATGACCTTGGGATTCTCATCCCTTGGCTAGCAGTCTCTTAGGAATCCAACAGGTCCAGCTTTGAATCTCAGCTGTGTCCTTAGATATAGTTGTGTGAACCCAAACAAGTGATTTTACCTCTCTGGGTCTGTGTCTTTATTTTCTAAATGGGCTCATAGTAGTGCCTGCTTTCCAGGGTTGTTGTGAAGTTAATAGATGATAGCCATTCTTACTATCTCCTAAATATCTACTACATGCTGTACTGGGCTTTGTCATTTATTTTTAATTTGACCCTTAGGCCCAGGTAACTAGGGAGGCTGGAGCCCCTGCATTTCAGAAGGCTCACTCTATTTCTCCTCTTCTGGGCCCTTCCTCACTAAGTGAGGAGTCAGAGAAGCCAAGAGGCCATGCCCACCTGGAGCCCACCTCCACATCTTTTTAGACCACCTCCAAATCCTAGAGTCCCTTGAGCTAGCTTCCAGGGCCTGAATGGGCCTTTGCTGAGTCTAGGCCCCACTTCCAGGATAAATTCCTAAGCCTGAGAGGTGTCCAAAGGGCAGTTGTCTTCTGGGGATGGGTGAATAGAGCTGGATTGTGGAATAGGGATGGGGGATAGGAGAGAAGGGCCTCTGATGTACTCTTCTTAGGGACCAGCTTGCCTTTACTAGTCTTTACAAGTGCCCTGGGAAGCAGAAACTGAAGCTTAGACTAGAGGACTGACTCCAAAGTCTGTTCATTTTACTTCCTCTGAAGTGGCAGTGCTTTATATCCACATGCTTTACATCTATTATCTCATTTAATTCTCACAACAACTCTGTCTTATCATCCCACTTTACAGATGAAGAAACTGAAGCACAGAAGGGTAAGGCAGCGGTCCTCAACCTTTTTGGCACAGGGGCCAGTGCTCCTATGAGAATCTAATGCCTGATGATCTGAGGTGAAGCAGAGGTGGTGATGCTAGCACTGGGGAGCTGCTGCAAATACAGATGAAGCTTTGTTCGCTCACCAGCCCCTTACCTCCTGCTATGCAGCCTGGTTCCTAACAGGCCATGGTCCATGCCCTGGGGTTTGGGGACCCCTGGGTAAGGGATTTGCTTAAGCTCACAGGGCTCATAAGTGGCAGATCTGGGAGCTAAACCTTGGCAGTCAAGCTCTCAACTCTAGGCTCTTCTGTGTATTACCATTATCACAGTTATAACTCAGTTCCTTAACTTGGCTAGCAACCATTCTGCCTCAGTCATTTCTCTAAGGAATGGGATATACTAAAGGGGCTCTGAGTGCCCCCTGGTTGTAAAGCCAGGAAGAGGCAGAAATGTGATCCAAGCTTAAGAGAGGGCCATACAGAAGGAGCTGGGGGACTGACCGGGGCTTGACTCTGCTTCCTACCCTCTGTCCTGCAGCCCCAGGATAGGCAGGCAGGGCCCTGGGGGCTGCTCAGAGAGAGAGGCCCCTCTGGCCTGAGCTCACGACTATGCCCTCCTCCCCAGCCTGTGGCCTGAGAAGATGGCGCTTTCCCAGGGCCCAGGCAGAGGCAGCAGCCTCCCCCTCCCCCCGCCCTTCAAGGCCCAGCTGTGGGGTGGCTGCCCAAGCTCCCACCAGCCCCGCCTCTCCTACTCCCTGGCCAAGTTGCTGCTCTGTGGTCACCTGGACCCAATTTCCTCCTTCCTGCCTCCTCCCATCTCTGGGAAGCGCCCCTGGGCTGCCCTGCCAATTTCCAAAGGCTTCTCCCCCAGGAAGCCATTCCTGTCTCTCTCCCCACCCCCACCCCAGGTCTGCGACTCCTTCTTGGAACACTCCAGCTCCTCTCCCTTCAGCCCCACACACAGAGAATCACTTGGACCATCAGCCCATTTTCCATTTGGTTCCTGGCTGAACATTGGGTCCCCCTGGCTAGACTGCGAGTTCCCTTCCCCAGGGCAGTTATCACATCCTGTGCTTCCTTCTCCCCCTACAGTGCCTGGCAGGGAGGAGCCCAGAGCCAGAGTTGCCCATGCTCCAGGAACTGAACCTTGGTACTCAGAGTCCTGGAGCCCGCATCACTGTTCTTCAGGTATTTGAGGTCCCGCTATGCCTCATTTTAGGTGAAGAGACCCAGGGAGCCCAGGGAAGGGAAGAGACTTGTCCAAGGTCACCCAGAGGCCAGGCCAGGATTCAAACCCAAGTCTTCTGACTCAGGCCCAGGCTTCTGATACACTAAGTGGATCAAGCGTCTAACCTTCCCAGGTCCTCATTTTCTGGCAGGAAAACAAGCGTTCCTGACAATGTACTGTCAGAACCTGGAGTGTTAATTCTGCCCCAAATACCATATCTGGAAAAGCTCCAAAGAGATTATTAGTCCAACCTGCCTCCATTCACCCCCATTTCATAAACAAGCAAACTGAGACCCAGAAAGCAGAAGGAACCTCTTCGAGGTCACACTGAGCTGGAGCTAGAGCTGAGATTAGATTCCATGTCAAGTTCTTCGAAGGAGAATTAAGCACCAGTAATTCATTTAATCAACAAAGATTTTTTTTTTTTTTTTTTTGAGAGCCTAATAATTCCTGTGCTGGGTGCTGAAAATATAAGAGTGAAAAATAAAAAAAATAAGAGATTGTAAACTGACAAGTTCCTTGCAATCTGTGAGGTCAACCAAGGGTTGCCTTGCCTAAAAAAAAAAAAAAAAAAAAAAAAGATAGTCATAGCTGGAAGGGACATGAAGGGACTCCTGGGTATAGGAAATGTTCAGTGTCAAAATGTTCTGTGTCTTTATCTGGGTACCAGTTACATAGTATGTGAGGTCTGTGAAAATTTACCAAGCTGTATATTTTGAAATGCATACTTTTCTCAATGTATATTTCAGTAAAAAAATAATAATAATAATTTAAGACAGTCATAAGCACTGAGCTCACAGAGCTACAGTATACTAGAGGAGATGAGATGTTAGACAACCAATTACACAAATAATTGATAATTACAATTGTGACAAGTGCTACAATAAAGTAGAGGGTGCTGTGGAGGTGGAGTAGGAGGACCTGATCTAATGTGGGAGTAGTCAAGGAAGGCTTCTCAAAGGAGGTGAGGTATAAGCTGAACTGTAAAGAATGAGTAGGAATTAAGAGAGTAGAAATCATTCTCAATCCCTACCTCATACCACCCAAGATGAATCATGGACCTAAATAAGAAAGCTAATACTATAATGCCTCTAAAAGAGAATATATGGGAATATCTTCATGACCTTGGGATAGGTGAAGATTTCTTAGGTATTAAAAATGTTAAATGTAAAGCAAAATTATCAGAGGGTGGTGGAGAGCATTCAAGGCATAAAAAATAGTTTTGTGTGAAGGCCCGGAGGAAAAAAGGGGTAAGGTATGTTGGAAGAACAGAGAAAAGGCCAGAAGAAGCTAAGCAAAGGCAAGGGAAGAGTGAAGTGATAGAGAGTAAAAGAAGTATGCAGGGGCCAGACCACCCAGGGTTGGTTTGGAGTTGAGACTTTATATTGAGGGTACTAGGCAGTCAGAAAGAGTTTTAAGTGTGTGTGTTGGGGGCAGGAGGGAAGGAGGCAGAGCAGCAACTGAACAAGTGTTGGGGATAACGTGACCTTAACCTGGGTTTGCAAAATAGAGTATTACCTTCTTTGATGTGCCCAGGATTCTAAGGTGTTGCATACACAGAAAGGAGAATAAAAGGAAACACTCCCCTTTCTCCCTGCTCAGCAACCAAACAAGGCCAGGCTTGGATTCTGGTTCCTTGCAAATCAAGACGTATTTTTACAACTTGAAAAGTCACTTAATCCTTGGGATAGGCGCGGTGTCGCAGGTGGGAACTTGGACTGTGAGGCCTTGTTTTGCCAGGCCAGCCCTAGTCCTAGAGGAGCTGGAGTCCGCCAGCTCCCACCCACACCCCCAGCTCCTGCTACAGCCCCTACCTCACCCCTGCTCAGCATCTGGACCTCCTCACATCCTCTCCCCTCTCCTCCCCTCCCCTCCCCACTCCCCCTCAGAAAGAAAGAGCCCAGAGGTCAGAAGTTTCCTCCACCCACTCCCACTCCCATACATACCAAATTACCAAGTACCAGAGCTGGAGTGGGACTTGAACAACCAGGTCCCAGCAGAGTCCAGCTGTCTCATCACTCAGGCCTCGTCCTGCAAGGTACTCAAGAAAGACACTGAAAGTAGTGACTCCATTCAATTTAACCAACATTTGTGGAACACCTGCTGCATGCTAGGCTCTGTGCTAGCGTTAAGAGGGGTATTATTGTTCCCGCTCTTTGGGCATTCTCAGGGTGATGGGGGCAAGAGAGGGCAACAACATTATAGGTGCTTTATAGAGGTGCAAAGTGCAAGGGAGTATAGGAAGTGAGGCTGAGTTCACTTGGGAAACAGGGTGTGAATGTCAAAGAAATTTCCTTCAAGAAGTGACATTTGAGCTGGGTCAGAAAGAATAAGTAAGACTGACAGTAAGAAGTGCTCTTTGTGGCAGAGGAAAGTATAAGAATTACACTGAGAGGGGCAGGTACTGTTGCTCAGCACCTTATGTATTCATTTCATCCCTACAATAACTCTATGAAATAGGTTTTATAATTATGCTCATTTTCCAGATGTGGTAACTGAGGCTTAGAGAAAGGAATTGATTTGTTTACAAAGTCCTTCAGCTGGTAATAGGTGGAACTGACACTTGAACCCAGGTCTGTCTGCTTCTATGCTCCTCACTTCTACTGCATAGAGTGGCTTAGGCAAAGGATACGTGTAGGAGAGGGGCTGGAGGTGAGTCTACAGGGATGGTAGAGGCCTAGGTGAGGAGTGTGGGCTTTATCCAGAGAGCAGTGGGGAGCCATGGAAGGTTCATTGGTGGGGTGGGGGTAAAGAGGGATGGCAACTACAATTAGGTTTCTGTTTTTAGAGGCCCGCTTTGAAGAAGGAGACATTAGAGATATAGAAGTCTGTGTAGGCATTGCTGAAAAAATCCAAGAAAAAGATAGGGGTTGAGGGATACAGAAGAAGAGGTACACTGGAGAGAAACCAAGCAGCACCTGGGGACTGATTGGCTCTGGCAGATGAAGTAGAAGAAGGAGTCAAAGATGATGTCCCAGGTTTTTGGCTTCTGTGATCCAGAAGGAAGTCTAATAATTGGTCTTTAATAATATAGTAGTCCCCCCTTATCCAAGGGGGATACATTTCAAGATCCCCAGTAGATGCTTGAAACTGCAGATAGTATTGAATCCTATATACACTATATTTTTTCTTATACATACATACCCAAGATAAAGTTTAACCTATAAATTAGGCATAATAAGAGATTAACAGCAATAACTCATAATAAAATAAAACAACTATAACAATATGTTGTAATAAAAGTTCTGTGAATGTGGTCTCTTTCTTGAAACATCCTATTGTACTGTATTTACCTTTTCACTTCAAGAAAGTCCTCTACAGCTTCTCTTTGGCACATCCAGATTGACAGCATCACTACTCTTGTGCTTTGGGGCCATTGTTCGGTAAAATAAGGCTTACCTGAACACAAGCACTGCACTACCACACAGTGATCTGATAACTGAGGTGGCTACTAGGTGACTAAGGGGGGCGTGGAGTGTATACAATGGGAATACTTGGGCAAAGGGATGATGCACATCCCAAGCGAGACAGTGCAAGATTTTATCATGCTGCTCGGAATGGCACGTAATTTAAAATTTATGAATTGTTTATTTCTGGAATTTTCCATTTTAACATTTTTGGACCACTGTTGACTGTAACTGAAACCACAGGAAGTGGCAGATAAGGGGGTACCGTGTATTGGGCATCCCCTCCCCTTACCATGGCTCAGCTCCACATATGGCACCTGCGAAACTCACTCTTGGAAAGTGCTTTATTCTTCTCAAATGCCCATGTGTATTCATCACCTGTTTGTGTATTCATTCGCCCAGTATATGTGGAGCACCTACTGTATGCCAGATGTTCTGAGAGCTGGGAATAGGCAGGGAACAAGCTGAACCTGACTTATTAGTGGGATAATGGTTATAGCCTGTGGTCTGGACTTGAATCCCAGTTCTCCAACTTCTTTGTGCTGAGTCCTGGCTCTGCCTCCAACTTGCTGCGACCTCAGGTAAGTTACTGAATCTCTCATTGTCTCAGTTTTCTCATCTGTAAGATGGGGAACCTAATAGTACCTACCTCAGGGATTAAGCGGATCAATACATGTAAAGTCTCTGGCACTGGGTAAGCATTCAGTGTCAGCTATTATTATATGGTTCACATTTTAGTGGGGAGACAGATCCAATTACACAATTATTTAATTATAAAGTGATAAATATCTTGAAGGAGCAGCACAGTCTGGAGGTGAGGGAAGGTTCCCAAGAGCGAGGGACCCACTGAGCTGAGTTAGGGCTGGCCGAGCGAAGCATGAGGCAGGAAGGAGCATTGAAGGCAGAGGGGTCTCTGAGTAGGCAGACCCTCGGGCGGAAGGAGATGCTGATAGGTCTGCGTTTCTATAACTTCACCTCTTTGCACCCTCAAAACGGTGCTGAGAATTTAAGTCAGGCAGATGCTCTGTCCCCATTTTCCAGAACGGGCACTGAGGCGCAGAGAGGAACAGCTAAGTCGTTAGCTGGTCAGTGACCAAGCCTCCTGGTTGATGCTGTGCCCCTACTGATCCAGGGGGCTGGAAGGGACACAAGCCTGAGAAGAGGCTTTTGTCCCTTTGCCCGCTGGGGTGGGAGCAGCAGGAGCGGAGGCTGCAGCTGGCCACCAGCAGCTGTGGCAGCCAGAGCTGCATTCCTTCCCCTGCCAGCAGAGCAAGTCCAGGCTCATGGCAGAAGCCCGAAACGTTCTTTTTGGTTTTTTTTTTTTTTTTAAAAAGCACTTTAGTCAACATTAAGTCGTGATTTCCAACAGACACAGCTCTAAACTGTCCTCCCTAACTCTGGGTCTCTCCAACTCCCCAGAGTAAGCCCCTAGGCAGCCAAGTTTCTGGGAAAGGGTATGAGGCCCTGACTTGGAGCCCAAAGACTTTGTGTTGAGCCCTGGCTCAGTTTCCAATTTGCTGTGTGATGTCAGGGCGGTCTCCAGCCCTCTCTGGGCCTGAGTGTCCTCTGCAAAACAGGGAAGGTTAGATGACAGCAGGTGGGGTAGGGAGCCCAGCAACTGGCTCCAGCAAGCTGCAGCAGCTTATTGCCCTTCAAGTTTGAGGCACTGGGGCCTCAGGGGTCCGGAAGCTAGGGACAGGCAGCCTTTCATCTCTGCTGGCCCAGGGTCGCTGCAGGTTGGCAGGCCCCACATCCCGAGATCGCATTTCAGGCTGGAAGGGGCCTTCCTGTGACCTCAAGCGGCCAGCCCTGCCCCTGCCCCCCTCCTCTCCATTCTCACCAGAGGGAAGCAGGCAGCATCCCGCCCAAGGTCACTGGCCAACAAGTGGCTGTCCTTCGGCCTGCCCTTCCCTCCCACCCAAGCCAGCCCCCACCAGACTCCCACTGTAAAGCCTCAGGTCTCTTGGGCCATTAGGAATCTGCCAGTCGAGGCGTGGTCTTTTTCCTTTCTCTCGTTTCTTGGCTTGTTTTCCCGGTTCTCCAACAGCCGCCTCCTGCAAAAGCCTCGGGGTGCATGTACAGGAACATTTTTCTTTAAAAAAAAAAAAGAGAGAGAGAGAAAGAAAGAGAAATGCAGTTACGGTTTGGGTAAAAAAGCAACCAGCTCCTTAATCCTTCTCTGTAACCTCTGGCTCCTCAGCCGCGTTGGCTCCAGCCACTAGGAAGGAAGGCCCTGCTGGGGTGAGAGGTCTGGGCTTGTCTCCCCGCCTGCCCCCTCCTCACCCGCCTCTGCTCTCCTTCAGGGTTTGATCTGACTTCCGGAGCCAGGAGAAGACAAGCTACAGGGCTTAACAAGGCTGAGAAAGCATGGGGGGCTGAAGGGGTTGGCTGGGGCCTCTGCCCCTCTGCCCACTTGGCCATCTCCTAAGGAGGTTACAAGATCAGGATTTTTCACCCCTAACCCATTGCCTCTACTCCTACTTTCATTCCTTTATTCTTCTGTCTTATGAATCATTGGACTCTCCACTGCAAGTTCCCTGAGCACCAACTCTTATCTCACCACTTCATTGTCCAGCACAGGGCTTGGCTTTCTTTTTGTGAAAGTCATACACTTTTACACTCCAAGCCTTTATCCATTCAGACACCTCTGTAGGGGTCACACTCAATATCTCTGTCACATCTTGCTCTGGTTTGCAGAACTCTTAATTATCTGTTGCAGCCCCAGCACCTGGGTCAGTGCTTGAAACATAGGTATGTGATGTCTTGAATGAATGGATTCAAATCATAAGTAGATCTCTAGAAATATTCAGAGTGATCTCACAAAAGGGACATTTGATTATGTTGCATCCTAGTTAAAACCCTTCTCTGCCTCCCCAGCACCCTTAGAATCTAGTCTAATTCTCCATCCCTACCTCTTTACACTCACCAATCCTCATCAAAGGATCCCAGCCCCCCATTCTTTTCTCTAGCCTCTAGGCCTTTGCTACTAAAATTCTCTCTGCCTACCACACCCTTCTCCACTTCTAACCTGGCTGACTCCCTCTGGCCTGTTGACCTGTTAGATTATCCAACAAGCAGAGCAAGCATACCCAGCAAAGCAGGGGCTCTAAGAACATTATTCTTAAAAAAAATAATTTGATGTTTGATAATTTTTTTAAAAATCATTGAAATAATGTTCATGGGAAAAATAAGAGTTTCTTACTTTTATTTTATAGTTAGTATTGTTTTTATGTTGAATTTATATGCACGCTAGAGTGGCGGTAGATATAATCTCGCCCTAAACTTTAAGTCTTGGTGTAGACACCAACTACTCCTTCAGGAAGCCTTCGGTGACTCCTCAAGAGGTTTAGATCTGTTGTTGGAAGTCCTAAAGCCCCTCTTGATTTTTTTAATATTGATATTTTTGATTTACTTGTTGCTTTCCATCACCCCATGCCAAGTCTGTAAGCTCCCTAAGCGCCCAGTTCATATCTTTCCACCTCTGAACCTGCAGCGCCCAGTACAGGGTCTGGCATGGAAATAACCCAAGACATATTACTCTCTAGTCTTAATTTATTCAGTCCCCTTTGCAGGATCCGCACCACACATCATATTCTATGTTCCCACCTCATAATTCTAGCTGAGGAACTCCTACTCACCCTTTAAAAACCCATTCAAATGACCTCTCTCCTGTAAGCCTGACCCAATTCTCCAGTTAAGTTCTATGCTCTGTTGCAATTGGTGTCTCTGTCTTTTATTGTAATTTTTATGTGTGTGTATTCTCCCTCACTAGATTGGGAGCTATTGGAGGGCAGAGATTGGATAGATTGATCCCTGGGTCCCTAGTGCCCTGCATAGGCCTGGCCAGAGCAGATAGCAATATATGCTTGTTAAATGAATAGACTAAAAGATGTCAAAAAGGAGGAAAAATAGAGCCAGGATTTTGAAGAAGAGAGGAAAGAGAATAACATGTACTTACTTAGGGCATAGAGTTAGTACAGATAAAAACAAATAAAATTAACAATAATCATGACCCACTATCACTGAGCACACAATAGTGTGGTGGGTGAGAACAAAGATTATGCTCTGCCTCTTACTAGCTGTGTGGCCTTGGGCTAGTTATATCATCTCTCTGTGCCTCAGTTTTCTCATCTGTAAAATGGGGATAGTAATGGTATCTACCTTATCAGAAATTAAATAGGTAAATATGTAAGGTGCTGAGAGCTGTGGCAGGCACACTTGGGCACTGTGTGTCTTTGCTATCATTGCTATTATCTCCATTGCTGAGCACTTTGGTTGTGCCAGGCACTTTCATCTGGCATCTCACTTAGTCCACACAGCAGCCTGAGAGGCAGGAATTGTGTCCTTTTACAAAGAAATGAGGTATAAGCAGGCCAAAGAGCTTGCTAAGGCCACTCACTGGGTAAGTGGCAGGAATGGGATTTGAACCTTGGTCTCTCTGGCCTGCTGCCCACCCACGTTCCTTGACTGTGGCACCTGCCTGCAGGAAGAGGAGGAGATGAGAAGATGGTACAGTGGGAAGGCTTCACCGAGCTGGGGCCTTGGGAGCAGAGCAGCAGGCGTTTTTTTCTAGAGCTTTCATTTCCGTCTGCCTCTTCTGAGCAGGTGAAAAACCCCACAGAGGGCCCTTCACTGAATCCTCCCCCTTTTCCTCCCGCTCCCAGCACTGCCTCATCCCCATGCTGGGAGGGGGGAGGTCAGGCATGCAGTGTGGGGGATGCAGGGGAGGGGAGTGAGGAGGTGGGGGAGCATCATTCCAGATCCTTTCCCTTCAGCAACCCCCTCTTCCCCATCAAAGGCACTCCAGGAGGAGAGAGCATTCCAGGTGGAAGGAATGGCAAATGCAAAAGCTGTGGATTAAGGATGTGGAGGCGGGGAAAGCCTGCAAGCTTGGCTGGAACCGAGGTTGGGGCCCCCTGGGATTGCTCAGTGGAGAAGAACTTGTTTGACGAGAGAGAGAGAGAGAGAGAGAGAGAGAGAGAGAGAGAGAGAGAGACAGAGAGACAGAGAGAGACAGAGAGAGAGACAGAGAGAGACAGAGACAGACAGAGAGAGACAGAGACAGACAGAGAGAGAGAGAGACAGAGAGAGAGAGAGAGAGACAGAGACAGAGACAGACAGAGACAGAGACAGAGACAGAGAGAACTGAGAATGCCAGAGGTAGAGGAGTGGCTGAAGACCATTCTAGGCTCAGAGCATAGTGCTCTCCTCTCTCTTCCCCTCAGATAGGGGTGGCATGGAGGAGTCAGGGTGATTCTTCTTGATTCTTCTCCTTTGCCTCTCCTCCTAGAACCCCTTATCAGGCTGCACTTGGCCAGCTCTGTATCAGACATTGGCTCATGACTTTTTGTGCATTCTAGTGTTTTCTTTCCAGCTCTACAAGATCGGTATTATTCACTCCATTTTATAGATAAGAAAACTGAGGTTCAGCCAGGTTATATAACTTGCCCTAGGTCACACAGGGTATAAAAGGCAGATTTGGGACTCGAACCCAGGACTATTTCCAGAGATGGCCATTTTGCCTTTTATACTGGTTAGGCTGCTTTCCCAGAGTGCTTGCCATCCCCACAGCAACGGAGAGAGGAATACTTGTGCTGATGGCACATGCGGGCCTCATTTTCTCTGCTCCTCACAACAGCACTGTAGGCAGAGCTGTTATCATCCCTATTTCATAGATAAGGAAATTGAGGCTCAGAGAGGGGATGTGACCTGATCAAGATTACAGAGCCATTAAGTGGCACAGTTGGGACTCAGACTCAGTTTTGGTGACTGTATATGTCTTTTTGCTCCCCCTGGCAGAGGAAGAGTGTGTGTTTCTTGCTCTTAGTCTCAGGGAACAGGCAAGGGTTACTTTTTAGAATTGGTGGGAAAGGAATGAGGCTTGGCCTTAGGAACCAGAACCTGGAGACTTGCTACAAGCAGTGAATAATTTCATCCCCCCAGGTGATAACTCTTACTCCTTGGGTAGAAGAGGGAGAGCTTGCCCTCAAGAGCAGCAAATCCTTTCAAGTTCCTGGCTGGGTTTAAATTCCAGCTGTGCTGCTTCCTGACTGGGTGGCTTTGAGCAAGTCACTTAACTTCTCTGTTTCCTTTATCTCATTTGTAAAATGATAATAATAGGACCTAACTTGTAGGACTGCTTTGTGGATTTATGAGTTAATGCATATATAGCACCTAGCACATGGCTGGCACATAATCAAGGGTCAATGTTAGTGGTTATTTGTACAGCACCACCCCCTCTGAAAGCAATTTGTCTATCTCCAGAATTTTACCTGGCACAGGTAGTAACTACTGGTATCAATAATAATAATTATTAAAATTAACATTCAACAACTGCTTACTCTGTACCAATCACTGTGCTAGGTGCTTCATGTTTATTGTCTCATTAATCTTCATAGCTCTGGGAAATAGAAACAATTATGATCCCCATGTTATGGACAGGGAAACTGAGGTTCAGTCAGGTGAAGTCACTTGCCCAAGGTCACACGGCTAGGAAGTGGTATAACTGTGATTTAACCCAGGCTTTCCTAGTTCCAAAGTCTTCTATGACACTTAAAGTCAGATGACAACTTGCCTGGAGCATAGATGTTTGTGTCAGCTCTCTCTCAAATGCATCTGCCAGATCTGCTGCCTCAGGTTCACCTCCCTCTATTCTGGGAAGACCAAGTACCATTTATGGACTGCCTTCTATGTGCCAGAATCCTTTATACACATTTTTACATTGAATTCTCATCTCCACCTTATGACCTGCTATGATTACGCCCATTTCTTAGAGGAGTAGGTGAGGCACAGAGAGGTGTGATAACTGCTCATGGTCACATAGTCCGAGGTAAGATGGTAGAGCCAAGATTCAAATCCTGGTGGGTTGGCCTCAAAGTTTGCACTCTTTCAGGGACTATCAGAAAAGTAAAGAGACCCTTGGAGAATAGCACCACTTTCAAAGCAAGTTTCCTTCCCCTGTAACACCTCATTTGTTTAGGCCCCAGTGAGCTGTCCTCCCTCCCCACTGCCGCTATCTCCCATTCGCCTAGATGCCTTCCACACCCTTTCCCTTGGTCTGCAACACTTCTCCCAACTACATGATGCCTCCTTAATCCCCACTCATAAACTCACTGGAGACATCCCTCTTCAGGAAGCCTCCTGTGACCCCACCCCTAACCCCTGACATACACTCTCATAAACACATTGTACTTTGCCTTCTTGTTCCTTATCACAGTTTCTAACTGTATTTTGATTCATTTGATCATTTGTTTAATGACTTACTTCCTCAGCAAACTCTAAACTCCATGAGGGTCTGAGTCTGTTTTGGTCACCACTGTAGCTGCACCATTGGCAGGCTGCCCTACACATGGTTGGAGCTTATACTTTTTTTATTGAATAGATGAATCCATGAATGAATAAATAGCTACTGGATATTTTCACACATGATTCATTAATTCCACAATTAAGTCACTGAATTCTCACAACTGCACTGTTGTCCCCATTTTAGAGAATACATAGGTGAGGCTCAGAGTGGTAGAAAGTGGTGGAGCTTGAATTTAATCTCAGGTCAGTCTGACCCCAAAGCCACTGACCTCTGCATAGCACCTGTTGCCTCCCAGCACCCAATGGCCACAGTCAGGATTTAAATTAACAATTGGTCATCAGACCCATGTCCCTGTTTGAACCTGGAGGTCACGGACTCAGCCAGCACTGGGGCCATGGGCACCACCCACTTAGTGGTCTTTGCCCTTCTAAAGTCTTAGGCTGCTTCCTTTCCTATTCCTCTCTTGGCTTCCTTTCTTTCCAGAGAGGGAAAAAGGACTAGAATTTACAGCCAAGGCTGCCCTTCTGGAAATAGCAATCCTGCAGTGAAAAGAGCCCTGCTCTGAAGGCAGAGAGATCTGGATTGAAGTCCTTGCATGGAGGCTGCCCTGCTGAGGGCCCACAATGGCATCACTGCCCCTCTAGGAGGTTCTGTGTCCTCATTTGGGATTCTGTCTGTGTTGCTGACCCACCTGTCATCTTACTCACTTCATGATTCCTAGGACACCATAAAGAGCTCAGGTACATCTCTAGGGTTAGTTTTCCCCTGAAACCTTAGTGATTAACAATAGCTGGGATGTGGCCTGTGCCAGTCTATGGTGACCAGAGAGATGGGAGACTGGCCCGACACCCTCAGGATGCTCTCTGGAATGCTAGGGGGATGGGGGAGGTAAGTCTTTCTCAGGGTACACCAGGCCTGGAAGGGAGACATACAGAAATGGAAGCTAAAATATACAGGTTTGAATCTCAAGGTTGTTTCAGATTCTTAGGGTGACCCAGGGTAAGTCATGGAGTTTTCAGTTTTCTTCTGTAAAACGGGGGCAATATCTGCCTTAGAGTTGCTTTAGAGAACTAAATGAGGTATCTTTGCTAACTTGCGAATTTGTCACATTGATATCCAGCTGCAGCTTTTTATAATCAACAAGACACATATACCCACTCATGTATGAATTTTAATCAAACACTCCAGGACGTGAGGCAGACAAGACTGTTCCTATTTTGCAGAAGAACAAACTGAGGCCCAGATAAATTCAGGGAGTTATCTGAACTCGCAGAGTGAGGTGGAGGCTGAACTAGGGTCCAGTTCACCTGACTCTGGACTTTCAGAACCATCTCCTAGTCCCAGGACCTCGGGCCCCGCCCGGGATTGGATCCTTCGGCTGCGGGCCATAGCCTGTGACTCACTCTCTCCACCCTACTTTCGGCGGGGCCAGAGACCGGGAGGGAAGGGACAAAACTACCTGCAACTTGAGGGGTGTCCACAGCAAGTTCATGGGCTTGGCTCTCCCCTCCAACAAAAATATTGGTTATTTTACTGGTTATTTGCATTTTAACAATAATTTTTCTTCTTTAAATACACTTTGCACGAGTTTTTACACTTTCTTAGGTGGAATTTTCCTACCTTGAATTTAGAAGTTGATTTAGTTTAATCTCCACCCCCTTTTCATTTGGTTTTCCCCTTTGCTGTTTACTCCGATTGCGGAAGTCACTCGGGTGGAGCTCCCGGGACAGTACCCTTGAGTACGTCTTTTGCGTAGCTATTTAACTGGCATTTCACTCAGGCCAATGGAATGCCCGAAAGCCCCAGGCGGGTGGGGCAGAGAGCCAATCAGAGCCACTGGCGGGGTGTGGCTGCGTCCCAGGGCGGGGAATCGCGTAATGGCGGACGCGGGCAGGGCGAACGCGGCTGGGGGCGTAGCGCGCTGAGGGGGGTCCGGCAGTGTGGCAGCCCGCAAGGCGGCCCGCGGGAACAGACCCTGGGTGGAGACGGCCGGCCGGCCGGTCCGTCGCTGCGGGGGACCGCGTGAGACGAGGTGAGCAACAAGTCCCTGCGAGCGGGCAGCGCCGTGAGGCGCCGAGCCCGGCCGGGTTGCCCCTCCCGAGCCGCGCAGGGTCCTGCGGGAGTGGATGCCGCACCTCCTTCCCGGTACTTGCAGAGGCCCGACGAGCGGTCAGCGCGGGGTGGCGTCTTACTCTCCACTCCCCAGGGGGAATGTGTTCTGGAGATCCCCTTGGGGACTGAAGAGGCCCGCGAGTCTGTGAGGTTTCGAAAGCGCCTTAACCTGATCTCTCTCTGCAACCAGCTCGCTTTGTGACCTTGGGCAAGTCACTTCCCTGTCTGGGCCTCAGTTTCCCCATTTGTAAAGTGGAGGCTTTGCAGGCAGATGTACATGAGTTGGAGCCTAGATGTTGTCTGAGATCTTGGACAAGTTCTTCACCAGGCGGAGCCTCAGTTTCCATCTTTGGTCCATGAAGGACTTGATGTGCTCTTTGAGACCCCTGGTCTGCTAAGTTGCAGAGCGGTGGTGGGACTGTATGTACGTGTGCGTTCCTACGTGTACAGGACGGTACTGCAGAGCAAGGAAGAGAGAGGTACGTATGTGTACAGAATGGTAACTGCAGAGTAAGGAAAGCTGGCGAAAGGGGCCCTTCCACGAAGGCTTTGTTAGGTGGACCCCAAACTATGATGGGGTGGAGTCCGGTTGTTTTGGTCCTCCAGGATCCTAGAGACTCCGAGATGAGGAAGTTTTATATAGTTCTCCATAGAGTCAGAAGAGGAAGGGATCCTTGGCGTCTCTTGGGGGTATGATTGAAATTTAGGCCGAAAAGAATTCAGAATTAGGAGGAAGAACAATTTATGGCGTTCCTGCTATATGCCGGACCTTGTTTAGACCTATTTTCCGATTTAATTTTTACAGCTACCCTTAAGAATTTACACATGAGGAACTAAATTTCAGAGCAGTTAAGTAACTTTCCTAAGGTCACACAGTAAGGAGTAAGGTGCAGAGCTTACCAAGGATAAGTTTCCTTTGAGACTCACTAGGCAAGGGAGAAGTCACTGTCCACTTACAAGAAGTTTGCTTTGTCACAAATAGGAGCGGTCTGGTCACAGACATTTGATTTGACATCTGGCATGGAGACAGGCTGAGTCTTGATCTCTGGATGGTTAATTATAAGACCATCCTCCTTGTTCTTCCTGTGAGCTGGAAAAGACCATTACTAAATTATAAAAGTCACTTTGAAGTGTATCAGAACTTCAAAGAGCTCAATCGGTTTGAATCCTGACTGGGTGACCCATAGAAGAAAGTTCACCGACCATTGGTGTATATAGACTTGACTCTTAGTTTAGAGTGGTGCCAGCCCAGTAACTTTTTTCTCCTCCCTATGAAGGCCAGGTTTTCTTGGGATGGGAGAAGTTTCCTATTTGTTAGTTTAAATTTTTTTGGATTCCTGGCGTGAAAGGTTCAACAGCCTACCTCTTATTAAGCATAATGTTTCTTTCTTTCTTCTCCCTGTTATCTGACTTCCAAATGAGTGAAGATTGTGGATCTGGAGTGGAAGATATTTGGGTACTTTAAATTGCAGCCCTTGATTTCCAAGCCTCAGAGTTTTTGGTTAATTAAAATGGTAGGACCCGCAGTGTGTATTGTTCTCATATGTCGATGGTAGGGAAGAAAATTGGAGGAGGAAGTAGCTGAGAAAGAGGGCGTTTCTTAGTAGAGGAGCCAATATGTATTTCTTTGTTTTAAATTCTAAAGCCAGAAAGCAGCAACTGAAGGAGGAAGGAAGGAAAGAACTGTGAAACTCTTCTTCCCATTCAAATAACTTTAAGAGCTGTTCCTTTTGCTGTCCTTGTCCCAGGCTCTGCTTACACAGAAATAGTCAATTGTAATTTGTTCAGTGTTCAGAATTTGTATTCTAGAATGAAATAATTAAAAATTTTGAACCTTCTGAGATAAACTTTTTAAAAATCAGAACATTTTACTGGGTACATTATCAGTGGATGATTGATTCTTTTTTCTCAACATAAATACCAATTTCAGTCTTTGGGTCTATTTTAACTGATTTAAATTAGTGGACTTTGACTTAAGATGAATTGATTTAGATAACAGATGATGCAAATGTCACCATTAGTTGAAAAACACATAATGATATGTTAGATTTTTGACATTCGTTGTCTTTTTTATTTTTTAATGCTTTATTTTGTAGGATATATATTGTGAATAGTTGTTAAGACATTGAATTTATTGCATATAAAGATCTACCCTCATTCTCAGTATTGGTTATATTTTCTGTATGTAAGATTTAGTTTTAATTAGTATACCAGTCCACAGGCCCTTATGGCCAAAAAAAAAAAAAAAGTTCTTGAGGCCAGAGGTGTGTCTAAATTTAGAATTTCTTACATTTTAGAAATGGAATAATGGGCAGAAGATCTGAATAGGTATTTCTCCAAAGAGGACATATAGCCAGTAGACATGAAAAGATGCTTAGCGTCACTGATCATCAGAGAAATGCAAATTAAAACCATAATGAGATATCACCTCATACCTGGCAGAATGGCTATCATCAATAAATCAAAAAACAAGTGTTGGTGAGGATGTGGAAAAAAGGGAACCCTGTGCACTGTTGGTGGGATTGTAAAGTGATATAGCCACTATGGAAAACGGTTTGGAGGTTCCTCAAAAAATTAAAAATAGAACTACCTTATGACCCAGCAATTTCCACTTCTGGGTATTTATCCAAAGAAAATCAAAACACTGATTCAAAAAGGTATATGCACCCCTGCGTTCACTGCAGCGCTATTTACTATAGCCAAGATATGGTAGCAACCTAAAAGTCTATCAATAGACAACTGGATAAAGAAGTTTGATAGATATATACAATGGAATATTACTCAGCCATAAAAAATGAAATCCTACCATTTGCAATGACTTGGATGGACCTATAGGATATTATGCTAAGTGAAATAAGTCAGACAGGGAAAGACAAATAACATATGATTTCACTTATATATGGAATCTAAAGAACAAAATAAATGAACAAACAAAATGAAAACAGAGTCATAGATACAGAAAACAAACTAGTGATTGCTAGATAGGAGGGGTGTTTTAGAGCTGGGTGAAAAAGGTGAAGAGATTAAAAAGTACAAATTAGTTACAAGGTAGTCATGGGGATGTGAAGTACAGCATAGGGAATATAGTCAATAATATTGTAATGGCTATCCATAGTGCCAGGTAGGTACTGGAGTAATTGGGGGGATCGCTTCGTAAATTATATAAATGTCTAGCCACTGTGGTGTATGTACACCTGAAGCTAATATAAATTTTTTTTTTAAAAAGGAAGAAAAAGAAATGTAATATAGTGCATGTACTGTGGTTATGTAACACCCCAGAGAGGTGTAGGGCAACACCTTGTAATCAAACACATTACTATTTCTGTACTAAAATGTCAGAATGTTCACACCAACTGGGATAAATAAATACTATAAATAGTCTCATGTCATTTTACGTCAGGTTTTGCTGCCAAATGAATAATGAAAAACTTGTTTTTTGTAGCCTTTTGGATTTTGGAATTGAAGTTAAGGGATTGTGGACCTCTGTGGATAAAACTTATATGATGACAAGAACAATTGCAAAGAAAAGTATTGTACGCCAAGCTAATTTCGAAGTCATGGGTCCTAAAAGCAATATTACAAAGAAGACACGTTTTTGTTTGTTTCTTTCATGTAACACTCTTATTCTAATTAATATGTGCCAGTGTGCATTTTTCTTTAAGTACCAAAATTTACCTTTTAATACCATATGGTCCCTGTTTTAGATGTTTGACTGACATCCTACCCTTCTTTTTAAAATCATAATTTATAGTGTCTTGTGCTCATCACTATTTGTATAGTAGTTAAGAAAATTGTACCTTTTACCATGTAATTCAGAGAAAGACTAATCAGGTTGAGGATCTGTAGATTCATGTTTGCAGAATTTAAAGCTGTTGTTCTCTTTGGGATGATCTTTAGTATGAGGTCATTGCTGCTGGATGGGATTTAGGTCAGAAAATTTTTTTAATTTATGAAGCCTCCATAATTTGCACATCTTGGTAAGGAGTTTACTAAAATATACTTAATTTAGAATATTTTTATTTTATGCATATGGTATATGAAAAACTTGAGTTTCCCGGTTTATGAATTTGGATGATTTCTTTAAATGGCCAAGAACTTCTAGGAGCAAGTTTACAAAGACTGAGTCTACTCTTTACTTTTCTTAGACACTTCAGCTATAGAATGAGGTGACTGGTATTGTTGGAAGTTAAAGAATTATTTCTTCTCTTTAAAAGAAGCCCCATAACAGCATGAATTGGAAAGATTCTGGCCTTTAGGATACTACATAACCATCTGATTTGAGTGCCTCAGTTCATCTTCCTACTTGAGGTGTCTCCATAGTTTCTGAGAATGGTGCTTTCACTGTCTGGGAGATAAAAAGGGTGTGGAAAAATGTATCAGGAGTTGCAAGTGGAGTCGGTGTGTGATCGGACTAGGTAATATGAACAATTCTTATCCAGATTACCCCAGTTTCTTCTGTTTAATAAATGCTGATGATATTATAAAAGGATTACAAATTAGTGGACTAACATCCAATCCAAGTCACTCTGTTGTGATTGTGGATATGCTCTTAAAGACAGGAATTTCTTTTATATTCTGTAATGCCAAAAGGCCAAGGCATCAAACTTGTCTTGCATCATTTACCATTTAAAAATATTCATATCTGGCCTGGGAGTTCTGATGTTAATGCACAGCTAGGGCTGAGAACCATTGACATAAGCACATGTCTTTAGGTGCTTGTAGGTGCTCAGTAAATACATGTTGGTTGATTTGCTGTTGGTCTTGGCATGAATTGGGTAGGGTGGAAGAGGCCCCTGATTTTTTCGTATAGTAAATTAGCTTTCCAAGATACTAACATACATGTAACAATTAGCAGATCTGGACCCATAGACAATTCATTGCTAGCTATTGTGCTAGCATCACTATCCTGATTTTTTGACGTAGGCAGGATTAGTCTGTGTCAACAGGCAACTCAGAGTTTTGTTTACTCCTTGGGTGGTGGCCTTACTGCCTACAATTGATTAGAATGACAGTTGCTAAATTGAGAATAGGTAGAAGTGCAAGAAACGTTGGGGATTCTGGTGAGGGAAGTGGACTGCTAAGCACCCATGATGCCAAAGGAAGAAATGGACAGTTGTAATTTGACTGGGTCTCCAACATACAGCACGATGCATGGAACATGATTGATGTTCCATAACTTTTTGTTGATGGAAGAAATGAACAGCTCTTTGTTTGGAAAGAGGCCTATAAACTGTGAAATAAGATGCCTCGTACTTGTCCTTCAGAACTGAGTTAAGATGTCTTCTATTCCATGAACCATTCCCAGGAAAAGTTGAGTGATTCTCTTGTGTGTTTTCTCTTTCCTTAAAGCATTATCAGATTATCAAATATGATATCAGACAAATTACAAAACTCTTTCCCCTACCTCACTGTGAGCTCCTTAAAGGCCAGACTATTGGTTTATTTTTGTATGACTAGTGTTTAACATTCAATAAAGGTGTAATAGAAGCTAATAGTACTTAAAGTATGGCTTATTTTAGTTCATTCATTTGGACTTCTCTTCCAAGTCATGTCTTTTTAGTTCAGATCAGCACACGTTTATTAAGTGTTTTCTGAGAGGTAGGTCTCTCATGGACCTGGGGGTAGAATTTCTCAACCTTGGCACTATTGACATTTTGGGTCAGATAATTCTGTAATTGTGGAGGGCTTTCCTGTGCATCCTGTGCATTGTAGGATGTTTAGCAGCATTCCTTCCTTTGTCTTTACCCACTACCCAGTAGCACCTCTTCACCCTGTTCACACACACTAGCTGTGACAACCAAAAATGTCTCCAGATATTGTCAAATGTCTCCTTGGGGGCAAAATTGTCCTGTTTAGAACTACTAAATCAAGGGTATGAGTGGTAGAATCATAGAGGGAGGTGAGTATAAATGTCCTCAAGTATGTACTCTTCATATTCCTTCCTTCTGGTTATATAGTCTCTTGTCCCTGACTTTTGGATAAGAAAGAAAAATGGAAGAAATCAGGAGATGACAACCTTAAAATAGCTCCATTATTTTTATTCCGTTCAAATTTTATTTGGTTTAACTATATTAGAACAGTGCAGATAGATGAATTATTTATGCAGACAGATCTATGTAAATTCACTTTCTACCACTGATTAGATGGAGTAAAGAACTATTAGAATGTTACTACTTTGGGTAAAAGACTTTCTCAGAAAAGCTCATAGCTGAAAGTTTAACATCTAAATAATAGCCAGCATTGGTTTTATATAGAATTTTCCAGAACTTGTCAGGATTCTTTGCTAATTTTTGAGCTTCGTGACTAAAATATTTCTTTTGTTGTTTCTGCATAGATACTTTGTAACTCTAAAAAACAACTAATGGGCATGTTTTTCTAAACTTGATGTTTTTTGTGATAGGTAGATTGGTGAAGGCAGTGGTTCTTGGTCCCTCTAGGCATTCGTGAAGTGATGACAAATTGGTAGTAACATTTGGGGACTTCACTCTCCTTTGGTCAGCCTTCCACAATATAACATTATAATCATTCATGTCTTAGTAACCATTAAAGTGAAGTTGAATGAGTTTTTTTCGGTTCCATCTAAAGTTATGAATGGTACTCTAGAGAATTCAAATGTATAGTTATGAATGGTGTCTCAGAATAGTTACCATTTATGCAAATGAAACTTCTTAACTTAGAAACCAAACAGAATTGAATTAGAAAAGAGAAGAATAGAAACAAGAATTGTTGAATGCTTGCAGAGGAAATAATGTTCATATATAGAAGTATCAGAAAAATTTGCTCTTCATCATGATTTCTGCACACTAATAAAAACAGTTTGAGGTTGATGGGAGAGGCTGTTAACTTTGCCTGTGATATTACTTTTCAGGCTGTTTTTCTTTTCTGGTAAAATATCAAAAAGTCTGAGACATACTCTTAGTTGTAAAATTCTGGTTGAACAGAATTTAGTTTCTTAGTTTTAGAATATAGAAAACCTTTTGGGAAGAAGCAGTGGTTCAACTTAGTTCCAATGTGAGTAAATATGTGTGTGTATGTGCACATATACATACTTATACACATATAAATGATGTGGTTTATGGTGACATTTAAACTTTATGATTAATCTAGTAAAATAACAAGAGCAATTCTTTTACTCTCAAGTATTTAGACTGGAGAACTTCCCCACCTCATAATGCCATTGTTCTAGGAAGTACTGAGTCTAAAAAGTATTCTCTCAAATCATACCTTGAGAAATTGTGTTCAGCTGTAGGAGGTCTATGTTATGCCCATCGGTGTTCTCTTCCATTCACAGTTTAGAACTGTATGTAAATTTCCCTTTGTAGAATGCCATAAGTCTTTAAAGAGTAATATTTCTGATACTAAAGGCATCTGTGGAATTATGAGAAGTATAAGATGAGCTTTGCCCCCTTGTTTATTTTTAAAGCTTCTTCAGCATTCATTGGGTGATAATTTGCAAACATAGTGCTTCTACTTTGATATATACCATTATAGTCAGTCCCCAGCAGTTGAAATAAATTATGTTGTTATTAACTACATTTTATAGATAAACAGGCTTAAGGAGGTTAAGTAATTTCCTTAGAGTCACTCAGCTTATAATAGCAGATTTGAGATTGAACCTTGTTGTTTTTTAAATAAAAGGTAAAATTTAGATACAATGAAATGTATAGAAATGCAAATATATAATCAGATGAGTTTTGAAAAATGTAAGCACATGTATAGCCAACACCCCAATCAATGGATAGAACAGTTCCATAATCCTCCAAAGTTTCTTCATACTTCGTTCTACTCAATCCCCACTGTTTTATAGGCAACCACTGGTCTGATTTCCGTCCTTACATCTTAATTTTGCATTATTGACTCATACACTATGCACCCTTTTATGTCTTAATTCTTCTACATGGTTTTTTTGAGATTCATCCACATTGATGTTTATATCAGTATGAACCCAATCTTTGATACATGCATCTCCTAATTTCCTTATTCTTACATCATGCCCTTTTTTTCTTGCTTTGATGTTTGCATGTAATTTTCTAATATTCTAGATTTATTTGTTTCTAAAGTATCTTTGAAATTACAAAATAGTACATGTTCATTGCAACAAATTACACAACCAGAAGTAAATAATGAAAGTTTTCTCAGATTTATTTTTATTTCTGCCTTTTTTCAATTATGAAAATGAGTGCTCTTTGTAAAAAAAAAAAAAAAAAAAATGCCAAATTCAAAAAATATGAAGCAGAGAATAAGAATCAACCATCATCCCACCAGTTATCATTTCAATATATTTTCCTCTTTTTTTGCACTTTGTTTACTATAGTTGAGACGATAGCATAGAGATTTTTAGGCTTCCCTTCTTGCATTAGGTTTGTCACATCCTCATTAATCAGTTCTTGTTATTTTAGTGTTCATGCTTGTGGCCACCCTAAATCTGAGTAAATGGCTAGCAATGACTTTGGCTGAGTTGGCCTTGTCAGGCAACATTTTTGAATACTCACTGTATACTCCTTCATCACTAACCTCATTCTTGCATACCCAACACCCAATATTTCTTGCAGGGTAGGAGGCAGTATAGTTCTGTGGTTATGAGTATAGATTCTGGAGTCCTTCCATCTGGGTTCAGATATAGGCTTCTCTCCTTACTAGCTTAGTATGTGTAGCTTGGGCAGTGACTCTCTTAGCTTTAGCTTTCTCATCTGTAAAATAGAGACCCATCTAATTTTACTGTAAAATATAGAGCATATTTTAAAGGGTATCAGAAGGATTAAATGACATAATTACTTAGTCCAGTGCTCAATAAAAGTTAACAATTGTGGTTACAAATTAAGAAATGGCATATTTGGTCTGATACAGCATGTATCTAGCCCAGAATTCTACTGCTTGGTAAAAGGATAAAAATGTCACATTCAAAATTTTGGGCTCTGTTACCCAAAATTTAAAATTTCTTTTAGGAATTTCTTATGGAATTGTTACCTATGAATTCATCTAGACTATCTTTGAATTATTTTTTTCTTACATTCTGTACTCCCTATCTGAGTAATGAGTTTTATTACTTTATTTACTGGATTGGGTACTAAACTATTACTTTTTATTGGTCCTAATAAAAGCAAAAGCTGCTGGGTAGTAAGTGTATACTGTGTGGTTGAGCAGTGTGCATATCTCCATCCTCACACCATTCTTTCAAAGTAGTTGTTATTTGCAGATGAGAAAAGTGAGGCTCAAAGAAATTGAGTGGTCACATAGTTACTTAAGCCTACTAGGACTAGAATTCAAGACCAATCACTTTCCCTCCCTCCCTTCTTTTTATTTCCTCCCCCCCCCTTCTCCTTCTCTCTCTCTTTCTTTTTGACAGAAAACTCCTGTCTTTCTGATTCGAAAACCTTGACTTAAAAGTTTTTTAAAATATACTTCATCGTTTCTTTAGATTTCTGCCTTACAACTTCTGAGGTTTGATATGAGACTGCTATTTACTGTTTCACATCCTGTGTTTCATATTAAAGTGTCTGTATCTCTGTTTTTTAAAAATCTGTATGCATACAGAAGCTCCTCTGTCCTTTGGTCTTTTTGGATACCTTTCTCAGTCTTCTCTGTTTTACCTTTTTTCTGTTATGACCACAACTGTACATTCTATTCTAGATACAGATACACTTTGGTTTTTACAAGGGCAGGATAATATGTTCTGTGTTTCCAGAGCTTTCATAATAACATCCAGCATTTTGTTGCCTTTTTGTAGCTATATTCAGGGTAAGTCCAGGGACTCTGAAACCCTTTTCTTGCATTGTAACAGGTAGCTTTAGAGCTCATCATCTGATAATTATAGTTTGGACTATTTTCCCATTACTGCATGACCTTATTTTTGTCTACATGGAAGCTGTTTTCCGCATTTCTCAACATACCACTATGCTGTCATACTTGTAGCTACTGCTGTAGTTATCTGCAAACTGGGAAGATTTCACTAGATTGTTTTTTATAGATAATTTTTTGAAAAATTTTATTTTTATTATTATTTTTTTATGGCCACAGCACCCGGTCTGCCTAGGTGGTCTCCTATCCAAGTACTAACCAGGCCCGACCATGCTTAGCTTCTGAGATCAGATGGGATCGGATTTGTTCAGGGTGGCATGACCATAGTATAGATAATTTTTTAAAATGTTACTTGTGATAAGTTTCCCCATCATTCCCTGGAGGAACCCTTTGTTTACACATCTTTACCTAGAGATGGAACTATATCAGAACTCTCTTATTTATATTTTTAAATGAATTCTCCAGGGGAAAAAAAAATTAGTCTTCTTAAATCTTATTTATTTTTTGTTTTCAGTTACCTTTGGAAGAGGGTTTTTTTTTCTTTTTTTAAAATTCTGTCTATTCTCATTATGTGATGTACCCTCTTGCTTCAGGTATACATATGTGTTACCTGAATGCTTGCAAATGGTAAGCTTTGTCATATTAAATGTTCAACCATAGGGTGATGCCTAGTATTGAGTTTTTAGGTTAACGTTCAACAGATTTATTGAGTACCTGCTATGTGGCCAGTACAAGGAATACAACTTGGGAGCTGAGAGGCAAAGTAGCTGCTCTCACACACTTTAAGGAGCTTGAATAGACAATAAACAAATAAACATAAAATGTTGAAAGATTGTGGTATGTTACAAAGAGAATAAAATAGTGTACTATTATAGAGAGTAATGGGGGAACTTAGATAAAGATGGTCAGGACAGGCTTCTCTGAAACTGAAGAATGAAAATGAACCAGCCAAATGAAGAGATGAGAAAAGAGTGAGTTCCAAGGTTGAAAGAACTCTCAGGGCAACAGTATTTCAGAGCTTCATAGGACTGATAAGGAGTTTTATTTTTAAGTAAAGTGAGCAGTCTTGAAGAGATTTTTTCAAATTGATGTTCTTAGAGTTTTTTTAAAAAAAACTTTAATGCAAAATTTCCAAGCATGTATAAAATTTAGGAAAATGGTATAATGAACCCCTATTACCTGTCTCCTAACTTCAACAATTATTAACTTAGGGCCAGTCTGTTTTTCCTAATACACTTTCTCCTCTCCTAATGTCATTTTTAAAAAGTTAATATAACTTTTGTTTATTTTTTCCAGCTTTATTACTATATAATTGACTACATGACAAAAATCTTATATGTTTAAGGTGTACAACATGATAATTCGATGTGCATATACATTATGAAATGATTACAACAATCAAACCAGGTAACATATGTATCACCTCACATAGTTACCATTAATAGTGTAACTTATTTAAAATTATCTGGCCTATAGAACTCCAGTAGTTTAAATACTTGAATTAACATTGCCTATTTTTTTTTTTTACAACAGTTTTATTGACATATTATGGTATACAAAAAGCCACATGTATTTAAAATGTAAAATTTGGTAAGTTTTGACATATGAATGTATCAGTGAAGTGATCACCAAAGTCAAGACAATGAACATGTCCATCACTCCTAGATGTTTCCTCCTGTCCCTTTATAATCATCCCCTCCTTCCCCACTGCTTACCTCTCAGTCCATAAGCAACCCCTCATCTGCTTTCTATCACTATAAATTGTTTGTATCTCCTAGAATTTATATAAATGGAATCATATAGTATGTGCTCATTGAGAAGGGGAGTCTGGCATCTTTCATTCATGATAATTATTTTGAGATTCATCCACGTCGTTATAAGTATCAGTAGTTGCCAAGTAATAGTCCATTATATGAATATACTAATTTGTTTATCCATTCATCTGTTGATAGATATTTGGGTTTCCAGTTTGGGACTATTACAAATAAAGCTGCTGTGAGCGTTTGTGTTCAAGTCTCTGTATGGACATTTCTTTTTGATTTTTAAATTGAGAAATAATTTACATGCCAAACAGTTCACCCATTTAAAGTGTACAGTTCAGTATTTTTTAGTATAGTCACAAGATTTTACAACCATCACCACTATTCCAGAACATTTTCAACATCTCCAAAAGAAACCACATACATATTAGAAGTTCCTGCCCATTCCCTTCTTCCCCTAGCCCTGTGTTTGTGGATTTGCCTGTTCTGGACATTTCATATAAAATTCACTCACATAATATCTGGTCTTTTGTGATTGGCTTTATTCACTTAGCATAATGTTTTCAAGGTTCATTCATATTGAAGCCTGTGTCACTACTTCATTCCTTTTTATAGCTGAATAGTATTCCAGTGAATGTACCTCATTTATTTATCTGTTCATCAGTTGATGGACATTTGGGTTGTTAGCACTTTTTGGGTATTACGAATAATGGTGTTTCTAAGAGTTTTGTACTTTTAGATCTTATATTTAGGCCTTTGATCCATTTTGAGCTAATTTTTGTGTGTGACTTTATATTTTTGCATGTGGGTATCCAGTTGTCCCAGCACCATCTGTTGAAAGGACAGTTAATTCATTTCACATTGAATTTTCTTGAATCCTTGTCAAAGATCAATTGACCCTAAATGTGTAGATTGGTTTCTGGGTTCTCCATTCTATTTTCCTGATCTAAATGTCTGTTCTTATGCCACTACTGGACAGTCTTGATTACTGTAGCTCTGTTGTAAGTTTTGAAATAAAAAATGTGAATACTTCCACCTTGTTCTTTTTCAGTATTATTCTGACCATGCTGAGGCCCTTGTTCTCCCTTATGAATTTAGAATTTAGAATTTAGAAATTTGTCAATTTCTGCAAAAAAGCCAGCTGAGGTTTTAATAGGGATATCATTGAATCCGCAGATTAACTTTGGAAATATTGTCATCTTAACAATATTAAGTCTTCCAATCCATTAATATAGGATATCTTTTCATTTATTTAGGTCTTTAGTGTACAAATATTTTTGTTAAATTTATTCCTATTTTATTTTTGATGCTGTTGTAAATTGTTTTCTTAATTTCGTTTTTGGATTGTTTATTGCTTGCTTATAGGAATAAAATTGATTTTTATATATTGATCTTGTATTCTGCTACCTGTTACTGGTTCTAACAGGTTTTTTGTTTTTTATGGATTCCTTAGAATTTTCTATATACAATATCTTGTCATCTGCAAATAGAGTTTTACTTTTTCCTTTCCTATCTTGTATCTTATATTTCTTTTTCTTGCTTGATTGCCCTAGTTAGAACCTCCAATACAGTGTTAAACAGAAGTGATGAGAGCAGACATTGTACTCTTGTTTTGATCGTAGGGAGGGTCTTTGGTTTTGATATCAGAGTAATATTGGCCCCATAGAACAAATTCAGACATTTGCTCTTATTTTTGAAGCAGATCTCAGATTTCATTTTATTTGTAAATATTTCAGTATATATCTCTAAAATACAAGTATTCCCCCATTAGAATATAATTATATTAGTATTGTTACACCCCAATATCTTTAAATATCCAGTCACTTAAAGAGTTTAAAGTGGGAGGTGGGTATATGATACGATTTTTATTTTTAAAAGACTAATTCAATTGTTGCAAAGAGAATGGATTGTATGGGGGTAGGAGTTGAGGCGAGGAACAGAAGGTTGTTGCAGAAGTACTGGTAATAATGGAGACTTCAACTAGGTTGGTGGAAAAAGAAATGGAGAGAAATAGATGCATATTGTATATGTTGGAGGTAGATATGATAGGATGATGATGGATTAGATAAGTGAGTCAAAGAGGCAGACAAGAATTGAGCATGCCTTCCTTCTGGAAATTCTTCTCTTAGCTTTTATGACAAAGCATTGGTCTGGTTCTCCTTCTGTGTTCCTTAATACTTCCTTCTTTGCCAATCTCCAAGTTGGCCCTGACCTTGCCTCTCTCTTTATGCTTTTGTATTGGGAGATCATCTACTCTCTCTTTAACTACTCTGTCTTTAACTACAATCTCCATGTATTAAACTCCCAAATCTGTATTTCCGCCTGTGAACCCCAATTCCAGATTTTTTTTTAATAATTAAAAAACTTTTTCAATCACAGTTAACATATAATACTCCCAGAATTCTTACTGAATCACTCCACCTGGGTATCCCTTTTGTATTTCCAGCTTTTCGTGGATTGCTTGCTTTTGGGAACTAGTTGTCAGATTGGTACAGCTTGTCTCCTCCTTGCTTGGGAGGAGGTGTTTACAGGTTTTACAGATGGAGTTTATATGGGTTTTCATGATGGAACTTTTGCTTTGCTAAGAAAGATGTTTAGCATATGTGGGCAGAATTTTCCTTTAGGACCTTGACTTCCTCATCGGTTAAAACATGAAAGTTAAACTTATCTTCTGCCCATCTCCCTCTTCCAAATCCCCTGACTTGCTACCCTTTATCTTGACTCACATGTTTGTATTTATTCATTCATTCAGTCAGGATTGGTATTGGACTGCCAACATACCAAATATTGGCTCCACTATTTTCCCAGTTCATTCAGATGTAAGCCCTTAGTTACTGTTGACTTCTCTGAACTCCCTATCTCTTTTCATGCCAAGACACTCTCAGATCCCTCCCTATCTTTTTCTCCTAGTACTTCAGGACCTTTGTTACCTTTTGCCTTGACTATTGTTTCTACTTCCAAGCTCCCTCCCTAGCTTTATTCTGTTCTACTGTGCTTAAGTGAGATGTATAGCGTCTTCCTAAATATTCTATAATCTATAACTCCGTTTGTGTGACTCTTATGTAATGACTAAGTAGAAACTTAGCCTGATATTTAAGATTCTGTGATCTGGTTTTGCAATACTGTACTCATCTTCATTCCCAAGAAGTGTATCATTATTTTTGTTCACACTGTCCACCACAGATATAATACTCCTTGTCTCTGTATTTCTAAATCCTGCCTATTTTTAATGTCCAGTTATATGACATTTCTCTTTGGTGCCTTCTGTAATTTACTTAATCAGAAGTGAAACATAACTTCATCACTTTTTACTTCGTTTTATATTTATGTACTTTTCTCATCTCTCTTTAAACAAATTATTTCTTGTTTCTTTGTACATCTTCTACAGTTCTATAGTCTTTGTACTTAGTAGTTAATAAATATTTGTTGAGTAAGATGATAATGCAGATGTTTCTGGAGGCAGAAAACTAGATTCAATGACCTCTTGAGGTACTAGCCAACCTCATGATTTATTGATTTATTTTGTAGAGTCGAGAGCTGAAAGTGTCCTTATAGATAAATTTTTCTCTCATTAAAATAATATAGAAAATTTCAAACATATGTAGATGTAGAGAGGATGGTATAATTAACCATTATATGCCCAGCACTCAGCTTGAACAGTTACAAACTTAGAGTCTGTTTTGTTTCATCTTTGTCACCACCTACTCCATCACCCTTACTGGATTTTTTAAAAACAAATCTCATATATCATATCACTTATATTATAAGTAATTTCAGTACATAGCTCTAAAAGATAAAAGATAAATACTTGTTTTAAAAAAACCCATAAACACAGTACATTATCAAATATCTAGTTAATGTTCAAATTTCCACTATTGCTTTCTATTTCTCCCTCTCTCCCTTCATCCCTGCCCCTCTTTATCTCTAAACATTTGTTTTATTTGAATCAGGTTTCAAAAAAGGTCCATACATTGATTTGGCTAAGTCTCTTTTAATCTATAGTCCTCTTGCCTCTTTTGTGTGTGTGTGTGTGTGTGTGTGTGTGTGTGTGTGTGTGTGTGTGTGTGTGTGTGAGAGTGTGTGTGAGAGAGAGAGAGAGAGAGAGAGAGAGAGAGAGAGAGAGAGTGAGAGTGAGATTTTGAAGAAAACAGATTGTTCTATAGTTTTCCCATTTTGGATTTTGTTAATTGAATTTCCATGATTCATTTATGTTCCTCTATCTTTTGTATTCCCTGTAAACTAGTTGTTAGATATAGAGTAGCATAGTCTAATAGAAATATCCAGGCCTCAAATGAACATTTTCTAGGAGGCACATTAAAAAGGTAAGAAGAAACAAGTGAAATTCATTTAAATAATTTTTTTATTAACCCTATAGTTGCAAAACTTATCATTTTAACACATAAAAATGATCAATGAGCTATTTTACAAACTTATTTTATACTAACTCTGATTTGGTGTGTATTTTATACTTATAGCACATTTCAATTCAGATGAGTCCCATTTCAAGTGCTCAGTACCTACATGTGTATAGGGGCTACCTATTGGACAGCACAGCTTTAGAGGCTTGACCTGAACCAGGTTCCTGCTTTGACAGTAATGCTTCATTAGTGCTGTTGTATTCTTCCATCAGGAAGCTTATAATGTCCAGGTGTTTCTTTTTGTGTTGTAAATCAGGAGTCCCCAACCCCTGGGGTGCAGACCTATGGTCTGTGGCCTGTTAAGAACCTGGCCGCACAGCAGGAGGTGAGTGGTGGGTGAGCCAGCCATCAGAGCTTCATCTGTATTTGCAGCTGCTCCCCAGCACTAGCATCACCGCCTCAGCTCCACCTCAGATCATCAGGCACTAGATTTTCTTAGGAGCATGGGTCCCTGGTGCCAAAAAGTTTGGGAACCACTGTTGTAAATGGTCATGGATAATGATTGATTTCATTAGATGTTTGCAAAATGATGATATTCTAAATTTTTCATTTTTTTTTTCATTTATTAGTAGGAATACTTCAGAAAAGAAAAACTTTCCTTATTAACTCTTTGGTTACCCTGAGGTTTGATTTGCATAGGGAAGACAGGATAAATATTTGATTCTTTCCCTTTATTCTTTTATTTACAAATTTTCAAAATAAGTTGGTTCCCTGACATCTTCCAGAGAGGATCAGTGAAGGTGTTTTTTTTTTTAGCCTTATTATAAATTTATGGATTTTAACATATTTTATATGTTTTAATCCTTTGAAGTTAGTTCTTATTGATGTTCAATTAGTTCCATCTTGGACCAGTGGGAGCCTCTTCAGGTTGGTTCCTGATTCCTTTTGACATAACTGCAGTAGTCTTTGATAGTATTCCATGCTTTCTAGTTTGATAAGATGTTCCAGACTTGTCTTGTACATTTCCTGCCCTTGGAAAGGATCCAAAGAGCTCTGCTTCTTTTCAGTGAGACATTGTATTTAGAAACCATATTTACTGGCTTCCTCATTTGGTTAAATGAGGAAACTGGAGGCTAGAGAAGTAGAATGGTTTAACCAAGGTCACACAAATTTAGCAGCATAATCTGGCCTAGAACCCTAGCCTTCTGGCTCTTAGTTCTATGCCACTGCTGTTTTGTCTTGCTTCCTCTACCTAGTTTCTAGGACAGGTGGTTTTACTGCATTTGTGCTTCAACTTCAGGCCATCAGGGGAAGATAGGTTTTGTGGGTCATCATTGGAGGTACAATCAAAGCTCATTAATTTGGGCTAATTGGGGTAAATCCTAGTGAGAGTGTTGTATGTTGTTTTTATTTAGGTGCAGCTGTTACTTTGAGTCATATAGTAGCTGAAACTAGGCTAATAGTGTTACCAGGTTATTTTGTTAGGTAGAGGTCCTTGTACCTGGTTTAATGAATAGCTGAGAATGATGTGCAATTTAACTTTAATTGTATGTAAATTAGACTCCTGAAATGCTTAAAAACATCTCATTAAACATTTCTCCCTGCAATCTTATTTACACTGTTTTCTTAGCCAGTCTTTTCTTTATTAGTCAGAGGTAAACTTTTACTCTAGTCTGAAATTATGTCGTTTCAAATGTGTGGAGTCTGTATTAATAAAGTGTTGTTATAAAGTTAGAGAATTTTAGAGAGAATATTTGAGAAAGTGCAGAGAAAGAACATCTGAGATTCAGACATCTGGTAGTTTCAGCCAACAATAATGCAACTCTGCATTTAAAACTAAGCTGAAAGTTCCTTTGAGTGTCAAAGAGCTTTCAGGAAGCTTGTTCACTTTACTTCAAAAATAATATCACCCTAAGGCCTCACTCATAATTGTGTACATTGAGGGACAGAGGATCCAGAGTATGAGGGTTGACTGTGTTGCCTGTTGACTCTGTGGCCCAAAGTAAATCACTCGACCTCTCTGAGTCTTAATTTATTCATCTGTAATAAGGTAATTAAAATTGGGAGTAGTAATACATATTCTTCTTTTGGGTTTGTGAGATTCAAGTCAGCTAATTAATCAAATGATAAAGTAGATATTTATTGAGTTAGTGAGAGATCACATAAGAGTGCTTTAACTAGAAGCTTTGTATGACCCTAAGCATTATTAGAATAATACAGGTTAGATGTACAAATACACACTAATGATCAGAAGCATGACAGCAGAAGGAGATTCAAGATGTGTGTCCAGAACTTTATAGCCTTTTTACTACAGAGGCATATAGCTCTCCCACCTCAGGAGCCTCTGACAGCATCACAGTTTTAAAGCATAGTAGTATTGCTGATGTGAAGACCCTGAGATACCAGGAAAAGGTTAAATTATAATTAGTATATTCTGTTTAAGAAATAATGGATATGCACAATATATTTTACATAGAGTTTCGTAAAATGTCTTCAAAAGATATAGTGTCTAAAGAGTTATTTCCATTATCTGACAATTCTACCTAATGTGGAGTCTGTCATTCCCTAAAAGCTAACACCTGCACTAAATATCAGCAACAGTTCTAAATTCTTTATGTATATTTTACTCCTCTGTTTCTCCCAGTAATCCCATGAGGTAGATAGTTATTAATGTCCATTTTACAGATGGGGAAACTGTTATGCAGAGATTAAGAAGCCTGCCCACGATTCTAGATTGGGATCCTGGGTTGACCAAAAAAAATCCCTATAAAGAGCGTTGTTAAGACTCTGGTAGAATTTAGATATAGACTTTATGATAGGTGATAATACTGTATCATTATTAAATTTTCTCATGCAATAATTGTACTATAGTTTGTCCTTAAGAGTTGACTTTGACTCCCTGCAGTATTTAGAGATGGGGCACCTGTCTGCAATCTATAATCAAATGGTTAAAAAATTAGTAATAAAATTGTGTGTGTGTGTGTGTGTGTGTGTGTGTGTGTGTGTGTGTAGAGAAAAACAAAGTAAATGTGGCAAAATGTTAATTGGTGAATCTGGGTAAAGGCATAGGGGAGTTCTTCGTACTATTCTTGCAAATTTTCTCCAAGTTTGGAATTATTTCAAAAAATTCCTGAGGCCACACAGCTAAAAAATTTAGACAGCATGGCTGAGATTTGAACTCAGGTTGTTTGGTTCCAGTAGCCACTCTTAATCACAGTGTTATTCTGCTGTTCTATTCATGGTAAATGAGGTAAATCTGTACTTAATGTTAAATAATTGGGTCTATGAATCCAGAACATTGAGCTGTTTTAGTAGCTCTGCCTTGTGGTTCTTTGAGGATAGAGTGATCATATAATTTATTGTGTAAACTAGTTCACACAATAAATTATATGAGTAAGAGGGAATACTTTTAATAATTACTCTGGGACAGTTGATGTAAACCAAGATGGATGGACATCTAAAAGGATACTTCTTGGCAGAGTCCAGGTTTAACAAATGTAAGACAGATGATTGCTTCATTATAATTGCATTTTGTTTACCATGGATTCTTGTTTACACAATACAGACACTTTTTTCTTGTGCCAACAACAAACCTTCAGCTGATGCATTTTCATATTTTCTCCTCTCAATTTTACTAATTCTTTTGCTTCCTTCCAGACCACTTGGGAAATACTCTTTGTCAAACTTCATTTTCTCTAAGTCTAAAAAATACTAACTAGAATTTCTGTAACACTTGTCCAGTTTTAAAACATATTGGCATTTAAAACTATAAATCCCTAAACATCTTTATTAACATGATTTTTACAAGAAGAGCTGGTAAAAAGCATCTGTATTACTAGATTGGCAGAGAAGTATTACTACTGTCAACTTCCCATAGACATTTGGGAAAACCTTATTGTACGGTAACTGGAGGCTGTTAATGTTTGTTAAAAAAGATTATACCAGTCTAGAATCAAAGGTGTGTGTGCTGTCTCATTGATCTGTTGCCCAGGCAGTGTCTATTGCCGTTCTTCTAATCGTGATTATTTGTATTAATACTCTGCTGGAGCCATGTCCAATTAAAGAGGTTGACCTTCGCTGATAGAAGAATAGTATTTTTTGGTCACTCTCTTAAAAGCTTTCAAAATTATTCCAGTACAGTCTCTTCTGGATTTTTAAAGATCAAACTACCTCTTGGCTTCTCCTTCCTCAGATGGAATGTATTAAACCAAGTACACATCCACTAGGGCAGGGGAAGGTGGTACAGGGCAAGGACGCTGAAATTAAATCAGAGATTTCCTTCCATTTAGCTACTGTGGTATTAAGATTTGGGAAAAGAGTGGATAAAACAAATGACTCAGCATAACTTTTTTTTGTAACCACTAAAATGACTTTCTTAAATCATGAAGTATGCTTTTATAGTAACAATAGTCTTTATTTTAACATGTGTATTTTATAGTTTAAAGCTGTTAAATTTCTTACACCTGGTGATTTTTTCTTTAAATTCAGGAGATCGCTATATTTAAACGGGTAATTTTTTTTACATCTAATTTAATGAATAAGCATGGCTTCCGAAACTAATTTTTACTTAATTTTTAGAATCTTTATTTTAAAGACAACTGCAAATATGACTCTGGTCAACCATATGTTAATTAGTATCAACTATTAAAATAAAATACCTGTTATTAATTTTGTGTTTTTATTTGGTATTGAATATCAAATACTTTTGAAAACATGTTATGTACAAATGACTATGATAGACTTGATCCCCTGTCCATTCTAGGAACACAAAGACACATGAAAATATTGTAGAATTTCAAATCTTTATGTCTTGGATCCTTATCTCTGCCATTATCCCACTCTTTTAGTCATTTGTTCTAATAACAATAATTTTTGTTAATCAACTTAAGTAATACTGTGAATACTATGACAATTTATTTAAAATATAAATAAGGTGAACAAATTCCTAGCAAAAGATAACTTACCTGAATGACTTATAAAAAAAAAAAAACCTTTAACTATTAAATAAATTGAAGTTGTAGTTAAACAACTTCTACAGGAAACACCATGCCAAATAATTTCCAGATGAATTTCAAGTACAGCCTAAGGTTTAGAATCAATTATAAATTCCACTTTTCCATGCTATTGTGCCTCATTAAGAAGGTGACTTTAGGTTTACATTTCACTTCCTGCCCTTCCTGACATGGGTCTCTATTAAGGGCACCTAATTGTCACATTTTATTCTTCATTAGCTCCCACTCCCTTTCTCCTTCCTTGCTTTTTCTCTGGCTATTTCTTAATAGTCAGCAAGAGTCAGAAAGGACCTTTCCATTGTTTAGAGATTTTTTTTCTCAGCAGATCCGGTTCATCTCTTTATCCACTTATCCAGTAATTTTTGAAGGATTGGTGGATAATGGAAGTGCTGCTCAGCACTTCAAGATTTAAAAGATAGTACCTTCCCTCAAAGAGCTTACAGTCTATCCCTGTTACAACTGTAATGTGGGATGGATGCTATAATAGAGGAATAATAGAGTGTTACTGAAGCGGAGGAGGGCTTGATTAATTCTTTCTGGGGAACAGGGTCAGGATGACTTTGTGGAAGCAATTACATTTAAACTGGACAAGGGAGGATTAATAAAGTTTCAGGAAGCAGGAAGGGAAAAAAAGTGGATATTCCAGGAAGCAGAAAATATCTTGAATGGAATCACAGAGGCATGAGAGTGCAGAAGGGCCTCTGTGGTGAACAGAGGCTGAAGTGTAGAGCACTGGAAAAGTATAGACAGAAGGAGGCTAAAGAAGTATGTCGATGTCAGAGAGTGACAGGCCTTAAATACCACATATTCTCCCTGATCATTCTCTCTGATTTTCTTCAGTCTCAATCTCAGTCCTTCTAAAATCCCTCTCACCTTCAGTTCTCAGATGAAAAATTTCAGGTTTGCCTCTGTGTCAGGTGTCAATGTATGCCTGAGATGTGGCCATAGTTTTACCTTAGTGCCAACAGAGACCAGTTTAATTATTGAGAGGCAGCATTCTGAATGACCTCCAGCCATTGTAGGCTTTCAGAGAAGGGCCTTGATTTTAGTGTTTTAGAAAAATGAAAAGTATCTCCTTCCTACAAAAAGGGTTGAGGATTGTTGGCTTCATTAACAATCAAGAAAATGCAGATTAAGCTACAGTGATATACTTTTTGTGTACATCAAATTTGCAAAAACTAAAGTCTGACAAAAAGTGTTGTCAAGGATATGAACCCAGAACCGAGCAAGCCAAGGTATAAATGGATACAACCTGTCAAACAATTTGGCATTATTTCATGATTGCAAATGTGCCTACACCATGAGCTAGTATTTCCGTTCCGAAGTATTTACCCTAAACAACTTTTGCAAACATGCAGCAGGAATCATATACAAAAATGTCCATAGCAACACTGTTAGAGATAGCAAAAACAAAAAATCTGAATACCCATCGACTTTAGATTGGATAAATAATGGTACTACCATACAATGGAATACTGTCTAACAGTGGGAATGATTAAATTGCAGCTATAGTAACATGAACGAATCTCAAAAATTGTAGAGTGAAAAGTTGCAAAAAAAATATACATTATGATTAGATTCATATAAAGTTTAGAACCATGTAACTAAACAATATAGTATTTACAGATACAAATGTAATAAAACTATAAAGAATAATAAGGGAATGGTAAACACATTTCAGGATAGTATTATCTCAGGGAGATAAGTTTGGAGAGAGACATAAGGGGACGTTAAAGTTAATGATGAGATTCTTAAATTAGGTGCTAGCTACACTGATATTTGCTTGATTCTTTATACTGTATATATACTTTAAAAAAAACTTATATCTATAAATTTTAAAACTTTAAGAAAAGGTTGGTGATACCTGATCTAGTGTTTCCCTAGCTTTGCTTTCATACATGAACACGTTTTTCAGAATGTAAAAACCGAGGCCCAGAGAGATTAAGTACTTTAATTGTTTAAGAGAGAAAGTGTATCAATGACAGCCTGGTCTCAAAGTCAGTATAAAGCACTTTCTACTATTTTATGTTGCAGCCACCCCCCCCCCATTATGTAGATTCTGTGGATCGATTAGAAGTGCTTCCACTTGGATTACTACCTCAGTCTTTCATCCCTTCATGTAGTACCTTCTCCACACTGCTGCTAGAGAGAGCTTTCAAAATGCAAATCCATCATGTTATTCTCTGGCCTCAATCTTAAATAGTTCCCAATAGCTTTCAGCACACTCCAAGTGCTATAGTGCGGCATACAAGGCACTCTGTGCCTCAGCTTCTGTCTGCCTTATTAGCTTCATCACTCATGACTTCCTGCACTCAGCCACACCAAGCTATTTACTGTTCCTGGAACACTGTTTGCCTCTACAGACACTGCTCCCTCCACCTGAAACTTCTCTTAACTGTTTTTGTCCTTTAAGAATACCTATCCTTAACTGACCCCCTCTGCCCCTAGCCTGAGCTGGATACCTCTGTAACACCTTAAACCTAACATTGTGGTCACACTTATCATAGAGTGTTATTGTCTGCTTTGTCTTTTTCAGTAGCATTTGAGCTTTGTGAGGACAGGGTCAGTGTTGAATTATATCCCCAGAGTGTGGCACAGTGCCAGGTATATAAGGTTCATTGAATGAATGAATGAATGAATGAACGGATGAACAAATATTGGCTATCACTTTATACAGATCCCATATATAATTTGAAGTTGTCATTTGTCAGATCCTCACCAATTCTATTCATGTTTATAAATGCAGGAAGGAAAAGAAAGGGAAAGAGAAAGGCAGGCAGGCTGGTGGGTGGGGAAAAACTATTGAGGGAGGGAAGCAGAAAGCTGATTTGGGAGGGAAAGGAAAGGTTCAGAGGCTTATTAACATTTTAGGCCAAGTGCCTGGTGATTTTACTGACAGCCTGGGTTTCTTTCAAGCTTTAGTTACGTGCTGATTTTGATAACTTACCCTATTCTGACCTTCCTTAGCCTTTTTGGAAATTTATCTTTTTTCGCTGATAACTATCATTTTTCTCTCTTTACATTAGTGAGTAAGTGCTTCGAGGTGCATGAATAAAAGGGAGGTGGCAGATAACTCATTGGTCAGGGTTTAATTTTTGATGTCGCACTCTTTCCTGTACCAGACTAGACCCCTGATCATTTCCTAGGGCTTGGAGAATATGTGTAGATCCTGATGTCTTGTGATCTGGTGAGCTATTAGGAATTTTAATTCTAAAATAGCGATTGAACTTGGGATCTTCAGTTTAGATTCTCTTCCCTCAGGAAACAGCACTATGAGACTGGAGGTCCAGATACCGTCCTTGTCCTCACCTTCATAAGGGCCAAAACACAAGAGGCATTCACTAATTGTGCCTTCATTCATTTGATAATTTATTGAGCATTCTCTCTGTGCCTAGCATGGTAGTAGCCACTGGGATTAGAGATCACCACCCTTAAAGAAGTCACAGTCTAGTGGGAGAGCAAGTAAGAAAATCATTCTAATACAGTGTGATGGGCTAGGCATAGGATGTTATAAAAGTTTAAAGAATGTGCAGGGGAGCAGGAACCAACCTCTGGTACAAAGCTGTCAAGAGATATTTTACTTGAACTCTGTCTTGGAAGACATTAGAAGTTGCTGGGAGTTGTGGTGGGTGGTCACACTTGAGCAAAAGTATGAAGGCAAAAGAGAACATAGTGCAGTGGGGTGCTATGGGAAGGTCCGTAGTCTTTCAGGCAAGTCTGTATATGTATGTATGAAGATGCAATAGATGAGACTAGAGCCATATAAAGGGGCCATATTGTGAATGACTTTTTCTGCTTTCCTAAATAAAAGGGGTTATCAAGTAGAAGTGTTTTCATCCATCCAGTGTTAGCTGTTTAGTGTTTCTCTTACTTTTGTCTCTCGAGCAACTGAGTTTTATCATGTTTTATTTATTTGATTTGTTTCTTTTATGATATCTGAATTTGGAGCCCTCTTTCTTTTTATGCTCTAAGTGACTCTACTTTGAGTACTATCTAGTCAAACCCTACACTCAGGCATTGTGGAGTGGATGATGCATAGCTTTTAAGGCAGCTTGGAAGGAGGAGGATTTAAATGACCTTCAAAGACTAATGTCAGGCCTCCATGTCAATGTCACTGCAATTCATGCATGCATGGAGAGTAGGAAAGGGAACTTAATTATGGAGGAGGGGAATCGTAACCCTGCTTGAATGGGTAGTTGAAAGTCCTGGGCCCGCCCCTTAGCCTCAAAAAAGGACTTCTTACATTTGCTGCCAAAGAGGTCATAGGGAGAGCCCACATAAATACCATCCTCCTTGGGTGTGTGAGCCAGTCATTCTTTTGCTTCCACAGGTGCAGAATAGGTTCACCAACTAGTATTCTATCTCCATTGAACAGAATTTGGTATCTTATTGTCCTTCTCCAGAAAATTAACCCCTTTGAAGCATGGAACATGGCAATTTTAGGTCAGCAGGCATTTAAAGACACCTTTTTAACTTTCAAGGGCTGGCCTAATAAGGTATATTTTGTACAAAAATACCACTTAATTGAGATGAGACTTAAATCATTTAAATCTTGAAAGGGTCTTAGTTTTAGCTGCCTGTGCACCTTTTACCTGTGAAATTACTTCTTGTTGTCTTTTAATGACACTGTCCTTCATTAGATATTAGGCTCCATTTCTTCTGCTAACCTTTGGTAACTGTTCAGGATCCATTACAGTGTTCGGGATGAGGGAACTCACAGTGACCCATGTCACCATCCTTTCGGATCATAAACTAGCTTTCCATAGTTAGCCTAGATGACAGCAGAAGGCAGCCTTATGAAGTTGGGAAATGCTTCAACATGACTACATCCTGAGTGACCAAAGGAGTTAGTCACAGTCAGCCTCCTCCGTTTCATTTTGGGAAATGGTATCAGTGAAACAGAGCTGCACCTTTGGCTCATTAATACGGGGTCTGAACAGGAAAATCTATTTCAGTGAAATCCTTGAGAGTTGCTGAAGACACATGATGCTTCTTAGTACTTTAAATAGAACTTTTTTTTTCTGCTTTGGAGAGAAAATGCTGTACAAACATTGCCCCAGTTGTTACTTGTGCAGTGTATATATTCATACAGTTCTTGCTATTCCTAAAGTTTGAGAAAAGTTCTGTGTTAAATAAATAAATAAAATTTTAATTTTTCTAAGTATATATTCATAACACTCATTGTTAAATATACTTAGGAAGTAGAAAAACAAAGCTCAATCTTCTTGATTCCTCATCTGTATAAGCCTTTTCGCTCCATATTAATAGAAGTTCTTCAATGCACAGACTGTGGTAGAGCTCATTTTCAAAGCAGTTCATAGAGATTTAGCTATGCAATTATTTATCCTTAGTCACCAAGAAAGTAAAAACCAAAGAACCAGATAGATGGATGCTGAGGAAAAATGTTGTAACAGTGAACTTGAGGGGCTAGAGACCAGAGAGCAAGAAGAATGCTTGGGGGTGGTCTCAGGGAACTATGATTGGTAGTAACAGAATGGAAATTAGGTAATGGGAAATGTAGGCTACTGTACCAAAGACATGCTTCTAACATATTTGGGCTTGGAATTGTCTTAGTAAAGTTTTTGTGATGATTGGAATGCCACAGAATTCATCTCCTGGCTTTTTATCCCATGAAGGCATTAGAATTTAAATCACCCTTTAACATGATTTATGGCAGACAAGAAATACCAGTACATTTAGGGCAGGTGGTATTTAATTACCCCTCTCTGTGGGAGTGAGGCTGTTCCCACTAAAATTGTGGGTGAAATTACAACAAAGATCCATTGAGTACAGCTATATATATATGTATGTTTAAAAAGAAACATCAGTTTCTTGCATTTTTCTAATGTCAAAGGTTAATTTAGAAAGATATTACATCTTCTAGGGAAGAATACATGTACATATTATAATTGTTTACAATTAAAGTAATTGGATTATAGTTAATGAGCTATTTACATTTAATAATTTAAAAAGACTAATCTTTCCAGTATTCCCCATATACAGAAAGAGTTGGGGAAACTCACTTCTGATATAATTATCTTTACTTGGGCTTAAAAGGAAAAACAACTGTGCTTTTTAGAATGGTCAGAAGAATATTATTTTTTAAAATATACAGTTTAGGAATTACCCATAGGAATATGTTTTGGTTCATTGTTAAAGAAGATGAAAGGTTAGCTTCTTAAAAAAATCCCCAGTGACAAGATTTGATGGCTGAGCAGTGCATAGAGAATAAAACTTAAAGTGAGTCTCAGGGACCCTGTGGATAAAAGTAACCCATCAGAAGTGATAGAACCCCAAATGCCTAGCTGTTTAAAAAGAGGAGTTTGTTTGAAAAGCGGTAGCATCTGAGCATGTTATCTGAGGCTGGCACTTTAAATGAGCCAGTGTTTATGTTGTTTAAAGTGAAAGATGTGAAGCCCCCGAGCAGCTGGCTAAAATTGGGTGTAGAGGGGGAGAAAGCAGTGTGTTATCCTCATTAACACCATTTCAGTTCTAGGGTAAATATGTCAGGAAGGGTTTCTTGTGTTAGCCTGCAGTTTTTTTTCGAGGGGAAAGAAACTAGTCTGGGGTTTAGTGGCACTTGTATATGAAAATGAGAAATACGGGTATATTTGTTTAACTTTTCTTGGTTTGGGTGTTTTGTGAAGAGTCAGTGTGGTGTCATGGAAAGAACATGAACTTTGGACACAGATGGACCTAGGTTTAAAAGCTGCCTGTCTGCCTTTGATAAAGTTACAGAACCACTCTTTGTTTTAGTTTTCTCATCTGTAAAGTCAGAATGCTACTACTTACATTGCAGATGTGTTCCGAGGATTAGAAATATCGAGAAAACATGAATAAATACTCGGCAGGTTCTAGAAATTCAACAAATGTTTATTGAGCAGACACTATAGAACAGCAGTCACCAGGGACCATTGCTCCTATGAGAATCTAATGTCCGATGATCTGAGATGGAGCTGAGGTGGCTGGGGAGCTGCTGCAAATACAGCTGAAGCTTGCTGGCTCTCCAACCACTCACCTCCTGCTGTGTGGCCTGTTTCTAATAGGCCACAGACCAGTACTATAGGATACAAATAAGGTGGGGTTTTTGTTTTTGTTTTTGGTTTTGTTTTTGTTTTTGAATTTTTATAAGAGTTTATTTGAGCCAAACTGACAACATGTGCCTGGGAGCAAGAGCTCAGATGTTCCCACAAAGAAGTTTTAAGAATCCCACCCTTGGCTCCAAATAGCAGCTGTTGTGACTACTACTGTTAGGTTTAAAGGTATTTTGCTTTTCATTTCTGTACTCAAAAGAGTTTTACACTCCAAAAACCTGTGCTACAAAATAGAATGTAGTGACTGTCATTAAAAAAAGGTTCAGCATACCTCTTTGGAACTTTTGGGGTAGAAATGACTTCAGACTCTGTAGAAGAGTCAAGGAAGGCTTCTTAGAAGTGGTGACATTTGCCTTGGGCCTTTATGATGAAAGGATTTTTTAAAAAAGAAATGCCACAGTCCAGATAATAATCCCTTTGAGACTATTTTGCTTTCAAAGGACCTAAAGTGAAAATACTGAATTGACTTTTGACTATGTTTTGGAAGACTGACACCCATTGTCTTAATCCTTAAAATTGGCATAATGTAAGCAGAGGCCATTCATTTCTTTCTCAGCATTTGTCTCCACACTCCTGTAGAGCCTGTCTCAGAAGGTAAGAGGCCCACCTACTACTAAGCCTCCACTGAGACCAAAGAAAAGAGGGCCAATTAGGAGAGTCTTTTGTGTAATGCTCAATGGTGTTTAATTTGACCTTCTCTCCTTAGATTATTTCATTACCACTAGGAGGTGAGTCCAAACAAACTCAGCATTCCTTTGAATTAGTAATAATGAGAGCTGTCAGTTACTGAGTACCTACTGGGTGCTAGACACCCCTGTAGAAGGCTTATATGTGTTATTTTATCCCTAGAACCATCCTATAAGGTAAGTTTTATTTTCCCCATTTTACAGATGAAGCTCAGAAATTAACCAGCCTAAAGTCATGTAACTAGTGGCTCAGGAAATCCTTGATTCTCTTGACTGAACATGCCTCTGGGTTCAAACTATATTGATCTTTAAATGCGGTAAGCATTTATATGAATATTAACTTTAAAAAATTCTCAATTGTGATCATTCAAAAAATTCAAGTATGTTATATGCTTATGGTGCTGATATCCCGTTTATTTGCTGTGCTTTTTTGACTTCAGGACATCTACTTTTTGCTGTTATTCCTTCTAAAAGTGTTTATGATATACACTTATCAAAGATAAGTTGAAATTAATCTGACCTTAAGAATTTTACAGTATTTCTTTATGATTGCGGGCCTTGCAAAACCAGAGTGGAAACCAGTCCTGACTTAAATAAGAAGCATGGTGCTACTATCCCTTGTAGAAGGGAAATAAAAGAGAGCCCCGTGATTACCCTGGCTTTCTGTCTAAATGTATGTTCTAACTGTGGAGCAGGGTCGGGGATCTCAAGCAAGCACGTTGGTCTTGCTGAACTGACGAGATAGAGATGTAGTTCAGGGGAGGCTGAGGCATCTGGAAGCTGTGGGGTAGAGTTCTGGCAAGGAGAGAGCTATGCAGAAAAACTGCTCTAGGAATCTCCTCAGGGTCCCTTTGAATCTTTGCTGACCATACACATGCCTCAGGTCAAACTCTAGGAGGTTGGGGAAAGAGTGACCAGGAAGGTATGAGCTAACTAGTTCCCAGAGCAGGGAGGTATTTGGGTTCCTGCCAGCCAGAGTGGAGAGCCCATGTTGCTCACTGGGAGTGTCCAGTAGAGCTCTCAGAAGGGCCACATCTTTGTACTGGGGTTAAAATAGGCATAGAGTAAAGATTGCTCTAGACCTAATCTAACAAAGCTTTTAAACACCCCTCAGAGATACCAAACTGAACTAAAAGTAACTCAACTGCCTATTAGAACAAAGCTTAACACTCTTGAAAAGAAGACACTGCTAGATACCCAACACTGTAAAATCACAATGTCCAACATCCAAACAAAGGTTACTGACTTGACAGGAAAATACTGACTTGGCCCATAACTAGGAGAAAAATAAGTAAGTAGAAACACTCAGAAATGACAGAGATGATGGAATTAGCAGGCAAGGATATTTGAAACAGCTGTTATAACTGTAAAGGAAAACATAAACATACTAGTGAGGGGTAGGTATTTTAGCCTTGCAAATAAATAATGGAGTGTGTTTTCAGGCTCTCTTATTATTATTTTTGTTTTTACTGTGGTGTTGATTGATAAAATTTGAATGTTCTCTTGTAAGTCTGAGTTATAGAATCAGCATTTTAGGGTTGGAGAGAACTTTTGAAGATCATCTTATCCGCTGTCTCATTATAGAAAAAGAAACATTATATTTCATTAATTTTGAGATGTATATTTTCTCCATATTTTAACATCTCTTAAATCATGATGCATCTTAACAACAGTGATATCTTAGACTTGATGAAATATAGTAAAAACCCATTAGAATTGTGACTTTTCCATAAATTCTTAGTGGTAGAGTTCCAGGCTTCTGGAAAACCTTCTCCTCTTTATTCTTTATATCCAAATCCTGCCCAGTCCAGCTCTTCATTCCACGAAATCTGTTTTGTCCCTTCAGTTTACAGTGATCTTTTTATCCTTTCTATTGTCATCAGTGATTACGTCATTCATTTGATAACTGGACTTCTGTTTATTCGCTATATTGTTACTTTGGTTTTATCTGTCTCCTCAATTAAATTGTAAACTCCTGGAGTCAAGGAAGGGATTTTATACGTCTTTGTGTCTTCTAGTGTCTACTTGATAAATATTCATTGATTGATAAGAGTACTATAATTAGTAGTTAACCATTAATATAACTTGAAGCTTATTAATAGTGTTGTTTAATCGTTAAGAGAACCACATATAAAACATTTAGAACAGTGCCTGGCCCATATAGTTAAATGCTAGATAGATGTAGAATTGGTACTAACACAACTACTACCACCACCACCAAGACTATTTACTACTACTGCAATAATCTATTCTGTGCCAGGAACTATAGGAAATATTTTATACAAGCATTCTTTAATTTTTGTTCACAACTTTATGAGCTAGGAATTATTATACTAGTTTAACAGATTTGGAAACAAAGAGATTTGACTGCTTGCCAAGGTCCCAAAGCTAAAATTTGGCAGTAGTGAGTTGAAACCCACACCTCTTTCTTAATGCCATGTTCTTGCTGCTCTGCGTCACTGCTTATTTGGTTATGAGGGCCTTGGTAACTGTCTCATAAACTGAGGGTAGCAAGAAAAGAATGGGTACTTACTTTCCCCTCTGCTTAAAGACTTTTAAAATAAATCCTTATTGAGTAGTGAATAGACCCTGTGAGAGGAAGTAGATGTACAGCTGCCCTTAGCTGCTGACTCTTAATCAGTTGCTGGTGGCTTGGCCTTTAGTGACAGATGAGTGTGTGACACTTTTTCAGGAATGAATTCTTGTTACAGCTGGCAGAATAGAACAGTTGATATGGAATTGCATGTCAGTTTGCTCCATAATTCTACTCCCTGGTGTTCAGATGTAGTTGTGATTGCTGGGTCTCTCTCTCACTTAAGTTGGTGTATGAACAGTCACATCCAGGACTCTGCTTCTGCCTGCTCCATGACCACACGGTGTGTTTTGTATATTGCCCTGAGCTGTCAGCAAAACATTTTGCTGAATTTCCTTTTTTGTTGTTGCTCTGCAGCCCCTTTTTCCCTTCCCTTTCTCAGTTATATGAAGTCAGTTTCTTTTTTGGCCTTTCCATCCTAGAGAGGGAGCAGTTACTGCAAAGAAGCTTGAAATATGAAGTGAGGCATCATAGAGATTAAAATGAATGGTTAGACAGCTGGCAGGATGAAATGAGACTTAACTTGGTGCCTGACATGTGCTATTCAGCTCTGTTATCTCCTTCCTCATTTGCAAACCTGCCTCTGTATCTAATTCACTGGTGGGTGCCTTGTCTACAGAGAGCTTAACCTAGTGCAGTACTCACTGCTCCTTGCAGGAACCAAGAAAGAAAGGTTACAACCTAGCCCCATCCTCTCCATCTCTGAGTAAGGTAGTAAAGTGGGGTTAGACACTCTTCCATAAAAACCAACTGTGTGTTTCCCATATGTAGCACATACCCAGGTTTGGCTTCCTCCCAGGTACTCAAGCCCAGATACTTGGAGAGGAATGAATTTTGTATCTATCCTCTTATCTCATATTTTTGAGCACCACCAACTAGAGATCACTCTTCTCTTTCATTGGCTATAAATAAGAAAGGAAGCTCTTAAAAATGAAGGCTACTTTATTGGGGTTCATTATTACTACAGTATAATGAGTTATTGACATAGTTCTAAGTAATCTTGTGAACTGATTTGTTGAGGTTTGATACTTTTGTGTGTTGGTATTTGTTTTTCAGAGCAGCTTAGTTGTTTTTCATGTTAAACTTCTCTGTGAATATAATGCTCAACTGATGATTATAGCTAAAAAAAAAAAAAAGTCTGGTACCCCACAAATGTTAGGGGTAAGACTTCTTCATTTCTGAGTAAAATCATTCATAATTTATATTTGTCCAATCAGAGTAAAAGTAAGCCCATTAAGATGGATAGTTCGGAATATTTCAAACCATTACATTTTGATGAATTGGGTATTGCTGGAATTTGGCATTAAGCTGGGAAAGTAAAATGAACTTTGTGTCTGTGACCGAAAGTCATCAATGATAACATTGTAGATCCTCTGTAATTTAAGTGGATCCATAACAGGGAACTTGGGCCAAGATAGAGATACAAGAAATATTTTTGAATAAATATTTTCTTTGGAGTTCAGAATACTTTTCAAACAAAATCTCAGGTTCATATAGCATCTCTTAAGCATTTTTTTAGTGCAGCTCACAGCTGAACTAGAAGGATGAATTGAAATTTTCCCCCCAATTGCCAGTCATTATTAGACTAAGGACTAGAATCCAGGTTTCCGACTCACAGTTAAAATGTATTTTCTTTTGGAAAACCAGATGGGTCCTACCAAAAAGAAAAAGTCTAATTTTGGCCATTTAAGAGGCAGTTTTCTATGGAATGGTTGATACTAGAAGAAACCAGTTTTGAAGGGAAGAGTGATCCCCCAATTTTAGATTTAAGAGCAAAGCTGTGATTAGAGCCTGAGGAGTAATAAAAGTAAGAACAAAAGTTGGTATTGCCCCTGAAAGATAATAGAAAGTTGCAGATTACCAGGTGTGGATGGTCCTTGATAGATATACAGTGTACTCAAGGAGTAAGATACTGGCGTGTAGAAGTCATTTTTCCTGGGCTACTTTCCCAAAACCAAATCAGACAAGAAGGAGTCTTAGACTTATTGACTGTGGGTCCATAGCTTGTATCATTCCTTTATGAAATTGGAAATTTCTCCTGGTTTTACATCATAAGTTCCAGTCAGATACTTTCTCTGTCCACCTTAAGAGTTCCATTTCTGTCTTACTAGCTCTCTTGGACATTATTCTGGTGACTTAAACTGATTTGTCAGTAATAACCTTGTGTTTGGAGAGAGTCTGGTTATATTTATAGGTTCAGCCCCACCCTGTATTTCAACAGGAAGTAGGTGGGTGCTTCAGTCTATAATGAGGCATTCCTCCTGTGGTTGTTGCTTGGTAGTGAGGATGGCTATCTGCAAATAAATTCATACTGCTTTAAACGTTCTAGTAGACAAACTTGAATTACAATAAACTTGTGTGTTGTCTGTCATTTTGAAGTCAAATGATTATTTGACTTTTCAATTGAAATTGTTAAACCCCCTTGGAATGTGTATTCTTTAACATAAAGAAATTTATCTCTTGAAAAAGGAAACTGTTTTACAAAGTAAAGCTCTTTTCATATGCCCCCATCCAAAATGCTGTTTGTTAACTATAGAACAGTGGGAAATGCTGAAGTGAAAGCAGAAGTCCTAATTGCCACACATACAACATCCCCACGTGTTCTCATCCCCTGCTACTGCTGATCAGCATTTTGGGGGTATGTTTCAAAGAGGAACTGCCTTGAGAAGCATTTCTGTTGTTATGGTTATTGCTGTAGCTCAGATATACTTGCCTTTGGATGTGACCATAGAAATCTGCAGGTGTTATCAGTGACCTTGACTCTAAATGAAGTGTTGTTTGTTTATAATAAACAGCTAATAGTAAACATCATAGCCAGAATGAGCAGTCATCTGTCTCCTGTCCTGATAATAACAGGAATTCATAGTGGAATACAAATGAGTGCATCCTCCTCTCACATGTAGCCTTCCTTTATTACCTTTTACTCTCCCAACCCTTACCTCTTACCTCACCCTATTCCTGCCCCAAGCTGTTGGGATCAGAGTTGTGAGAGTTCAAAGTGTAGAGTGGATGTCAAAGTCTTTTTTGACTTTACATTGACCAAATGTGGTATATAAGTAGTCCATGGTAACTTAAAATATAGAGACTTCCAGAATCTTATACTGTTTGAAGGGACCTTAAACAACACCTCATCCAGTTTTCAGTTCAAAGCATGAATCCCATTATGGTACTGATAGTCTAGAGTAGTCATTATACAGCTAGGCCATGGCTAGGAAGGGATACCTGAAGTCTTTTATTTGTCCTCAGACTCATTCTCAAGTCCCTTAGGCTGAAAATAGCCAAGAGTAAAGATGGTGGTTGCTGAGTCTGACTGGATGTCTGGAAGTGGTCCAAAGCTAATTTTTTGGATAGCCAACTCCCAGATCAGTCTGGGAACCTCCCAGGGTGTAAATAACTTAACCTCAGGGCTGTGTGTGGAATGTCCTTTGGACCATTCTGGATCCTGCATGTCCTGGTAACTAAATGAATCTAGACCTACAGAAGGGCTTGATTCATGGCCATGATTCACCCCTGGTCTCTATACCTGCTTATGGCCATGTGTTTACAAAGCAAGTGGAAACATGTTGCGCAGGTGAGGAGATTATGGCAGTTTAGGTAAAAGTAAATCCAGGAATTTTAGAGCTTCTTAAATATCATCTAGCTTAATCCCTTTATTTTGCAGATGAGGAAACTGAAGCCCAGAGTGAGAATTATATAATCTTTGATTTAGGCGGTCATCCAGTCTGACCTCCCAACATCATCTTTTTTTAACAGTCTAGGAATGCCCCTCCGCCCCACCCCAACATGTCTGATAGCTGGTCATCCAGTGGATGGTACTGGGGAACTCATAACTTCTAAGGAGAACCTATTCTAATATAGGACAGCTCTAATTAAAAGGAACTAACTAAATTGAAATCTACTTCCTTGTAACTTTTACCTTTTCGGTGGTTCTAACTTAATTCCTTTCACATAGAACATTCCCCAAGGTAAGACCTTTTCAAATCCCCAAATTAGCAAATATCACTATAGCATCTACTTTCCTTAATCAAAGTAAAGAATAACTGAAAACAAAAACAAAAACAAAAAACCTTCCTTTGATTCTGTAAAAACAGGGCATTCCACTCTTCTGCATATTCAAAACTTTTCTCAGCTAAGAACCACTACTTTCTTCACTTTCACTTCATTTCCGTCACTGGCACTAGCATTTAGCTCTTTCCATGACGTTTTAAATAAAGAAACATACATTTTGTCACTTTGTGGGTATAACTATACAGACTATCAGGAGTTTTATAGATATCAGGACTCACCCCTGTTAACCTGTCTGTGGTTTCTCAGTTCATATTTGCTAGCTGTGATGGCCCTCTCCATTTCCATTGTCTCCTTTTTAGCCTGTGAAGCGTTTCCCAACTGATCTTACCTCCAGCCTTCTCTTGCCAAAATATAACTTCTTCGCATCTGTTAGAATGATTTGTCTAAAATGCAGATTTGACCCTGTCACTTCCTTAATTCAGTTGTAAGTTAACACCCAGTGCTCCACAAATTTTCCACTAAATGACTACTGATGATAAAGAAGTCTTTCTCAACTGGATTTCCATGAGTGAATTAAACCCTGATGTCATTAGGCATCCACTGTAATGTATTAACTTTTCTCCAAAGCATCTGAAATGGTGCTAGTTATCTACAGTCTTTAGAAATGCGAATATAGTTACTGTAATCATTTTGTTTGTTCTGTGGTTCAGATGAGGAACCAACCGAGTGTGAAGGAGTGCAGGAGGGAGACAATGTATGTTCTTTAGTGGGTCCAGAAGCATGACTGGGAGCAACCTGCAGGAGAAAACTCCACCAAATTTCACTGAAGTCTGAGGTTTCATCTTTAAATATATGTGACTATTGCGTTCTACTATGTAATAAGAGCAGGGTTAAAAGCATTTTAAAATATTTATCAATGAATAAAATTGTTTTTGCTGAAAGATTTGACTAGGATCTATGAAACTACAAATAACTACCTTTTTTTCTTTTTTAGCTCTGTAGTGGACATTTTATATATGTTATTTAATTTCTCTAGGAAAATTGCCCAATATCACACAGCTAGAGTTAGTGTACTAACCCAATGTCTCGACTCCACAACTTGAAGCTGAGCTGAGAGTGTCAAGAACCTAGAAGTCTTGGCCTATTTCTAAGTTTATCTCCACCAGAACATAGGATTTTTTTTCTTGGTGAAGTTATTATTGTGGTTCAGATAATGCATAATTCCATACTTCTTATGCAAAATGTAACCTGATTATCCAAAACAAAAATGAGCAGTGATGTGGGTAATTCCATATAACAGAGACTGGTGTCTCTCTTTGTTGGCTCTGAAACATATTAAATGACCTTTTTTTTAAGTAGCAGATAAACATTTCTAATCGTCTTGATGATTATTGACGTTGTCATTTCTTGAGTACTCTTTAGCTGGTTATAGGAGCTACCTTTTTGGCAAGAGGAAGGCATCTTGCTATTGAAAATTTGGTAAATCCCACTTGGGAAAGTATAAATGCCAAAGTATCAAGGTATTAGAAGTTGCCTCCCCCCCCCCCCCCACCCATCACTACTTCCCCAGTCTGACATTTACCTAGCCATCTGGAATCCTGTTTTCATTAGGTGTCCAGGGAGAACTTCTGGAATGCCTTGTCATTGGCCATATTCAACACAGAATTTCAATGGGATGCAGCTCCTTTAACTCTGAGAAGCTGGAACAAGACTGAAAGTATTGCTAATGGAGGGAACCACTCTGACTGCACCTTTGAATTTCTGGTTCTTCCAGAAAGCTTAAAATATGGGCGTCCAGATGATGGTGTGCAGAGAGCCCTCTGAAGTTCTTTTCTTTGTAACCCCCTGGCTCCTTTCCTGTTCTAAACTCTCTTCAGCATGAGTTCCTAAAGATGGCATCTTAGTATCTGATACCCTTCACCTTAAGTAAAAGAGAAGAGTTATACTGGAAGGGAAAGTCCAGAGTTTGGGTTAGAAAACCTGTTGAGTCAAAGGAGAACTTAGAGGAATGGAATGAAAATTATTTCCTTTGACAGTAGACAAATATTCAGGAAACACCTCTGCACCCCAAAGATAGGCACAGCTGCCACACAGTGACTATTAAAGGGAGGTTCAAAGTTATGAGCAAACAGCTGATTCTCTTGGTTCTTGGGCTGTTGCTGTTGGTGACAGGAAATCTTGTTCCCCAAGCTGCTGGCTTCCTGTTTTATTTTTACTCTTAGCAGATCAGAATGTCCATAACAAGGAGCAGTCTGTTCCAAAGGGTTGTACTCCCCCTTTGAGCCCGAAGGGCTTTTTTTTTTTTTTTTAAACTTTTGGTTAGACAATATGTTGGTTCACTTTTAAGATCTATGATATTTTGCTTGGTTTAAGCATTTTGTATTTGCAATCAACTTTTTTTGGTGATGAGCTGGTGTTTTAAGATTTGATGTAAGTAAACCTGTTTTGCTTCTTTTGTTTAAGAGGAGTTTGCAATACTGGGGACTTGGGTATGTTTCCTTTAAGTTTCACCTTTTTATTTGAAGTGAATTTGCCATTTTCCTTAGCATGAAAATCCTTAGATTGGTTTTAGGTATCTTTAGTTTCACAAAGGGGATACAGGACCACAACCCAGTGTACCTTGGCAGTCGTCATATCCATTTTGTTGAGACTAAAATCTGCTCCTATCCTTGTAAAGCTAGGAATTTGGTAATCTAACTCTAAAACAATAGCTCAGCATGAACCTGAGGTGCTGGGGGATTTCCTAGGGAAAGAGGCTCAGCCGACCGGATAAGAAACAGTAACTGGAAGGTTTCCTGATCTGCTCCAGACACTTCCTGCTGTCTCAAGGGCCTTTTGGCCCAGGTGTGTTGAACCGGATGGGAGAAAGGGAGCTGTTGGGTAGAAGAGAAAGGACTAGGGAATCTTCTAGCAAGCTCAGTTTGCTCAGCATCATGTTTGACATATTGAACATGTAAAATTTTCCTTGATATTCTTTCATTCTGTCAATTTACAGACTAAACTTTAGTAGTGTTAATAGGTACTGGCAACTATTATTTAGTTGTACGTTAACAGTCCTCCATCAGGGAAGAACTGGATAAGTTATGTCCTGATGTAGATCAATGGAATCACTATTGGCAACTTAATTTCTTTGTGGAGATTAACAGATGACAGAAGCTCTTTTTCGATTCTTATAATTGACTGTCTAGAATCTGATCTCTCCTGGTTATGCACAGAATCTGTACCAAGGATAGGATCGGTACCATCTAGGATCTGCTGAATGGGCTGTTTTCTGACCATGCCTCCTTGCCTCTGGAGACTCTTATTGGTTGGAGCATAGTTGTTATTTTAAGATTTTTAGGTTTTTATGCTGTCTGTGTACCTCAGCTAGCAGTCAACGGTTCAGAATTTCCAAACTGATTCAACATGCTTTCTATTAGCAAATCTTTCAAAAAAAGGGGAGGGGGCGTGGTGGTGGTAGAGGGGAAGTCTTTAAAAAGAAAAAAAGATTGGGGAGAGAAGATTTTTTTAAAGCTGTTTTAGATCAGAGCAAGTCAAAAGAAAAAAAGGCTCACACAGCCCTAGTGTGCCTGGAATTTGTGGTTGAGTAATACTTTCCTGTTATTTCTTTTTTAGGTTGTTTTTCATCATTCAGAACATTGCCTGAAGCAGGTCCACCATGCCGTTAGTAACGAGGAACATCGAGCCAAGGCACCTGTGCCGTCAGACGTTGCCTAGCGTTAGAAGCGAGCTGGAATGCATGACCAACATCACCCTGGCAAATGTCATCCGACAGCTGGGCAGCCTGAGTGAGTACCGCAGAGAGCCTGTGCTTTGCCCTCAGGGGTCGTTGGTGCTCTTTATTTAGTTTCCTTCTCCTCCTGTGTTCCTATTTCTCCCCCATCTGCCTTCCCTAGGTAATGTGAAAACGCATCCCACCCCCCTCCAAAGAGAGGCTCCTTTTTGGTACAGATCCTTCCCTTCAGCCCTTTCTTCATCTACCACCATTCTCTAGGTTCCCCCACCTCTCCCTCCACCTGCTTCAAAAGAAATCTGTGGGAAGGGTGGCAGGAAGGGCTGCAGCAGAAACTGCAGATGGAATGACAGAGCAGAATTCTCTGTGTGTAAAGTGGGAGGTTCACAGAGCAGTATCTTGGTTTGGGGAATGTGCCTGTAATTGCACGAGCTGTTCGATGTAGCCTGACTTTGTTGAAGCCTCAAATGTGCCAGTAGTCTTTATCTACCCAACACCCCACCTTTTATTTCCAAAGAGGAGTAAAGCAAACATGCACTCAGAGATTCTGGCTGACTTGTCTGCCCTGGTACACATTTAATTGTGCTGCAAGCCCCCAGGTCCAAGTTCAGGGTACAAATTACTTCTGCAGTCTCTGGGGTATTGGGAGTTTTGTGAGCTGCGTGAGCACACAGTGACACAAATTGTAGCTGGAGCCATTCTTCTCTGGGATGAAGATGGGGGGTAAGCCCAGTCTGATTTGGAGCTGAGAGAAAGCCAGCTCAACTGGATTTTTTTTTTTTAATTGGCAAGAATAAATGAGACTGCTTTGGGTGGGGTATATGCATGTGGTTTGGATTTCATTCTGAATCAAGCTGACTTTGCTTGCTTGAAGCCGAGGTATGGGAAGGGCAGATGCTTGGATAGGCTGTGCATTTGTCTAGTGCCACTCCAGCTCCCATAAGAACCTCCGTCAAAATGCCATTTTAGTGATCTTCCTTAGCAAAGGCATCTTGGTGTGAATTATTTCAGACACCCCTCTACCGCATCACTGCCCTTAGTGAAGGCAGTGGAATATCAAGAAAGCCTGCATTCCCCCAGACAGTAATAGACGCTGCCTTTAAAATAGGGGCCTGAGGAAACAGAGCTCTGTGACCAGATGATGTATGGGGTCTGAGATTCCTAAGCCTTCACCTAGCTTAGAGACCTTCTCAGTTGATCCAGGGCTTAGGGAAACCTGGATGGGCGTCATGAAGAAATGAAACCCTGCCAGTGCCTGTCTTATACAAAGGAACATTGACAGCAGTGCAACAGCAGTGCGGCTGACAAGTAACTACACGAAGGCTGCAGAGAGCCCCACTGCTTCTTAAAAGCATCATTTCTGCTTCTGTCACCCTAAGAAGGCCAAATGGGTAGAAGTCAATCACACACTGGTTCCTTCTCCATAGGACAAAGGACATCTAGCTAATGATGCTTCTTTTTCTCACTCAGCAGGAGTTATGCTCTCTCTCAGGTGTTTTTTCCAGGGGAGTGTTGATGGATGCCATTGCTCACTCTTTCACTGTGATCAGACCACTCCTATCTTAAAGAAGCTGAAATGAAGGCCAGGGTCAGCTTCTGCCTACAGAAACAAGATTTCCTTACATCGTGGGGCTAACTGACCCTTTATTCATCCTATAAACATGTATTGAACATGTTTTATATGCCAGATGCTGTGGGGATACAGTGATAATAAGAAATGGTCTCTGCCTTCCAGGAGTTCATAATCTACCAGAAGAGATAGGAATAAATAATTCTTAAAGGGACAATGGGGAGAGGGTGAGAAGTGAACTCACGTTTGTTGGTTGCCTAGTTTATGCCAGGTTTTAATAGGACCTTGACATAGATCATCTCTTGTAATCCTCTCAATAATCTTATGAGAGTAGGTGAAGTATTCTCATTTTTCAGGTGAAGAAATGAAGGCTCAGAAAAATAAGGTAACCTGCCTAGAGAGACACCACCACCAGCGTGAGGCGAGTCAGACTTCCTGCAGATATCTCATCTCAGTCCTTACTCTAGGTCTCTGCCATTGTTCAGACCTTTGTTGACTCTCATCTGAACTATTGCCCTAGCCTCCCTTTGACTTCCCTTTTTCTGATCAATCCCTATGAACGTAAAAATCTTATAAACCTTAAATCTATACCCCTGCCAAAGTGGTCTGCCCAAAACGCAAATCTCACATTTTAAAAATCTTTTATAATTCTGAGTTGTTTGAATTTTTAAAAGTTAAGTCTGTGTTAACATTTGTAATATAAAACATGTTTTTAAACTAAGAATACAAATGTAAACTATGTATCTCCTCTGTTCCTCACTATGAAATTATCTGAGTTCCTGGGCTCGGCCTTCATGACCTACCTTCCTTTCCAGCTTCCTTTTCTGCAATCCATCTTCTCCCATTTTATAATCATTTTAAATGAGTCCTTTAAAATGAAAAAGGGAAAGAAGGTGGGGGGGGGAGTTGGAGGAAGAGAAAAAGAATGAATTATCAACTACTTATAGTTCCTCTGAGACAGACCATACTCTCATGCCTCCAGGTAGTACCCCGGCTCTTCCTCCTGCCTGGAGACCCCTTGCCATCCTGGTAGCTGATCTTTAAGGCCCAGCGCAGGGATCGCCTCCTCCAGATGGAATAAATGCTCCTCTGAGCGCCTGTTAACATGCCTATATTCTTACCAACCACATTATATTGAAAATTATATCTCTTATATTATTTGAAGGTAGAAATCATGTGGTGTTTGTCCTTGAACAATCTATCGTGTATAGTACCTGGCACCCAGTAGAAGCTCAGTAAATGTTTATTTAATGAGTCATGCCTATATTCTCTCCACCATTTCATGCTGTTGGTACACAGTGAATGCAGGGAAGGAAGGAATACTTTCTATGGGAAGTGGGAGCACAGGTAGGGATAGGAGGGTCAAGGAAGGCTTCATAGAAGAGGTTACATTTGAGCCAGTCCTTGAAAGATGCTAAGATTTCATTTAGCAGAGAGAGGCACAGGAATGGGCTCACATGTGCTTCAAGCTCATGACCTTGGCCTCATGTATTGTGCTGTAGCCAGAAATGCTCAGTCTAGTAGAGAAAGTCTGATTATGGAATGGATAAAGCACAAAACTAAAAATTCCACAGCCGTGGCTTGCTCCGTGCTAGCATATCCAGAACTCTTATTTTCCCTTAGTGCAGTGAGATTGGTATTTCACATATTAGGTTGCCATATCTTAGGAAATAAAGGTACAACCAGCCAGCCAGCACTTTTGACCACCCAGGAGGGTAGAACCCCCACTTGGGTCGTTAAGAAATCATGCTGTGATCTTGGGTTTTCTAACTGAGTGCAGTGGGGCCATGCCATTGGAAGTGGGGGTACTCTAAGACTCCCACTCAGAGTTCAACAAGAGTAGCTTCACATTTTTAAAAAATCAGTTTTACCTGTTCCAATTCCACATAAGATTTTGTTTGAAGAGTTCTACTGCTAAGGAAAAAAAAAAAGAAAAAGAAGATTGCTTCTGGAATCTTTTGCAAAATGTGATATCTGTTTATGAATGTCCTGATCGGATGGTGGGTCTACCTTGAATGAGTGAAATTTAACTCTGAACAAGGCACTTTGGTTTTCTCCTGTATAAGTATCACACTTCTGTTTTTAGAGATTGGAGTAATTTTTAGTGCTTGAAGAATAGGGACTATCAAATTACTGACTGGACTTATATTTAAAATTTCCTCTAAGCATACAATTTAAGATATTTAGATATTCACACTCTTAAATCATCCGATATGGTTGAGCAGTATAAGGAAGGATCTCATTGTAACAGCTTACATTTTTGGCTCATTTAATCCTGTGACAACTTAGTGAGGTAGATATAGTTATTCATGTTTTACAGATGAGGAAACTAAGGCTGAGAGATGGCTGAAGAGTACACAGGTATAAATAGGAAGAACTGAGACTTAAATCCATATTCTCTGATTTGAAGTCCACTGCTTCTTCTCTGTATCATCTTGTAGTTTTAAGTATGCATAGGGCCTGATGTGATATGACAGTGGGGAAGCTTTCACACCACCTCAGTGTTACCATTTTTATGTGTTGGGGTTCTTTGTAAGATTTTATCTTGAAAACCATTGTGCCACACTAAGCCTCCACTCCTATTATCACTGCTCCCTTTACTGAGGAGCAGGAAATCGTGGGTACTATCTTGGTGACCTGAAGGTAAGTTAAGTTGGGGTTTTCTTTTCCTCCTGCTGGATGGTTTTTGAGCCTAGTTTATTTTCCACACATAATATCGCATGTTTCTCAGCTTTAGCCTTCTACTCGTAATTTTCCATTACCTGGATGAGCATGATACATTATGTTTTTTTAAGAGGAACATAGCCATATTATGGGCAGGGATCAGATAGGATTGTCAACCTGCAGAATAGAAATGCAGCTCATTAGCCAATTTCAGTCCTTTGTGCCCAGGAGCTTCCCATTGCTGTTTAGATCCCAAAACCATTCAGTATGCAAAGACTTGCTCCTTTCCTTGATTAGAAACTCCTTATTGACTAAATTTACCAGCAATTCTAAATATGCAGTTGATTGGTCTTGTCCTTACTCTCCAGGTTACGCTAGGAAGGTGAGCTGCAGTTCAACCTGAAGGTGCAGTTCTGGCCTTTTGGACTAATTTTTCCCCCTCAAGTGTAGACTAAGCATAAATGGAGTTTAAAGTTAAAAATCAGAGCTTACTTTAAATAGTTCTCAAAGAAATCATCTTTTGGTTGAGCACAGTCACTTATGCCAGCCTTCACCTTGCGAGTAAGAAACTCATATGGTATATTTGCTTGTATGCACCACTTTTGATTTGTAGCAAGAATGTGCTTTGTGGCTTGGAATGACAATATGGAGATAGCGTCAAATTGCTGTTATGTTTCTTTGGCTGCAAATTCTCCTTGCGTTCCAGGGTTGAAAGTACTGAGGTCTATGAAACTTTTCTTTTTCTAAAAAACGACATTGTGGAAAGGAACCACTGGTATGTTGTTTTTCAGGGAGGGCTTGAAAGTTTCAGCTTTTTATTTGTTCCCTGAGATGTAGATTTGAAGGATTATAATAACCTAGAGCAAAGACTTTCAGAGTTGTAAGTTATAAAACATAAAATAACCTTTTCACCCCTTAGAAGTTTTAAGTCTCTGCTGTGAGTTGCTGATAAGTTCAAGGCTCCTCGAAGATACTACAACTCATCATGGTGGTTCAATGTACTTTTGAGGCTCCATTGAGGATGTAATTTCTTATTTTTTACGTTAATTGTAGACACCTAGAAGGTACTTCTAACTCCCAACCTGTTTTCCAGAACCATTTTACAAGGTGCTTTTATAGAGTAGCAAGGAACTGAAGGCTATAGGCAAATGTGTAGACATATTGTCTACCCTTCCAGGATTCATTTTTTTGTATTACACTTTTTTTATTTTATTCAGTCTCCTTTGAGTTTTGTGATTGTTTGGAGTTTGCCAGGAAGACTATTATAGAACATATGCGGAATGCCCAAGCTTGGAGGGTATGTCTCTATTTCTACATGTAACCTAAACCATCTTGGGTGGGGGTTGTTTGGGAGCTGGGGAGTATGATCTTTAGCAGCCAGTTTTTCTGACCATTTATGTCACTTTTATGCACTAGTGACTTGGTTTCTTTGCTCTTTCAGGTAAATACGCAGAGGACATTTTTGGAGAGCTCTTTATTCAGGCAAATACCTTTGCCTCTCGGGTAAGCTCCCTTGCTGAGAGGGTCGACCGCCTACAAGTTAAAGTCACTCAGCTGGATCCCAAGGAAGAAGAAGGTAAGGGAGCTGAGCTCAGCATTTGCAGGCTCTGCTGAGCAGTTTCTTAAGAGTTTTTTTTTCTGAGTTATAAAAAAAAGTGAGGGGAGAAATCACAGACCTATGGAGTTCTGCTTTGAAATGACACAAGCCTGGGTGGTGTAGAGAAACCTTTTTAGCTCTACCACACTCCCACACACTCCCTCTCTCCCATTCCCCCAATTCCCTCTTTCTCAAAGTCCCCTTCCCCCAGTCTTATTTTGCTACCATAAAAGTACTTGGAAGATTCATTCCTCCTAAGGAGAGGCCTGCTAGATCTGGCCACATAGTAAACCTTTGTGTTGCCTCATTTTGTTCAGTCGTGAAATGGCTGGGCTGCTGACAGCCTTGTGGGGCTTCCCCAGAGGGGGAGAAGGAAAAAAACCTGGCTGCAGACAGCCGCAGCCAAGAAATGTAGCAGCTGAGGCCTCTCCGACTGGTGTGACTCAGTGTTTGCTCAAATAGCCTGTCGTCCATTTTCTAATGCCTTCCATCTTCTCTCAGTGTCACTACAAGGAATCAACACTCGAAAGGCCTTCAGAAGCTCTACCATTCAAGACCAGAAGCTTTTTGACAGAAACTCTCTCCCTGTACCTGTCTTAGAAACATACAACACCTGTGATACTCCTCCACCTCTCAACAATCTTACTCCATATAGGTAACCTGGCCAGATCCTTTTTTTTGGCCTGTGCTTAACAATGTTAGAGTGTCTTTATTTAAAGATATTGTTTATGTTAGAGAATTGTATCCAAAAGCTTACTACCTACCCCAGAGTTGCTTGTGGCAGCAGAAGCTAACATTTACCACATAAACAGTTGTCACCTGTTATTGTTTGCTTTCTGAAATTCATAGTAAATGTAATATATATTGAAAGTGTGCTGTAGTATTGCATGCTACAGAGTTTAATTTGGTATAAGCCAAGTCCATCTTGGATTCCATCCAAGGAATTTAGTTATTGTAGAACCAAAAGGACTTTGTTACAAGGCAGTCCTATAGCATGCATCCCAGGGGCAACATTCTAGCAAGGCTCCCACTTACTTGGAAACCATGAGATTACCAGATGTTTGGGCGTGTTAGTGGGGCCAGCCTTGTGGACTGGCTGCTCTGGGCCCTGGGGGTCCTGCTAAAGCTTAAGGAGTAACTGGCATTCTTCCAAATGAGTATCGTTCACTTTGTTTTAAACATCCTTTCAACATTCCCCTCTGAAACAGGACCTACACTGCTACAGCTGGAGTTGAAAATGAAGGTAGCCTTATAGACAACTTCAAGCCCTTCCCCTGTAGTGGGCTGGTAGTGTTATCATCCTACAAATAACCACTGAGCAGGGGCAGAAAGTGAATATTTATCTTGCTCGCATCCACAAATATCTTTGGAACAGGTAAAAAGTAATTACAGATAGCTAGAGGCAGATATCTTCTGTGAGACATGGGTATACTGCAAAGTAGAATTTGTATGTGTGTGAAATTCAAGGACACCAGCCTGATCCAGGGAGCCTAGAAGCTTCTCACACAGATATCGAGAAAGTACATGGCATCTATCCTGTGTTATTACCGTGTGAAATTATGTTTGTCCCTTGGCTTTCAAAGGGGCTAGCTAGCATAGCAGGACAGAGATTTGACTGCAGCCTCTATCATTTTAGTTGGATTTAGGCAGAAGAGCTGTAAGGCAGAAGGGAGTACACACCTGATAATATTGAACAGAACATGGTATAGGGTTTGTACGGTAGGATAGGGTAAACATATTAAGACAAATTTCTTCTATATCTAATGGTATTTTCCTTCTTAACTTTCTCCTCTCATTTATCTGAATTTGGCCTAACAGAAATGAGTGGAGGTACAGCTAACTTAAAACAAGATTTAATATAAAAATCATTAGTGTTTGATTTGGAAATGTGTTGTTGTGTGTTGTGATAGGATTAGTAACCAGGGAATAGAGTTGCCTTTCCAATTCTTTTTAGTTTAGAATGGTGTTAAAAATGGATGTACACCCCTAAACACATACTTTCTGGAAAGTGAGAGAGACTTATACCAAAGTGAAGGATTCCAACCAGGATCATTGAATCTGGCAGATAACTCTTACATTGACACTCAGTAACGTGCTCTGTACCCCGTCACAGCCACTAAGAGATGGTAATTAAATCATGGGTCATGAAACATCTGGCTATCTTCTCAGTGGGGCCCCCTTGTGGTTGGGGAAGAGGGCAGATGCTAAGCTATTATAGAAGGAAGCAAGAAAGTGGAGTGCTGTGGTTATTTGTTTTTATAGAGGATTAACAGCTAGCTGCACAATATGTATATATTCATGTGTATATATGTATACGTATATACAGGTGTGCACAGGTTTCAGGTAGTGGGAAGCCACTAATGCTTCCTAGAGAGTCTAGGAGAATTAGTACAGAGAAAGGGAACCAGTGGCAGAAACCTCCTCCGATATGCCAGGATATCAGGATATCCTCAGGGAAATGTCTGTGGCCATGCAGATCATTAGAAATAATCAGGATCGCTGATGCTATAGCCCATTCTTTGCCCTGACCGTGCACATTTCTCTACCAGGAATTGAAAGTAAAGCTTAGGTTGTTAAAAAGCCAGCTAAATAAAAGAGGTGGCATTTAAGGGGCATTGGAACCACTGGTATGGGAAAGGAAATATGCAATCAATTTCAATGACTTCTTGATTCCTGAGTGTAAAAACTGCTAAATGGTAGGTATTCGGAATATTGGATTTGGTGAGGAACTTATCTATCTACTGACAGCTACTTGTCTTCATTTCTATCCCAGGGACGATGGGAAAGAGGCACTCAAATTCTACACAGACCCTTCATACTTCTTTGATCTTTGGAAGGAGCAGATGCTGCAGGACACCAAGGATATCATGAAAGAGAAGAGAAAGCATAGGGTGAGGGGAAAGGGGCCTCTGTTCTACACATCAGTAAGCACGATTGTGGAGGGGGGATAAAAAGGAAGCCAGTCTTATGTGAAGTAATCATTCCGGGTGGCTGCTTGCTTGGATGCCAGGTGAAACTCTTAAAAAAAAATGTGTCCACTCCAAGCACAACCAAGATGAAAGTAGAAATCACACCAAAAATGTGTGTGTTCCCCTCAGCGCTATTAACAATTGAGTATATTCAGGCTGAGTTTTAGAAATTGACTTTTCTATTCACCATTTCTTTCTCTTGCAATTTGCACCTGACTCTGCTGGACACTTGAGCTAAGCTAGTCCCTTTCCTGCCAGTTTTGCAGCTCATTTCTCAGAGATCAGCACAAGCTTCTACAGTGTTTAATTTGTAACAGGAGCAGTTTAACACCTTCACTACTGATGAGGTGGGGTGGAGGTGAGGGCATAGGTCTAGTTTTGGGAGATGCTGCTCCTTCCTTAGACTCCCAGTGATGTGTATAAGCATGTGACCTACTAGTTGCAACTTCACAATCCCATTAGCATGGCTGCCGGGAGGCCCAAGAGAACGCCAGGGGCTCATATACCTGTCCAGGCTGAAAATTTTTCATTAGTTGTTTTCTTTTTTAACTATGTCCTTATATCTATCCCAGATATCTACAGCTGTCATTATTTCAAGTCTCTCTTGACTGACTTCGTGGCAGAGCAAATAACAAATAGCTTTTACCAACTTCCTAACCATTAGAGCTGCTCAAAAACATGAATGAGTTACCCAAAGAGGTAGTAGGTTTTTAATTGCTAGAGATCTTTGAATGTAGAATTGAGCGAATGTGTTTGAGTCCAGAATTATGATTTGGATTAGGGGACCTCTAGGTTACTCCAAACCCAGTAATTCTATAAATGCTGTAGTTACTGTACGTTGTCTAGGCAGTTCCTTTCTCGGGTGTGCATCCATGAAGGTGGATGAAATTTTGATGAAGAACTTTGGAAAATGTTTTACAAAGAATTTTCTGTTTCTTTTCATTATAGAAAGAAAAGAAAGATAATCCAAATCGAGGGAATGTAAACCCACGTAAAATCAAGACACGTAAGGAAGAGTGGGAGAAAATGAAGATGGGACAAGAATTTGTGGAATCCAAAGAAAAGCTGGGACCTTCTGGGTAGGTGATGCTTTTATACTCTGAGTATCATTCTTTGAAGGGGCTGGGGACTTAGGGACAACAGTCTGACAGCTCTAGTGTGACACCTTTAACAGCCCCTGAAGTCTAGCCGTATGACTTAGATCAATACCACTATTAATCAGCTACTTAAAAGTGCAGCATATGGTGACTAAAACTTGCTAAATAAATCAAGACTCAGCAGTTTAAAAGAGTTGACCAAAGTGTTCTGGAAAAGAATGCCCATGGCTTCCAGCGCCCTTACTCTGACAGACACTGGTACATGTTAAGGCCTCAAAGGAAAGATTGCAAAAGAAAGAAGAGTGGTCTTGGAAGACCTTCACCTCCAGAGCTTCAATTTAAGGTTGTTCCTAAAAGCTGGGCATTTCACAGGAGTAGGGAGGGCGAGGCAGAGAATTGACCACATCACCAGAGCAACTTTTCAGTCAGTTTTTGCCAGTCTCAGGAGAAAGGCTGGCCAAGGGACTGAAAGCAGACCTCAGAGACAGTGTGGGAAAGGTCACTCAGCCAGTATTGAGGCTATATATCTCCAGTGAGAAATAGTAGATGTCAGTCTGACCCCATTTCCCAATACCAAATCACACTAGAGGTTTAAAAGGGAAGGTGGGGGGGATTGTTTTAAAGCTTGATTTGATGCTTCTCCTGGTGTCCAACCTATGTGACATTCAAAACCAAGTCACCATGACTGCTAGGCATGAATGTCGCCCTGGTTTTCCCCCTAAATTCATTGCATCCTGGCTGACAGAGAACCATGCCAGCCCATGCCGGGTGTCTAGGAATGATAAAAGGAAAGAGTTGAGTTTTAGAAATAACTCTACCATGAAAATCTTGACTTTTAAAAATCTTGACACTTCTGACACTGTTCTTCCTGGATTAAGAGATTTGTTTTAAAGAGTGATGAAGATGGTGAGAAAGAAAACAAACTTTTCTCTCCACAGGGAAATCAGCCCTGAGGGTACCTCCATTACCTTCACCTCAGTAAAAGGGCCATTTTATTCCATGGTCCCATCCTGTTCAGACAGGCGCTTGTCATAGGTTCAGTGACTCTAAGGCTAAGAGCGTGCATGTTCAGAATATGCCAATTATTTTGTTTGTTTTTTGAGGTGTTGTGTGTGGTTTTTGTTTTGGTGGAATGGGGTTATAAAAATGAGGATTTTGCCTCCCATTTTTCTGTTGACCAGGTTTGTGGTTGGGCTGCATGGCTGGTCTACCTGGACATACTTGTTGGCAAACCTATAAGAGCAGTGCCAAGCCTATAGGACTCTAGGCCTTGGGGATTTTCCACATTAGATCATCATTTAATTCAGTTAGTTTCCTCCAACTCTGTTCTCCCAGGGGTCCATTTTAGATACGTTCTTTAGAACCCAATAATGATGAAAAGAAGGGGTGAGGGGTGAAGCAGAACAGGCCACTTTTTGCTAACTGCCGCTTGGTATATTTGGGCTTAGTTGGAGGTTTGTTGTTGTTCGCCCAGAGCACATTGCTCTGAGGAGCAGGTTATCATCCAGGGCACCGTGCTCTGAGGGGCAGGTTTTCATGAAGCAAGCCCTAGCACCCTACTTTAATTGGCAGCTCATTTTGTTTGATAAGAGACCCAACAGACCACATCTAACTACCACACAGCACCTTGCATTTGTCCTCAGCTTGGTTTTGCAATCAAATGCTTCCTTGGCCTTATGAGCACTCCAGAGGCTTGCCGACCTCAAAACCAGGCTGTGTGCCAGTCACGTGTTTGCAGCTCACTAGCCTTGGGGCTTGGCTTTGCCCTTTGCCACAAGACAGACTGGGATTTGGGGATAGGCTGCTCCTAACATTTGGGAGAGAATTTAAAAGAACTGCTGGGTTTGACAAGGCCAACACTGAGAAAGGAACAGCATGATTTTGATAATCTGGGTTGAATTCTGTTTCTGCAAACAATGCAGCAGAAACACCTGGGAGATAGTAAACAATAGAATATTTAGTCCTGAAATAAAATTTCAGTATAACAGAAACTATATGGGGAATATACTTACTTTTTCTCTTTAATAGCTTTTGTATCAAATGCATTTTTGTGGGATCTTTTAAGAAAGCAAGAGAGTGTCACTCAGACTTTGTAAATGACAGTTTTTGCATGGGTTCATTATCAGGTATCCATCTACCTCGGTATACCAGAATGGCAGCATTGGCTCTGTTGAAAACATGGATGCGAGCAACTACCCACCACCGCCACAGTCTGACTCCACTTCTCCACCTTCTCCTTTCTCTGAGGATAGCTTGCCTCCTCCACCAGCAGAATTCAGGTAGACGGTGATACTTCTTCCATCTACCCAACTACAAAATAATAGTTCCAAATGCAGACCGGGACCACTATAATAACTTCAGGCAAATCTGTCTAGGTAATAGAAATAATTAACATTTATCAGGTGTTTGTAAGGTACTGGGTATTATGCCAAACAGTATATATGTTACTTTGTTTCTATAAGAGTTCTCTTGAGAAAGGTACCCATTTTATAGATCAGTAAATGGCGAGGCACAGAGAGAGGTCAATGAATTTACCCAAGATCACAGAGCTACTAGGAGGTAGAGTCCAACCTGTTTGGACTCTGTTCTTTATTACTAGCTATACCTGAAAAGAGAGAAGTCTTATCTCTTGTATTTTATTTAGCTTTAACTCAGCATGAATTGAAGTAGTATAACCTGTACATAAAATATTTATCAGATACTTTGTCTAGTTATCTAAGAACCTAGTAGTCACCTTTCTCTCCTGTTGCTTCTGGTTCATATCACATTGGATAGAATCTCCAGAAAGAATGAAACAAAGGGAAAAAAAGAGATGAAACTCAGAACCTGTCCATTTTGATAGTTGTGAGTGACCCTGGCAGAGGTGTATAGGGAAAGAGTTAGCAAGTAATGGCAGACAGGGGCTCTGATGAGTGTTCGGATTTCTGTGTTTCCTCACAGTTACTATTCTCTTTCTGATGCCTGGTCCACTTTTCTCCTTGGACACTGTTCAGTCAGAGATTGTATATGTTGAGGACCCCTCAAACGGAGACTAAAGCAGTGCTTAAGCTCCCCTTCCCTCAGCCCCATTCTTCTTGGCTTTTGAAGCCTCTATTCCCAAATCTCCTGCCTCCCATATCACTTCCTGTTGATTGTCCTGTCAGATGTAGCTGAGGCTTAAAGGTCTGTGGAAAATTCCAAGATGGATGCTTTTCTAAGTAGTAGCTAGCTATTAGTGCAGGGCAGATACAGAGGTGGAAAAAAGAAGCCCTTTGGCCTCACACGTGGCCTGAGACTTTGCAGCTGCAGCTGAGCATACCCGACCCAGGAGAGAGGTGCGCCTTAACCCTCTCTCAACTCAGGTCAAGTTGGCTGGCACATTCATTTCCTGTTTCTGTTGACCCTCAGACCCTCCAGTCTCTCTCAACTGAAGGTGCCTTCACCTAAATCTGTACCCCGCTCAGGCTTGGTTAGCTTGGCTTGGGTTTCCTGCCCTCACAAGATCTGTTGAATGTTAATAGCCTGAGAAACAGAACCTGGTGGGTGTTTGAACCTGAGCGGTGTTTGAATTTTTATTCCAGTTCTTTCTTGCATGCCTTCTTGGTCCTGGCTGCAGGATTAAACTGACCATTCCTTTTAGAGGAAAGTTCAGGAGGGTGTCTTCCCTTGAAGAGCTGAAAGGTTTGAGGGGTACCTAAAAGATGATTTTGGCCAGCCTTTACCTGATAGAGGAATCCCAAGTTCACTTCTTTCAGGTAGTTTTTCTCAATTTCTGCTTACACTCCTCTGCTGATGGGGAAGCTCATTATCTTACAAGGCTGCCCATTTCATTCTCAACCATTCCCAGATTTTTCTTTCTATTTGAGTCAAAATGAAATGATATAGTCAACCAAAATGAACCTAGGCTTAGAGATTAACTATGGGTGGATGTTTGCATGCTGAAAGTGATGATGGGTCTTTTTTCTTTGTCCTTTTAGCTACCCAGCTGACAACAACCAAAGGGGGTCTGGTTTAGCTGGATTCAAAAGACCCAGTGTGGTCAGCCCAAGCCATCCACCACCAGCTCCTCCTCTGGGCTCTCCACCGGGCCCCAAACCTGGCTTTGCTCCACCACCTGCCCCTCCGCCTCCACCTCCAATGATAGGCGTTCCACCCCCACCCCCACCTGTAGGATTTGGATCCCCAGCAACCCCACCACCACCTTCACCCCCCTCTTTTCCACCTCATCCCGATTTTGCTGCCCCTCCACCTCCTCCTCCACCGCCAGCAGCTGACTACCCAACTCTGCCACCACCTCCTCTGTCCCAACCAGCAGGAGCACCGCCTCCTCCTCCCCCTCCCCCTCCTCCAGGGTCCCCTCCTCTCCCTTGTAGTGGTGTAGATGGCCAGCCTGCCGCACCACCACCACTTTCCGATATGCCCAAGTCCAAGTCCTCCTTGCCTCCTGTGAGCGATGCCCGCAGCGACTTGCTTTCAGCCATCCGTCAAGGTAAATCCCAGTGGTGGGTCCAGGATCACGAAACCCTGTCTTTCTGCAGCTGGGATGAGTGGAGGGTGGGTAAGGGGTTCTGTGCCCTTTCCGAGGAATAGTTTTTACTGGGTGGAAGAGATTGGGACCTCAGTCCTCACATTACCCTGAAGAAAGACTTCTCCCAAAAAATATGGAGATTTAGATTTTCCACCCTGGTTTCAAGTAAAGAATTCTTAACCTGGGATATTTGAACTCCTTGAAAATTTATGCTTTGTGTGTGTTTGTGTCCATTTTGTGTCCTAGAGAAAAACAAGAATCACTGCCCTAAAAGGTACTTCCTCAGCTGGACTCAGTCACCCCTTGTCCTCTACCTTTTTGCCTTTCATGCCTTTCCTTCCTACTCTATCCCTTTCTTACTCACTTCCTCCTCCCTTTTTTCTCCTGTCTCCTTCTTATCTCCTTGCTTTCTTCCTACCTTCCTCCCCTCCCTCATCATCATCTCACCCTCATGGGGCATTATCTTTCTGTCAGAGGCCGGGTCTGGTCCCAAGGAACTAGAGTGGTTTCTTCTGTTTGTGATTCTCAAGGAGCTGAAGGATTGTCTAGGGGAGATAACCTAGGGTAGCTGAGAGCTCTGTGGTAACCGATGAATTGGGCAGGCGATATGCCTACTGGATGAATTGTGGTGGCCAGTCCCCACTGAGAGCCTCGTCACCAGCGTGAGAGCTAGAAACTGAAGAAGGGCAGGCTTCCTTTCAGACATACTTACAGCAACAGGGCCACCATTTTATAAACCTTCATCTTTATTTTTTTCTTTCCCTCTTTGTTTTCCCAGAGGATCCTTCTTTTTTGCTGTCCTTCACCATATTCTACCCATCAGTAGCCATTTCCCCTTCCTCAGTCCTGGATGGATTCTGAGACTTACCTTCCTAACCCTTCTCTCTCTCTTTCCTACCAGGCTTTCAGCTGCGCAGGGTTGAGGAGCAGCAGGAACAAGAGAAGCGAGATGTCGTGGGCAATGATGTGGCCACCATCTTGTCACGTCGCATTGCTGTTGAGTACAGCGACTCGGAAGATGACTCTTCTGAGTTTGATGAGGACGACTGGTCGGATTAACTCTTACTGCTGCCCACCTCTTTTCTTTCCTTCCTATCTGCCTTCTTTGATGCCTACCCCAACTTGTCCCATGGGGGAAAAAAGGGAGGGGAAAAAAGAATTTCCGGGGGCCAAAGCCTTCCCTGAAGCAACCAAAGATATATCCCAGTGCTTCCTCCAAATCAACACATATTTCCCAGCTCCCGTTGGTTGTGAGGCTTCAGGGGGCCCCTGAAGGTCAGGATTTGAGATGAGAGGCTCCCTCTTCCCCACTGTATATCGAAGAGAGGGAAAAACCCCACAGCTGATCCCTTTGTTTGGGTTTAAATTGGAGTTGGTACCTTCCCCTAGGACCCATTTTCAACTGTGGTCTTCTCCCAAAATCCTTGCCCTCAGCTACTTTGAATAATGCCAGCCACCTTCTGTTCCTAAAGCCTGCATGGACACAGCCTGTCCCTTTTCCATGCACTGAGAGCAGAGAAGGCCGCGTGCCCCAACAGCCAGATTCCTGCACCCTTCTGCCCTGACCAGTGGGGTGAGGCTGCCTTTTGCTAAGTCCTTTTTGCGTCTGGATCCCCTTTATTCTAGGAGCCATCAAGCCCCTAAAGAAGGTCTCAATCCCTTTGCTCAGAAACGACGCCTTTCTGAGGGCTAAGATGGTTGTCTTCCTCCCAGGCTCCCTCTCCTGAGTGTGATGTTCTGGTGTCCCTTCAATGCCCCTGCCTCGCCACCAGGTGCCTCTAGGCACCACAGCCCATTTCTAACCTCTAATACCCATGACCAAACTAGCCCTGATACACGGGAATCTGGGCCTCTGCTGGCTGTCAGGAGCCAAGCTTAGAGACTTGGAACTATAGGAATAGAACAGTGGGGCCCTTTGGGTTCTACCCTCTTAATGATGCTAAAGCCTAGAAATAGGAAGTGACTTGTTCAAGGTCACACAGTTGGATGGTGACAGAGCTAGAGCCCAGAGCTCCTTATTCCAAGTCACCTGTGCTTTCTGGGACCAAATAGTGGGCACCTGCTGGAGCCTGGGCAGAACAGTCTTGGCTCTGTGCTGCTACAGACCTCACCATAGGTGGGGGTCCCTGTAGGAAGGCTCAGGGCCTGTGCCAGGCCTGTCAGTGCTGCTCAGACCCTTATAGCCTCTCTTGTAATTCTTTGCTTCCCCTTTGCTATCACCAGCCAACCACATGGCCCTGGGAGCTGCCCTTCTGGGGGATCAGAGGTAGTGAGAGAAGGAAGAGGGTGGGCAGCTTTGACAGGTGCTGTTTTCAATTCCTCTGCAACTCCTCCCCCTTTTATTTCCCTAATTTTAGCATAGGTTCTGCCAACTGTAGAAACTTCAGTCTCTCAGGCTGGCAACCACGGCAGGTAGCTGCCTGGGGGGGCCTGGCAACCTCTGAGGGCTGAAAAGCAGAGGGACTCTGAATCTTGTTTCCAGCTCCCCTCCTCACTGCACACGGTGATGTACCCTCCCTCGCTCCCCCCTTTTCCCAGAGCTAATACACAGGTGCTATTATTCAGAAAAAAACTGGTCAACTTTGGCCAGCAATGAGGTTTCTTCTCTTCTGCCCTAACTATTGTATATCCTCTTATGCTGAAACCGGCTTCTCTTGGCTTCTCCTGTGTTCAGAGCCCTGAAACAAAGAGAAACGGAATCTGTCTCTACCCAGCACAGCAAATGGTTGTAGTAATTGCCAAAGCCCTCATAAACCCCTCCGGCTTGAGGAGAGTATGTAATCATAGGTACTGCCGCTGTGCCCTGGCTGAATACTCCCCCTCTGCCTTCTTTCCTTGAACTCAGCCTGTAGGAGCCAGCATGCCCTCCTGCTGGGGCTGCTCCGGAGCGTGCCTTCCTCCCTCTCCCCAGGTCATGTGTCTCTGGCACAAGGCCGGCACCTGGCTCTAGTGTGGAGCATACCGGCCCATGTGTGCCCCCACATTGCTTTCCACCTTGCACTTTGGAAGCTGAAGATGCATTCTTTAAAACCCTGAAATGGCCATTGAAGGTGCCCCCAGCTGCAGCCCACAGTGGCTGGAGAGGCAGGCAGAGGGCAATGGTTCTCCCAAATAGGAGTCCTGGGGCCTTGCCAGGCCAGGGTTTGGGCCTAATGGCTTTGACTAAATTACCCTCACCCCGCTCTTTTCCGGAAAAAGGGGGAGCCATTGCCACTCACTATCATTCTGCTCTGACCTTGAAGGGGGCGGTGTCGCCCTGGCTTCTAGACTGGACAGAGTCCACGGTGAAAAGGGCTGGGGGCAGGAGGGGGTGGGGAGGGGCACTGCCTACGGAAGGTAGGATTAGATCATTAGCTCAGTGACCTCCTAGGGTTTCGATGTGCTGTGTTCTCATCCTACAGCTGGTTTGGTAATGATCTGCAAGTCCCGGAGAGCAACAGCACAGCTCTGCCTGACGCTCTCATTAAAATCTATGCAGCCAAGCTCGGCGCTTTGTAGCAGCCGGCCTTGCGAAGCCTCCTCAGCTGGGTGGGGGGTGGAGGAGGGACCCAGTCAGCCGAGAGGCCCTCTGGGCTCTACTTATGCATATGTGCACCCAAAAAAATGCTTCTGTAAACCCAGAGCCCTCCAAGATGATAAAGGACCCTATGCAGGTAATCGTGTATCTTCGGATTCCTAGAATTGTAGAATGCAAAGTTTAGTGATTATTTAAGCTGGGCCAAGGCTGGTAAGAGTGTGGAACAATGGCCCATAAAGACTCTTAAGCACTGAAGCCAAGGAGCCACCTCCCTTCCTGGACTGCTCAGCCCAGGGGACCTGTCCCCATTCCTGTGGCCCAGGGACCCGGCTATCAGTAGGCAGTGTCAGAAGAGACTGGTGGCTTTGTCCAGGTTGTGAGATGAGTACATTCCAAAGGAGCAGTCTTGGGGAGAGGGCAGGCTCCTGACCCCTTGGAGGCTCAGAGCAGCCAGCCCAAGCTCTAGCTCGCCTCCGGAAGCTTGAACGCCCTCAGAAACGACCCTGGCCAATGTCACCGCAAAGCCGAGGCGGTGTTGTCAGGGCTAATGTGAAATCTCTTCCCGTGGCGCCAAACCTCCGGCTCTGCAGCGCCAGCTTGGACAGATTGAGGTCTCTGTGGCTTTGGTGACCCTGCTTAAGCATTCCCACCATGTCCCAGCTCTGCTCTCAGCCTGCCTGCCACCGCAGCCCCCCTTACCTGACCTCAGGGCCTGGGGATGGGGGCAGTGCCCCAAGGCCAGGGGCTTTTGCTCAGGAGAAGTATCAGGCCTCCTAGGGGCATCAGGCTTTGAGCTCTACTGGGGTCCAGCTAACCCTGGGGACAAGGTGTTTCCCAGGGATGTGCCTCGTTCTGTGCCTCAGTGAAGGCTAGGGAACAATGTTGTTGTATTAACTCTACTCAGTTGACTCACTTGAGAAACTAACCAATTTTTACTTTCTGTCTAGAATGATGAACATGTAGGAGAGTAAGCTGTAAAGCTCCCAAAGTGCCTTTCTCTCTCTGATATAAACATATTTATAAGGACCTATTCTAGTGGACTCTTACATGTGTTTGCCACATCAAGACTCTGAAAATGGGTCTCTTTTCCCCGAGGATGGGAAAGGGGGCTACAGTTGGAGATCTGAGCATTGGGGTTAAGCCAGACCCCTACAGTGACCCTTTCCCTTGGCCCTCCTTCTCTCGGGTCCTTAGAAGGATGTCCAGTTTTTTAGAGCCCTGTGGCCCCAAGCCTGGTCTCATTTGCTTCCCTTCCAGGCTGTGTGCACCACATTAGCTCCCTAGTGACCTGAAGTTTCCATGTAACTGTATAGATGCAAATACAGAAATGCCAACATTTTAAGTAATTTGATAAAATCTTTGTAGCCACTCAGCCACCTCTGGTATGTATGTATGTTGTGTGTTTTTAATGGGAGAAGTGGTTAGAAGGGGGCAACATCAAGAGCCACAGGTGGTGGCCAGAGCTCTGGGGGGAGCTCCAGTGTGGGTGGGCTTAGACGGCAGGAGGCCTCTAGGTGTGGATAGTGCACCCTTGTGTGGGAGTTCGGGATGAAGACCATTTTGGTTTAGTAGGAAACCCAAGTTGGGAGACCTAGAAGCCCAGATCCCCAGGCTCCCCTCAGCTAGTTGTGGAGAATGTGCTGGGACTAGGGGAGATGAGCTGCTCGCAACTCCTTGTGCCAGGCAGGAGAGGAGCACAGGCTGAATGCTGATGCTGCCTCCCAACATCTGGCCGGCATCTTGTCTGCCTCTCAGACCAAGCAACTTACCTTAAATAGAACGATTTACAATGGAATCCGATAAAAGGTTTAGGCTGCTGCATGCCCCCTCTCCCAGGCAAGGGGGCTGGGCTTACATTCTGACCCAAAAAAATGACCTACCCAGGAAGCAACGGTTGTTCCGAGCACAGCTGCTGCGGGTAACTGTCCCTGGGGGTAATTTACGAACAGACACCCAGTTCCGGGCCCAGCAGAAGCAGTGGCCCAGGAGAGGGGCGGGAGCAGGGTTGGTGACTTTGCTGGTCACGCCTGTTGTTCAGAGAGCGAGTCACCCACTGGCGTCCCAAGAGAGGGGGCAGAAGTTTTGAATTGTCAGCAACTGCTGCGCCAGCCGCTCTGAGCTCATCGCTGAAGGTGGGGGTACAGGGGAGGGGGCGCGGGAGCCAGCTCGTCCCTGCAGAGCCCCTCGCTCCACCCTCCTGCTCAAGCCTGTGTTTAGTCAGCACTTGGCTTCCCAAGGCCGGTGACTGACAAGCAGCCAGACGCCTGCCCTGGGAGAAGACAAAATGGTGGTGTCGGGAGCCGCCCTTGCTGGGGAGTTGGAGGGAAGGAATGTGATTCTAGGAAGCAGGAGACTCGAGTTTAAATTACGGCTTCACTCGGAGCTGTGACCCTGTGCAAGTTGCTTCACCTCTTGGGCTAATCCTGAGAAGAATGAGCATTTACTGTGTGCCTACTACCTTCCCAAGACTGCATACATGTTATTTCAACCTTATGAGGCAAAGGTCCCCCATTTTACACATGGGAAAAACAGGTTCAGAGAGGTTAAGTGAGTTACCTAAGATCATGTAACTGGCCAGGAGCTGAGCCAAGGTTCTCCAGAACATGGGTCTCCAGCCAGAGCTCGTGCTCTGTACCATGCAACTTTAAACAGCTTTCAGAATCTCACCCTCTGGAATCATGGTCTTCAGTGCCATAGTGGGGCATGTTAAAAGTTTTCCACTCTTGTCTACCCACCTCCTGGTCTCCAGTTTTACAAGCAATAGTTAATTTTGCTCTTGCTTTGAAATCGGCCTGGACTGAAGGCCCAACTATCATAGACCTTCAGAGTTGAAAGTACCAGGTTCCCTCCCTAGGTATAGGCTGAGGCTTCCCACAGACACACCTGTCAGATTCACATATTCATGCACTGAGATATCCACATAACACATAAGCACGTGAGTGGGCACACTTGGGAACCCAGGTCCAGGGACCCGTGCACACACTGCACACAGCCCTGCCCTTGTGCCAACAAGGACAGAGATTAGTGTACAGTTACAGGAACACACATAATCACAGGCAAACCACAAAATCCTCAGGAGCCACCCCTCCCGTCGCGCTGCCTGGTCAGTTCCTCACTGCCCCCTCCTGGCCACCCAGCAGCCAGGGCAACCTAGCACCATTTCCTGTAAGTTCTTCTGGGGATGGTTGTCCGCTAGTTCCCTCCTAGATCACGAGGCTGGGAGCATTTTCAGGTGCTCACCATGGGCTGCTGATCGGCCTCAGGAGATGAGGGGGTCTAGAGATTCTGAAGCTGTAGGACCATAAAAACGCCTTTCACACCCAAAAGAATCTCAGAATTGTCAGTACACGGTGGCAGGAATCCTGCATGGGCGCACTCCCACCTCAGCAGGTAGCCACCTCCACCCTCACCTCAGGAACTGTGTACACACTTCACTCGCTCACACATACTGGAAGAGGAGCAGACTTCCTGGCTGAGGTCAGAGGTTAGATCTTCAGACTCCCACCTTGCTGCTCCCTCTCTGGGACCCAGCTTCCTTACCTATTCAGTGAGGAGTTGACCATGATTGCGTAGCTGGCCCCTTCACTCTGATGTCTCACCATCTTGGAAACTAAACACCACCCCCAGACGTGTATGCCTGAGTAAAACGTCCATAAACATGACCCTATGGACTACTCAAGACTAGTCCTGGGAGGATTACTAACAGAAAGCTTTTTATTCCTATTTTACAGTTGAGGAAACAAGGCACAGAGAGGTACAGCATCTTGCCCAAAGTCACACAGCAAGTTGGCATCAGGCATGGAAGTAGAAACCCTCTTCCAACAATGCCCCAAGCTGCCTACCTATAAAAGAGTAAAACACCCTGTGGGGTTGGGCCTAGAGCCAAGGAGACAGGAACCACAGAGCCTAAAGCTAGAAGCTCTGTCCTTCTGTCTGGGATCCCTGAAGGCTGAAGGGAACTCAGAGGAGGTCCCAGGCGCAGGCATTAACATGGAGGTGGGAAAAGGCAACTTGGAACCTAGGTGAGTTCCACTCCTCACCCCTACCAGTCAGTAGCTTGCACCAAACTTAAGCTCGTTTTTCCTCTGCAAATCCAGAGGCAGGCTAAAGGGTTTTCTCCCCAGGTTATGGCCACCTGATAGCTGGTTCATCCAAATATGTACATACATGTGAGGGGGGTGTGCATGTGTGCCTGGACTCCACAGTTATATGGTCATGCATGCTTGCAGGTATACTGAGGAGTACATTCATAGGTGTGTGTAACATGTAAGTATGTGTTTGCAAGCCTGTACACATGATGGCATTTGTGCATTTAGGTGAATTCTGGATGTACACACACAAATGATCTAGGCATATCTGGCAGGTATATTTATGTACATTTAAGATTTTGCTTGCATGTCTGGTGGGTTTGTTCATGAGTATATAGGTATGTGCAAATGCCCACATACATTTGTGTGAAAAAGTGGAGTGGGGCATGTCCACACACACAACTGGTAAGTGTGTAAATGTACATGAGGGGATGGTTTCACGGAACTATATACACATGAATCGGAGGAGTGACCTCCTAAGAGAATATGATGCCAGTGTTTCTCCCAGCCCTAGTATAGAGGGTGCCCTGTCTGGCTCCAGTCACGTACTGGGCTCACAGCACCCCCACCCTATCCCCACACTCTATTCCCCAGACCCATCCTGCTCGGCCAATTTGCAGCCTCTTGCTCCGAGCCCCTGAGAAGGCCTGCAGCAAAGTCAAGGGGCCGGTGGCCAATTAGCGAGGGGGTTAATCAGGGATCTGGGGACCCCCGGGGGGTGGGAAGCCAAGGCAGGAGTTGGGGTTGCAGGAGCATGAGCTGCCTGTCATGAGGCTGGGGGAGGGAGAGCCAGGAGGGGGCAGCTGAGCCAGCACAATAGTGCTGGAAACCAAGGGTCTCCCTGTGAATTCATGATTGCTGAGCATTGACAGCAGTGGGGAGCCTGTGCAACGGTGTACACTGTGTGCAGAAGCACATGTGAATGCCTTCAAGCCTGTGATCATGGTCCTGTATGCAAGCATGTGGGCATGACTGGATACCATCTGTATACATATGTGCAGTTTCACATATGGATATATGTGGGTGTGCAATGGTATGCAAATGGGTTTGGGTATGCAAGCATGTCTGTACCTGTGCACACATGTTTAAAGGGTATGTGTGTTCACATGTGCAAGGGCATATGCACACATTTAAATATGTGTTCCTACATACAACCATGCACACACGAAGTCAACATGGTCTATGTACATGTGTGCAATGATATATCTGAGTACATAGTGTGTGTTCCAGTGTGCAGATACACCTGGGTTTACATGTATGTGCGGGTCAGTATACATGTGTGTGTTCTCTGAACAGCCAGGAGTGTGGACCCCCACATGTGTACCTGTGTGTGGATGTGTGCACGTGCTCACGTGCATGTACCTGTGTACACACATGTCTCAGCATGTAGGGAGCTGAGGGATGCGGGGCTGGTGAGCTTCAGGCTCCAGGAGGAAATCTGACAGATAAGACTTACCGCAGCCCCCGGCCCCGGGAGCCTGTTTTCCAGCCTGCGGAAGCTGTGAGCCTGTGAACTCATCTTATATTAATAGCTGCTGTCTCCTCACTTATTGCAGGAGAGTCGGTCATGGCCCTGGCAGGGGCTCAGCACTCAGGGCTGCCCCCGCCACTTGCCCACATAAGACCTGGGAAGAAGGGGAGGAGAGGTGGGCCCCACCCCTACCCAAGGCCTACCCCAGCAGGAAGACAGGGTTCTGGGCCTCAAACCTTGTCTCCCCCAGTCCAGGGAGCCTCCACTGCTCAGCTCACCCTCCTGGACCTCTGTAGTTGGGTGGGATCAGGCACAGTGTTGGGAAACTGACATAGGGAAAGGCTGGAAGGCTTGACTTCCCCCTCTAACAACACACACACGCACACACACACACACACGCGTGCGCAATGTGCACACCGGCATACATCCTGAGCACCAGATGAGTATGAGGCTGAAAGAGACATAGAAGGCTTCAATTTGAGTGAGCAGACATGTTTCTTTTCTCAGGGATCCTCAGCGGAGGGGGGACACACAGCCCTGCCTTCAGGTACCCCCATTCTCACATGGAAGGCAAGACTTCTTTATAAATGTTTACTCAGAAGTGTAGCAAGGTGTGTTGTATAAAACGCATCTTCACAGCCACAGGAGGGCTTAGCCAAGGAGGCTTTCTGGAGTTGGGGTTACAGGGAGGACCTGAGCTGTATCTGCAGAATCTGGGAGGAGGGCAAAGCCAGCCAGTCCCACCACATGAGCACACAGGCTCCAACCTGGAGACAGATTCAGATAGCTCTCAGGATGGGCCCAGGACCCAAGGCAGAGACCCCAGATTTAGACGCCCAGAAATGTCTCATATCTACCATACAACCACAACCAGACAGACAGCAGAGAATCTAAAGCATGGGGGCTCACCACAGGCCCTCCAAGACAGGAAATTGGCAAGCATTAGGCCCTGCTGGGCCCTGGAGCCAAAAATTGGGATGGGAAGCCAAGGGCTGAGCCTGCACAGCGTAGGTCCCTCTCCTCCTGAGCCTTGGTGGGGGCTCTTGGGGAGCATGAGGAGGCAGCAAGGAGGCCCTTCCCTACACCACCCCTCTCAAAGATCTAGGATAGCCTGGAGACTCCCAACTCTTCCCCAGCCTGGGGACAGGGCTCCCTGCCCTAGTTTCCTTGAGTGCTGTTTCTGAGTTGTTCCTGAAACCCACTCCCTCACCAAGGAAAGCAACAGATTTGGAGTGAAATGGACCTGGGTTCAAATCCCAACTCAACTCCTTACTAACTGTGTGACTTTAGGCAAATTTAATGTCACCTTCAGTAAGGCCTTTCTTGGGCACCCTTATTTAAAGATTACATACTCTCTGTCCCTTCTGTATTTTCTCAGAGGACTTATCACTCTCTGACATTACCATATTTTTAACTTAGCTCTTTATTGCTATCTGTCCCAGCTAGAATTTAAGCTGTCCATAGGACAGCTTCATTGCATGAATGAAGGCCCATTACTCTGAGCCTCAACTTCCTCTTCTGTAAAATGGGGAGAGCAATCGTTTCACCTAATGGGCCCTGGTGATGTATGAAATGTTTGGCCCAAAGCTTGGCATGGGGGAGGTTCTTAGTGTTTCCCCCACCACCATGGACGGTCCAGGAAAGTGGGGGGAGAAGGTTCAACCTGACCTGATGAGGCCTCCCCACTTTGTGCCTGAACCAGAGCTATGTGCAGCTCAGCCAGACCTGTCCCGCCCACCCCACCCCACCCCCGCCCCAGTTCTGCTCTAGCCTCTGCTAGCATGTCCATGCCCTTGGATTCCTGTGGCCACTATTAGGGAGGGGTCTTGAACACCAGGTAAAAGAGCTTTGGCCAAGGAAATGGAGAAAGACCTGAGTCCTAGCCTGGCACAAGCCATGTGAGTTTGAGCAAATGGCTGTTCCTCTTCAAGCCTCAGTCTCCCCAGCTGTACAGTGGAGAGGTAGGCCAGAATGCTCTGAAGGCCCGACCCCCAGGCTCTGGTCACCTGTGAGGCCAGGGAAGCTGGGAGGTGTGGCTAGTCAGGGCTTCCTCTCCGGCCACGTTCCAAACCTGCTCCTGCCCTTGCCTGGTGAATACATTCTTTCTGGTTCCAACACTCCTAAACTCAGGGTCCTGCACACTTGTGTCTTCAAATGCACACAAGGGCACATGCACACACTTACCACCACTCACCTTTGCACAGAAAAGAAGTTATTCCAGCTCTGGAATGACTACACCTCATCCAACCACTTCCCAAAGGTGGCAGCTGGCTCTGAGAATGAACTCCAATACAAATCAGGGTCCAGAATGTCCTAGGCCCCAGGCTTGGGAGGGAAGGAGATAAGAAGCCATTGGCTAGTAGGCAGAACACAAGTTCTGGAAACAGATCTCCCTTAGTCCTGTCACCAACCCTCTCTCAGTCTCAGTTTCCTCATCTGTAAAATGGAGAAGATATTACCTGTGCCCTGGGATGCTTGTTAGGCATCAATGGGGTAACACATGTAGTACACTCAGCATAGTGCCTAGCACACTGCACGTATCCACAATTATATGGGGCTGTTGTTATTAAGGAAGTTGACATGCTTTGAATGTATACTTCATGCCAAAGCCCCAAACTAAAGCTAATGTAGGTAGGATGTGGGCATCTGCAACCCAAGAAGAGTCCAGCACCCTGGTTTCTGTCCCCAGTAGGAGGTGGGGTTCTTGTCTGGTGGTGTCCAGGTCTGAGCAGAGGGGGGCCCATCAGATTGGCATCCTGGGGTGGGAGTGTCACCTGCCAGCCACACTCCACCCTAGATCTCCAGCTCCCCATGTTCCCCAACAGGCCCCCAGGCCTGGTCTAATGAGAATTCCTTGCTTTGCTGTCAGGCCCCACTCCACACCCTCCACACACACAGACAGAAACATTTATTACAAAATCATTTTTTATTGAGGGTTGGGTCAGGGACAGGAATAGGGGATGCACTGGATCGGCATACCCCTATTGGCAGAGGGGTCAGATGTTGGCTCACACCTTGCCTCCTCTAGGGCACCACAGGGTGAGGCCTGGCCCCCTGGCTGTGGCTGTTGCACTGGATGCCAGGCTCGAGTGGAGCTGAGGTTGCCACGTCTGGTCCTGGCTGCCTGGCCAGGCTGCAATTTCCCCCAAACTGCCACCAGAGGGCAGCCAGCCCCCAGCACAGAGGAATTCTCGGTTGCTCAGGTGATGGCTTCTTAAAAAAATAAAAAACCAGAGGCTGGTGTGTTCCCCCCTTCAAACCCTAGAGGGGCGGGCCTGGGGAGGAGGCTCTGGTTTCTATGATCTCTTCAATAAAAAATAAGCAAAAATAATAACAAAATACGTGGTTTCTCTTTCTCCCTTTTCCCCCTCTAGGAACTGAGGTCAGAAATGAGGGTATGGGGACTAGGGATACCCTGGTATGGCCTGGATTTCAAGATGTGGGTCTCTTTTTTCCCCTTATATCCATAAATAAATTCATAAATAAATAAATCATAAATAGATACTCTCTTTGTATGTGCACATATATAAATAAATCTTTTCCTCTTTCTCCTATCTAGGTAACTGAGTGGCTAACCTTTCTGACTCTAGCTCAGAAACTCAAAAGTAAGGTGACATGGTCAAGGTCAAGGGCAGGGAAAGACCAGGGACTTGGAATGGCACTGTAAAAATACCCAGCAGCATTCTGCAACTCCAAGCCAGCTGGGCTGTGGGACATTCTTGAGTAGACTCCTGCCCACCTGAACATTCTAGAACCATGGAGCTAGTTGGGCCCTGCAGGGGTCTGAACAGAATTCTGTGAAACATCCAATGTCCTAGAACTCCAGAACCAGCTGGGTCTTGAAGCTCCAAGCTGGGGGGGTTGGAACAAAGTCCTGGAGGACCTAACATTCTGGAATTCTGTAGTGATCAGGGCTGAAGGGTCACCAGGATGTGACTAGACATCACTGGGGGAACGGGATCGAAAGGAGATCTTGGAAGAGGAACAGCAGCAGCAGATGGCCCACAGCACCTTCTGCACGTCCTGGTTGCGGAAGGCATAAATGATGGGGTTGATCATGGAATTGTAGGTGGCAGGGAGCAGAGTGAGATAGGTGTAGAGGGTTGGGGAGTGAGCATCACCCAGCAGGCAGTAGACGGTGAAGGGCAGCCAGCAGGCAGCAAAGGCGCCAAGCACCACGGCCAGTGTGGCAATGCCCTTGCGGGTGGCCACGTAGTGGGAGGCCGGCAGCAGGTGCCGCTGGAGGGCAATCTGCTGGGCATGGCGGCAGACGATGCGGCAGATCTGGGCATAGAGCTGCAGCATGATGCCAAACACCATGAAGAAGGCAACGGCCAGGACCACCAGATGGTTCTTGGAGAATGGATATACCACGCCGCATGTGGCCCGGGTGTCCAGGCAGTTCCAAGCCAGCACAGGCAGTAGCCCCAGGCCCAGCGCGCCCCCCCACACTAGTGCCAGCATCACATAGGTCCGTGTCACCGTTGTCTCTGAGTAGTAGGTGAGGGCATTGTACAGAGAAAGGTAGCGATCTACAGTGATGGCCAGTAGGCTGCCAATGCTGGCGGTAAAGGCCATTGCCAGGACGCCAACCAGCACCAGGGTCATCTCTGACGAGCCAATGCAGAAGACAGCAGCAAAATGCAGGACCAGGCCCAGGCCCGCCAGTAGGTCAGCCACAGCCAGGCTGCCCACCAGCAGGAACATGGGAGCACGGAAGGCAGGAGTGCCCACAATGATGGCCACCACCAGTGCGTTCTCGCAGGATACCAGGGTGCCTGAGATGCACAGCACCACATCCCAGGCCCTGGGTGAGGGAAGCGCTGCAGCTGGGCCTTTGGGCCCTTCTGCTGAACCCACGCTGCTCAGGTTCACGTTGCCTGGGCCAGCGGAGAGCCAGGCCAGGGGGCTGCCTGCACCCCACATCACGGTACCTGTAGGAGAAAGGCCCTGTGAGAAGCTGTTAGGGCTGGGTGCTGGGTGAAGGGGACTAGAGAGGCTGAGGTCCCTCTGGATATTTGGTGGGAGTCTCTCTTCAGGCTACCTGGTTGAGTCCCAAAGCCTTGCCCCCACCTAATGCCCCAGGGCTCCTTCCAGGACATCTTTGTCCTCTCCCATGCCCCCAGGCCTACACAGGTCTCTTTTCCTGGGGATCCCTGTCTTTGGGATCCCTGTCTTCGGTAAGTCTCTTCATTCCCCTTCCAACTCCCTGGGTCCTGCAGGCCTCTTCCTCCCACGTGTGTGATTAGAGGAGAACCAGATGAAGGACTACCACATGTGGATGGGGGCCTGTAAGATCCAAGAGATGCTGGGAAAGGCCAGGAGTGACGGAGGGAAACACATCACAAGACTGAGGACAACTCTGCTCCCTTCCCATCAGGGAAGGTGACGCTCGGTTTCTGAGGCTCGCCAGATCCCTCACGATTCTCAGTACTGCCAGCCCCAGGCTCCGCCCCGAGGGAGTGCCCGTGAAGCTCCCGCTAGCCCCCACCCTGTGCTCCTCGGGTAACAACACCTGGGGACTCAGCACCCCAACATCCCCCAGACTTCTGTCCCCGGCCAGACCCCTTTTTCTGCCTGAACCTCTGAGTCTTCTGAACAGACACCCCCTGCTGGAAGCCTGATACTAAGTTAGACCCCTCCTTCAGCCTGGCCACCTGAGTCTTGGGTCTGACTCCGCCTCCTGCACAGATGTCTAGTTCCCTAAGTCAGACACCTCCTTCTGCTCGGACGCCTCAGTCTCTGTCCCCGCCGTTTCCTACTGGGCCAACCTCAGATAACCATCAGTCCCTCCAGGGCCTTGGGTCCCTGAAGGAATGCTCGCCGCTCGTCGGGTCATCCCGCTGATGGCGCTCAGCACCCTGACACAGGAGCCCTGCTTGGTAGCCCAGCATCTGGGTTCCAGGTCTTGACCTCCGACCCTGGCCCGCAGCTGGGAGCCTGACCGCGGCTCAGCGCCCCAGCATTCTGCGTGCCCTTCTGGACACCTGGTGCCCGCAGAGGGGACCGCTACTCACCTCTCGGGACCGGGCGCGGCCGGGCCGCGCGGGAAGGTTCCGCTTGAGTCCGGAGAGCGCAGGGTGTGAGCGAACCCTGAGAAGCCCCCGCGGCCGCGGGAGAAGCAGCGTGAGTCACCCCGCCCCGCCCCGCCCCCGGCCACCGGTTTGGTGACGTCAGCAGCTCAGCTAACCAATGAATGAGTCGCGCTGGGACGCAGCGCACGTCGCTCGGCATAGTAATGAGGCCTCACACCGCCCGCTCCCCCATTCATAAAAAGCGACCGTGGCCGCGGCCCCGCCCCTCCCGATTCGGCCCGCGCTGTCCTTGACGCGGCGCCCTCTGCGGGCTGGGGGGGTTCGGGGACGCTGGTGGGAGAGCCTTGGAAAAGTCTCAGAGAGGCTGTGGGGCGTATGTTGGGAGGCAGCAGAAAGTGGACCCGGATAGGCTGTGGGGTGATGGGACCCTCGGGTGTCAAAGACAGGCTGATGATATTCAGGTGACGGAGACCATGTGATGGGCTGAATGGGCGTCCCCGGTGAGGATGACGGGATTTGAGAAGATGATGGGACCCTGAGGTGACGGTGACAGGAGCACGAGGGAATAGGGAGGTAGGTGGCAGTGACAGTATGAGCATGGTGACAGGATCTTGGGGGATGGTGGCTGAGGGACGCTGACGTAAAAAGGGAAGCCTCCTGGGCAATTATAGCAGTGTCAGGGTGACTGTGGCATGATGGGGTTCAGAGATCCCAGGGTGGCAGAGGCTGTGGCAAGAGAAGATGGTGTGTGCAGGTTATGGGACTTTGGGTCACTATGACCCTGTCAAAAGTGCTGAGGTACTGAGGTGACAAAGCTACTTAAGTGATGAGGGTCACCTAGAATGAAGATACTAGGTGACCATGGTGAGTGGGCCCCAGGGTGAGTGGAACAGGGTGGAGGGTCTGGACTGACAGTGATCAAGAAGGTAAGTTGCTGCCAGGGCAGGTCCTCCTGATGCTGGAGCTGGAATAAGAAGCTGGGTGACATCACTCATGTCAGCTTAATAGCACCCTCACAGCATGGGAGGGGTGGACCTGGCAAGATTTCAAAACCTGAATTATTTATTCAAGGATCTGGAAAGCCAGTAGGGTGGGGGGGGGCACTTCCCCGAAGCAGCTGGAGAGGGGGAGCTGGGAAGAGCTTAGAAGCAAAAAACCTGGCAGCTCAGTCCCAGGGTAGGTCCCTCTCAATCTCCCATCTCAGACATCCTGGAAGTTAGGGCATGGAGAAGGAGCTCCATCTTCTCCAATCCCATCTGTCCTTAATCTCAGAGAACCCCCCTGCAGTGGATTTCAGATGTGACAGATATGGCCAGTCCTGGGGGAGGGGAGCTGCCTGCTCCTCCTCCCTCTGTCTCTAGCTTTGATCCTCACTGGAATTATCCAGGCTTGTGGAATGGGGGTGGGGGTCAGGGAATCAGGTTAAGGCTTGGGTAAACCAGAGGGGCCCAATTCCAAGGCCCAACAACTCGTCTCCCAACATGGCACCACTGCAGTTTCCACAGTTAGTGTGGGGCCAGGGGAAGGAGGTGAAAGGCCAGTGGCACAGCACTTGGGAAGAAGCAAGGGCCAGGCTGGGGAAGATGATGCATTAGAGGTTGGATACAATGAGTTTAGGGTGTTTAGCAGGTAGAGGTGCTCAGGTGCTCAGGATTCAAACCCCAATTCCTCCATTTCCTAGTTGTGTGACTTCAGTTGAGTTTCTTAGGCTCTTTGTGCCCGTTTTCTAATCAATAAGATAGGGGTGATGTTAGTATCTACCTCATAGCATTGTTAGGAGGGGCCTGGCACATTGTCAGCAGTGGCTGTGTAAGCTACCAATGGTATACCTGGCAGGAGGACACCCAGGAGGCATAGATATGCAGGTAGGAACTGAGGTTCTAGAAGTAGGTGACATCACCCAGAGGAGAGAGTAGAGTGAGGAGGAACCTCAGGGCACAGACTGGATGAGAATGTTCTTATTCCTGGGCCTTTGCACTGGCTGTTCTTTCTGCTGAGAACCCCTTCAGTTCATTAAGATCTCTACATCCAAGTCACTTCTGAAGCCAGCTTCTCTGAACTCTATCCTAGATTAGCACTCTTACAGCACCTAGCACGCAGTAAGTGTTGAACAAATATTTGTTGATTAGATAATTAAAATAAAAAGCAGCATCTAGAGAAAGAGAAGGAAAACAGAGTAGTAACACATATGGTGTCAAGCAAGGTGGGGGCACTGAACAGAGAATACAGGGGCATATGCGCCCAAGGACTCAGGTACCCACTTTCTCCCCAACCAGAGCTGGGTTCCAACAACTGTCCAGCTGGTCTTAGAGTTGGGAGGCTGCTGGGAGGTTGGCATAAAAGGGGTGTATAAAAGGCTATTTTCTGCTATTTTGAGTAGCAATGATAGCTTTTTAAAATTCTCAGTTTATTAATCTTCTTATGAAAAATCTGCACAATTACCACAGGTGAAATCATTGCAGAATCTTTACTTTTTTGTGCACCAACATTGGCCTTTGCCGCCACCCTGATCTTCTTCCTCTTCTCGTGTTCCATTTGCTGTTTTCTTGAGATCTTTCCTGCCTTATGCAGGTCATGTCTTGCAAGCTTGTGTTTGGGTTCATTTTTTCTTTGCATAATCCAAGGAATCAAAAATTATGTCAAAGCCACTTGTTTTACCACCACCAAAATAGGTTCTAACTCCAAATATAAAAAGATGACATTGGGTCTTTTATATTTTGGCTTGTTTTTCCCCAAAATTTCTGTCTTAGGTACTGTTACCTTCCCAGGGGAAGGACATTGATAACCATGTTTCCACAGAAGTAGTTGGTTGGCCAGAACTTCCTGATCCAGATAGTTACTGAGTCATTCATGATGGATGTCGATCCTCAGGCAGCCAGGAAGGAAGAGTGCAGTGATATTTCTAACCTTGAAAAACCCTTGGATCCAAAAGACTCAAGAGAGTCTATGGATTTTCACATGCATACTCTCTCATGCTCCAAAACTGCCTGATGCCAACAGGATGGTTGTGGCCATCACAACCAACCAGGTTTCTCTTCTGCTGTCTAGAAGAAGAGGCAGCCCTTCCTCCTCTCTCCTTCTCATGCCCCCTGCCCTACCTTCCTGCTTCTTCCCACCATTGACACCTTTTGCAATCCTTCTCACCTACAGTAAGCACTGAGCCAAACCAGAGCTCAGTGTTTGCCACAATGCTGTATCCCCATTTCGTAGGTGAAGCCCAGAGAAGCTGAAGGACTTGCCCCAAATCGCACAGTGAATGACACAGCTGGAATCTAAAGTGGGCTTATTTGTAACCAAGTCCACTGTGCCTTCCATTCTAGCCTAAATGTCACCATCTCCCCAGAAGGGGCTGGGAGTGACATTTGACCAGCGGTGACAATATCTGCAGTTCCCCAGGTGACCACCAGATGGCTATGAGCACTCGCTTCCAGGTAAGACTTCTTATCTTCTCTCTTCTCTCTTCTGGGGAATCCCGTGGGTGTAGGCTCTCAAGGGAGATTTGTTTGTGTGAGACACTGTTAAGATCCACACAAGCTCCTTGTTCAAGCCCTAAGAATCTTAGCATCATCAGTGCACACATTCTTAGCACAGACCCATTCATTCATTCAGCCAATATTCACTGACAGTTTCCCTGGGCATGGGTTTAAGTGAGTGCAATCGACAGAGATAATTTGGCCACATCCTTGCATTGTCAACATTCAGTAAATATTTACTGAACATCTACTATTTGGCAGGCATCGTTCTAGGTACAGAGGATACAGCAATAAACAAAAATCCCTGTCTTCTTCATGGAACTTCCATTCTGATGGGGAGAGATGGACAGTCAACAAATAGATACTTAATATGACATTGAGTAGGGAGTTTTTGAGGGTCTCACAGACCAATGGGACAAACATGTACACAAACAGTCACAACACGGAACAGTATGGTTATTTAATGAACACCTACTTAGCCCTTATGTGTGGAGGGAGTTAACTGCAGAAGAAGATAAACATGGTTCCTGCCTTCATGGAACTTACAGCCTAGGAAACAAATGATTACTTTGATATATGTTCTGAAGGGAAAAGTTGGTGTCATGATGTAGACTAACTGGGAGATCTTTTTTAAGTAGGGAGGTCATAGAGTGAGTCATTTAAAGAGAGAATAAAAGAGTTTCAAGGAGAGGGTATAGCAAATGCAAAGTCTCTGAGGAGGGAAAGAGTGATGTGTCTGAAGAATAGAGGAAGCTAGGGTGTCTGGAGGCAAATGAACCAAGAGGTAGGAACTGAGCTCAGAGAGGTGGGGAAAATCATGTAAATCGTAAAAAGCAGTGAGATAGGAGCCACTGGTGGGCTTAAGCAGGGGAGTGATATGATTTGACTTATATTTTCAAAGGATTGCTCTGACTGCTTAATGGAGAACAGACTGGAGGGTGGGGAGCAAAAATAGGAGCTATACCAGGAGGCCGCTGCAGTCACCCAGGCAAGAGATGGTGAGGGGGTGAGGGCTCCGGTGTGGGAAAGCAGATGAGTTCAGATCTACCAGCTAGGAGAAGTGCTGCAGCAGCTCAGCTTTGCTCTGAGACAGTGACAAAGGGCTTCCTGCAAGAGGCGACTCTTTAGCGGTGTCATGAAGGAATGGTTTGCCAGACAGATAGAGTCAGGGGAGGAAGAAGACCCTGCAGAAGAAGGAAGAGCTATAGAATAAAGACAAGGATGTATAAAAGTGGGTGTGGTGCTCGCTTCAGCAGCACATATACTAAAATTGGAATGATACAAAGAAGATCAACATGGCCCCTATGCAAGGATGACTCACAAATTCGTGAAGCATTCCATATTTTCCTCTACTTTTGTAAATAGTTGAAAACTTTCATAACAAAGTTTTTTTTTTTTTTTTTTTTTTTTTTTTAAATAAAGAGAGTGGTTAAAAAAAGAGAGTGTGTGCTGGGGGAGGGGCTGTTCTATCTTCTTGGAGGTTAAGAAGGTGTTGGAGTGAGCCCAAGACATACTGGAGAGACCTCTAGAGCCAGGAATCAAAGGGTTGTGGAGGCCAAGCCATTGTTAACTAGAAGAGACATGGTCAAATCCATGGTTTAATAAAGCCCTGCACTCTGAGGGCCAACTTGGGAAAGGGCCCAGAGGCTGAGAGGCAGTGAAACCAGCAAAAGGAAGAGACGAGGGAGTAGAGGCAGAATCTGCAGTATTTTAACTTGCGGGCTGAGACAGAGAGAGTGGGTGAGGATGAGACCATGGTTTCCAGTTGGGTGTCTGGAGGGATAAAAGGCCTCCGTGAGTGGGGAAGAGGGACCAGGCAGTTTCAGGGACCTGAGACACATTTAGGTGGAGGTGTCCAGGAAGCAGATGGACCCAGAGGAGGCATAGCAGAGGGGAGAGCAGCCTCTGGCCTCACCGGATCCTGTACTACATCCTACCTCTGCTTCATGGTGCTGTGTGCCCCTGGGCAGGTGATTTTACTTCTGAAGCCTCCAAATTAGGGATAATAAAACCTAGAAGGTAGTGTGGACATTACATGAGAAGCTACAAGTAAAAGCTCTTAGTAGAATGTACATTCTGCTAATAGTAAGGGGTCAATAATTGTTAACTATGTATTATTAATTAATACAGTGTGGCAGCTGAAAAGGGAGCACTAGGCTGGACACTGGAGATATTTGTTGTCTTTCAAATGGAAACTGATGGCAGAGGAATGATGTTGCTGACCCCAGGAGAGGTGGAATAGGACTCACGACTGAAGTAGGACATCGGCAAAGAAGACGCCTAATCACTCACCTTCTCCGAGCCTCAGTTTCCTCACCTGTGAAGTATTTTTCATGAAGCTGCCGCGTGGGGGCAACGAGGGACCCAGTCCACCAGTCCTGGACCCCGCCCCCTTTTGTCTGAGCCCCGCCCCAGACCTCGGAACCCTGCTCACCTGATCGCGCCCACTAGCCACACCCTCATCTGGCTCCGCTTTCACTGGCCCCACCCCGGACTAACAAGCCCCGCCCCTCTCGGCTGCGCCACTGGCCCGGTCTTTGCCTGACCACGCCCACAAGGCCACGCCCCTGTTGTCCCGGTCTCGTTCCCTACACCTTGGAGGAGCCGAGTCCAGAAGGGACGCGCCACACTAGCTCTCTGCCGACCCCCAGCCCATACCCCGCGCCCATGGCCTCGCCGGGACCCCGCGCCTTACGGGCTGCGCTCTGTGGCGGCTGCTGCTGCCTCCTCCTGTGTGCCCAGCTGGCTGTGGCTGGTAACCAGAGCCAGGGTCTGGTTAGGGGCCAGGAGAGGGACAGGTGGAGGAGGGTGCTCTTTACCCAGCTGCCTGCCCAGGAGCAGTCAGGGATTTGGGACGGGGTGGGGGTGGGGGAAGGCCGGGCGGGGAGTTTATATACCTGTGCAGGGCTCCAGGGATGAGTGAAGGTGGCTCTAGCTGTGTGTGGAGCTCCAGGTGTGTGTGGGGGGGAAGTAGCTTCAAATGTATCTGGGAATTCCAGGTGTATGCAAAGCGAGGAAGCTCTGGGTGAATGTCAGGGAGGTTCTAGGTATGTGTAACCATGTGTTTGTGGAAACTCCAGGTATGTAGTGGGGATTAGGGGATCAAAGTGAGTATGTGTGCAGAGGGATGAGAGCTGTGGTAGTGGGGAAGGAGGGCTGCAGCTAGTGTTCAAGGAATCGCTCCTACCCCACTCCCAGGTAAAGGAGCTCGAGGCTTTGGGCGTGGAGCCCTGCTCCGCAGGAACATCTGGCCAGCTGTCCAAGGGGCCTGCAAACAGCTGAAGCTCTGTGAACATTGTGTGGAGGGGGACAGAGCACACAACCTCTCTGGCTGCGTGTGGGAGCAATGTCAGCTGGAGGAGCCAGGTATGGAGTTCAGCCCTCCCCAAGTTGAGTGTTCCAGTTCTGAACCCCAGAGCCTTGGCCCCTCTCCCCAACTCTCACCTGCACCTTCTCCCACCAGGACACTGTGTGGCCCAAGCTGAGGTGGTCAAAGAAGGTTGCTCAGTTTACAACCACTCAGAGTCATGTCCAGGTAAGAGGGCTCCCACTGGCCTAAGCCAAGTAGGGGTGGAGGGGAAGGTGCTAAGGTGTCTGTAGCCAGAGCCTGCCATCCAGGAAGGAATTCATGTCTCTTTGGGAGGGGACCATGCCCACCAACACTTGGGTCCAGTTTCAGTTCTGCCTTAGCTCATTGAGAAGTCTCTTCCCCTTTCTGGCCTGTTTCCTGATCTGTAAATTGGTATAGCTGGAGGATCTAGGACAGGCATATGAAGGGGGTAAATTAGTTCTTCCAATTTAAAGCATAGTGAGGACTTTGGAAGTTCAGAAAGGAATGAGGGGAGGGCTTTCTGGAGGAGGTGGCATCAGAGATGACTCTTAAAGGTAGAGATGGAGAGAGGGCACGTCTGGTGGAAGGAACTGGGTGAACTAAGGCTTGAAAGTATGTTTGGCGGATCTGGACCTGGGGCAGCAGATCTGATCTGAATCAGAAGTTCAGCTGTTGGCCTGGCCTGGGATCTTGATAGGAGTCAGGGGATGGAAGGCTGGTTTATGATTGATTTCCTGTCTCTTTAGCTGCCCATCACCACTCCACCCATGAACCAAAGACAGTCACAACAGGTAGGTACTACCTAGGGGAATGAAGTGGTGGGAGGACTAGAGGTTTAGGGAAAGGCAACTGGGCTTAGGCATTGACGTGCTCTGTGACCTCAGCCCTGTGACTTCCCCTTCTGAACTTGTTCCCACATCTGTAAAATGGGTTGGACAGCACCTCACAGAGTGGCTGTGAGGATTTTATGAGGGGCTATACAGCGCCTAGGTCAGTGTCTGATGCGAGGAAGGTGATCAAGAAATGATGGTTCCCATCCCTCCTCCTCCCCAACACCACTTCTGAGAGCTCAGAGTGACCCTCTCAGGAACTGTTCTTGGTGCTGAGTGTGCATGGGTCAGGTTGCCAATGAGATGTCCTCAGTGACCACCTACTGCAACCCCCAGGCCCAGAGAGGGTCACAAAGCAGGTTCCCGGCAGAAGAGGCAAAAACCACACCCCTTGGTTCCCACTGCCCCTCAGGATCTAGAGGTCAGCAGGCTTGGCAGGGATGGCTGAAGAGGCTCTTGGTTAATTAAAGCCAGAAATGTGATCTTAGAGGCTGAATTATTGATGGCTCAGCTCCCTCCAGCTTGAGCTCCAGGTCAGTCTTGTGCAGCTCACATCTTCCCTCTTATCCTCTTTCCCCAGTGTCCTTCTCTGGGGCTCCCTGAGCTGCAGCCAGGACCACCCTTTGCCCTTCATATTCTCAGACCTCCCCCCTACACGAGCTATTATACCCTTTGGGAAGTGAACCCTGCTCCTACCTGAGCCCCTGTCCACTGCCCCAGAATGATCTCTTGCCACCAGCCCTGCCTTGGGCACCAGGCCCAAGGCCTGAAATCAAATACCTGGTGAGAGTTGATGGTTAGCGTGGTACAGGTGGGAGCTGCCCAGGCACAGCCTGGCAACTCTGGGTCCTAAAGGTGGGAAAGGGTTCAGGGGACACTGTGTGAGTCTGGCTCTGTCCTAATTGTGAGGTGACACTGGACAGGTCCCTGGCCCTCAAGGCCCTGCTTCTCCCTCTGACCTATATTGTCTAGTCTCCATTTTTCTGCATGGTGGGGTGCGGACCTCCTCTTCTTCCTCTGCTCCTTCCCTAAGTAAGGGTTCCAACATACAGTGACTTCAGGGTCCCAGGGCTTAGGAATGCTAAAAGGGGACCACATCTATATCTGGGCTTTGAATCCCGAGACCCAAGACTGAAAGAGACTCTGTGTTTGAAGGGTTCTGGATACCTAAGTTCTGGGTCCATCCTCACCCTGTTGGGCCAGTGTGGGAGAGGGAGGCTGGAAGGGAGCTCAGTTGCCATCTGGCCCATGTAATCAGGAGGCCCAGAGAGAGTGTGAAGCATCAAGCCATATAGCAGCAGTTCGGAAGCAGGGCCAGGGCTGAAGCCAAGACCCTGCTCTCCCCAGCTGGGCAATGTCCCTCCCACCACGCACCTCCCAACTGCCCAAAGGATCTGGCCAAACTTTTGAGCCTGCTGTTCCAGCCTCCCATAGTGAGGACTGGGGCCTCTAAGTAACCTGTGCTGGTTACTGGGCTAGGCTTGGCATCCTAGTCCTTGGTGGCCTGCTATGACCTCCACCCTGCAGGAAGTCCCCTTGTCCCTGAAGCTCATAACCCTGGCTTTGATGGGGCCAGCTTCGTTGGCGGCGTTGTGCTGGTGCTGAGCATACAGGCAGTGGCCTTCTTCATCTTGCGCTTCCTCAAGGCCAAGGACAGCACCTACCAGACACTGTGAGTACCTGGCCAAGCAGCAATGTCCCATCCCACTCCTGCCCCTCAGGTCCCCTTAAGTGCCAGTGTACTGTCCTCTCAGTGGGGCAGCCCTAAGCACAAGGACTCCCTTCCAATGTCCCCCATGTGAGCTGTACCCCTTCTTCCTCCAGTTGGGGGTTCTCTGTGTTGAGTATTGGCTGGGGCCAGGACTCAGCCTGGGCCTGGTGTCTGAGAGCCCAGCTGAGCCCATCTATCTTTGTCCCCTCATGCTGCCAGCAGGGAGGAGAACCAGTAGGTGATAGCCCAGGCAAGACTTTGGCCTGCAGCTCTGTGGCCACAGGAAGGACCTTGGCTGTGTGTGCAGTTTGGTTTTCCTCTGAGAAGGGGAGCTGCTCAGAGGCCCCGTGTGCTGTGTGTGCTGTGGGGTGGGTCACCGCAGCCTCCATTAAAGTGTTTGCTCTTCCAGGGGTTGCCTGCTCTCTAGGGGTGGGAGTCCTTGGCCTAGCTGAGGCAGAGCCACTGCCCTGAGTGCCCTCTCTGTCTGGCCTCTGCAGAATCTGACCCCCTTCAGGCCTGGATTTCACACTGAGGGGAAGGAAGATGAAGAGGCTGCCCTCTTGCCCACCTTGTGGGCACTAGGGGTGGGAAAAACTTTGGCTACCACTTTCCGGCCCCTGCAGGCACCCAGCAGTCTCAATCCCCAATATCTGACATTCCCTCCTCTCCTGGGCCTGGTACCTGCAGCTGAGAACATCCTTCAACCACATCCTATCTCATCCATCATCTCTCTGGGCCCCCAGCAGGCCCCCAGCTTAACACTGGGTCTGTGCACTGTCCCCAAATAAAGGAACTCTTTCCAGCACTGTGCTTTGTGTCCTGTGTCTTGGGCTATGTGTAGATTAGATGGGGCAGGGGTTCAACCACTGTCCCCTCCTTAATGAGAATTCAGCCTTGGACTGTTGTTGTCACCTTTTGAAATATTTCCATCTGTTAAAAGTGTTAAGTCCCCTCCCCTGCCCCTTTACAGATGAGGGCACGGAGACTCAGGTAAGCATACTTGCTCAAGTGAGATGAGGCAGGACTGAGGTTTGAATACAGGTTATTCTGGCTCCAGAGTGAGCAGAACTTTAGAACTCCCCTGCAGAGCCATCTCCAGGCTCTCGTGGCTCCTAAAGTTATGTCTCTGCCCCAGTGCCAAAGTGGAGACACCCCTTGAGACTCTGAACACCTATTTCTGCACTTCTGGCCTTCTTTATTCAGGCCCTCCTAAAATACCCAGCTCATGCCCACCTCCCATCCTGGGTCCAGAAGTCTTCCCAGACTGATAACATCTCCCACCAAGGGGGCACTTAGCATGTGGCTAAGAGTCCGACATTTAATCCTCGGACTGTTCTAAGAAGCTGAGACGCAATAGAGAGTAATGGTTGAGAGTTCAGCCTGTGAAGCCCAAGTGTTCTATGTAAACTGGAGCAAGTGATTTAACAGCCCTGAGCCTCAGTTTCGTCATCTGTTAAGTGGGTTAACAGCAGCATCCTCAGTGAGATGTGGGGAAGGTTAGGATATGGTGCGTGTGCTGCATTTGCTTCATGCCAGGGCACCCATCCACACAGCCGTGCAGCCTGCAGCACAGCCTTTTGCATGTCTTCCTCTCCCCAGGCCTGCCCTCCCCACAGAGTCTCCACTGCAGCTGGAAGGGCTCTGAAGAACTGTGGGATCCACAGGTAGTTCCAGCTACTCCTTGGCCTCACAGAAGGCTCACCTGCCTACACATCACACCACCACCGACAACAGCCAAATAGTCCACCTCCTCACCCCTCCCCCTCCACACTTTCATCAAAGCGCACCTCACCCGCCTCAGACAGCCTCCTCTCAAGCCACTTCTCCAGCTACTTGGATCTACCTCTTGTTACCCAGCCTGCGTTGTTCTGTCTCTACTCCAAGCCTTTGCACATGCAGTTTCTCCTTCCTGGATCATGCTCCCCTGGCTTCTCCAACCAGCTTTTAAGTGCTGGCTAAAATAATGCTCATTCTCCTTGGCAGAGGGAGGAAATGCCCCCACTTCCTGCTTGCTTTCCACTTAGTTAAGGAAATTTCTTTTATCGGATGTTTTCATTTTCAAAAGTAGTAAATGCCTGTAAGGAACAAAAGGATTATACAGAAGTTTATATTAAGAGTGGGAATCACTTCCCCTGGTCCCACTCCCCAGAAATAACTATGTTTCACAATATGTTTCAGACCTTTTCCTGTGAATTTACAACATTTAGCTTTTTTAAAATACAAAGTGGGATCATACTGTATGTATTGTTTTGTAACTTTGCCCCTCTCATTGTTGATCAGATTTGCCCTATGACTTGTCCACATGGTGATAACTTATTTGCCTGTATCCTATCAATGTCCAGTTGGGTCATTTCCATGTTTATTGTAAACAGCACCATGATCAACAGGCTTGCCCACAGATCTTGGCATACCCGTGAGAGTTTGGATAGGACAGATTCCCTAAACTGAAATTGCATGGCCTCAGAGCATCCATCTCACGGATCAATACTGCATAGCAAACTCGGCCTCCACCTTCCCTAATGCCTCCTTGTACCTCAGCCCTCCCCACGCCCACAAGCTTTGGGCCTGGTATAGAGGAGGCCCTCAGGGAGGATTTGTTGGATGAATGAATGAATGAATGAATGAATGAACAAATGAGGCTTCCCTGTCCTCCCCTATCACCTGATATCCCTTTCTAGTTCAGACCTTGCCCCTCACATCTGGATCATGGCTGCTGCTTCCTTACTGCCCTCCCATCCTCTAGGCCTGCCTGCCAGGGCTGCTCATGCAGTTGGCCTATATTAGCAGTTGTTTCCTAGATCCTGCGAGGGGATCCCCAAGGGACATGAGAGTGGGCACTCTGCTCAGGGTGCCCTGCTGGGGGGCATAGGGCTTGAACAAAATCTCTGTAGCTCTGGGCATATAAGTGCCAGAGAGAGCACAAGTCATGTCCTGTCTCTGGGCCTCAGTTTCTCCTTGTTTATTCTTTCATTTAACTAGTATTTATTGAACACCTTTGTATCAGGCCTATAACTCAGGGCCAAAAGTAATGACTATAGGCAGGGTTGTGTAAGGACCAATGGTGACATAAAAACTGCATGCAGCATGACTTGTGGAGTGTAGTAGGTGCCCAACAAATAATAGCAATGGTCTTTAATACTGTCGACAGGATTGGGGAAGGATTCCTAGTGCAGCTGGCATTAGGGCTGGAACTTCATAGACAGGCAGAGCTTCATGGTAGAGATGAAGATGAGGACATTCTAGATGAAAGGTACAGAATGAGCTAAGGTTCAAAGGTGGAAAAATCCCTATGAGGGCAGAGGTCTGGAGAGATGGCTGGAGAACCCTGGAGGCCAGGATCAGAAGTCAGACTACATCCCAGTTGGCAAGAGCAGGGAGCCCATTTTCTCTGGGGCTGAGGGAGGAAATGCCCCCACCTCCTACTGGCTCCAGCTTGGGTGGGGTGTTTCTGGGGAGGGACAATGGACAGAACTCTTGCTTTATGTACTTCCACCAGCCTGGCCCTTTTACAAACTGGCATCTTTCCTTGGGGGCATCAGCAAGATGGGCCTCTTGTGGACCCCATTCTCCCTTTTGCTCCTCTTGCTCAGGGAGCCTGCCTGTCTGAGGACCCAGGACCACCTCAGCTGCCCAGGTAGGGGCCTAGAGCACCATTCTCACCAACTCATCTTCGTTCCTTTTCTGGATGTCCTTCTCCCACCCAGGCTCACTAGTCTCAAGGAGCAGGGTGGGAGTTTGATGATCTGGGCTCTGCACATAAATATATGCAGATAGATGCAAACAGTGCAAAGCCTTGAAAGTTCTGGAGGCAAGTATCCTGACAGCTACAATCTGGGAGCTGGAAAGAGAACTGCAGAGGGGTCTGGGAGAGACATGCCCACTCCCCCTATGACCACTTTGTGCCCGCCTGACCCTGTGTGTCCCTGCAGAACCCAGGGAACTGGAAGCCAGCAAATTGTTCTCCTGCCCAGTTGTCCTGGAGCTACAGGAAGTCATGGGGAGAAGGGAGCTCCAGGTCCTCAAGGTGAAAGATACTAGAGAGCAGGCAGGGGCCAGGGATAAACTGGGGAGGCTGGGGGTACAGCAATAACTGTGCGGATAGGCCATGACAAAGGGACAAGGAACCTACTGTGTGTTGGGCTCCAAGCTGGGTACCCAGTGCCCTAAATTAACTCTGTGAGGCAAGTGGAAAATTTTCCCCATCTTACTAAGGGAGAAAGTAAGGCTCTGAGAGGATAAGTCCTTTGTCCACAATCACAGCCAGTGGAAAGTGCATCTGCGATTGACTTCTGGCTCCGAATCCCTGTTGTTTTTGGCCTTGGGCATGGAATGAGATTTATAGTATCTCTGCCTCTGCGATTTCAGGGGCAACCTGGACCACCAGGCAAGATGAGCCCCAAGGGTGAGCCTGGTGAGTGTGTAGGATCAAGGACTCTTCTTTCTTTGCTCTGTCCCTGGGCTAGAGAGGGGAAGGGCTCTGCTTGGCTGCTGCTCAGCCACTGGCTGTGGCTGTGCCCCCACAGAAGGATGGAAGGCTGGGAAGAGTGGGAAAGACTCTTTCCCATTGAGAAGGGTCTGGGCACCCTCTCCTCAGGGGGTCTGCAGGCATCCCCTTGGGGATACTCAGACCTCACAGCCAACATTCGGTCTTTCTGTGGGGCAGGAGATCCAGCAAACCTGCTCCAGTGCCAGGAGGGTGAGGCAGCCTTCCCAGGAGCCAGGAACTTGGAACCAGGTGGTATTGGGGTGTTGGTGGACCACTATATGTGGCCCAGCCTTCCCTAGAACCCCCTTCAGGAGCCTGAAAGAACTGAGAGGACTCCTGGGGTCCCATTCTTAGCTTCTTCCATTGCCCATGGGGTGGGGGTTGGGACATAACTGGGGGTCCCCTCAGTCCCTCTTTCTGTGTCCAGGCCCCAGGAGCTACCAGGAGCTGCTGAGCTGGGGTGCCACCTTGAGCAGCTGGTACCACCTGTGCCTACATGGAGGGCAGAGTCCCTTTAGTCTTTTGTGACATGGACACTTCAGGGGGTAATTGGCTGATGAGTGTTGGGGAAATGGGACTCACAGGCTCACTGGGCACTTCTGCCCCTTGGCCCCTAGGGGGAGCCAGAGCCCACTGGAGCCAAGGCATTCTTTAGAGTAATTCACTAGATAAATGTTTACTGAGTTCCCAGAGGGTCTGGCTAAAGAAGTCTGAGAAGGCTTTGCAGTTGAAAAGGCCTCTAAAGCCATGTAGAAGTTCTCTAGACAGATATGGTGCAGAAGGGCATTCTAGATCACGGGAAAGGCAAATGCAGCAAGGCAGGACAGTACAAGAGGGTTTCTGGAGACCTTATGAGTGAGCTAAGAACAGGCATTGAGTGGTTGGCTGAGGTCTACTGGTGTGGGTCAAGCATGAATTGAAGGCCTCTCTGCAAAGGCCAGTTTATGGAGGGCACTGAATGAGCACAGAAGGCAATGGAAAGCCATGGAAGAGTTTCAAGCAGATAGTAACCAGGTTAGACTTATGTTTTAGAAAGATGACAACATGGAAGATACACTGCAGTGAGGGAGAGGGACAAGAGTGGAGACAGAGATGCAGGTTAGAAGGACTACAGAGGTCCGAGCAGAAGATGACAGTGGATGACGGCAGTAATGGAAATAGAGGCACTTAGACTGAGAGATATTTAGGAGAGAAACTCTACAGGGCCTGGGGACTGCTTGGCTTGAAGGAAGAAATGGAGGTGGGAGAGCATCAGGGTAAGGCCAAGAGTCTAGCTTGGGTCTCTGGAGGTAACTTCTCTGCTCTAATGTCTTGGTTTTTATCATAGTAAACTATGATAAGACCCAGCAAGTCTAACCATCTCCAGGAGGCAGGAATGATATTTCCATCATTCCAGTCTCCCCCAGGGCTTGCAAGGCTTTGGTGTGAAGTTGAGTGTCAGTAAAAGTTAATGAGAGAACGTAGAGTTCATTACAGGCAAAGCTCACTTGGACTCACACTTTATCAACAAGCCCCCAATCCAAAGAGGGGGAAGTATCAGTCCACATTTTACAGTTCATCCACTCTCAGCTGCCACTGCCCCCTGCTTCTCCTCATCTCATGCCCAGCTTGGAGTAATGGCTAGTGTGCTGACCTTCTCTGCCTCCCTAGGTGTTCCAGAGGTGACAGGATGGTTTTGTGGATTTCTTCTGCTCTTGGTCCTCTTATAAAGCAGGTTTTGGGAGCCAGGAGTCCGAATTCTGGCTGGGAAATGAGAATTTGGATCAGTTGACTCTCCAGGTTAAGTTCCCAGCTAGGGTTGAGGAAGCCTGAGGTGTATTCCTCCAGCATTTTGAGGTCTGAGGATTCCTCATCCCTGTCCCCCGCCCCCCTCCCCCCACACACTCCAGGTAACTGGGAGTTGTGGGTGGAGCTGGAGGATTTTAATGGCAACTGTACCTTTGCCCACTATGCGTCTTTCTGCCTTCTTGGGAAGAGAGATCACTGCCAACTGGTGCTGGGCAAGTTCTCAGAGGGCACTGCAGGTGAGTGACCATAAGGTAGGGCCCTGCAATAGGGGAAGAAGGTGGAGGAAACTAGATTCTTTTCCAGCACGCCCATAATGACTCCATAATGACCCAGGGCAATTCCTTCCCTTCTGTGTGCCTCAGTGTCCTCATCTGAGAAATGGCAATCATGAGACAGGATAGTACAAGAGTGAAGAATTTGGGCTCTGGAGGCAAACAGACCTGAGTTCAAATCCAGCTCTGTTGTTTACTGTTTCCCTGGGCAAGTTCTTTCCACATCAGAGCCTCAGGTTTTCTTCTGTAAAATGGACAAGGAAGCAAGGAGGGAGGCTGTGGAGCCATCTGTGGCCCTGCTGAATGTAAGCATTATCTGCTTTGGAAGAGGAATTGGGGAAGGGTTTTTCTTCAAAAAAAAAAAAAAAAAAAAAAAAAACCAGCAACTGTTGAGACATTTGAAAGAGGGAAGTGGTTATGAGGAGTTGCCTCAGGGAAGCCCCCTTTCCTGCCCAGGCACATGAGAAGTCCCTCCCAGCTCTCCCTGACAGAGTTGCTCAGGCTGCGAATGGTAGGTAGGAAGAGACTAAGGAGCTAGAGAGAAGCTGGGGATTCTGGGAAGGAACAAGGCAGAGGGAGGGCTGGTGGCTTTGGACCCACAGTCCTGAATTCAAATCCCAGTGCCCTTGTGACTAGCTGAGTAACCTTGGGCAAATACCCTGGCTCCTTGACACTGCTGTTTTCTCACGGGGCCTGATAATACTACCTCTCAGTTGCTCTGAGGGTTCTGTGAAATCATCTTTTCAAAGATGCTGGAGATGGTGCCATCACCAATGTGCTTCCCACGCCCTCCCTGCCAGGGGACTCCCTGAGCCACCACAGCGGTATGTCCTTTACCACTTATGATGCCGACCATGAGACCATGACATAGCTGGGGGCAACTGCGTGGTGATTGTCCATGGTGCCTGGTGGTATGGATCCTGCTATCAATCCAGTCTCAACGCACACTATGCAATGTCTCAGACCACCACCCACAAGCATGACACTGACTGGGCCTCAGTCTTCGGCATGGGCCACCCTTACTGCAGGGTTCACATGATGTTTTGCTAGGGCACCCTGGCAGCTGGTACCCTTATCTCTCCTGTACAGCTTCCGGACCCTCCGTTACTCTTCCCCACTGCTAACGGCCTCTGAGCTCCTATCCACATTAAAAATAAACTTATTTTAACCCTTTCATGGCTTGCAGGACTCTTTTAATTACTGAGAAAAACTCGAGGGCAGAGCAAGGACATAGATTTTAGCTCCATTCAAGGAAGACTTTCCTTCCAGTAGATGGAAAGGTCAGCCTCATAAAGTAGTGAAGCTTCCATCTCTGGAAGTGTGCAAGCCAAAGCCAGAGGATCATTATAGTGAAGAAGACTTGGAAGGGATTCAAGCATCCACTGACAGTGCCCTTGGGCCCTCCAGGTCCGGCAAGTAGATGGTTTTGTGGTGGGAGTTGCACAGCTTTTTCACCCTCTCTGTTGCCCATGGCTGTCTCTTCTGGGTTTGTTTTCCACCCCAGCCTCTGTTGTAAGTCAAGTTCTCACCCTCTGCTATTTCTTTCCTGTTCCACTAGGAAGTGGTTTGAACTCAGAGTCAAACCAAGGAAGGTACATTTTATTTCCATGGGGCCACAGGGTAGAGAAAAAGCAGTTATTGAGCTAGCATTTATCAAGCAGTTAATTTGCCAGAGCCATAGTCTAGAAAGTGGCAGAGCAATAAGTAGTTAAGAATCTGATATCTGCAGTCTGGTAGGGAATACTGGGATTGCATCCTGCTCTGTCATGTGGCTGAGCGATCTTAAACAAGTTACTCAACCTCTCTAAGTCCCCAGTTTCTGATTTCAGAGTCCACTGAGGTTTATAGTAGGTTGCTGCCTCACTAATTCACATGAAAAAAATTAGGGATTCTTGGGAATTTGGAGCTGGAAAGCTACTGTAGCCCAAGGCCTGGAGTTCTCCTTCAGGTGGGCAGAGAAATGTTTTTGCAGGGACTCTTTTCAGGTCCCACAGTCACATTCTGAGTAGAGGTCAAATGTTAGCTGATTGAATTCTAGGGAAAGCAGCCCCCTGGCAAGAGGGCTCAGATGCCAAGTCTCATACTAGGGCTAATGGCAGGTGGAGGGACAGACTTCCCCCATTCCAATCCTTCCCTGTGCACTTTACCGTGTTCTGCACACTCTGATGTGTCTGGCAGTCCATTCACTCAACAGATCCCTGCAGGACAGAACCTGCAGTTCACGATTCTTCCCCAGCTCCGGCCTGGCCACACATCTTATGATGGCTGTCGCGCACAGGGGCACAGGATGTTCCAGAAGCGACTGGACTCAGAGGTTCTAGCGGGAGAGGGGGGAAGGAGAGGCCGAGTCCCAAGCCGCTAGGGAGCGGTGCCGCCTCAAGGCCGAGGGTGGAGCTTTCCCAGTCGGCCGGGAAAGGGCTTGGCCCGGCTACAAGTCAGGGCAGGAGAGAGCGACCGCGCACGCTCTCCTGCGGAGTCAGCTTGGCCGGCACGGTCGGATCGATTCCCGGGATCTCCCAAGTGACTTTGAGCCGCGGATCACTGGATGCCCCAAATTCCCGCGACCCAATTCCCGATTTCAGATTCTCAAGACCTTTCAAGTCGGAGCCCAGATTTCGTCCTAGACTCCAGATTCCGGGAACGGGACCTCTAAACGGACTTTGGATCTCCGGTTCCTAGGAGATTCCCAGTCCCGACCGGATTACTGATTCAGAGATCCCTGGATCGGTCGTCCCTGACTCCTGCTCAGCCCCGAGTGCCCAGAGTCGGGCGCTGGAAACCCGAGCGCCCCCGCATGGCGGGGCGGTGCCCGCGGCCCGAAGCCCTAGAACGCGCGGGCAGCTGCTGGCAGGACCCGCTGGCCGAGGCCCTGAGCCGGGGCCGGTCGATCGCAGCGCCACACGGCCGGAGCTGCGCCCGAAGCCGGCCGCTCAGCGTGGTCTATGTGCTGACCCGGGAGCCGCAGCCCCGGGTGGAGCGGGAGACTGGAGCCGAGGCAGAGCCTCTGCCCCTCCGCTGCCTGCGCGAGGCCTGCGCGCAGCAAACTGGGCCACGGCCGCGACCTCAGCTGCGCAGCCTGCCCTTTGGGACATTGGCGCTGGGAGACACAGCAGCGCTAGATTCCTTCTACAATGCAGGTGAGAGCACGCTGGGGGTGGCGCGGAGAGCCGGGGTGGGGCTTAGGGGCGGGGCTTGGCGACTCCAGGGTGGGACTGAGATAGGTGTGAGGTCTGGGAGGTTATAAGGTGAGCTGAATGAAGCTGAGGGACTCGAGGCGGGGCCCTGACAAAAGTGGAATTTAGGGCATCTGGAGCGCGGCCAGACTCAGGCTGGTACTTAGTGGATCCAGGCCCGGTACTGGCGTTCAGGGTTGAGATTTAAGTACTCTGGAGTCAGCATAGTGCCTAGGGAGAGGCGCTAGGATTGGCCAGGGCTGGGAGCCAGGCAGTGTGAGGTATTTCAGGAGTGGGGTTGGAGAACTCCGCCTGGGGATGATTTTGCACAGAGTTTATGAAAGCGGCTTCTGGGAGGTGGAGCTTGGACTAGGAAGGGGACTATACATAGGGACTGGAGTTCAGGAGTGCTAGCATACTACTTTCGAGGACTGGGCTGGAGATGCAAAAAGAGGAGCGATGGGACCTGACCGACAAGATTCTGGGAGAGGAAACTAAGGTTATGAGGCCCCAGTAGCCCAGAGGCAATGGGCGGGGCTGGAGGCGGAGCAGGTCCGCGCAGGGGCGGGGCCAAAAGAGGCTATATTCCGTTGTGAGTCACCCCTCCCTTCCACCAACACTGACATCCCGCCTGTCCCACCCATACTTATTTGTTTATCCAAGAGTCCGGGCACCGTGCTTGCAGGATGTCTACAAAATCGCAGCCTACAAATGAAGGTTGACTCGCCCTCAAGAACACAAAGACACAGACAGAATCTTACATAGAGTCACAAATCACATTCATGTCAATACATAGGGCCTCACAGACGCTATGGCAAATAAAGATCCAGTCACAGTAAATCTACACACAGACACAGACACACATACAGATACTCACAGGCACATATACAGCACAGCACATCTACACACTGCTGGTGCCAGCCCTATTCAAGAGTTCAGGTTTAGGACCCAGGGAAGGGAACTTATGTGTTTGCCCAACTCTTATCTCTCAAATGGCCTAGAATAGACCCTGGGCTGGGCACAGCCTCCTCTTCTCTGTACCCAGTGCCCACAGGCTCTGAACAGTGGGATGAGGGTCCTAGCCCGTTGAGCTGAACTTCTCTCCTGAAACACCACAGATACCAATTGTGTGTAAGAGCCAGAGGGACCCTAAAAAGGGGAAACTGAGGCCAGGATCAAAATTGGATCCTGCTGAAGTCACACAGGAAGGCAGGAGGAGCCAGGATGGATCCCCAGCCTCCTTCTCCACTAAGCTGGGCTTGAGGGCTCAGGGCCTCCACTTGTGTACCCACAGATGTGGTGGTGCTGGAGGTTAGCAGCTCCCTGGCACAGCCCTCCCTGTTCTACCACCTTGGTGTACGTGAGAGCTTCAGCATGACAAACAATGTGCTTCTCTGCTCCCAGGCTGACCTCCCTGACCTGCAGGCCCTGCGGGTAGGTGGTCAAGTGGCTGGTGGGGGCAGACACAGGGCAGAGGTGGGGCCTAACCAGAATACCAGTATTTGTCTATTCCCTGCAGGAGGACATTTTCCAGAAGAACTCAGTGAGCAGAATCCAGCCCGCACTCCAGTGTGCCTTTGACCTCCCTTATGACCTCTGACCCCCTGCTACCTTTCTTGGCCTCCTAATACCTTCCTAATACTCCCTGACAGCTGTGTGATCCTGTGCTCTCTGTTGCCTCCCTTCCTGAAGCGTGCCCCTTCTCTGCTATTCCAACCTCACTGGTGCTCACCTCTGACCCCCTCCCTAGTCCTCTCCAACCTGCTGACTTCTGACCTCTACTGATTCTTGCCTCCTTCCCACTAGGATTGTGTTGGCAGCTACACACTAATCCCCTATGTGGTGACAGCCACTGGTCGGGTGCTGTGTGGTGATGCAGGCCTCCTGAGGGGCCTGGCTGATGGGCTAGTCCAGGCTGGGGTGGGCACCGAGGCCCTGCTCACACCCCTGGTGGCCCGGCTTGCCCGCCTACTGGAGGCCATGCCCACGGACTCTTGGTAAGAGAGACCTGAAGAGAGGGTACACCAGGGGGAGGCTAGAGAGGGTGGGGCTGAGCCCCACCATTCTTTCTCCTTCCCTCCCTTCCCTGTTTTGGGCATCAGTGGCTATTTCCGGGAAACCATTCGGCAGGACATCCGGCAAGCCAGGGAGCGGTTCAGTGGGCAGCAGCTGCAGCAAGAGCTGGCTCGTTTGCAGCGGAGACTGGATAGCATGGAGCTGCTGAGCCCTGACATCATCATGAACCTGCTGCTCTCCTACCGAGATGTGCAGGTGTGCTCTGAGAGGCAGTCAGGGCATAGCATTCAGTGTCAGACAAACCCAAGGTCCACTCCTGGCTGTGCTACTCAAATAATCTGACATCTCTGAGCCTCGGTTTGTAATGGGGATGATCATGTCATGGTTTCCCAATCATGAGGTCAGTGCACACAGTGAGTTCTCTGTGTAAGGTGTGGTGTCTGCACTACCTGCTGTGTGTGAGAAAGATATACAGAAGATGGTGGTGGGGGCAGGTGGGGTTTTGGGTGGGAGAGGACCCCAGCTCAAGGTTTTTCTCAGAGTCTGGGGGCCAATTAGACTCATCAGAGGCCATCATGTGAGTGTGTGCTGTTCTCTCATGCAGGACTACTCAGCCATCATTGAACTGGTAGAGACACTGCAGGCCTTGCCCACCTGTGATATGGCTGAGCAGCACAACGTCCGCTTCCACTACACATTTGCTCTCAACCGGTGAGTGGCAGAGCAAGGTTTGGGATGTAACCACATGGAAACATGGGTCCCAACTGTGAGGTCATTGCTGTCTGGGATCAGTGCTGTTCAGGGAATTTGCTGACCATGCTGATGTTAGATGGTCCCGTTGTTCTGTTACTGCTGGCGGGTGGTGGTGGTGGTGGTGGTGGTGGTGGTGGTGGTGGTGGTACTGCCCTGGAGAGGTCACAGCTACCCAAGGTCACTTTTTCTCGGAGTCATTGCAGCTAGGAATCACCTCCATCTGGGATCACTACCTCAAGAAAGGTCAGTGCTGACCAGGATCACTGCCATTCTGGGTTGATTACTGTCAGGCCCCTGGAAGGGTCCCTCCTGTTCAGCATCTGGTGGTCCCTAGACAGAGTGGGGCAGAGCCATTAGGTAGATAGATCCCCAGCTCATTTTTCTTTCCTGTCCTCTAGGAGGAACAGGCCTGGGGACCGGGAGAAGGCACTGGCTGTGCTGCTGCCACTGGTACAGTGTGAGGGCTCTGTGGCACCTGACCTATATTGCATGTGTGGCCGTATCTACAAAGACATGTTCTTCAGCTCTGGTTTCCAGGATGCCGAGTACCGGGAGCAGGCCTATCATTGGTAAGGGGCACAGGCAAGTGGACAGTGGGTTGAGGGGTGGGACTGTGGGCATCAGTCCAGCCCTGCATCCCTCCACCTGCCCCCCAGGTATCGAAAGGCCTTTGATGTCGAGCCCAGCCTCCACTCAGGCATCAATGCTGCTGTGCTCCTCATTGCTGCTGGGCAGTGCTTTGAAGATTCTGATGAGCTCCAGCTCATTGGTGAGCCTCAATTCTGCACCACTGTCTCCCCAACAGGGGCTCAGGGCAGGGAGAGAGAATATTGGGCTAGGGCTAGGACTGAGATCCCCTTTAGGACCTATTCTGCCTGAACACACACCTGGATCCTCATATCTGTCTTGGGCCTTCATGAGCCCTTAAGCCCATGACTGGTCCTAAGCTCACACCTGTGTTCCTTCCACACGCACTTGTTCCCAAACCCTTTCCTGTGCCTATTCCCACCTGAGATCATGCCATACTTACATTTTCACCCATACCTGTGTTCCTGCTCATATGAATACTGTGGCCCACACCTGGGCTTTGCCCCCACCTGCAACCACACTCACTAGGACCCATGCCCCTCTCTCCCAGGCATGAAGCTGGGCTGCCTACTGGCCCGAAAAGGCTGTGTGGAGAAGATGCAGTATTACTGGGATGTAGGCTTCTACCTGGGAGCTCAGATCCTTGTTAATGACCCTACCCAGGTGGCGCTGGCTGCAGAGCAGCTGTACAAGCTCAATGCCCCCATATGGTAGGTGGCCCCCTCTGCACTCTCGGCCTGACTTGAGCAGTCAGCTCCTGCACCTCTGTTCATTGGCACTCTAGCCTGAGCCCTGAGTCAATGACCTGGCCCCTTCCAGACCAGTGCCCATGATACCCAATGCCCACGTTCAGTCTACTCTCCCTAACAGCAATAGCTGGTACTTGGACTGAGTTGAGGACAAGGCTGTGCTTACAGGTACCTGGTGTCCGTGATGGAAACCTTCCTGCTGTACCAGCACTTCAGACCCATGCCAGAGCCCCTTGAAGGACCCCCACGCCGAGCCCACTTTTGGCTTCACTTCTTGCTACAGTCCTGCCAGCTGCTTAAAATGGCCAGTCCCCAAGGGGATCAGTGCTTGGTGAGGCCCTTGGGAGTAGGGGACCTGGGAGAGGGCAAGCCCTCTCTGCCATACTCCCCCATACCTCCTTGTCATCTGTAGGTGCTGATCCTGGAGATGAACCAAGTGCTGCTGCCTGCAAGGCTGGAGATTCAGGGTATGAACCCAGTGAACACAGTAACCTTGAGCCTGCTGGAGCCTGAGACCCAGGTGAAGTCACCAATAAGCACCCTTTCTCTCCAGTCTTTCTTCCACCCCCAGACCTTCTTCCTGCTCCCTGGCATCTCCCCACCTCTGACTCTTTCTTCTCACAGGAGGTTCCCTCCCGATGGACCTACTCAGTCACCTCCATGTGTGGTGTCAGGTGAGGGGCTAGGCCTGCAGTGATCCAGGGCAGGGTGGTGCTGTTGGCCCACATGGCGCTCACGTGGGCCCTTCTTCCCTTACTAGCGCCTCCAAGCAGGACGAACGCTGCTGCTTCCTCTACACACATTCCCCGGCTGAGGACGTCCAGCTGTGCTTCCCCAGCGTAGGGCACTGCCAGTGGTGCGCACAGCCTCTCGGGAGTCAGGATGCTCGGGGGAGTGAGGAAAGGAAGGGTGCTCTAGGCATAAGATGGGGACAATTTGCACCCGAGGTGCCCCTCCCACCGGTCTGACCTCCCCTACTCTCAGGTTCTGCGGTTTGATCCAGGCCTTGGTGACGAATCTGGATTCAAAGGAGGCACACGCGGAAGAGCCGCAGGGCGTGGGTGAGGTGCTAGAGGTGAGGCAGGGCGGCTGGGAGTTCAGGGATGGGAAAGGGGTGAGGGCCCTGCTGAATCCCCATCTCATCGGCTTCCGTAGTTTGATTACGAGTACACGGAGACAGGTGAGAGGCTGGTTCTGGGCAAGGGCACGTACGGGGTCGTGTACGCAGGCCGCGACCGGCACACACGGGTACGCATCGCCATCAAGGAAATCCTGGAACCCGACAGCAGGTACAGTGCTCAGGGCACGTAGGCGGGACCGAGGGCCCGGGCGGGCGTGTCAAGTGGGCGGCACCACGAGTTGACAGGTTTGTGTGCCTGGGCGGTAGACAGGGAAACGCTGATGCCCTAGTGGTCGGGCCCGAATGGGTGGGCTCACGAACTCGAGAGTCCCAGTCCAGTGGGGCCAGGCCTGTGGACAGAACGTCCGGAACCAGGAGGACGTACTATGGTCTGGAGGGTCCTGTGGGCTGGGTGATAAGGTGCGATAAGGTAAGAAAGGTCGGAGAGGGGCTTGTGGGCGGGGCAGATCCTGGGGGTGTGGCCTGACTGGTGCTGGAGTTGAGTGAGCTTTTCTACCCAAATCTAGCCTATTCCTCTCTTCCTACCTGCCCCCAGGTTCTCTCAGCACCTGCATGAAGAGATTGCCCTGCACAAACGCCTGCGCCACAAGAACATCGTGCGCTATCTGGGCTCAGCCAGCCAGGGTGGCTACCTCAAGATCTTCATGGAGGAAGTGCCTGGAGGTACCTGCCCTGCTGGGATGGGAATGGAACTAGAGGTGTGGGGTGTGGGGATGGAGCCAGGCACGGGCGGAGAACTGCTGGGAAGAAAGAACCTTAGCGTGTGTGGGTGGTGTAGCCTTGAATTAACTGATGCAGTGCGGTTGGGTGATGGAGTCTGGGTCATGGAATGGGTGTGCCTGGACAGAGAGCTGTGGGCGGCAATGATGACCTCAGACTACTCCTGCCCAGGCAGCTTGTCCTCCTTGCTGCGGTCAGTGTGGGGACCCCTGCAGGACAATGAAAGCACCATCAGTTTCTATACCCGCCAGATCCTGCAGGGACTCAGCTACCTGCATGACAACCGAATTGTGCATCGCGACATCAAGGTAAGCCCTGTAACCGGCCCATCCTTGCTGATAGGGGAGAGGGAGGAGACATGCCCCCAGACAAAGGCTGAGAGTTTAGAGTTAGTGCAAAGGGTGGGAAATTTATCAAAAATGTTCCCTAGAAGAGAGAAGTTCAGATCTGAAGCCAAACATGCTGCCAACTCTCAGAGAGGTGTAATGGGATGGCAGGGGGAGGAGGTTGATAGAGGCAGAGTCAGGCTGGTATTCCCAGGAAATGGGATCCTGGGATAAGGTCCAATTTTCTCATTGGGAGCCCAGCCTCTGTCTGCTCTACTCAGGGGGACAATGTGCTGATCAACACCTTTAGTGGGCTGCTTAAGATTTCTGACTTTGGCACCTCCAAGCGGCTGGCAGGCATCACACCTCGCACTGAGACCTTCACAGGTAACAGGGTGTGAGGTGGTGTGTGGGGATCTTGACCTGGGGCAGAAGAACTTTGGGGACCTTTCAAGGAATGGTGCTTCTCCTGGGCATTGAGTTAGAGTCCTAATGGGAGCTAGAACCAGGACAGATGATTGAGCCAGGGGTCAGGTGGTGGAATCTAGATCTTGGATAGCTGATGATATTAAATTTAGTAGCTGAAATGGAGCCCAGAAGTGCTCATGAGGGCCAGAGTAGATGATGTAATCCAGGACATATGATGGAACCTACTGTGGGTGATGTAGTCCATGAATGTGATAGAGCCTGAGTGAGGAAACAACAACCAGGGTAGGTGATGGGAACGTTTTGGATGATAGAGTTCAGGGCAGGTACAGAGAGCCAGAGGATGAGAGAGCCTCTGCCACTCCTGCATTGATAAAGCCTACATGAGCATTATTGCTACTGCTCCTATCCTAGGGACCCTACAGTATATGGCCCCAGAAATAATTGACCAGGGCCCAAGAGGGTATGGGAAGGCGGCTGACATCTGGTCATTGGGCTGCACTGTAATCGAGATGGCCACAGGTCACCCACCCTTCCACGAGCTAGGGAGCCCGCAGGCTGCCATGTTTCAGGTGAGACCCTTCAGGGCCTGGCTCATGAGGTGGAGTGGGGACAGACTGGGCCCTGAACACCTCTAAACTTGACCCTTGTTTACCCTCCTTACCCTCTCCTAGGTGGGCATGTACAAGGTGCATCCACCAATGCCCAGTTCTCTGTCAGCTGAGGCCCAAGCCTTCCTCCTACGAACTTTTGAGCCAGACCCCCACCTTCGAGCAAGTGCTCAAGCACTGCTGGGGGACCCCTTCCTGCAACCTGGGAAGAGGAGCCGAAGCCCCGGCTTCCCACGACATGTTCCACGGCACTCAGGTACTTTGCAGATAGAGAGAGTGAACACTCTGAGGTGAGGGCAGAAGAGCTGTGGGGATGAGAGGGCTGAAGGGGGGCCCAAGCTGACAGCCTTCTCTTTCCCTCAGGTGCCCCTTCAGCTAGCCCTACTCCTTCAGCTGACTCAACCACCCAGTCCCAGACATTCCCACGCCCTCAGGCACCCTCTCAGCATCCGCCCAGTCCTCCGAAGCGCTGCCTCAGTTATGGGGACACCAGCCATCTCCGGTGAGAGCTCAGGGTCCTGAGGTGGGTTCACTTCATCTGGTTTTGTCTTTGTACTTCCTTCAAAGAAAGATCTGGGCACCTTGACCACTTGCAAGAACGGCATTTGAGGCCTACCTCCCAAATACTTTTACTTGTATTTAGAGTGCCCCCTCAGTGCTGGGCTTATCTTTTTTATCCCTGTGAGGCAGGCACGAAAGCCAGGGATAGAGCCAGGATTCAAACTCTGGGGAGAAGGTGGCTGGTTGGTATTGCTGCACGCCCTCCATTGGCTGCTCCCTATTGCACCCAGGGTACCTGAGGAGCCTGGGGCAGAGGAGCCCACATCCCCTGAGGAGAGCTCGGGGCTGAGCCTGCTACACCAAGAGAGCAAGCGTCGGGCCATGTTGGCTGGAGTGCTGAAGCAGGAGCTGCCCACCTTGGCGGAAAATCTGTGCCTGGAGCAGGAACAGGTGGGCGGCCTGCCCCAGCGCCCCCTGGTGGTCGAGTACGGATGGGACTCCAACTGGTCTCCTCCACAACCCCAGCCCCCAACCAGCATCTTTTGGCTCAGGTGAGAACACCCACCCGCTGACGACCCGTCTCTTCCTTCTCAGGGTTCCCGTCTGGGCAGGAATCATGTGGAACAGCTACTGCACTGCCTCGGGGCGCACATCCACACTCCCAATCGCAAGCAGCTGGCCAAGGAGCTGCGGACCTTGCAAGGGCAGCTGCGGGCCCAGGGCCTTGAGCCCGCACTTCTGCATGTACTACTCTTTGCATTCCCGGATGCGGTAAGGGAGCTTTCTCACTGTTGGGGCTTCCAAAGAAGAGGTAATGAGCTCCTCGTGCTTGTGCTTGGGAATGTGCAAAGACTTGATATTGAAAGACTCCATGTCTTCTCCGTGAAGAGAGAGCTATCAGGGAAGGGACATCTGTCCAGTCCTAGCTTCCCAGCCCCTCCCTTGATCCCCAAGCCCACTCACCAGCTTGCCAAAGGCAGAAGACCTTCTAGGCCTTCCCAACTCAAGCCCCACATCTATTTGAAGCTTAGCAGTCTCAGCGGCGTCCATCGTCCCTCTCCAGGTGAAGCAGATTCTCCACCGGCGCCAGATTCGGCCACACTGGATGTTCGTACTGGACTCGCTGCTCAGCCGGGCAGTACGGGCAGCCCTGGCAGTGCTGGGTACAGGTAGGCCGGGAGTCAGGCCTGCGTGTGTGTGAGGGTGTGGCCCTTGGGGGCGTAGTGAACACAAATGAAGCCAGCAAAGGGCATGGTCTCCAGGCTAGGCCAGGGCGGGAAGTAGCCTGTTAGAAGGGCCTAACCAAACCTACATCTCCCAGACTGACACTGCCTGGCCAGTACGCAGAACCCCACGCCCTCGGCTGGTATCTGGGGGTCCCAAATGGCTGTTCTGGCTCTGTCTGAGCTCACTCCACGCAAATTGGTAGACGCAGAGGACATAGTCCCACCAAGGTCAGAGGAATTGAGTAAAGAGGAGTCCCAGCCAAAGCAGCAGGAGAGCCCAGTCCGGCAGAGCCTGCTCCCAAGAGACCCTGAACAGGCCCCCCAATTTCTGATGGTGCAGTTGAGCCTCTTGCGCACAGAGACTGAGAGGTAAGGCTCTTGGGATCCATCCATAGACTTTGTGCCAGCTTCTCCCCCAATCTTCCTCTATTCTACTTACTTTCTGTCCTCTAACAGGCTTCGAGATGTCCTGGTTGAAAAAGAACGTGAGTGCCAGGCTCTGGTGCAACAAGCTCTACAGCGGGTGAATGAGGAGGCCAAGACCTGTGCCTTGGCCTCAGAATCCCCAGGTGAGCGGAACCTGGCAGGAGAACACTAATGGTAGTGTAAGACAGCTTCTGGTGGGAGGAACCCCCTGGATTCACCTGATTTCTCCTTGGTAGCTGCTGGTGCAGTGGACCAGGGCCTGGTGCAGTGGCTACAGGAACTGAATGTGGATTCAGGCACCATCCAGACGGTGAGGGGATGAGTGCTGGCTATTCCTGAACCCAACCTTTTACCCTCTCATACAGAGAATCTTAATGTTGGATGACTACTTAGTATACCCCACAGGAAGGGCTGTGATCTGCCCTAGCATGTTGGTAGAATAGAACTAGCCCCTGGGTCTCTGGATACATCTTTGATTTTCTGTTTCTGTGTGTGGGTCTGTCCACAACCAGTTGCTGAGCCATAGCTTCACCCTCCGTGCCCTATTGACCTGCGCCACTAGAGATGACCTCACTTACACCCGCATCAGGTATGTCCTGGGCCCTCCTATGATGACCCATGCATATAGCCTCATGGTGGCCATATCCTGATCCCCAGCTATAGGCCTGCCTAGGTTTCTCTGAAAACTACAGTGACACCAGGTTCCCTTGGGGATAGAGGGGGCATCAGGCCGACAGTGGATACCAGAGAGAGCTTAGCTTCTGGCTGAGCCACACTGAGCCTGCTGTCCCCAGGAGAGGGATGGTATGCCGCATCTGGAGAGCCATCTTGGCACAGCGAGCAGGATCCACGGCTGCTCCTCCTGGCCCCTAGGAGGCTGAATGAGGGCATCAGAGGAAGGAGGCCAGACCCAAAGATGGATGAATGAAGAAGATACAGCAACTTCTGACACACCCATCCCAGGACCCAGGGGCCACTAAAAGAGGCCAGGTGGGTGGGGGCCTGGGTGAACCAACCACAGAGATGCCTCAAGCTCACTGAGTACCTTCAAGCAAAGACTATTAAACAGAACACTTTTGTACTCTTGGGCCTTGGCAACTTTTGAAGTTTGGGGGGCGGTGTGTAGGACCAGCTCTTTAATGTCTTTATGTCTGAGTCTAAAGTACCTTCACCTGGCCCCCTTCAGCTTCCCTGGTTCTTTCTTGCCATCACCCCATCCCCTTACCCTAAGCAGACATCAGCCCCTTTTTGCCCTTAGAATAGACTTTATTGACTTTTGCCAAGGGCAGGCCCTGAGATGGGGGTCCAGAGAGGGGTTTGGTAAGGCTTGTCATGCAGCTATGTCCTGGGGACCAGGTTGGTTCTGAGGGGCAGAAGGCCATCCACCCACTCGCATGGTCGCTCTAGGAGTGTCTGCCACAGGTGCTTCTCCTCAGGTGTAGAATCCATCCAGGGCACCTGGAGCCCATAGCTGCTGCCTGAGCAGGAGTGAAGGGCATGGTCATGTTGGACACCTCAGGTCCCAAGGAATACCTGCCTGGTCCCAGATTATCCACTGACACCTCCACCTCTCAGTGGACACCAAAGCTCAAAAAAGGGCAGAGAAGTGTCCAAGGCCGCACATTGAGCCCCTGCCTCCCAGCATTTGTTCCCCCCAGAGCCCTGCCCTGCTCACCAGTGCCTAAGCTGAGCCGTGTGCCCCCCAGCTGGCGGCTGGCCAGGGTGCCATGGTCCCAGAGGGAGAGCTCAGCACAGGCCTGGCGCAGGTCAGCAGGCTCGAAGCCATCATAAACCATGGTGTGGTTGAATACAGGGCTGAGGCTCTTTCGTACCACCCTTGTCCGCTGGCGGCTGGCACGGCTGTCATCAGGTAGCACAAAGCTGTGGAGGAGGTGGGCTGGTAACAAGGGGCCACCCTCTCACACTCTCCAGAACCAACCAGTAACTGACTTCTACCTGTACTCTTTCACAATGTCCATGTCCTCTGGCTCCTGCCTGAGGCCTGGCCTCAAACTCTCCTACCCTGGGACTTTTACATCTGCCTCCTTTCAGGTCTCCTGCCTTTAAAAGTTACAACTCCTATTTACAGGACCCCAGAGTAATGTCTCTGAAAGGCAGTTCTGCTACTCCCCACTCAATGACCTTCTTCAGCTCCTTGCTGTCCCCCAGAAGTAGTTTCCAAACATTTAAAGCCTTGGAGCCCTTTCTGCAAGATACTGCTCAGAAGTACAAAACCTAAGAGAGAAACAATGTCTTTGGTTGAAGCAGAGCTGGAAACTCAGAACCTGATTGGACTACTTCCATTTCACTCTCTGAAGGTGGGACAGCACCTGGAGACACCAGGAAAGGCCCCCCAGCTTACTCTGAAAACCACTAAACTGCAAGCCCCACAGCCTGGCCTTCCAGGTCCTCCATGGAAGGGCTGCTGTGACCTCACATGTCTCAGCCTCAGCTCTCCAACGAGTCCTATAGGTGCCACTCTGAAGTGCAGCACCTCAAAGGTGTCCTCATTTCTGTTGACTCCAGGCCTTGGCTCAAGTTGTCTGTCCCCTTCAGCCCTACTCAGTGGTCAAAATTCATACTGGGGAATCAAGGGTGGGTGTTTAGAAGTGGTTTGTCAGAGGTGGGAAGCTCCACTTCAGGTGAATGCCCCTCACCATTGTATGTAAGTATCCAGGGGTCCTGAACGAAGAGGCACGAGGTCCTGAGCTTCCTTCACCCAGAAGTGAATCTCCCCGCTCGCGGGCAGTCCTGCGCCTGCAGAGAGGCTTGGCTCAGGCCCCGCCCACAGACAGAGTCCCGTCCCCCCATCCTTGTGGGATAGAAGTCCCCAGCCTCCTAGGGCCCGTCCAGTTCGGCCTGTTCCGGGCGGTCACTCACCCTCGGAGCCCGCGGGAACGTATTTGAGGGACAGAGAGAGGCGCCCGCGGCTGGGAAGGTCGTCTGGAGAGGGCGGGACCTGCGAGAGGAGAGCTCGTCGAGGGGGGGGACAGGGAAAAAGCCTAAGGGAAAGGGACCAAAAGGGGGTGGAGTCTCCAGACACCGATGGGGCATGGTTAGCGGGAGGTTGGGATTTGTGGGGCGAGGCTTCAAGAGAAAGGGCCGGGGAATAGGAATGCCCCCACGAAACCAGCAATCGGGGGCCAGATCTTTGCACCTAGCCGTAGGATTGAGAGGCCAAGAGAGGCTCTGCCGCAGGGGAATCTGAGGGGGGCTAGAGGAAGGCCCGGTGGGATGAAGGAGGAAGAATTGTGTCGCAGGTCCCTCCATGCAGGCCAGCTGCCTCACCCGGGACTGGAGAGGGAGCCAGATGGCCTCGGAGTTCCAGTCCCACGTATCCAGGGGCACTTCGACTTCTCCCAGAAAGATGTTGCGACCCAGGCTTTCGTGGTGCCACACAGACAGGCTCAGCACGCGGCCCCGGAGCTCGGCCTGCGGGACGGAGTACTGGGGACAGGAGGTGCGCTTTAATGGAGCACCGCTGATGGCCTCGGCTTCAATGTTGCGGGAGTGTTGACTGGGGCTTGTCCTATCACACTCCTTGCAGGATGGAATCCTGGGGAGCCCCGGAGGGGATTAATGGGGGTCTAGGCTAGCGCTGTGCCCACCGCTAGACTCCCTGTCATTCCTCCGGCAGAATATGGAGGACCAGAACAACAGGAAAGACGATACTATGGCTGCCCCTGCCACCCAGCTCCCAGAGGAAGGGACGTCGGTTTTATGAATGGCGGGCCACCGGTCGTTGCAGCCTCACCCGGAGAGTCTCGTTGAAGACCGGGTTCAGATTCCGTTTCTTCACTGCCGTCTTACGCTTGCTCTGCTTATCCGGGAAGAGGTAGCTTTTGACGTAGCTGGGGCGGGGGTGGGGAGGGGGAAGGACCGGAGATTAGGGGGCGACCCTTCCGGCGCCTCCTCCCTAGCCCTGGGGCTTCCCTAGCCACAGCCCAGAACACAGCTTCCCCTGCCGGGCCTCGTACAACGCTTTACAGGAGTCCTCTCACTCAACCCACGCCTCCCAGGAACCCTGCAACTCGAGCATTTTGAAGATGAAACTGAGGCCAAGACAAGTGGTGGGGATGGGCGGTGAAAGCTGCTCTCTGGAGATCCCGCCCGCCTGGGTGGGGCACTCACGGGTCGGAGCGGCGGCGCCGCGCCGCAGCCAGGTTCTGGCACTGAATCACGTGCACGCGCAGCTCGGCGGCATCCAGCTCGTAGCGCAGCGCGAAGTGCACGGCGCCGCGCACCTGCACGGCGCCCGCCTCCGCCTCCCCAGACAGGCTCATCTGGCTGCCGCTCAGCTGCAGGCGTGGCGGGGGCGGAGGGAAAGAGGGAGGTAAGGGTGGGGTGCAGGCTCACGTCGGGGCTGGGGAGCGCAGAGGGTTCAAATTGGGAGCATGGGGGCAAAGTGAACTGACGAGGTAAAGGTCACTGCGAGGTAGCTTGCCTGGGGGCTGGAGTGTCAAGTTCAGGGGCGAGGGTAGGGTCAGGCAGGGGCTATGCGTCAGGATATGGGGAGGAGAGGCGGCCCGCACCCTGCGCGCTTTCCTCTCCCTCACCGTGGAGTTGAGGCTGGATACGGAGGAGCTGCTGCTGAGCATGCGGTCGAGTGAGGGTCCGGGCCCTGGGGCCTCCTCCCCGTTCTCCAGTATCTCAGAAACCGCCTGGATCTGGGGAGGAGGGAAGTGACAGGGGCGTCCCCATTTTCTAGCCCTCCGACGGACCGCGCTCTGTCCTGGACGGCTCGCTCCCAGCCCAGAATCCGCTCCGAGTCTTGAAGGCAGCCGCAGGCCGCTCCCGCCTACCTGGGCTGGGGACGGCTGCGGCTCCACCTCTTCCCTGGACAGTGGCTCCTCCGGCTCCGGCTCTGGCTCCGCCTCCTCGTAGACCTGTGCACGCCTTGGGTCTGGGGCTGGGGTGGGTCAAAATTTGCTGAGCCAGCAGCCCCTCTCCGTCTCCCATAAGCATATTCAGAGGGACTGGTTTACAACCCCCATGACCTGAAGATTCGGACCCCAGTGCTGCTGCGGGGTCGTTCACAGAAACCACATGCTTCCCCCGCCCCCAACTTGGGGAGGAGGAAGGTCACCACTGGTGGTTGGGGGCACTTAGAGTTGCCTCTGGTCTCCACAACCTCTCCGTGCTCCCCAATACACACCCTCCCACTTACCTTCCTGGGCTTTGGGCTCCTCAAGATCTGAAGCCTTTGGGGGGACATATGGTGAAGAGAAAGCAAGTCCCTGAAAGGAGCAATGGGTAGCAGGACACAGTGGGGTCAAAGGTGATGACTGGGTCAGAAGTCAGAGGCTCCAGCTGACTACCCCAGCTTCAGATTTAGCACAGCCCTCAGGGCAGGGCTGGCAACTAGCTGCCCACCAGTTGGACCTGTACTTGACACTCCTTCACAGTTCAGGACCCGCCCTGCCAGTCCCCCAGGGTCTCATTGGTAGGGAACAGTAGTATGAGTCCTGGACCTCACCTAGCTCAGTCCCTGCTCCACCACTGATAGCTGGTTTCAGAGATTCCTTTAGAGGTCCATATTCCCATTTAACAGAAGAGGATGACATAAAGGCCCAGACCAGGGTCTCCTGATTCTCAGGCTGAGGCTCCTTCCCCTACACCTCCCACCTGCACTGCAGGGGCACTGTACATTTATTCATTAGTTCATTTGGTCACTCATTACTCACCTCAGCCTCGCTGAGCCTCTCCTGGGGGTCCTTGCCTATGGGAAGCCTAGGAGTAGGGAGAGGTGGTTTTCAGGGATCTGACCCAGGTGACTAGTAGGCACTCTCCCCTCCCTGCCACACCTCCTTACCTGGGCTCCATCTCCTCTTCAGTCTCTTTCCCAGCAGTCTCAGGCTCCCTATCGCTGACTAGAGCCTGGTCTCCTGCATGCAGGTGATAAGTTCTATGAACCCCTTTCATAGGAAGTCTGGCCCTGGGAGATGGGACCCACCTCCTGTAGCCCACCAGGGGGTGGTGCCCACCCAAAGGCACATAGCACCAGGGGCAAATGGGACTGAAACCCATAGGCTCTCTCCTTGTCAACATATACTCGGTACCCCAGGCTACATAAGGCCTGCCCCATTCTGGGGATCTCTCACCCCTAAAGCTCTTCTTCTTGCGGATAGAAGCTCGGACAAGGTCAGAACCAAGGTGGGCATGATGGTGCCGTTGCGCACGTGCTTCCTGGAACCAGTCCCCTGTCAGGATTTTCAGCTGCTCAGCATCTGCCAGTGAGGCCCGGAGTTTGCTGGTGGATAGGGGAGGCCACAGCTGTCACTACTCACCCAACCAACATTCTTGCTACTCACTCTGTGCCAGGCCCTGTACCTGGGGCCAGGGACACAACAGCACATCAAACTGGATCCCTGCTCGGGAGGAGCTCGGGATGGTGGGGAGACCGAGTCCAGAATAGACAAGTAGGTGAGGTAGGTGGCATATGGATGTAAGAAGGGCCAGATTTGCCCATGGGAAGCCAGAAGGGCTTCCCAGAGGAGGCGGCATTTAAATTGCTTCTTAAAGGACAAATGGCATTCTCCAGGCAGAGAAAGAGAAGAATTATTATTAAAGAGACTACTGTGCATAATCCCTCCCAATCCTATGAGGTAGGGCTCCTTAGCCCCTTTTTATAGTTGAGGAAAATGGTGCTGGGGAGGTCAGGTGAGTTGCCCAAGGTTACATAGCTAGGAGGTGTCTGTTTCTAAGCACTACTTGTAAGTCCCTTGCACCTCTGTCACCATGCTCTTCCAGGAAGACGGAATGGCCTAAAAGTGAAGGGAGGATGTGTTCAGGGACTGTGGAGCAATGGGGTGGCTATGGTAGACTCTGTATGTTATGTCAGGAGTTGGGGTTACTGGTGAAAGACGAGATGGGGGAGGCTGGTAGGAGCCAATCAGGGAGCACTTGTGGACCACACTTAGGAACTTGCCCCTGACCTGAGGTGCTGAGGAGTCATGAGAGGGTTCAGCTAGGGATATTAGGGACAGATCTGAGAAGCTCCAGCTGTGGCGTGGCAGGTAAGCTGGAAGGGTCAAGCTTGGAGGTGGGAAGGCTTGCAGGGAGCTGATGCAGCAGCCTCCTTGCTGAGCTGAGCTGGCCAGGGGTTGAGGGGACCAAAGAGCAAAAACAAGAACTACCCAAGTATCTGACAGGCCGCATGTTGGTGGGGGCCACCCCAGCCCCCCAGTGCCTGAGGCCCTTTCCTCACCTGACCCGCCCCTCTTCCAGCTGGCGGAGATAGGCATCTCGCTTCAGGACTTCAGCAATGACCTCCTGCTCCTCCTCTGTCAGAAAGCTGAGGTCCAACAGTCCACTGGCCTCAGGTTCTGGCTCATGCGCCATTAGGAGACAAGGCGGGGCCCAGAGCCCCTCTTGAGATAGGTGGCCCCTTTGGGGCATCAGCTAGAGCTGTGCCCCTGCTGGGCACACATGGATCCCTGGGGGGCAAACCAGGGGTCAAGTCAAACCCAAATACAGGGCACATCCTAGAGCTGACTGCCCTTTTTGGCCTAAATAAATATCAGGTGGTGGGCAGAGTACAGCCCCAGGAAGGCTGAGGTAAAGGTGGCATGAGATGCACCCATGGACACACGCATACAATGGCCCATAAATACACTTAGGGACATGCTTGAAGGTGTGTACAGAGACACATATGCACACATACTGATATATGTAGATACAACTACCCACAGTGAGAAGTACACCTGGTCACATATGCACACTGATACCTGTATAAAGACAGGCGCGCACACACACCTATTCCTCCATGAAGGGTCCGATGTAGTCATAGACCCAGACCCAGGCCCAAACCAAGAGAAGAAACTAACAATCTTAAATCTGCACACAGGCCTGTGTACTCAAAGGGAGGCAGGATCTGCCAGGTGGGTTCACCTATACAAGATTTACATCCTGGGACAAAGACATGTCCCTAGATAAACACCAATTGCAAAGACTTTTGCACGTACACACTGCACCCCCTGGATTGTGAGCTCCTTGAAGGTAGAGATAGGACCTCACCTCCAAAGCCAGTACTTTACACACAACAGATGGTTGGTAAAGTTTGAATAAAGACAGAAATACATCTGCACGCACCCAGGAATGCACACAGAGAAATGTACACCCAAACACACAGGCACACACACATATCTGCTCACCCTCATGCCCCGGAACATTTCAATCTGGGTCCCCTCCCTCCACCCTTCACCTCCACCCTGCCCTGGCCCATTTGGCCTTCCTGTCTGAGGCAACCTCCTCCCCAGCCTACACCTCCAGCTTCCTCCCCATGAGGTAACCACCGCACTCACTCCCACAGGCCTCCAGCTCTGCCCTCTTGCCCCGATCCCAGGGTCCCTTACTGGGGCCACATGGGTCCCCCACCTCCTGCCCCCTGACCCAGGACCTGGCTGGTGAAAGCTGAGTGCTGGCAAAATAGCTCCGGCTGCTCAGGTACCACAGTGACTCCGGAAGCAAAACATTTGCCCAGCCCTGAGGGGCGTGTGGACGTGGCAAGGGGCCCAGGACTGAGCCATGGACAAAGCAGAGCTAGCTGTGGCCTGAATCTTTCCTCTCCCCACCGCCCCTCCCATCTCCTCCCATGCCAGGGAATCAGGCACGGCTGCAATGGGAAGGCAAGTCTCGACTTGTGTCTGCAGCCTGTATTCTGTGCACTCCCAGCTGAGTCAGTGACCAAGCTAGAGTGAGCCATCTCCCAGACTGCCCACCCCCCTCACCCAAGAGCCTGAGGTTCCTGCTCATCTCTGTCGGGCGCCTCGTCTCTGTCAGGCACCCAGTATAGCGCTGTGTGAATGCCTGCGTGCTCAACATTAGCACTAGTTCCTGCACACCTGCTGGGTGTTACAAACGCACGGTTTGGGGCTCTTCTGCAGCTGGTGTGTGAGCCCAGGGTCGGTCCGGCAGGCATGACTGCTTACAGTGGATCTATGAGTCTGTGTATTTTGTGGGTATGAATATCTTATCACTGCAAATCACCTAACACGTGTGGTGTGTTCAGTGACTTTCTGGGTGACAGTGTTGTGTGCACTGTATATTTCCTCTTGTGCTACATGTGTGACTGGACCGCGTGTTGTAGTTGTGTACTCTGGTGCCCCAAGGGCCACCAGGTGTGTGTATGTGTGTAAGTGTGGAGGGGGGGGGCATTCTGCAAAATTGACCCTGCTCTTGTCCTCAGGTCTGCCTGGGGCTGGGCTGTGGGCATCTGAGCCCAGAGCCCCTAGCAACAACTGCTTTCCTTCAGTCACCTCCCTTTTCCACAGGCAGAATCAAGTGTCTGGTTCTCCCTGTTCTGTTTCAACACGGTGGGACAGACCTATTGGTCAATATAAAGGCCTGTCCATCTGTCTGGCTGTTCCAGTCCCAGATACATACCTGCCTCCCCAACCCCAAGGTCCCAGAGGGTGTTCAGGATACCAGGTGCCAGTGCCTGCCCCTCAGGACACTGGCAGGGGGCCCCTGTCCCAAGGTGTGTTACCTGTAGGGGTCCAGTATGGAGGGGACACCTTCGTGGGGTGGCTGAGTTTCAGGGACCAGGAGAAGAGCAGTGAGGAACTCAGGCTGACTCAGCCGGCAGCCTAGCAGAGTAGCTGCCCCACCAGGGGGAGGAAACACCTTCTCAGCAGGGCCGGATGCAAAACCGGGACTGGATTTCAGCTCTCCAGGGGTGCGCCTCAGCCTCTCCTTGTAGAAAACCTAGAGCAGATTTGCTGGGTGGGAGATGCCTGGATCTTGGCCCCACTTCCACCGTGGACCTACTCCATATACTGCTGTCACCCCTCAGGGCCTTGGTTGTCCCATCTGTGGAATGGGTAGCAGCCCCACCCTGCCCACTGAGTTGCTGATAGGAACTTGCTTTGAAAGCAAAGTCAGAAACTTTTCTCAGCACCAGGGGAATGGAAAGATTGCAGACTGCAGTCAGACAACCCTGAGTAGTTCCTACTCTGCCACTGTGTGACCTTCAGCAGGTCTCTTAACCATTCTGAGCTGCAATTTCCTCCTCTGCAAACTGTGGGCAGCAGAGTGCAAAGAGCCCATTAAAAGGGAAATGAAAGTGCTGGGCACGAATTGGCATAGAGCGAGTTCCAGGTGTCTCCTCTCCAACATAGTCCCTTTTGATGACCACTGCCCCTCCACGTCCACGTACGCCTCTTGGGAAGCGCAGGTCACTGCAGATCTGCTTTCTCTGCAGCCCTGGGCCCCATCTGTCTGAGGAAGCCTGGACTCTTCCAGGGCCAAAGTGAGCTCCCATACCCCTCTGTCTCTAGGGAGCCCCTTTGAGCACCCCATTCTTTTCCCAGACTCTGCCTCACCCTGAGAATGGGTTTGGGCCCTAGATTATACTTGCTTCAGGACCATGAACCAAGACCACACCCAAGCTTCTGATTCCCCTGAGTCTGCTTCATTTCACTCTGCCCGTCTTGGTAGTCATCCTTCTTGTCATGGATTAAAGGGTACCTCCCAGATCCCCAAGAGGAGATGGGGCAAGGAGTGGACTCTAAACTAAACACCCACCTTTTCTCCCTCATTGGAACTCGCTCTTGAATGTTTCCACCACTCTGAGCCTCTACCCTCCAACCCAAAGTCCAGACTTCCCCATTTATTTTTTTGCAAGTCAATCTTATTTTCTGGGTCTCTTTACTCATCCGTTAAACAGGGGTAATAATCTCTCCTCAGCTGATTTTCACTACAACTCAATGAGATTTCTGCAGGCCCTCATAAATATACATAGACTTTTGCACGCAATATCCATTGAGTGTCCGCATGGGAGGGGTTACTGTGATGCCCTTCTCCTCCATCAAGTCTTCCAAAATGGAGGGAGGGTGGCAAGAGCATCCTTACCAGTTCCCATCCCGGTCTGGCTTCTCCCAAGGATGTTTTTCTAGTTCCTAGCCTCCCACTTCTCAGCAGCCCTCACCCCTGGAAGGCATCAAACTCTGTTCCTTACTCTTCTGGCTTCTGAATTTCCCTTCCTCTCTGATCTCTGATCCTTATAGCTGCGACTCTGACTCTGATACTTCCATCCAACACTTGTCAACAAAACCTGAAGACTGGCCCCTCCCCATCTGAAACCTCTTATTTCCAAGTTTCCATTTCTGTAAATGCCCCGCCCCCCACTCATGTCCTAGCCCCTTAGGCCTCCTGCTGCTTCCTGCCAGTCACCAGACTGCCCCCACTTCCCTCCACGTGAGCATTTTCCCACCTGCCCTCTTACTCTCCCCCATCTGCCCCTCCCTCCCACTCCCAGGTCTCAGCCCCTGCCCATCCTTTACTGGAAGTGTGTCCTCCCCTTCTCTGGGCCTCCACACTCAGCCCCTCCAGCCCTTTATTGCACAGCAGTCAGAAGGCCCTGTCAGCACCCTACTTTGTTGTTCTTCAGCTTTGGAAGGTTCCAGCAGACAACCAGGGTAACCCTGTGACCCTTTAACGAATCTGCTCCAAACCAGCCCAGCCTCCCTTAGATACTTTCACTGACATAAGTCCCATCGTTTTCTAAGAATCTATTCTTGCAGGCTGCCCAAGCCCTCCGCTTGACTCTCAGAACCCCACCTGGCTCAGACCATCCTTGTTTCCCCCACCCTCAGAGGCTTACTACAGACTGCTTCCTGTCTCTTCAACACCCCATGCCATCTGTGCTCCCTACTCCTCCACTGCAGAATGCTTTCCCCACCTCTCACACCCGCTGGGGGTGGGGGGCTGAATGCCTCTGCACTGCAGCTGGTTCCTAGGCAACTCCCCACGCTCAAGAGGCCCCAGATTTGAGTTAAAAATCTGTCTCTGCCACATGGGCCCGGTGGCCTTGGATCAATGACAATCTCTGGAAGCCTCACTCTTCCTTTATAGAACAGGGACAATAACAGCCATTTCATAGGACTGTCGTCAGGGGTACTTTTTCTGGCCTCTAGCATCCATTCTCTCCTCTCCTTCACAGTGCCCCAGTCCTTCGGAAAAACAGCCCTTTCCCATTTTTCCCTCCTTGTGCTCCAGTGAGGACATCTCACAGGGTGGTTCCGTATGAACATGGTTCCACTCTTCTTACCTGTGACTTGAGCAAATCAATTTAATTCTGTGCTTATTTCTTCATTAGTAAAACGGGGATAGTATACCTACCTCATAGGGCTGTGGTGAGGATAAACGATACGATACTTTGTGACAAGGCCCAGCACATAGTAAGCATTCGGTAACTATTGGGTGATTGTCATGGCACCTATTTATCTCCTGTCTTTGCAAAGCTAAATGAAAATTCTGCTAGGCAGAAGCAGGCCTTAAACCTTTTCTGTATCCATTTTGCTGTGGTTGTCCTCTGTACTAAAACTTTTTTCCCCCAACTCTCAGATGGACCCCAATATGTGAATCAGAGTTTTGAAAATGGGATTGCTCTGAAGTGGGGAGGGGGCACCTCTGGTAAAAGGAACTCCTGGCTTGGAAACCACAGCAGGGTCTGAGATGAGCTGACACGTACCTGACCCAGGGCTGAGGGACAGCAGCTAGAGCTGTCCTCAAGGCCATCCTCAGGATGAGTACAAAGGGCCCTCAGGATTCAGAGGTCAAAGCCTTTGCTAGTTCAATTGAGTGACACAATCTCTGGAAGCCTCACTCTTTTCCTTTATAGAACAGGGACAATAACAGCCATCATTTCCAAGTTAGGAAAGACTGCACCAAGGAAGTGGATTTTAAGCTGAGCCTTGGGAAGAAAGGCCACAATCTTAATAGGAGGAAAGAAAAGGACCAGAAGTGGGAAGGTGCTGGAGAGCAAGGTGTGTGGAGTGAGCATGCCAAAGAGAAGTGGACGTGCCATGCACCAGGACAATGACCCAATCACGGGATCGGCATGAAGAACTTGGCAATGTGACCAATGGATATGGTGAGGCCAGGGCCTGGGACAATTTTTTTGGCTTATCCCAACCTATGTACCCTGACTGAGGGGACAGGTCCAGGGTTCTGGTCTACCCCAGCCCCAACTCCTAATCCTACTGCCAAGTTCCTTCCAGTATGGGAGTATGGGGGGGGTTTCAATATTCACTTGCCTCGAAGAAAAAGCTTTGGGATGGCGGATGACTAATGCACGGGAATTCCTAGAGCCTGGGCTAGGGCAGGATGTACTTGAAGGATGCCGACATCCCTGTAAACTCCAGGCACTGGATATGGACTCAACTAGATCCCTTGCCAGGGCAGAGGTACCCAAGGACACCCAAGGAGATGCAAGCTGAAGGGATGAAGGGACCACTGAAGGAAGAAAACAAGGACAAGGCACTGACTGGAATTAAAACTATTTATTGTACTGTCCAGGAAGTTCTGCATAAAGGAATCCATGGAGCGGGGTGAGGGGGCAGCACAGGCCCTTCCCACAACTTGAAGAGAAAGGGGAACTGTGGTAGGTAGGAGTAAACAGCTCCCCTTCAACTCCCTGATGGTGTTGGCTGCTCTGATGGCTCTAATGGTCCCCCACATCTTGGGCCCAAGGGATACCATCACCAGCGTGAGGTGCCAAGGTTTGTTTACATTGCTCTGATCTAGAAGGGGTCACTCTGGACACATCAGCGTCACTCATTTCTCCAGCTTGGCTGGGGAAGCCTGGGCCCAAACTGCAGGGGGAGATAGGCCCAAGTGCTTGAAGGCCTTGGGAGAGTGGGAAAAGGGGGCTGCATGGGCTGGAGGACCCCAGGAGATGGGGCACAAACTACCCCTAGTGTAGCTTCTGGCAAACATTGGAAGGGGGTGCCCATCCAGCCCTCTGAGACCATTCCAGAAGTCAGTGGTGAAGGCCCCAGACCAGTTTAGCCTATGGGACTTCTTAGTGTACCCACCCACCCCAGGACCAGAGCCCTGGCAGGAGGACAGGCTCTAAATCCAGCTCTAGTTGCTGTGTCTGGTGGGTCCAAATGTCCTTCCTTCCCCACCAGGAACTGGGCTGAGGTGGAGGAAGCCCAGCACAGTGGCAGGAGTCACTCTACAGAGGGAAGCTAAGGCCTTTCCAACAGATGAACAAGGAGGGTGCCTCAAGCACTGAGGTCACAAGCCTGGAAGGGGGGTCAGGTAATTTCTGAGTGACCAGTGAGACACAACACTCAAATATCCCTGCCCCACGCTCATCCTCAGCCCTATTCCATCCTACCCCTGGGTCAAAACCAGCAGGTCCATTTTTGCCTTTTGGGGTGAGGAGAAAGAATCTGCCTTCTCTGGAGCCTGGTAGGTCCAGGGCCGTTGGGCAGCCATCACCGTAGGTTAAAGACCAGGCTGATGGTTAAGATGATGCCCAGAAGGAGAATGAAGGGCAGCCAGGTCTTCACGAAGGCCCCAACGCTGACAGAGAGGAGAGAGTGGAACATAGGTGGGAAGGGCCTGGTGAGCGCTTGTGCCACCCAGAGCCCCGTCATCCATCCAAACCCAGAAGAGGCTGCTGCCCCTGAAGAAGCTCCTAGAATCACTCCCTCACCCCCAAACTTGGTCAACCAAAGAGCTGGGCTGAGCCTGGCACCTACTATGGAGGACTGCTAACCATGGTCCTGGCAGATGCTATTGCAGGCTCCTGGCCAGAGATGTGACACCTCTCTGGTGGGGACAGGAGACATGCCCACCTTTCTAGGCCTTATGGGCTTCATCCACAATCACCCCTACCGCTTGGAAGCCAGGAACACTGTCTGCCCACGTCCCTCATAATGGGGCCCATTGGGAGGGGAGGAGTAAGAGTCAGCAGTGCCGTGGCTGGAGCCAGGGCTCTGATTCAGTCCTAGCTCTGCCCCAGTCTTTGTGTGGCCACAGTTACAGTCTTGTCAGGGGACTTCTAGAAGCCTCTGCACTAAAGAAAGACAACTGAAAGTCTTCTTTTCTGAAGCTCTTAATGATAAGTGCAGCTAGAACAAAGCTTGGAGAGGTGGCTGGGCTGCCCAGGAGTGTGGGCTCCCAAGTGGGCAGGTCACTCAACCTCTCTAAGATGTCTTACCTGTGAATGGGAACTAATGCCTTTGACTTCACAGGTCGTCAGGCTGTGGCTTCAAAGGTCCTTCTGGGCCACCACTGGGAGCCACCTGCCTAATACCCTGCCTCAGACAAGGGATGCTGGGAAGGGACCCTGCGGGGCAATCACCCACCCTCCTGTGAGAGTCTACCTATTCACTTAACTTGAGCGCAGTGATTTGGGCACTCAAGCCTCCCCATGGAGCCAGAATCATTATCAAGAACATAATCAAGAATAGTTTCAGCTCAGAGAGGCCAAGGCAGTTACCTAAGATCTCACAATAAAAAGTGACAGGGTTGGGCATGGGACCCAGGTGGAGCTGGACTTCGGCACAGCCACTTCCCTTTCCACCAGGAACTCAGCTAGTTGTTCTAGAACTTTTACACATCCAGCCAGCATCTGCCTTGTCCCTGCTAGCTGAAGGACTCCGGAAATGGCCCTGCCGGGATCCCTGGGGAGGGTGGCGGGTGGGCAGGTGGACGGGCAGCTCACCTGACATACTTCCCATAGAGCAGGCAGAAGAAGCAGAGTGTCACCATGTTCCAGTTGGTGCTGTTGTTATAGCGCATCAGGTTCAGAGCCAACGCCACGTGCGAGTGGCAGTTGTCACAGCAGAGGTTGTGCTGGAAATGCAAGAAGGGTGGTATCAGGCCGGGCTGTGGGGGAACCTCCCACCCTGGTTCCCACCCTGGTTTCCTGCGTGTGCAGCTCACCTACCATGCGGTGCTTGTACTCCTCCGAGGCATCATGCACAGCTGTGTCCCATGCATTGGGCCTGCTAGCGTATACCTGAGCAGGGTCCAACTTCCAGTACCTGAGAAGAGAGGGTGGTTCTGGGCACTGGCTCAGCTCCACAAATGTTCCCTGATGCCTGCTCTGTGTAGGGCCCTGAGCTGGGTGCTGAGGATGCAGGGGTGAGCCAGGTCCAGGGAAAGAGCCATTCAGCAGACAACTGTGACACAGCGTGACACACCCAAGGCCATGTGGATCGTGGGGAGAACAAGAACTCAACTGAGGAATGTGATACACTCCTGGGGGTGACACTGAGTCCAGTCTTAATGAAAAGGGGTTACCCAGGCACAGAATGGGGAGTGGGAATTCTAGGCAGAGAGAATAGCTTGAACAGAGGAAGACACACAAAACCGTGCAGCGTGTAACTGGGAATTTCTGGAGGGAGGAAAAGGGTGATAGGAAGTTGGAAGGTGAAGCTGGAGATGCAGGTGGGGCCATGTCATAGGGGACCATAATGTCGCCCTGAGGAGTTTATCCATCAGGAAGCATTTTCTCCATTTTCCCACATGGGAGACTAGGGTGGGAAGAAAAGCAGCTGGTGGAGCTAAAGCTCATAAACCTCAAGCTGGGTGAGGCCCCAAAGGTTCTCAGGCCAAGGAGAGCGGGGAGGTCAGAGCGCCCTCTGGCCGCTGTGAGGCGCATGGCTTGGTAGAAGAACCAAGTGCCCTTAAAACTGTCTTTATAAAGCAGCCTGGCAGCAGACACCCAGCCCAGAGGCTGCAGGCCCACATTTCCACTCGCCTAAGGAAGCCAGCAGGCTGCCTCTGCTGTGTGGGACACCAGCTCCTCCTTGGGCCCCATCCCTTCTGGGTACAGCCTCTGCCAACAGAGCAACTGATGCTATTCTGAGCACATAGATGACTGAGACATTGCCACCAGAACCACAGCTGAGCTGGGCCCCCCAAGACAGAATAAGCGAAGTCCAAAAATCCCAAACCAACCAGCAGTAGCTTTCAGAGGGCTTGAACTACTTTTATTCTCTCCAACCAAGACTTCACAACAGAGTTCCAAACAACACCTCCCCTACACCTTAACTAATATGTTTACTCCTGGAGGGGCAGGAGAAAGCGTCTAGGTTTTGGAGTGAGACAGACCTGGGTGCGAGTCCCAGTTATGCCACTTCCTGTGTGATCTTGACCAAGTCTCTTCCCTTTTTCCTCACCCTTCTAATGGAGCTGTAAACACAACCTTGCAGAGCTAAGGCAAGGCCTAGATGGCCTGTGGATAAAGAATCCAGCCAGGAGGAACCTGGCTCTCAGGCCAGTCACATGGGTGTTCATCACTTACTTGGCAGGTTTCCCAAAGGCCATGTTGTCTTCCTGTTGAGGGACAAGAGCAGAGGTCAGTAGGGAACCCGCATCTAGCCCAGCAGACAGACCTAGGTTGGTAGTGGAAGTGCAGTGACTTAGGAAGAGGTATGCCAGGTGGGCAGAAGGGCCCAAGCCCTGCTCTGGGGCTGGCTTGGTATCTGGAGTGCCAGTAGCAGCTTTTCTGTGGGAAGAAGGCAGCATGGCAGGAGTGCGCAGAGCACTGTACCCTGAGACCCAAGACTCAGGGTGCCAGACACCATTGTCCCTTGGTGTGGCTCCCAGTTAATTCTCTCATCTTGTCTGGGCCTCATTTTCTCCAAGTTCTCTGATCAATCTCTCATCTTTGATCACAGGGAGGCAGTTTCCTTGGTGGTAGGAGTGAGGACACCCTCCAACCTCCCTACTCGGCAGTGATACCTACACGAAGAGCTCTTCTCTGTATCTGGCAGTCCAACTGCATTCAGAACAGGAAAGAGAAGGGGGATAGGGCTTGAGAGGCTTCCCACGAGGGAGGCATTTAGCCAAGTCCTAGACCTGCCACATAAGATATGTGGTATGGGAGTTATACAGATACTGGGTTCAGAATCAGCTGACAGAGCTGGTCAAAGATGAATTATCATAAAAGCATATGCCAGTGAAAGTAATGGATGTGAAACACCTTTGTCATGTTAAGACAATCATACCAACTATTAGTATAAACAGGTTGGTACCACCACACCCCTTCATTCTAGCCTTTGATGAAGCTGTAACCTCAAAATAGGCAGGATGCTGCCTGTGCATCTGGAGCAAGCTCACTACACCCATCTTGAGCACATCTCCAGGAAAAGACCTGGGAACATAGCTGATTCAGTCTAGAAGGCCCATCCCTCTTCTCCATGGCCACATCCAGGGAACCACGACAGTCTCCCATATGCCCCCATCTTGTGATTCCCACCTTCTGAAGGTCCAGAGATGTGGTTCCTGGGTGATATGACTCTCCACTCTTGCCTCTAACCCCTACCCATGTCTCGGTACCCAAGGGGTGGGCAAAGGGCTGGGTCAGTTACTTAAGAATCCTTCTGGCCACACTGCCCTCCTGGCCTGTCCTGGAGGCAAGAGAAGGAGTAAAGGGGTCAAACACTGGTGAGGGGCAGAGGGCCAGGGTCAGGGTTACGTGCTACCCGTACTCTCTTGGGTCTTGGGGAGATAGAAAGCTGCCTGTAGGCAGGACAGGCCAACTTTCTACTTGATCCTTGGAACCCTCCAGAGGGGTATGAAATAAGGACTCACCGAGACAAAGTAGGGGCCAGCGAAGTCCCGAATGACTCCTGTGGATGTGCAGATGCCCATGTGGCCAATAATGGGGAAAAACCACCTGTGAGGAAAAAGGGACAGGGAAGGAACAGGGCTTAGGGGGTCTTTCAGCTGGTTAGACAGACACTGGAGACACTCCATCCAGCGTGATAGAATGTGACTGTAATATTGTGTAATGAGTGCCATTAAGGGGGCCAGAGGGGCTGGAGAAGTACAGAAGACGGGGAAGTGCAAATAAAAAGCACAGTGGGAAACCATCCCACCCCCACAGAACAGCTATAGCTAAAAGGATGATAACACTAAGTGGGTGAGGATGAGGAGCGACCAAACCTCTCATTCACTGTTGGTGGGAGTATAAATCGTTTCTACCACTTTTGAAAACTGGCAATACACTCTACGCCTCCGCGATTCTACTTCAGCGTACACACACAACAGAAACGAACGCTCGTGTCCACCAGAGCCCTGCACGAGCACGTTCACAGCACCTTATGTAACACAGCCAAAAAAAACATTTGTCAAAACTCACTAAACTGCACACTTACAGCACATGAACTTTATTACATGTAAATCATATCTCGACGATTTAAAAAATAGCTGGAAATAATCCAAATGTCCAAAGATAGTAAAATGAGTAGGTAAACTGAGCCATATAATGAAATAGTAGGTAATGATGAAAAAAAAAACAAACTTCTGCTACACACAACACAGATTCCCACAGATATAAGTGAAAAAAAAAACCTTACACAAAGGTACATGCATATTATTCTGTTTTTACAATGTTCAAGAAAAGGCAAAGTAATCTATGGTGCTAGAAGGCAAAAGAGGGGTGATCTCTGTGGTAGACTGGCACAAAGGGAGCCCTTTGGGTACTAGACATGTTCTCTATCTTGAGCTGGATGACATAAGTGTATACATATGCAAAAATTCACCGGGCCGTATACTTAAGATTTATATACTTTATGGTATATATCACAATAAAAAGTTTTTTTTTTATAAAAAGGTGGGGGAGGCATTTAAATAAATCTGTAGGCGGGGTTTAGGGGGTTAGAGGAGAGTTCAGGGAAGGCTTCCCTGAGGAAATGATGAAGAAACAGTATGTGCAAAGGTAGAGATCAGGGCAAAAGCATGGTGTATTCCAGGAACTAAGTGCTCAAATTCTTAAAAGTCATGGGCATTTTTAAGAAACCAAATTTCAAATGGATCCCAATACACAAAACACATAGGAACCCCAGATCTGTCTGTAGTCTGAGAACCATGGCTCTAAGGGCCTAGGTGCTGGAGACTGGTCAAGTTTAAGAAGTACTCACAGGGCCAGTGGCCAAGTGCTGGTCTCAAGGCTACATGCTGCTAGGGAGGTGGAGGCAAAACAGAGAGATATAACTGAAGGAAGCAATTATGTGGGGCTGGGGCAGTCAGCAAACATTTCACAGAGGAGGCGACTTTTAACCTTGACCTGTGAAAAAACAGGATGTCAACAGGCAGAAAGCAAAACTCCACAGCAGCAAAGTGCTGCATGTGTCTGGAGAATGGAAGGGGGATAGGAGTGGAGGGAAAAAGGGTGGTCAGTTCAGAGGTTATTCTGGAATACTGACAAGAGATGATGGTGGTCCTGATTAGAGAATTAGTGGGGTGGTGAGAAGCAGCTGAGTCAAAAGGTCTATAAAAGAAAGATTGGGCAGTTTTATGACTCTCTCTAGGACAGGTCTTCCAGGTCTGCAGCCTGAGTAGCTGTGAGGATGGTGGGGCCAGAGTGGTCTTTTGAGAACATAATTCAGATTCCATCATTCTTTTGCTTAATACCCACTAATGGCTTCCTATTACACTTATATACTTCAAATTCCTTCCAACGGTTCAGCCCTGCTTATCCCTTAAAGTCACCTCATGCTTCTCTCTAGCTACACTGCATGCTTCTGGTTCCTCAAATACACCAAATCCTCCCACCTCAATGCTCATTTTTCATTTGCCTCTGCCTGGAACACTCTTTCCCCAGAACTTTGCAGCACTGGCTGTTTCTCATCCTTTAGGCCTCAGCTCTACTATAACTTCAGAGGTCTTCCCTGACCATGCCTTCTAGAATAGCCACACATAACCCTCATTACCTCAGATCCCATTCCTCTGCTTTAATTTTTTCACAGTATCTACTGCTTTCTGAAATTATCTTGTTTACTTACATGGTTACTGTCTTTCTTTCCCAACTAGTATATAAACTCTGAGAGCAGGATTTTCTCTTATTTATTAGAGTAGCCCCCAGGGCAGTGCCTGACACACAGCTGGAGCTAAGTGTTCACTGAATAAATTATGAATGAATGAATGCTCAGCATTTAAGAATAGAGTCAGGCTCTGAATTTAGACCTGGGTTGAGTCCTGACTTTGTTTTGGGCAAGTTACTCATCTCCATCTCTGTCAGTAAGAGGTGGACAGTAATTATCTCAATAGGCGGCTACTGTGAGGATTAAACAGCATACTCTAAGTGCTTAGAACACTTCCTTGAACTTGGTAGTTGCTGAATGTTGTTATCATAAAGTGTTCAATAAATACTTCCTATCTGATTGGTGGACTGGCATAGAGTAAGTTGCTGAAGACCCATAGTGGCCACAGGATGGACACTAAGAGTCATGGGAAAGTAGCTTCTCTGGCTTCTTGGACCCTGACCTCAGGACAAAGGTCTGGGTTTGACCAGTGCTCCACATTCCACAGCTGTGTTGGCAGCTGCTGATGGAAATTAGGAGTAAAGGCTGGAGACAACACCAGAACCCTGTGTCCACTGAAGTCTCAAAGAAGAAACTGTCAAAGTATTTGTCAGTTTAGAAGCTTCGTGAAGGCAAGCTCCAAAGCTGCTTTGTGAACTACTGTCCATGCAGACCTAGTACATAATAGGTCTCAATAACTTTTTATTAAATCAATGAGTTACTGACCATGAAGCTTCTATCTGGAAGGTAGAATATCTCAGTGGCAAAATCCCCATGCTAACTTCCTCATCTATAAAATGGGAATGATGGTATCTATTTTCACTAGGTTGATGTAAGGAATGTAAAACATGTAGCTAAGAACAGAGTAAGTATCCAATCTTAGCTGTTTTTGTTAGTAGCTATTACCTGGCTTTTCATGCAAAATCATCAACATCTCTAAGGGGATGGACAGATAATTTGGATTCAGTTGCCTCCCCTCTCATCTTCCCTTCAAAGACAGATGACACATCTATTCCTCCTTCTGCATTCTAGATCAGCAATCATCACAATGTACTACAATGTCTCTCTCTCCCTCCTGCTGGAGGGTGAGTCCTCTGACAGGAACATGAGCCCGCTGACAGAGCACTACAGCTTATTTATCTTTGTCTTATGAACACCTACATAGTCCTGAATAGAAATAATCCTAGATGACTGCGGATGATGGTGTCTCCACCTCATGTTGCTACCAGCTCTCTAAAGAACAGAGGACTCCACAAATGTGTTTTTGAGAACAGAGAAAAACTAAAGAGATCTTAGGATAACAAGATGAGTTCTAGTGAAACCAAGACATTCCCTGACTATTTCTCAACCCCGTTATTCATTATTCCACTTACATTTTACTTTCTTTATAGCATTAATCACTACCAGAAGTTCTTATTAGTTTACTTGTTTATTATCTCTTTCAATTATGATTTAAACTCTATGACAACAAGAATCATATTTACTTTATTCACCACTATATCTTCTTATCCTAGAACTATTCTAGACACACAAGAGTTCCTTAACAAATGTGTTAAAAGAACATCGAATGAATTAATGAACACATTTTCTTAAAATTTTTATTTTTAAAGTCCTCAGACTTGGATGTTCTTAAACAAATGCACAAGCATTTGAAAACACAAAACAATTTAAAGTATTTTGTACATAAGACAAAAATTTAGGCCATTTTAGGACTGGCAATCTATAAGGCCAAAAGTGATTCTTTCTTTACACCAGCTGGTTCGTTTTGATAGTGAAAACAAATCTATCCCGTCAGGTAAGAGAGGATAGGCTGTAGTCAAAAAAGAGCAAGTTATGGAGCCAGAAGACTGAGTTTGGGATGACTGTTTATTGGCCTGTAAATCTCGTCAAAATACCTAATGCTATAAAAAACTCAGCTACATCATCTGAGAAGATAACTCCTACCTTAGAAAGTGGCTGTGAAATTCAGAAAAATGGGTGTGAAAGAGCTTGGCTACTGTTCAGTACTATAAGCGGGTTGTCAGTTGTAGAGGGCAAACCAGATGCCCTCTCCCAGAAGTTCCTGTTCCTTGTTAAAAGGTGGCAGGGCTACCCGAGAACCTGCTTTCTTTCTTGACAAAGGCTAATGCATAGAAAGAACCTTGGTCTGGGAGGCAAACACCCTGGGACTTAAACACGCTCTGCTACTGCAACGGTGTGTAATCTCCAGTCTCATCTGTGGGACAAAGGGTTGGACCCGCATTTCTCTAGGGGTCCTTCCAATGTTGACATCCCAAGAGCCAGTGTGGTCCCAAGCAAATGCCTCCAGACTCAGCAGGATGTTTTGCGTATTGGAAGTAATCAGCAAGCATTTGCTCAAAGGAATAAGCCAGTTAATGAATGAACATGTCTCCTAAAACCGGGATTGGGGCCCCTCTTAGGTTACGAGCTTCCGGCCACAGAATCCTTCCTGCCTGTCTATAATTGTCTTTCTCCCTGACTAGACTAGTGCAATGAGGGCGGGGAAGTATGTCCCATCGTCAGCAGAAACTGGCACTGCGCAGGTGGTAGAATTCTGGTGACTGCGCGAGGCCTGCGGGCCGGACCCACGGAAGGGCTTGCAGCCCGTGGGGGCCGAAGGCTGGCCCAGGCGGCCTAAGGACGCCGCGCGGGCCCGGGGTCTCCTCGTTCCCCGGTGACGCCGAAGAAGACTCACGTGAGCACCGGGATGGGCGTCCAAACCACGCAGTAGGGGAAGCGGCTCCGCTCCACGTCCATGGCGGCGCCGCCGGAGCTGTTAAATTGCTTCTTGTCCGTCTCGGCCGCCGTCGGCGACTCCACTTCCGACATTCCGGGAGGGGGTGGTAGCGGCGGCAACAGGAGCGGCGAACTCCCTTCCGCTTCCGCCATGCTGCGCGCGTCCCGCTCCGGCGGCCCCTGCTTTGGCCCCGCTCGCCCCGTGGCGTCACTTCCCGGAGGTGGGGTCCGCTTGGCTTGGCCTTCCCCCCGGGAATTGGAACTGCGGCCCTTTGGGCCGGGCCTGCCTGGTCCCCCGACCTCGGCCCCCGCCAGCCCCGCTGGTTTGCGCTTACACAGCACGGCTGCGGAAGGGATGCCCTCAGGCAGCGCGCAGTCTAGCCGGAGAAGCCAAGATCTCAAAAATTCAGTACGCCGAGGGCTTCTAAAAAGGTGTGGTACAGTCACTATTTACTGAGCACTTCTTAGGTGCCAAACACTTAACGTACATTGTTTTTAATCCCCGTATATTTGTTAGACATGCGAATTTAGGCATTTTCCCTAATGAGCAATTGAGGTTCAAGGGGCGAGGTGACTGACCACGGCTCAAATCCAAGGCTGTCTCCCTTGTCCTTTTCATTCTGTGATCTCTCACGAGATAGTGGTAGCATAAAGGGCAGACTAAAATATGGTATATGGTGTGCGTGTAGAAGTAGAAGGGATCTGCCTGAAGATATTTTGAGCTGAGCCTTGATGTTTGTCAGGTGGCCTGGGAGTGAGGGTGGAGGTGGAGGGATGCATGCAGCCTTGCAGAGCAGTGTACGGGGGTGTGACTATCACCTTGGCAGGAGTAAATTAGGAGCCTTAGATGTTATTTGATTCCGTCATTGTACAAATGGGAAAATTGAGGCTCAGGGAAGTAATTGAGATCACACAACCATATGAAAAAGTCAGGCTCAAATCTTGGATTCTTTGGGCTTTTTAAAGGATGCCAAGATAGACAAAGAAAATAGAATCTGCTGGAGTGGAAAGGGGAAATGGGAGGACAAGGAAGGCAGCAGCTAAAAATCAGGCCAGAGGGAGATATGGATAAATCCACTTAGGAAGGTGGGAACTAAGCTTTTGCGGGGAAGTCTTTCTTGCATTGAGTTACCCTCCCTCAACACTCCTCTACAGAAAGGTTGCTGTCCTTTTTTTAACACCTAATATTTTAATGCATGTAGGGGGTTATGTCTCTGTTACGGAATTGTAAGCTCCCTGATTTCAGTAGCTATCATAGTTCCTAGTCCAGAGCAGATGCCCACTAGATGCTTATTGAATTATTGAATGGATGTTTTATAAAGGCCTCATAGATAATCACAGCTGAAAATGATCCTCACCTACTCAAGAATTTTTGAGTGTATTTCTCCTGTGACCCATGCGTAGCGTGTGATCCTTGAAGGGCAGCAACCAGCATCTAGCACAAGGTTTGGAATAGATTAGGTGTGCAGTATATGTTTGTTGAATGAATAAATCACATTACTTCTCTATTCTATCACTACAGCTATCTAATTTCTTCAGAATCACAGTCTCTGAGGAAGGATTGTGCCTTAGACATTCCTCTGCCATCACTGTCAACCCATAATCCTAGCACAGGGCTCTTGGGTGCCCTTTAAACACTTACTGTATGTATGAACAAACAACCTACCACAAATTTGGTACTACAAACACAAGTACCACATTTAATCTGACAACCTTCAGTGGCTTTCCATTGCACTTCAGATAAAACACAAAGATCTCACCATGGTTTACAAGGCCCTGCGTCTGGACCCTTTTCTTATTTGTTCACTATACTATAGCCACTCTGGCCTTTTTTCAGTTCCTCTCATGTGCCATGCGCTTTCATACCCCAGGAACTTGGCACACACTGTTCTCCTCTGACTGGAAATCCTGCCCTCTCATCCCCCTCACTTCCCCAGGTCTCCAACACTTAAACAGGCTACCTTCCATTCATCCTTCAAGTCTCAGATTAAATGCCGCTTTCTCAGAGAGCCCTTCCCTGGCCTCCTAATCTAAATCAGAAAACCCTTAATCTCCCTTGGAACACCCTGTTCTTTTCCTTCATTGCATATTTGTAGCTTTGTATTGTTGTACTCTCCACTAGGCTGGAAGCTCCTTGAGGGCAGTGACTATATTGTTTACTTCTGTAAACCCAGTGCCTAGCAGTGTCTAGCCCATAGCATTTACTTAATTGAATGAATGGTAAATACTTACAAGAGTAGTGTCACGTGCTGGCTATAGTCTAAGGGCAGGAACCTGCTACTTCTTGGTGCCCCAAGCTTTTTCAAGGGGCCCATGGAGATTGGTGAGCACAGTGCTCAGGAGAAGAGTCTGACTAGAGAGCCCTAGTTCCCTTCCCCATGGCCTGCACCATCCTACCCTTGGCCTAGGCAGGTACAGAAGCAGGCGCATGAGGAGGGCCAGGTACCTGGAGGGAGAAGCCAGCTCCTCCTTGATTCCTCTGGGTCCCCTCTCTCAGGTTTGTTCACTACCACAGTCCATCCACAGGGCCCCCCTCACACATACACGTCATCTTGGTTCTCTCAATGTAAAAACTTCCCTGGCCTGTGCCCTTGCCTTCTCGGCCACTGCCACCCGTCACCCACAGACAGATGGGAAATCTCCATCAGAGATGAACACTTCCTTCCAGGCTCAGGATCACAGCAGGGTCCTGGAAGAAGTCCTCTAAAGAGAGCTCAGGATAGGATTGATAGGACTCATAAGTGACTCCTCCCTCCAACACACACACCGACCTAAAATAGGAATGGCCATCTGGATCCACTTACGGGGCTGGCTGGGGGAGGGAAGGAGGGCAGAGCTGGAACTGTCAAGCTGGGAAAGCTTTGAGGGTAAGATGTTGTTTGTTTGAAGGGTGAACTCAGGGCACGTCCTCTTTTGGTGGGAGTCAGGGCAACCCCTCAGTTGGCCCCATGTACAATTCCCTGGGACTCACCACCTCCCTCAGGCCATCTCGCTCCTCATCTTGGCATTCAAGGACCCCATGGTCTGGCTCCAAACCCCAACCTCCTTTTTCAGCCTCATCTCTCACTGTCTCCCATGGGATTTGCTTGGAGTTATCCTTACTGGGCTGCCTGTCCTTCAGAGAATGGAGCCCTACACTATATACCTCACGTCTTTGCTCACACTATTCCTTCAGTGGAATGCCCTTCCCCTACTCTCCTACATCACTTTCAAGGTTTCTGGCAAATGTTCCCTCTTTGCTCCCAAAGCACGGAGGCTGTTTCTACCTATTGAATATTCATGTGTACTTGCATTAGCATTAGCTGTTTACATGTCTGTCTCTCCCAAGAGACGGTGAACTCCCCGAGATGGGGACTGACTGGATCTATTGGTCCCTGTATTCAGCACAACACCCGGCAGATAGGAAGTGCTCAGGGAATGTCACTAGAGCTATTTGTTGACCATAGATGGTCTCCTTTAAGGCTCTGGGGAAGAATCACCTCAATCAATAACCCAGGGAAGCAGGGCTGAGCCAGGGCGATCACAGCTGCATGTTGGAAAAGCTGCTGGGCATGATGCAGTGTGTGTGTGTGGTGTGGGAGGGCAGTGTCCTCTCTTCTGCAGCCTTTCTGCTTCTGTTCCTTTCATTACCTTCTCTGGCTTCTGGAGACTGGGATTCTCCCCATGAAGCCCTAAACTGTCTTCCAGCATGGCTCCAAACCTTTCCTTGGTGAGGAGGGGATCATCTGAGAACAGACCCTCTGACTCTTTAGGCATCAGAGTTTATAAAATGACTTCTTGTTCCATTCCATTTTATAGATGGACAAACTTACTCAAGATTATAGAAAGCACAGCTAGGACCAGAATCTAAGGCTCTTACTCCCAGGTGGGCAGTAAAGAGGCATGGTTAAAATATGTGAACTCACGAGTCAGCCAGCAAGCCGTGTCTGAACCTGTCAGTGGTCGTCATACCTTAGGAAAATAACTGAACTTGTCAGGGCATCATTTTCATCTCTAAAATGGGAAATGATAATTCACATCTTATAGGGTTCTTGTAAGGTTGTTTGATAGGCTACACCTGAACAGTTCCCGGCCCAAAATAAAGTGTTAGCTATTATTGCCGTGAAAACCACACATCACCATTGTAGGACTCTTGACCACTTAAAAAGCACTTTCATGTCCATAATCTCACTATGATTTGGAGCCTCATTGCAATGTGGTGAAGTAACTAGAGCAGACATAACACCCATTTTACCAATGAGGACAATGAGTCCAGAGAGGTTCAGAAACTTTCCTGAGGTCTAAGCATACAGAGAGTTGGGGTTCTGAACCTCGACCGTGGGCTGCCTCTGCTGGTGACCTCTTTTAGGGCCATTAAAGAGTGATGAGGCCAGCCTGAGATTCTGTAAATCACCATAAAATAGGTGCAAACTATGGCCTCATTAGGACCAAGACCTATTTTTATATAAAAAAGAAATAGCTCAGGAGCAGGAGGCAGAAGAACAAGGCCAAACAGTAGAGTGCCTCATGCTTGCCATCATGTCCATCAGAATGCCTTCCTCCTGCCCATCTCCCCTGCCAGACGGAGCCTGGCACAAGGCAGGACACTCAATGGCAGAATATATGAGGGAGGACTAACAGTTCCCAGTGAAACCCAACGTGCAGGGACCACATACAACCCCTTTATTTGCTATTCCACATCTTCCAGATACGGTGGAGGCTCCAGGAGGGCAGGGTCTGTTGTATTCATTTTCATTAAGCCAGTGCCAGGCACATAGCAGGAGCTCAAAAAGTATCATGACAGAAAATAATTTTTAAAGAACTAGACTGGGAATCAGATTAGGGATCCCATCCTGGTTTTGCTTCTAATTCACCAGGGTCCTCAGACAGCTCATCCCTTTTTCCTGGCCCTCTTTGGAACTTATCCCTATTTGTACAATATGGAGAGGACAGGACTAGATCAGTGGTTCTCAGCTCTGGTAGTGATTAGAATGAATCTCGGATGCTTAAAATAATGGATAGACGGCCCCACCTCGGAGCATTAAAAACGGAATCTTTGGGGTTGGGGCATTAGTAATTCTGATGTATAGCCAGGGCTGAGAACCTGAGCTAGATGATCTCTCATTGCCTTTTAAGTTCTGCAACCACATTTCTGCTCCTAAGCACAAAGACTGCTGGCAGCAGTCATACCTGCCCACCACAAACACAGGGGTCCCAATTCTAATGTCTGTTTTGCTGTACATTCACTGTGTGGGCTTATCTAAGCCTCAGGCTCTCTATCAGCAGGGCTGGTGAGAGCTTTGGATGAGTCACACACGTGGAAGCACATTAAAAATGCAGCACCACAGGTCTCTTCACTGTCTCTGTAGCTTTACCTTTTCCAGAATGTCATATAGTTGGAATCATACAGTGTGGCTTTCAGACTGGCTTCTTTCATTAAGCAAAATGTATTTTAAGTTTTCTCCATGTCTCTGGCTTGAGAGCTCATTTATTTTTATCACTGAATGATATTCCATTGCATGGCCGTACCATAGTTTATCTGTTTACCTTTTGAAGGACTTCTTGGTTGCTTCCAGATTTTGGTGATTATGGATAAAGCTTCTGTAAACATTCACGTAGATTTTTGCGTGGAGCTCAATTTTCAACTCATTTGGGTAAATACTAAGGACAGTGATGATTGGATCCTATGGTAAGACTATATTTCACTTTGTAGGAAACTGCCAAACTGTCTTCTAAAGCGGCTGTACCATTTTGCCTTCCCACCAGCAGTGAATGAGAGTTCCTGTTGCTCCACATCCTTGCCAGCATTTGGTGCTGTCAGGATTCTGGATTCTAGCCATCCTAATAGGTGTATAGTGGTATTTCATTGTTGATTTAATTTCAATTCCCTGACAAAATACCGAACATCTTTTCATGTTTATTAGTCACCTGTATATCCTCTTTGGTGAGATGTTCATTCAGACTTTTTGCCCATTTTTCAATTGGGTTGTTTTCATATTGTTGAGTTCTTTGTATATTTTGGATACAAGTCCTTTATCTGATATATTTTGTAAATATTTCTCTCAGTCCTTGTCTTTTTCATTAACAGTGAATTCCTAGAGCAGAAGTTTGTTTTCTAGATGACATGCTCTTTATTTTTGGACCATAGAGAAGTTTTTAATGAAGTCCAGATTAATTTTTTTCTTTCATGGATTGTGCTTTTGATTTTGTATCTAAAAACTAATTGCCAAACCCAAGGTCACCTAGATTTTCTCCTTTTCATCTTCTAGAAGTATTATCTTTTTGAGTTTTACATTTAGGTCCATGATCCATTTTGAGTTAATTTTGGTGAATGGTGTAGTCAGTATTTGGATCCATTTTTTTTACATGTGTATGTCTAGTTGTTCCAACACTACCAGTTGAGATTATCCTTTTTACATTCAATCGACTTTGCTCCTTTGTCAAAGATCAGTTAACTATATCTGTGTGGATCTACTTTTGGGTTTTCTATTCATTTCACTGATCTATTTGTCTATTCCCTTACCAAGACCACACTGTCTTGATTATTGTAGCTTTATGATGTCTTGAAGTTGGATAATATTAGTCCTCCGATTTTGTTCTTCGTGTTGCCTCTTCTGAGTCTTTTGCCTCTATGCATAAACTTAAAAATCGACTTGTCGATATTCACAACATAACTTGCTGGGATTTTGATTGGGATGTCACTGAAGCTATAGTTCAAGTTGGGAAGAAATGACATCTTAATGAGTCTTCCTATCCATGAGCATGAAATAGCTCTTCATTTATTTTGATTTTCTATAATTTCTTCCACCAGATTTTTGTAGCTTTCCTCATATAGATCTTGTACATATCTCGTCAGATTTAACGGTAAGTACTTTTTTTGGGGGGGTGGGGTGGGGTGCTGGTGAGAGCTGAATAGGTGGAGCATGGGATTTTTAGGGCAGTGAACTACTCTGTGATATTGTAATGGTGGATACATGACATTATGCATCTATTAAAACCCACAGAACTATATAATACAAAGAGTGAAACCTAATGTAAATTATGGACTTTAGTTAATAATAATGTATCAGTTGCGTTCATTAGTTGTAACACGTACCATACTAATGCAAGATAATGGGGGAAACTGAGCCAGGGAGAGAGGTGGTATCTGGGACTCTTCGTACTATCTGCTCAATTTTCTGTAAGCCTAAAACTGCTCTAAAAAATAAAATCTATTAAAAAAAAAAAAAAAAAAAAGGAGTCCCAACTCCAAATGAAAGGGAGCCCCTGGTGAAGTCTGCCAGTGCTCCTCCTTGCTGACAGAATCAAGCCTACGTCTCTCGCCAGGCACAGGGGGTCCTCCCCACTTGGAGTGCTTCATTCCAGGGGCCTCCCCACCCTCCGTAGTGCAGCTGAGCTGAATCACTCAGGCTCTGTGAGGGGATCTGGGACTTTGCACTCATCTCTTGGCCTGGAACACTGTCCCTCCCTTGCACTGTCTGCAAATATTTTGAAAAAGCGTTTGCAGACTTCGGTTTAGGAACACAGAGGAAGCACACCAGCCCATAGCACCGGCATCATACACCATGTATCAAGCTGCTGGCAGGACCTCCTTCTTGTCTGTCTCCTGCACTAAACTGAGCATATCCTGCTTGTCCCAGCCTGGTTCTTTCCAAGTGTAAAATGGGAGAATCAAACAATATCAGTAGTGATAGTAGGAAAAAATTAATAAAAAGTTTACAATAAATTAGGTAAAAATGAAAAAATATATATATCAGTACTGAACCACAGTTCCCAAACTGTGCATCAGGGCACCCTAGGGTGCCACAGCAAATCCACAGGGGGCACAGTAGAATATTTTAAATTTGAGATATTCAACATCTGTTGGCTACTGAGAGAACTCCTATCTCACAGTTTCGCCATTAGGTTGCGCTACATTCCTTTGATTATGTCATCTTTGAGAAAGGCTTTTAGTGGTTCTTATGATAAAAAGCAAATGAAAGTCAATGTGAACAGGAAATGAGGGTGTTTGGTTTCCAATCTGATTAGAAAGTCTGACAAGTTTTCCAGCGCCCAACAAGCACACAGATCCCATTAGTTACTCTAGTTATTTAGGAAATAAATAAAAATATTGTTTCTTCTAATTTATTTGTATTATTTTTTGAATGATGACTGACTTGGTAGGACATAAATTCTTATTAAATGATTGGGGTTTAACTACTTAATAAATTGAACTATGAGGTATTTCTTTTGGCGTAGAGACTCCATGAAAAAATTACTAACGGTGGGGTGAGTGCTGTGAGCTGAGAAAGTTTGGGAACCTTTGCTATAAGAAACCCTCTAATCTAGGACACATCAAAAACCTATAGGTTGTGAAATCAATTTAGTGGGTTATAACCAGCAATTGCTTTTCTCCTTAATAAAATAGAATGGTAAATAGAACACATTGCATGTAGCAAGGGTATTATTGTATAAAACTTATGTTCATTATATACATACAAGTAAGCATAGGTATCTTGGGTCACAATTTAAAATGTATGTCCTATTTGGGTTCTTCTGTTTTGAAACTCTGAAAAACTACTAAGACCCCAATCTCCTTATTTTACAGATGAGAAAACAGCCCAGAGGGTGAAAGCTGATTCTTACACTTCCAGCCACCAGGGCTGGGCTCTGGACTCAGCCGGGCTGGCCTGGGTGGCCACTGCTCACAGGGACCCTTCTAAGGCAGGCCTCACTCTACAGAGGTCAGGGATCAGGTACCCTCACTTTGGTCCCAAGACCCTCTTGCACCCCACAAACGCCACCAGCCACACCTAGAACAAAACGGTTTTAATCAATTGCGTCACCCTCACTCTCCTGGGAGCGGAGCAACAAAAAGGCTCGGCTCCTGCCCCCAGAGGACAGTAAGGCTTATGTGTCTCTCCACACTGCAGGGCTCGGCTGGACAGGCAAGGGGTGGGAGGCAGGGAGGGAGGAAATGACTGGCAGCTGGAACACAGGAAAGCAAAGGGGCCCCTGCTGGTTCTTGGGCCCCAGGGCCCAGCCCCAATACTCCGGCTCTCCCCTCCCTGGCTGGAGAAAGGTCATGGAGAAGAGACAGGGGAGCAAGTCCCAGCAGCAGGAGAAGCAGCAGCAGCTGTTTCCTTCACCAATAAATATACTTCATTACCAAGCTAGAGAGAGGGGTGGGAAGAGGGACTGGGGTGGGGAGGAAGGGGGAGAAGCTGCCACCTGTGTTGCTGGGATTAAAGCAATGAAGAGATGGTGCCAGACCCCCCACCACTATCGTCACCCCCCCTTCTTCTTAAAACTGTGAAAAAGCTTTTAACATGGCCCTCGTGTCTCCAGGGCTGCTCTGAAGCCTGACTGAGAGGAGGCACCTGGCAGAGACAGGGGCGGAAGGAAGGAGGGAGGGAGTGAGGGAGGGAGAAAAAGAAGAAGGGAGGCTGCTTCTCTCCAGAGGCTGCAGCTGGAGGGCTGGAGCCTAGTAAGCACTGAGGGGAGGGGGGAGGAGGATGAACCAACTACCAGGAGCAGCTCCTGAGCTGAGAGTCAGGGGGGCAGAGAAGGGGAGGCTTGGTGACTGGTGGGGTGACCGCTGCATCCAGTGTAAAGCTTGGGGCTGCTGAGGAGGGAGGGGGCTGAGTTAGGGATTTTCCCATCTAAGTGGCTCAGGAGACTCACCCTCCTCCCCCCAGAGCAGCAGGGGACAGAGAAAAGCCATCACTTCTTTGGTCTTTGTGGCGGCTCTGCATGTGGGTGAGTAGGAGGGCAAAAAGGGCGAGAAGGGCCCTTAGCAGGGAGCGCCACCTCAGCAAGAGCAGGCCTGGCTGGGAGCTCTGGCAGAAAGGTCACAGTGAGGCCAGGAGCGCCTGAGAAAGGAGAGTGGCCACAGTCTGGAAGGGCTGGCATGGGTGGGTGGGGTACGGTGTGGTGCCCCACCTTCTGCCAGCACCCTTGGGAAAGGCTGAGCCCCCAGAGGTGACCAGGGAGAGCAGGCTCAGGGTGAGGATGCTCCACCGCAACCAGGCACTGGCCTGGCCTGGCCACTCCAGGGCTCCCATCCTTCCTTCTGCTTCCACCCCGACACAGTGGCTTTGGAGGGAGGGTGGGACTCCAGCTTTTTTCAGAACCTTCCCTGAAGACCACAGGGGAGCTAGCCTTGCCAGTCACAGGTCAAGAGTAGCCACAGGTCAAGGCTAGCCCTTTGGACTGGGAGTTCCACTCCACTTCCTGCTGCAAACTGAAGGGTAGGGCAGTCCTTGAGGACAGCTTCAACCCTTGCCTCCCCACCGGGGCAGGCCAGAGCCCTTCAGGGACCTGGAAGCAGGAGGTGGGGGGCATGCGGAGGGGCTTCCCCTCCTGTTCTTCTGCTCAGGGCTGGGGTCAGTCATGGGGCAATCTGCCTAAAAGTCTGAAAGCCAGCAAGTTGTAGCAACCCCCACCCCCAATGCCAAACTAACAAACAAAACGGGAAATGAAAAAAATGAGGTGGGGGGAAGACAAACCAAAACAGAACCCCCTGACCTCCTGCCCAGGGCGGAGGGTCCGGCCGGTATGAGGGGCTGGGGACGAGGCCAGGAGCGTCTAGCTGGGCCGGCACTGCACCTGGCCCTCGGAGCTGTCCTCGTCGTCAGAGGCCCCAGCGCCCCCGCTGCTCAGGCCCGTGATCCGGTAGCCCATGTTGAGCAGCATCACCTCCAGTGGGTCTGCGTTCATGCGCCGCTGGTTGGCCTGCGACGCGCCTTCCATGTCTTCCACGACTCGGCCTGTGAGGTCTTCGCTCTGTGGGGGGAGGGACACATGTGCAGGGGACACGCACAGACGGACCTACACATGGAGGGGGCTGTGCACACAGGACATGTGTGGGTTTATATCGGTTCTTCCATACGTGTACGTGGGTAGAGGGAACACGTACTGGGATGTGTGTGACCACGTGCCACATGGGTTATATATATGGGGGGCCCCACATGGTAATACATATTGGGAGGGGACACAACATACTGGGATACATACTTGCACATGCTAGGATAGATATTGGGGGGGATACACATACCAGGGTATATATGGGGGGGGCACACTTAAAAAATGATGGGGACATACCAGGTCATCAGGACCTGTACATAGGGGATACATACATCCACATATGTGATGGAGGGTACACACCAGCCTATGTGGGGTACACATACTGGATACCTGCGGTGGGGGGTGCAGACACAACTCCCCCTACCCCACTCTCAGCTGATGCCGCTCCCAACAGTCCTTCCTTTATCCTTCTTTTCCTCACCTCTCAAGGAAGGGCCCTGTAGGCACTCTCTTTAAAATTTGCAGCAAATTGCCTTTGGAATTAGATATACCTTCTGTTTTGCCATCTGGGAAGAGGGAGGAGGTGGGGCAGAGAGCACAGGAGGCTTCGGGCTGGCCCACCTAGTTACCCACCCTGGGAGAGGAAGGAAGGGACTCCATTGTCCTAAATGTCCCTGTGGACCAAACACTTCACAGGTATCACTTCTTTGATCCTCAAAGCAACCTTTTATAATCCGATGTAGAGATGATAAAAACCTGAGTTGGAGATGGTTAAGTACCTTAGGCAGTGAGTGAAGGGTCCAGATTCAAATTTCAGCCCACCAGACTCCAAAGCCTGCATACTTTCCATGGGATGGAGGGACCAGCCTCTGCACAGCTTCTGGGGTGCACGCCACAGAGGGGCAGGGGACCTAGGGTGCCTGAGGCCCCGTTCTCATTCTGTGTGCTGGAGCTGCTCTGGTTCCTTACTTGCCTTCCTGCACCCCTGTCCTTGGTTACTGTGTCTTGTATGAGATGCATCTTCACAGCTGGCTTAAAAGAAGCCCCTTGAAGGCACAAGCCAACTCTTGTCCCCAGAATGGCCCACTGCATTTGGAACTTTCAGAACTTGACGGCTCCAGCCTTGACATAGCCTTGGGCCCTCAAGTGAGAGCTCACTCACATTAGCGGCTTCTACCCTCCGTGCGACTCATGTCCCTTCCAGATGCTCACGGGCTGGGCTGGAGGCCCTGTGCAGGGTCTATCCCTACCCTCCTCCCTGTCTGGCTTCTGCCGCCTCATCTGCACCCTCACCTCTGGCCGGGGATTCCAGAGCCGCACAACTGGGTCGATGCCGCTGGTGGCGAGGAAGCAGTAGCTGGGGTGCGGCTGCAGGCAGTTGACGATGGACTCGTCCCCCTGGAGCACGCGGACCAGGTTGGTGGTCTCCTTTTCCCAGATGAAGAAGGAGCCATCGTCAGAGCCACTGACGATGTACTGAGCGTTGCTGGCAGGGGGGCAAAGGGCAGGGAGGTCAGGTGGGGTACTGCCCGACAGCCTCAAGCAGAGGCTGTGTGGCTTAGGGCTAGGAGGAGCAGAAAAATCTGGAGCCACTCAGCCCCCCACACTCAGGGGTCTCCAGTTGACTCAGCACATGTGGTCTTCACACTGCAGAGCCATGGTCACTGTTTGACCATTCTCTTAAACTCTGGGTCAGGCACTGCCTGGGTCCCTCTAAGACACTCGCCCCCAAAGCACACCCTGAGCTCCCTGGGTGCCAGATTGGCTCTTGTGTCTCTCAGGTCTCTGGGAACACCCTTGTCTAAGCCTTCACTCGGTAGTCCTAGCCTTCCTGGATCCAGACCCCCAAATCCTACAGCACATCTGCCCTCACACACCGATGACATTTAGGGGAATCTTGGTGGAGAGATTCTCGATCCACATTCATGTGTCTTACTGACCCAAAGAAAGTTCAACATCTACAAGAGAGGGCTGGGGTGGGGGGTGATGGTGTCGGAGACATGGGCCTTGTCCCTTAGTACAAAGGGCACAGTTCTGCACACACACTAGGTATGCCAAGACTACTGGCTTCTGAGGACCCTTGCCTCATACGCCCAGCAGACGAAAGCTCCGAGCACCCAGATAAAGAAACCAAGCTCTGGCACGTGGAGACACAGGGTCAGAGGAGGTGGGGGCAGGATGGTGGGGGGGATGACGAAACAGTCCAGGTACTGCACTGGATGCTTTTATGGATTACCTCATTAGTCCTCGTTATGGCTCCATGAGTGGGGGTGGCTGGTTTCATTTCAGAGATGAAAAAACTGAGGCCCCCAGAAGTGAAGCCGTTTGCCCAAGGGTACAGAGGCAGAGCTGGGATTTGAGACTTTTCTAAAAGCATTATGCCCCCGCGCCCCCCAACCTCCTGCTGCCAACCAGGCTGTGCCCTCCTCTTCAGGGCCTCGGACCTGCCAAAGAAATTGGCCTCCTTGATATCCGTGGTGGTGTTGCAGTGGCCACAGTAGCGGAACTGGTAGTCGTAGCTTCGCTCCCGCAGCACCATCTCATCCTCTGAGATGGAATCCTTGCGGCTCGTGCTGCGAAGGCGGACTGGGCCGCCACCACCACCAGCTCCCTTCTTCTCCTCTGGGGGCAGAGAGCAAGGAGAGGTGAGGGTCCAGTCCCTCTTTCCCCTCCCCCACCTTGCTCCCACCCCCAACCTTGTTTTCAGCCCAAGTACTAGCCACGTATGGCTACTTGCCTCTACTGCTACCCTGGAGAGCTGGCAATGGCTGTGAGGGAGAAGTATCTTTGGACCAGGCCCATGAGGATATTTAAGAGGAAACCCTCTGATGCCCTGAGAGCCTTGGCTCAGGTCCTTGAATAATGTCTGGAAACCCCAAGGATGAGCAGACCCAAGGTCTGTCTCTGTAGAGGGGAGGGGAGGGGAGGGAAGGGCAAAGCACCGCCAAGGGATCCATTGCTCTGGAGGCAGTAAGGACAAGGCCCTTCCTCTCCGGAAGACCAGTTACCGTGGATCCCAGCCGAGGCCCTGATGGGTTAAGGGCCTCAGGTAAAACACCAGTTTTCTCAGTGCCTTAAAAGCGCCTTGTTCCTGCCTGCTTCCAGCCTTCGCACCGGTCCCTATGCCAGGAAATCTACCTCCATAGCTACACTTTATATTTCGTTAACTCTTCCTCTTCATCCTTGAGATCTCAGCTTAAATGTGTCTTCGTCAAGAACCCCAGACTGCCGTCAAGCCCTCTGCCACACACCTACACCATACGAGGTCCCCATGGCACTTGTCATGCTCTTTGTTTCTCCTTCATCACTTGGTTCCTTCACTAGGTTGTAAACTCCATGAATACAGAAATCCCATTTGACTTGTTCACAGCTGTATTCCCAGGACTCGGCAGAGACCTGGCACATAGTCGGTGCTTGATAACTTTGAACAGATTAATTAATTGCATGGGTGGTAAATTGCAAAGGAGAGGTGGGAGTCCACGTCTGCCTCCAGTTTACAGACCGCACTATAATCACTCAGCTTGCTCTTCAAAGCTACCGAGGTGAGCTGGGCAGGGCTCTGAATGCTCTCTGTATAGGTAAGGCAGTGGGTTCAGAGAGGTTGTGCTTTGCCGAAAGTCGCATGGTCACCACATGGCAGAGCTGAGATTGGAACCTGAGGCTCCACACCCAGTACCCAAGGCATTCTACTCGCTGCAAGCATGCCAACAGGAACAACCACAACTCCCGGTGGCTGCTCCCCACTGACATGCCCCATGGAGAGGCCAGGGTCCTGTCTGTGAGGGGTGAGAATCCCCTGCGAGCCACATGGCCTGACTGGATGCTGTTTATTTTTGCCCTGGGTCCCGGGCACACAGGCTACTGATAATCCTCAACAGAAACTCTGAATGTGAGGTGCTATCATTCTCCTTCTCAGATCAGAAAACTGAGTCTCAGAGAGACCAAGCGACTGTACCAGGGTCACGTGATTCTGAATCATCACTGGAATCCAGGCCTCTCCAATCCCGGAACTATGTTCTCTCCAGAATGTCAAGTAGCACCTCAAATAGAAAGAGTGACAGCGTCTCCTTCTCAGTGCCTACTCACCACCATCGTTTTTGGAGAAGAGGGCGGCCGTGATGTCACGACCCAATGCATCACAAGCGCTGCTGTGGGCCTGCTCCGGAAACTTCCCTTTGAAGTCGTCCAGGCACTCCAGGGCCTCGGCCACGTACTTGAGCTCAAAGAGGCAGCGAGCCAAGCGGAAATGTGCCTTCAGATGGCATGGGTTTAGGGAGATGGCCTTGAGGCAGTCCCTCAGGGCGTCGTAGTGGTCACCATCCCTGAGAAGACAGGAGAGTATGGCTTGGAGTGGGGCCACATGGCAAGCAAGGAGTCCCCAACTCAGTCTCCACTTCCTGTGGCCACCCCAGCCCACCTCCAAAAGAACTCAGAATCAGGGCACTTGGGGATAAGGAGACTCCTGGCTCAACCCAGGCCTTGCTCCCCAGGAGGTAGAATATGTTAAGGAGGCAAGCTAGGAACGCTAGGAACGCTGAGGTCTTGGGTGTGGGGTACGAGGTGGGTGTGTGGCAAAAACCAGTGTCAGGCTGCCCTCTGCTGGACACAGACTGCAACTGTGTATGCGCTCACCCCAAGCACCCGCAGCTCTGCAGCAGAAGGCCTGGCATCTTGCCCGCCTCAGGCTCCCTGAGTCTTCCTTCTCTCTTTCTCCAACCACCTCCTCAAATCCCCCTGACTGGCCTTCAAAGCCATTTCCGAGGCAGGGGGCCCTCAAGGACAGTTCTGTGGTCTGGGGAAGCCAGAAGTGCCAGGCTGGGGACTTGGGGTCTGACCAGCAGGCAGCAAGCCTTCAGCCAGACCCCCCTCTGTCCCGGCTGACTGATCCACAGCAGCTGTGGCCTCTACCTCCCGGGGCTGGAGGATGGGGCCTGACAGACTGGCGAGTCAGCTCTCTGGAAGCTGCTGGTGAGGGGGGGGGATGCACGCCAGGAGCTCCAAACCATCCCCACTCACTTCCCCAACCTCCTGAAGCAGGGATGAAGGGAAGTGGGAATGTTTTCCTGTGGGGGCGTAAGTGGGGACGGGGGTCAAAGGAGGAGCCCCTCCTTCTCCCACCCTGTGCCAGAGTATAAGGTACACACTTGCCCAGCATCCATGGACCGCTTCCCACCTCTTGTATGGAGAGTCAGATTGGTCACAGGAGCCACTTCTCCTTTGGGAACTGTTTTTTTTTCCTGCTGGGTTAAGACCCACTGTGCCAAGCAGCACTCCCCAGAGCTGGTGGTCCCTCTACCAGGGCACAGCTCACACCCCTCCTGCACAGGGCCAAAGAAGGTCCGACATGAAAAATGTCCTACTGACCCTCCTTCCTTGCCTACAGCACTCAGAGGGAGCATCCAGCCCTTGGAGCAGCCATGCTCAGACCAGGAACAAGCAGCTCAGCCAGTGTGGGGACAGGCAGGAGACAGAGCGCTTCCGTGGTGTGGCCTGTGTCAGAACGAGTGGCTGTGACGAGGGAGTAGGCGCCATTTGGACACCCAATTACCGCCTGCAAGGTGCCCCTCAGAGCTCCTGAGGAGAGCCAGACCAGAGACCAGCCAGGAGCCAGAGGGTGACAGCTCCCATTGCATCCAGGAGCAGATGGCAGCCCTGGGGGACTGGCCTGGGACAGAATGTGACATTCTAGGGGTCACTGGCAGGCATGTGGAGAAGAGGAGGGAGCAGGCTGGCCCCAGGGCTCACCCATCCAGACTCACTGCCAGATCAATCTCCCTGAAAGGACAGCCCTCAGCACATCCCTCTCCTGCTCAAAACTCTTCAGTAGCTGCCCATCATCCTCTGAATCGAGGCCAAAACGCTGCCACCGCTCTGCATTCCAAGTCCTTCCCAGGCCGGCCCCAGGCTACCTCACAGACTCATCTCCTGCCAGTCTCTTCCCGAACCCCTGCTCCAGCCAAATGGATGTGTTGTTCTGCAAACTAGCTCTTCAGTCACTCCCCCACCCCCACGCCTTTGTTCACACCATTTCATCTCCCTGGGAATGTCCTTCCCCCACAGTCCCCTCCTCTTTTTCGTCTTCTTGTCTAGGCCTGCCCACTCTTAAAATCCATTCAGAACCACATCTTCCTGATGCTTCTGTGATTGATCCCAAGCGATAGCAATCTAACTTTCTTTGAATGGTTGGCACTTCACCTTACCATTCAAAGACCTACTGTGCTTCCTGCCCCTCTGATGATGAACCATGTTTACGTCTCTATCCCTTGTCCAGAGGCTGGGCGCTCTGGAGTACAGGAACTCAAGACCTAAGAACTTCGTGTCCCTAGTACTTAGCGCATAGTAGGAGTTCAGATAATATGTCAACAGCACTCTATTAGAATTCATCAGCCTCTCTTAGCAAGAATGCTAAGTGAAACAGTTCTCAGCCTAGAGCCTGGACAAGGACCCATGCAACTGCTGGGACAGAGAGGGGAAACGGTCATCCCCCGGGTTGGGCTGCCATCTGAGCCCTTGGCAAACTCCTGATGCCTAAGCTAAGGTCTGTGGGGGCAGCATGTTTCCAAAACCCCATCCACCATCCTGCTGACTTGGGTGGCTTTCTTAAGCTTCCCTCTCTGGCCTGCCTAGTTGCAGCCAGACGATGGCACACCAGCTGGCCTGTCTGTCTGGGCAGAGCCGACGGATGCCAGACGGAGCAGAAATGGCTGTGGGCCCAGCTCTATCCATCTCTAGTCCTGGCCCTAGCTGGGGGATGGGGTCTGCCTGTCTGCTTGCCTGCTGGTGCTGCAGGCAGAAGGGCTGGGGGCCCTGATGTTCCCCAAAGATAAAGGGTTCGTTAGGATATGAACCCACTCCTTTACCACTAGCCACTGCAACCCAGCATAACATGCAGAACCCACTCCTTTACCACTAGCCACTGCAACCCAGCATAACATGCAGCTAGCTTCAGATCTTGGGATCTTGTTTGTGCTTGGCCCAAAGGGTCTAAGAGCACAGGAAAGCACTCCCCAAGGTGGAGGAGCTGCAGGAATATTTCAAACAAATACTAACTGAATTCGCCAAATGCCTTGTTTCCATCTAGCAGGATTCTGCTGCTCCTTCAAAATCCAACTGAAGGCCCAATTCTCCAACAACTGGGATTAACCAGTCTCTTGATTCCTAGTTCTCTAGGGGCCGCAGCACTTTATAACAAAGCACCATGTTCCACGTAACTGTGAGCTTCCTTGGTGCTTGAGGCTTCCTGACTCATGGGTCAGGTGTCTGCCCACCATCAGCCTGGAGGTGGGGAAGAGAGGCCTGGGCGGAAGAAGCCCCAAGAGGCTGCAGGATTTTACTGCCACCCTCCCTGGATGCCTCAGCAACCTGGCTCCATCCAGCCCAATGCCTTCATCCCTCGCCCTGGCCCAGGCCCACTTACCACTTGCGCTTCATATAGGCAGCAGCTCGGTTTCCATAGAGCATGGCGTTGTGAGGGGCTCTCTGCACAGCCTTGCTGTAAAGCTGAATGGCCTGAGTCCACTGCTGGCAGGCAAAAGCCTCATTGGCTTGCTGTTTCACACGCTCCAGGTATGGGGGCAGCTCTACCTGGGGGCTGTGGAGGAAGCAGAGCCAAGTCAGGCCAGCTGAAGGTCAGAGCAGCCCCTCAGGAAGTATGTAGCCCTGCCTGAGGGTCACCCATGTATTCTTGGTCCCTGGGATCTGCACTGTCATCTGGAAGAGGGGACTACTCCTATCCTTGGCCTAGTTTACCGTGATAGGTAATGGGTACAGTTGCAGATACTCTGAGCCAGTGAAGCAACAGAGAGGTGGACATGAAGCTGTCCTGGACTGGAGTCATACCAAGTAGGAGTGACACTGGGACCACTAGCCACTCTTCCAGAAACCCCTTTGCCCCCTGACTTTGGGGTGTGTACGTGGGCGGGGTCAGGAACAAGGTCTGTAAGGCATGCCCTCCCTCCAGTCCACAAGGTGTAACCGAGTTCAGGAGGGCTGGACAAGTGAGGCTGGCCTCACCTGACGTGCGCCCTGCTCTCTGGCAGCCGGAAGCCATTGCTGTGAAGGTGTAGGCCGTTGGATACACCATTGGACACACCGTTGGTGGACATCTTGCCATTCTGAACTTCTGGCAGGGAATAGGAAGAAAGGAACAGCAACAACTCAGGAAGAGGCCCTCACTTCTCCTCGGCAGCCCTCCAGCTTCCATTACAGGGTCTGATGGTTCCACTGTGGGGCCCTCCGCCCAGGGTGAGATCCATTCCCAGAAAGCAAGTTCTGGCAGACAGGAGGGCAAAGGCATAAAGAAAAGCCTGTGCGCCCTCTGCTGGCTGAAGAGGGACAGTTTCAACTTGGCTTTACCCTTAGCCGGAGCTGGGGTGGAAGGGAATAGGGGATGAGGAGGTGTGAAATCAACTTGAGGCCCAGGGAAGAAGTCAATGAAGAGACTGGTGCAGGGCGGTAAGGGAAACTACTTCAGGTCCTCAAGAGCCAAGCCCTGGAAAGAACTCGCTCCTTCAGAGGAGAGTGAAAAGGGCTGTGACCTATTGTTATCGTCCTTACTGTACAGGTGTATTTCAGAGAATCTATTCCTTCTGTAGGATTACAGCCTCAGCCCAAGGAAAGGGGCAGGTTTCTCAGCAGAAGTGGCACACACCCAAGCTCCCCACTAGAGACACCCTAAGGGAGAACTTACCCCCTGAGGAGTGGCATTTTCTAGGCAAGAGGAAGGTGTACGGCCGCTGCTTATAAGTCAGATCAAACAAATAGACCTGGAGTGGAGGGGTCAAGAAAAGAGATGGAGGCTGTGAGGTAAGAATGTGGCTGAGCAAGGGCTGGCCGGCTCTCAGGAACAGTTGAGCAGGGAACTACTGAGTGAGGCCCGGAAAGGTTTCTATGGCACAAACTTCAGGCAGGAAAATACTCCCCAGTTCCTGACCCTTAGGGTGGACCACCTGAAATACTGTCATTAGTCAGAATCACATGTTTAGTTGAAAAGGTCCTCAGAGGTCACAAAGCAAAATGTCTCATTTTAAAGGTGGGAAAACTGAGGCCTCAAAGAGAAACAATTTGCCTAAAATAACACAGCTGGTTACTTCCCTCAGCAAACATTATTATTACTTAACACGTATTGAATTCTTTGCTCCAGGAATTCTGCTTAGTGTTTTATGTGACTTATCTCATTTCATCCTAGAGAACACCCCATGAAGAGGTATTATCATCACCCCCTTTAAAGATGAAGAAGTGTACGTTCAGAGTTTAATTTACTTAGGGCCATAAAAGCAGCATGTGGCACAGCCAGGACCCCAAACCAAGTCTGTCTGGCTCTGAGCCACTCTGCTAGACTGCCTCTCCACTTTAGGCCAGGCGATGGCTCAGCAATCTGAAGCCAGAGCCGTATTCTGATCTCAGGTGCTCACCTATTCTCCATTCGATTTCTTTTGTACAAAAATCACACCTTACCTTGTAATGCCATCAACCGTTTCACTTGTCATGTTTTCCCCGTTAGCCTGAGACAGATTATATGTTGCATTTGTCTCCCTCATGTTTATGATAATGCTAGTCCCAAAGTACGTGCTCAGTGAATGTTTGTAGAATTAATTTATGCCAGACTTAATAAATCTTCTGACTGAGAACATGCAAACAGAAGGTTTAGCAACCTGCCATTCTCAAAGAACACATCCCAAAGCCTGGCTGTGTGCTCTGAGCTTCAGGATCTGCTCCTAGCGAAATAGCAGATGAGGAGACCAAGGCTCAGAAAAATGAAGAGACTTGTTCAAAGTCACAGTGCACAACTAGTAAACAGAAGGTTAGCATTTGAAGACATATCTGTTCTGAAACTTGAGCTCAAGAAAAAGACGAAGCCAGGGCACCTCTCTGGGAAGGCCAATGATGTCAGGCCACTCCCACATTTCACTATAATATCATTTACAATAAGCTTCTTGTCTGCCTCATGGCAGTGGACATGAAGTACACTGGATGCTGGATATGGGGTGGAGGTGGGGCAGAGCCGACTTGGGGAGCCATACATACCTGCTCCCCTCCCATGTTGACCAACAGCTCTGTGCCATTGGGGCTGAAGGTCACATAGGTGGCAACCAGCACTCTCAGGCGGTTGTTGTAGTCAGGCAGCTTTACTGGCAGGTGACCTGCAGGGAACAGCCCAGTCACCCTAGTGTGAGGCTCCTGGTACCCCCCAAAAGGGGCAGGGAGTTATGAAATCAGCCATATCAATGATGACAGCAATCATCTTCATCATAAAAACAGCTACAAGTATTGAACCCTTACTGTATGTGCTGGGTCGACTCTTTTATATGCTTTATCTCAGTCAGTCATTACAACCCCATTTTACAGAAAAGAAATTAAGACTCATCAAGAGTAAGTCATTTGCCAAAGGTCCCATGATGGCTGGTTAATGGCAGTCAGGGTAAAAGCCTAGATCTGTCTGGCTCTAAAACCCTTGCTCTTGACCGCACTGCCTCCCTGCACTGCCCCATAGAGAGCCAGCACCCAGCCAAGAGTTTGGGGCCAGAGATGGGCTGAGCCCTACCTGCTACGTAATACTGGGCTGCACCATCCGGAAGGGGCTTCTGCCGGTCACAGAAGGTGTGCACACCTGCCGAAGGGCTCTGCTTCATGCTTTTTCTGGTGGGAAGGCAAACCATGTAGGTTACGGCGCCTGACACGACCCCTGGCTAGCCCAACCACACGCCCTAAAGGAAAACCTAAGTTCGTTTCCCTGAGAGATATAGCAAGTACCTTTCTTCTTCACCTTGGAGACCCAAAAGGTCCACCAACTAGGCAGCTGTGGGTACATATATTACAGGACTTTAGAAGTAGGTCCTGCCAACTGTCTTGGTCCTCATGATCATCCCACTATCCCCATTTTACTTGGCTCAGGGCTCAAGGACTAATCCAAATCACGCAGTATGTGAGGAGTAGCAGTGGTCGGCCAAGCCCGTGAATGCAAGTAAAGCAGGCCAGACATTCCTGCACCTGTCCACGGAGTCCATTTAAAACCCAGGCTGGCAATGCCACTCAGGTGTGGGACTTTTGTGGAGGTTTTAAGTATATTCTACTTTTGTTTAAAAAAGAAAAGAATGAAATAAAATTACATGTACAGAAAAGAAAATACACAAACAACATTAAAACTCTATACTAACACTCATAGTAAAAGAACAAGTGGGAAATATTATACAGTGATGTCTTTCTGGTGATGGATTATGGGTAATTTTTAAATTGCACTTTTCATATTTCCAAAATAAACATGAATGAAAGTTGTGTGTGTGTGTTTTTTTTTAATCAGAAAAATTAAAAAAACCCACCTCAAAAAGAAGAGGGCATGGCAATGAGGGAAAGGGCAGCAGAGTCCCAGGGACTTGCCCACAGGAGGCCAAGCTGCTCATACCTGTGGTTATGGATCATGCGAATGTCATAGAGCCTCACGAAGGGCCCACTGGCCCCTACCGCCAGGCAGTTGTTGTCCTGGGGGTTGACAGTGAGGCACTTGGCCTCCACCAGCTGGCCGCAGTACTCTGTCAGGTCGATCAGCACCTCCGAGTGTTTGCTGTTCTCCCGAAGGTCATACTGGCTGTGAGAAAGGACAGAGTAAGGAGCCTGGGCCAGGTCCTCGTGTGGAAGGCGGGGAGAAGCCAAGGCCTTGTTATGCACGGGGACCTGGGAGGGGCTTTGGACCTGTAAATAATAAGAATGTCTAAAACCACTCCCATTTCTTTAGTGCCCACTGAGTGCCAGGCCCCTTGTTAGCAGGCTTCTCACACATTCAGTTTTATTCTAACATAATTCCTTAAGGTAGATACTACTGTACCCTTAAAAAAAAAAAAAAAGAGATGTCAGTATTATTGCTACAGTACTATTATTAGTGATTACTAACACTTAGTGAGAAATTGCTTTTTGTCCAGTATTGTTCCTGAGCATTATCCAATTAAACCCTCACACCATCCCTAGGTGCTATTAGAATACTGACACTCAAAGAAGCTAAGTAACCTGCCTGGGACGACACTGCTAGTAAATGCAGAGCTGGGATAACTTCCTAAGGTTAAACAACTACAGCTCGGTGCTTTCTGTCTTCTAAGGACAGCAGCTCCTCAAATAATGTCTTTGCGTTGTTCAACATTGTTTCATCATAACGTTGGTGAGATGCCACAGGAGCTTAACTCCTGTTTATATCGGCCCATGGTAAAAACATTTTAATTATATGATGTTTCACTTAAATTCGCAGAACCTATCGATGTTAAGTGAGGACTTACTGTATTATGCTGAGTTTTACAGGTGCTATCTCAATTTCAATGCTCAGGCCAACAACGGAGACACTATAATTCCCATTTTATAGATGAGGAAACTGAGATTCGGGGCTGAAGTGATTTGCCCCAAACACTGAGTGACAGGTAGGACCTGACCTCAGGTCTGTCTGACTCAGTGCCCTGCTTCTAATCACTGTTACATGTAGTTTATACATGACTTAGATATCTCTCCTTTGTAACAGGGAAGAGGACACAAAGTCCTATAGACTCTTAAGGGAGGCAGTTAAAGGAGGTTGGGAAGACAAGGAAAAAGGTCACATCTGAAGAGAGGAATTTAAAAAAGGCAATGAGACTAAGAAGAGAGGAGTTAAAAAAGGTCACATCTGAAGAGAGGAGTTAAAAAAAGGCAGTAAGACCATTTTAGAACGAAGAGAAGTAGAGGCAAAGGTGTGACAATACTGGCCATTGGAAAAGTGGACAGCCTACTTTGCCATTTCTGGCTGGCTCTCCCCCTTACAGGCATATGTCCACTGATAAACTGTTTCAGAAGAATCTATCAAGTGCCTCTCCATGCCAGGTGCCGTGTGGGCTCTAGGGATGCAACCCAAGGACAAGACAGGCATGGAGGTGCTCTGAAAGAGTTTACTATTCGGTGACGGATACAGACAAAAAAGTAAACCAACAAGTAAATAAAATAACTACAGATGACAATTAAAGTGACAGAGGATACAATAGAGCACGGAGGCAAAGAGTAACGGGGGAGGACAGGATGGTCAAAGAAAGTGACTCTTAAACAGGTCTATTTAGGGTGAGAAAGAGGCGGACGCAGAGCGCTGGGGAGAGAGAAAACCAGGTGGGGGAACAGCACTGTGAGCCCAGAGGAGGTGGGCTGCGCATCTGAGGCGGCGAGAGAAGGCTGGCCCGGAGAGGGTGAAGAGCGGGAGGGAGAGCAGGGTAAGCACCTGTTCCCAGCGGAGCCTGTCCACAGGCCACCGCCCTGGGCATGCTGGTGAGGCCGGAACTCTGCCGGAGGGAAGGAGCTAGGCCTGTGGAAGGCAGTGGTACGGGCAACGGGACGGGGAGCCAACATGCAGCAGGAGCTATAGGCCCCACGGATGCCCCAGGCCCTTACCGGATAAGCCCATCCTCGGCAGCACTCCAGAATGTGTTGGGCCACATGGGCGCCGTGGCAATGCGTTTCACCCGGTTTGTGTGGTCTCCAAACATGTGGATCGTCTCCTTTACTGTCAGGTCGTGGACATGCACCTTGGAGTCGGCTGCCCCCGTGATCAAGATTCGGTCCCCAGCATGAGGCAAGAACTGCTCCGGAGAGATTGAAGGAGAGATTAGTGGGTGCTGGGGGTCGGGTCAGCCACGGAAGGAGACTGGCCTGGACCTCAGTGCCCTCTTTCCCTCTCCATATCAGATAAGAAAATGAGCCCACCCAAGACAGCCCACCAAGAAAACTGTGGCTCTCGAGCATCAGCCCACAGGTCTAAAGGCCAAAATCGGGACTTACACATTTACTTTGCCAGAGCGGTCCCAACCTATACTGGGCGGGACAACCTAAGAAAACCTTCTTCTCTGATTCCTCCCCAGGTAAGAGCTGAGTGGATGATAATCATAGCTGCTACCATTTACTAAGCATCTACCACGTGCTAGGCACCAGGGCAGGTACTCTATCTTACTGATACTTGAAATAATCCCATTTGAGGTTCAGCACTAATATTCAGGAGGACTGTGTTCAAACTCGACTGTCTGACTACCACATGCCATACTGCCTCATGACCACTATTTAATAACCTGGGGGTTAAGTAATAAATTAGTCTTAAAGTAACAAGGACTTTCAGTGTTTTAAGGGAGTAGGTGTTTTAAATTGATTCATGTATTTCCAGAGAACAATCTGGCAATAGGTAGCAAAGATCAAAACTATTTCTATCTTTTGACCCAAAACTTCTACTCTAAGAAATAATTCTAAAAGAAAAAAAGGACCTGTGCATAAATGCTCAGAGCAGCACTCATTTTGATAACAATTGCTGGAAATGGCTCAAATGTCAGACCTTGGGGTAGGGCTGATCACCAAAAAGGTTTCATCTCTATGCGGTTATTAAAAAGAATGAGAAGCCCACCATTCTGGTGAGGTCAATAACAAGATACTCCAGATGACATATGATGGGAACAAAATAACCACAAACATAGCTTTGAATAATAACTTTTTAAAAGTATGGTGTACTATCACCTAGTTTAGAAGAAGAAATATATTTGGGTGTGATGCTGAGTTCTAATTTTCTTCCTCAAGTTCAAAAGACTGAATTACCTTTTTTTCTTAATTCAAAAGTTTCTCCCAACTCATGACAAGGCTGAATAGGGGCTGGGAGTGGGGAGCATTATTCTGCACTTAAACCACCAAAGTTCCACTTGACTTAAATGTTCACACAAGAGCCACAATTCACTCTTCCCACATATACTTCTCTAATGGCCCACCAGGACAAGGGATAGATGAAACAGATGTCATTTAATAATTTTTAGGGACAATTAGTAGTCTTTAATCCTGTCTGGAGACAGCATGTACTCCATGCACAAAAGAAATAAACAGGCAAACCCTTGGGAAGAACTTGTGGCTGCCATCACAATCAGCGCACTCCGTAGCTGCCACCAGGGGGTGCTCGCGGGTTAAATAAGTATATCTAGTGTTTTACTACCGAGAGGAAAACTTTTCCCCATTTTTTAACAGAAGAGGAGGCTGAAGGTCTGTGAATAAAAATGCCTTGCTGAAGGTCTTACTACTAGGGAGTAGCAAGGCCACTGTTAAATTCTGGTGTCTGAACTCAGTGTTTTATGCTCTATGATACCAAACTGATGGCTTAGGTCTCTTCCCCAGATCTGACCCCATAGACTCACACTGAACCTAGCAATTTTCAGGGGCAGAAAGCGGTCTCTGTTCGCCACGCAAGAGGCAAATCAGCATTGTTCTGTCTCTAAACTCACAGAAATTCATCTAGGATTGGTCCCTGGGGCAGGAGATGAGAACTGAAGTTTGGGGGAAAAGTAAGGTTTAGGGAAGTAAGTAATTTTGAGCTCTTGAATCTGCTTTTTTCTTCAGGTATCTTGTAATTCCTCTTGATATTAATTAGGAAAATATTTCTTAGATAAGTGAGGCTTTCTAAAGGACAGCCTCAGTCTCACATACATCCATCAGAGCTGGAAAGGTCCTTAAAGGTCATTTCCTCCAACCTTAAACCTGGCAGATAAAGTTCCCAGCAAGCAGAATACCTCAGAGCTAGTTCACTTACTACATCCTCAGAGGGCCCATTCTACCTTTTCCAAATTGCTCTAAGTGTGAGAAAATTCTTTCCTTCATTAGGACCATATTTGCTTCTGTGGACTTATAGCCACTAGTCCTAGGTCTGTTCCCTGGGACCAAAAGGGACAAGTTTCATGTCACTTTCACATAATAGGTCTTCAGAGGTCTGAAGACACTTCTAAGTCTCCTCTCCACCTATCCTCAGCTCAACTCCCCTCCACCAACAAATTAGCAGACCCATTTCCTACAAAAGGTAGAACAGCTAAAAGTTACCTGTGCTAGGTGCTCTTTAAATCAATCATCTCATTGAACTGTAACATCAACCCTGCAGACTGCTACTTCCTTTTTAAAATGATGTATTTATTCATTTATTCATGAATCTGAGGGATTTTCCTTAGCTACTTTTATTTTATAGATGAGCAAACAGGGTCAGAGAGATCAGGTGATTTGCCTAGTTCACACAGTTCCAAGAGGCAGAAACGGGTGTCACACAGGTATGCCTGCCATCTAAATTCCTGCTTAGAACCATACCTCCCACCATCACCACTCACATAAATATAACTCATCTTGAGCTAGTCTCTTGGCTCTGAGAGAGGAATTAGAGTATGAAAAAGAGATGGAGTTTCAAGAATCACCACTAGATGCTCAGATCACAGACCTGTCTGTGACTCCAGGGGGTACATGGGACACACACATGCAAACACGACCATGAGCACAGCCCAATCACCCTGTTCACTTGCTCTGTGGCTTATCCTGCTCACCTTGACAGAGAAGATGTTTGCAGTGTGTCCCGTATGCATGGAGAGCAGCTTCTTGTGGTGCAGCGGGTCCCACACGATTGTGTGCTGGTCATCGGAACCAGAGGCCAGCAAGCTGCAAGCAGAGTGAGGGGTTCAGACCTCTAAAGTTTGTGGGCCCCTTTCTCCTACCTATATTCCCAGATGATAAGGAATTAGGCCGCACAGAACTTGAAAAACAGTAGATGTCAGTCTACAGCCACGCCACCCTGAACAAGCCTGATCCCCTCTGATCTCGGAAGCTAAGCAGGGTCAGGCCTGGTTAGTACTTGGATGGGAGACCACCTAGGAAGACCAGGTGCTGTAGGCATAAAAAATAAAAAATAAGGGATTGTAAGCTGACAAGGTCCTTGCGATCTGTGAGGTCAACCAAGGGTTGCCTCACCTAAAAAAAGAAAAAGAAAAACAGTAGATGTCATAGAATTTAAGGCTATTTTGTAAATGTTCATTGATTCGCTTCTATTTTGTCCTGAGAATTTCCCATTATTCCTTAACTTTGCATTAGCTTATCAAAAACAAACAAACAAACAAACAAGGTTTGGATGGTCATCCAACCTTCCAATGGGCTTCATTGTTTAACTGTGTGTTGATAATGAAGGACTAAACTTAAGGTCGTAGCATAGAGTGGCAGTCTCTTTTCCTGTGGGCTTACTCTTTCCCCTAGATCTACAAAGAAAAAGGAAAGTCCCCTCCTCCCGGGCTCCTTCCTCCCTCCTCCAGGACCCCCTGAGTGCTCTAGCTCATACTTACTCTCCTTTCTCATTCCACTCCAGACAGTTGACACATCCTGAGTGACCCTGGAGGAACAAATCGCAAGAGACAAGAAAAGAGCTATTAGAGGTTCTCCTGGGGCATCCAACGCCAAGAAGTGAAACTGAACAGGTAAACTCACCTTTTCGTCATCAATGATTCTGGGTGCATGTGAGTGACCAGAATTGAATTAAACTGTCTGGAATCTGACAATACATAAAGTATTTTCATACTCATGATCTCACTTGATACTGAACACCCCTGAGTCATAAAGGGCAGGTTCCGCTGATTCAATTTTACAGAAAAGTAAACTGAAGTTCAGAAAATAGAAACAGAAGTGAGATCCAAACAAATTTCTGTTCTACCAGTAGAAGGGACATGTCAGTGATCTCTGTAAGGGACATCCCCTCAGCCACAGAAAATCTGCCCAGAGAAGCATCTGACCCAAGGGTAGCTAATTAACTAGAGGCTGATCTTTCATTCATTTGGCATATATTTAACTTATCAAGCACTCACTGTATGTCAGACACTGTTCAGATGCTGTGGGTACAGCACTGTACAAATCAAAGTCACTGATATTCTGGAACTTACTTTCAGTAGGTGAAGACTGGGATAGTAAGGAAAATTGGGCCAGAGTCTTGAGCTTGGGGATTTGAATTGAGAAACATGGAGAGAGTGAAGCAGTTAACAGATAAATCTGAAAACACACACAGAGAGAAATCATGGCAAAGCTTGAGTTACGAGGAAACAATCCAAGAAAAGCGGAAGGTATAAAGTGGCAGGAACGAGTCTGACATGGGAGAAGGAGAAAACAGAGCAGCAGACATTCCTACATACTGTCCTTTCTGTTACCTCACCCTCTTCTCAATCCTAATGGCACTTCAATTTTCATTTAATTATCTCCTTGCCTCAAATCAGACCATGTATTTCAGAAAGTGTAAATCCATTGTTCTTTCCACAGTGACAGGTTCAGATACTTAGCCTAAGCCAAACTGGACATGACATTCACTTGGGCACAGGGATTGGCTCAAAAATGAGCCAGTGACCCCAATTAGATGCAAGGGGGATAGTTGCTGGGAGCTTCTAGAAAAGGAGTTTTCTCATTCTCAGGAGAGAGTCTATGAAGAAGATGTCCTTCTTCCTCTGGATGCTGGGTGTACTGATGTGACACTTGAATTACCACCATGAGGGAAGCCAACCCGAGAGTGAAACTGCCATAGAGAGGAAAGCCTAGCCAAGGGAGTCATAAAAAAATGGAGCCAGAGTGACCACAGTGACCAACCCAGAAGCCTCCTCTACTTCTGGGACTTCCACTTAAGTGAGCCAATCCGTTTAAAGGCACTTGAAGACACCTTTCCTGTCGTGTAAATTTGGGAGGAAAGCATACCCTTCCTTCAGGCTCTACTGTCACACTGTATTATGTCTTGGTGTTGACATGGTCATTTGCTTTACCAGACTGAGCCCTGAGAAAGCAGGCTGCGTGTATTGTGTTCATTGCATCCCCAAGGCACATATCTATTGCATAAGTGAACAAATGAGTCCAGTGGGCTAATGGGAAGAATCGAGAGATATGAATAAATATAAATCTAATTCCGCAACCTGTCTAGTCAGAAAAGGCCTTTTCTCTGCTTTCTTCCCTCTTACCCTCTTGTCCTACAAAGATTCTCACCTGGGTTGTACCTCACTTCCTTTCAGGTTCTATAATCATATACATTACTGACACATTTGCTTTGTTCAAACTTATCAGATCACTTGCTGACCTGAACCCTTTCACTTTTCCATGGCACTCGGTTGAAAACCCACTCATGGCTTTGGTCACTCTTCCTGGGTTAGAATCACTTCTCTCCTCAGCCCTCTCATTTTCTCACCAGGCTGCAAGATATGTGTGCCTGGGGGTCACATTTGCAGTTTGCAATTTTCCAGACTACCAAGGGCCTTAACTGCTGCTGCTTACTGAGGGCTTACTAAGAGCTAGGTACAGTGCTAAGCACTTGTGGTAGGCAGAACGACGGCCCCTACAGATGTCTATGTCCTGGTCCTTTGCAATCTATGAATATGTTGTGTTAGGTGACAAAAGAGACTTTGCAGATGTGAGTAAGGTTAAGGTCCTTGAGATGAGATAATCCCAGATTATCCAGGTGGGCCCAATATAATCACACATATCCCTAAAATCAGAGCTTTCTTGGCTGCAGAGAACAGAGAGATGTAGGTGTGAAAGAGACTTGATCTGCTGGCTCTGAAGGTGGAAGAAGGCAGTCACGAGCCAAAAAATGCAGCAGTTTCTAGAAGTTGGAAACTGCAGCTCAGCCCTGTCAAGACCTTGCTTTCAGCCTGGTGAGACCCCTGTTAGACTTCTAATCTACAGAAGTAATAAATTTGTCGGGTAATAAATTTGCATTGTTTTAAGCTACTAAGTTTGGGGTAATTTGTTATGGCAGCAATAGGAAACTAATATAGCACTGTATATCTATTATCTTGTTTAAGAAACAGGTATCATTACTCATTTCACTGATAAGAAAAACAATGCCCAGAGAGGTTAGGTAACCTGCTGTGATATTATGATTTATAATAAGATATATATATTTGGTCTTCATCCCTGTTTCTGGCACAGAGCTCCTAACATCCTTATTTCCTAAGTGATAAGAATGATAAAAGTGTCTTCCTATTCATAGCAAAAACCTTTCAACCACACCTGAGTTTATCAATGAAGTGATTTTGGGAAAGAACCTAAGGATGGGGGCTGGTTGCCAGGGGAGCCGACCACATCATTGGAGGCCCACCTGACTTCTGGGGAGGTTGAACAGATCATCAA
>CM053502.1:13347923-13396020 GCA_028627145.1 Eidolon dupreanum | reverse complement strand
GGCTATTCTGGACTACCCCAAATGCCACCCTGTTCCCATCTGTATTAAAAAGAGATCTCATTGCTACCATCACCATAGAGAACTGTTTGGCTGTTTCATAAGGTAAGCTTGTACTGACCCTATAACCCAGTAATTCTATTCCTAGGTATTTACTCAAGGGAAATGAAAACATTTGTCCACACAAAAAACTGGTATATCCATAGATGCTTTAGTTTTAAAAGCCCCATACTGGAAATAACCCAAATGGTCATCAACAGAATGGATAAACAAAATGTAATACGTCCACAGAGTGCATCACTACTCAGTAATAAAAAGGAAAGAACTACAGATATGGGCAAAAACACAGATGAAACTCAAAATACATGCTAAGCAAAAGAAGCCAAACACAAAAATATATACTATACAATTCTATTTACATGGCGTATAAGAACAGGCAAAACTAATCTATGGAGACAGAAGGCAAAAAGTGTTTGCTCTGAGGTGGGAGGGCTGACTGTTAGAGCATCATGCGAACTTTCTAGGGTGATGGCAGTATTTTCTATCTTGTGGGTAGTAGTTACACAAGTGTCAAAACTCATCTCACTCAGTACTTGAGACTTGTGCACTTTATTTTTATGTAAATCATGCCTCAATAAAAAAAAGAGAAAAAGGTAACAATAATGGTGGTAGCTAATATATACTAAGTGCTATCTTACCAGGGACCAGGGACAAAATTGTGCCCTTCATATATGCTTTTAGTCAATCTTTACAACTGCCTGGTGATGGAAACACCATTACTATCCTCATTTTTCAGATGAGGAGAAGGTTAACACCCCATATTGTGTAAACAGTATAGCCAGAATGTGCACCCATGTCTGACAGATTCTAGAGCTTGGCTCTTAACCATGATGTCACACTGCCTTTTTAAATTCCAGACTGTCTTTCTTAAAACTTAAAATCTCTGCTATGTGCCTGCCAGTATTGTACTGGGCTCGGAGAGTGAGTATGATAGACACATCTACTGTCCTCACAGAGCTGATGTGGTTTTTCTTCCTCTTCTCCAAACCTAAAGCATTAGCCTTTCTCCATGTGATCACAATCCCATAAACATCACTTCAAATGGCTACAGAATACTCCTCCAAAGGTTAAACTGTATTAATTAACTGTAGTGCTGTACATTTAGGTTAGTTCCAATTTTGGTGAGTTGATGTATTTTAAAAGTCCAGTGGGGGAAAAAAACATTTAAGGTGACTTGGCAGCCCGGACTAGGCACAATGCCATGGTTTTTTGCATTTGACTGAAAATACATAAAATCTATATTGCAACCTTAGGTATAGTCCATGCTACTCAGGAGCTCGGATTAATAGTCATGATGTGGAAAAGTGTATTAAAATGGAAAACATTATTAATAAATACAATTTGGTAGACAGCACTTTATCAAAATGTAGGATTCACAGCGGTAAAATAATAAAAGTCATTCTTGCTGGGGAAAAAGTTGGGACCCATTGGGTTAAGGGAATAGAAAAAGAGAAGCAAACAGCTAGGACATCTGCAAATCAATGTGCACCCTGTTATAACCACAAGGACTAGAGATCCTTTTGTCCAAGTTTACTTTTTACAAGAGGATACGAGGCTGGTCAGTGAGAGGCAGAACTGTAAAGTAAAAGAGCTGTCAGGGTCCAACTCTGGCTTGGCCTCCTCCTAGGTGTAAGGGCAGTCACTTAAGATTCCCAGAGCCTCAGGTTTTTTTCATTTGGAAATAGGGATGGTGATAATGTCAACCTGATAAGATCCCCGTGAAGATCAAATGATGTAATTCATGCAGGGCGCCCAGTACACTTTGGTAAATGCTGGCTCCCTGGAACTAGTCCTCAGGTATCTTCTTTTGCCAACCTCTGTGTTCTTTCCAGATCTTGCTCTCAAAGATCCTTCCACGTGACTAGGATACTCACGACGAGTACATATCTTGAACAACTGGATTCCTTTCTATTTATGTACTTTTTCAAAAGGGTTATTTCTGCAGCTATTAAATTGCTACCCTAAGTTCTGACCAAACAGACAATTCACTTATTCAACACCCATTTTATATATAAGGTACTAGGAGAAAAAATGGAATAAATAATAGGATAAACAAAGATAGGTCCATGTCTATGGCAACATGAGATGAAGTTCTACCATAACAGAGGAAAGATAGAGGTATCCTACAAGATAGGAATTTCAGGCTTTAGACTAAACAAACTTAAAAGGTCAGTGTCAGTCAAGAGCATGAAAGTTATAGAGATGTTCAGTGGAGCCTACACAAGAAATGCCAGCTAGGAAATATGAGAAGCAGATGGCCATGTGCTTCTCTACAACTCCTTAACAGTGTGAATGAGTCTGAACAAGCAAGGTTTAGACTAAAATCTAGAAAACATTAATTGAGCACCTATTAAATGTCAGAGTAAGTGCTAAGCTTTCACTATGTCAATTTACTTAAACTTTACAATATATATTTATTACCCTATATTAGATTTACATAGGTGTTATATAACAGAATGGAGCGAGTCCTGAAGGCAAACAAAACTCTTGAGAATTCACCCTCCATTCACTTAACAATGTGATAGTTATCTTAAAGGCAGAATGATCTGAATATCCAGAAATCGCCATAAAAATCTTTCCTTTTGTTGCTTCTTTAATCTAGTTCAATGGTTTCTTAAGTTTTAATGTGCCTAATAATTACTACATGGAATAGTAATAGCTAAGAATAACTAAAACTTAGCCTACTATATGTCAGGCCCTGTCCTAAGTGCTTTACATAATTACCCTTGAAAATTTGTTAAAGTGTCCATAAAGTACAGCTAACTGTGGTTTCATGTGTACAAGCTATGTTTCCTTGAGCAAGTTCTTTAACCTCTCTGTGCCTCAGGCTCTACATCTGTGAAAAAGGAGATAATAATTATACATAATCTCATATAGGGCTGTTGTGGGAAATGAATCAATATTTGCAAAGCACTTTGGTCACTTTGTTGAGGGCAGGAATTGGAAATCAAATCCAAATATGTTCTTTCCATTGCACCATGATAATTCGAGACTTATAGTACAGCATGATGTGAACTATGATTACTGGGGAAGGAAAAATTCTCCTAGAAGTCATAAAAAGGAGTGATTTAAAATATATTTCAACTTCAATAGGTTTTACCTAAGAATCTAAGTATAGTGGGGCAAGTCAACATAATTCATATTAGGAAGTTTTTCCATATACTGAGCCTATACCTGCTATCTCTCCTTGAAAATTCTCTTTATTCATTCCACTTTTATTCATTCAGGCTTTTTATTTGAGCACATACTGTATGCTAGGCACTCATACATGCACAGGCTATTGTGGCAAATAAGACAGAACACTAGTGGTGGTGACAAAGAAAAAGTAAACACGTGAGTCAGTAAGATGAGTTCAGAAAGAAAATAAAACACGTGAGTCAGTAAGATGAGTTCAGAAAGAAAATAAAACAAGCCTTTCTGATGAAGCGATATTTGAGGTAAAATTGGAATACTAAGTAACAGAGACTGGAAGGAAAAGCATGCCAGGCATAGGGAAGAACAAGTACAAAGGTGGGGATAGGCTTGATACGAAGAAACAGAATGAAGGCCAACGTGGCTAGGGCACAGTGATGAAGGGGGCAGAGTAAGGCATGATGAGCTTAGGGAGGTGAGAAGAGGCCAGATTCTAAGGGTATCTTATAGGCCACAGCAAGAAGCCTCATGAGGCCAGGAATTGTGTTGGTCTTATTCACTGCTGTATTCATCTCCCAGAGTTTAGGACATTCCTGGCAAATTGTAGGCACTCAGTATTTGCTTGAACATATGACTGAATTAATGAATGACTCCTAGTTCTGCCCTCTGGTGCTTCAGAGCATAAATTTACTCCATCATCTCAAGTAGAGGTTGGCATTTTTTCTGTAAAGAGCCAGATAGTAAATATTTTATGCTTTGCAGGCATATGAACTGTGTTACAACCACTCAATTTTGCTGTTGAATCATCAAGACAGCCATAGATAATACATATATGAATGAATGTAGCTGTGTTCCAACAAAATTTTATTTATAGAAATAGGTGGCAATAGATTCAACCTATTTCCTATCAAAATTCCATCTGCTTCCTCTGCAGAAATTCATAAGCTGACTCTAAAACTCATATGTAAATGCAAAGGACCAGAACAGCCAAAACAATCTTGAAAAAAAAAGTTGAAAGACACACACTTCCCAATTTTAAAACTTACTACAAAGCCACAGTAATCAAAACAGCATGGTACTAACACAAGGATAGACATTTAGATAAATTAAATAAAGTTGAGAGTTCATAAATAAATCCTTACATTTATGGTCAACTGATTTACAACAAGAGTGCTAAGACAGTTCAATGGGGGAAAGAATAATCTTTTCGACAAATGGTGCTGGACAATTGGATATCCACACGCAAAAGAATGAAGTTGGACCACTACCTCACACCATGTATGAAAATCAGCTCAAAATAGATCAAAGACCTACATATAAGATCCAAAACTATAAAACTTTTAGAAGAAAACATAGGTGAAAATCTTTGTGACCTTAGATTAGGCAACTGTTTCTTAAATATGACACCAAAAGCATATGTCACAAAAGAAAAAAAGATAATTTGGACTCTATTGAAATGAAAAAGTTTTGTATATTAAGAAAGTGAAAAGAGAACTTATATAAAGGGAGAAAAAAATTTCAAATCACATTTGATAAGGGTCAAGTATCTATGATTCATAAAGAACACTATAACTCAACAATAAAAAGATATATAAAAATGGGCAAAGGATCTGAATAGACATTTCTCCAAATAAGATATCAAATGGCCAATAAGCACATAAAAAGATGCTCATCACTTATTAGTCGTTAGGGAAATGCAATCAAAACCACAATACCACATCGTACCCACTAAGATAGCTATGATAAAAAAGAGATAATAAGTGAGGATATGGAGAAATTGGAGCTCTCACACATTCCTAGTAGGAATATAAAATGGCACTGTCATTTTGAAAAACAGTTCGGCGGTTCCTCAAAAAATTAAACATAGAGTTACCATATGACCCAGCAATTCCATTCTTAGGTATATACCCAAGAGAACTTAAAATATATGTCTATACAAAAACTTGTACACAAATGTTCATAGCAACATTATTCACAATAGCCAAAAAGTGGAAACAACCAAAATGTCCATCAACTGATGAGTGGATAAATAAAATGCTGTCTATCCATATAATATAATGGTATTTGGCCAAAAAAAGGAATGAAGTACTGATTCATGTTACATCACAGATGAATCTTGAAAAGATCATGCTAAGTGAATGCAGGTACAAAAAAGCTATGTATTGCATGATTCCATTTACATGAGATGTCCAGAACAGGAAAATCCATAGAGACAAAAATGTAGATTAGTGGTTGCTAGGGGTGTAGACAGGGATAAGGGATGGGGAGTAACTGCTAATATGGGTAAAGGATTTTTTTTTTTGAGGTGATGAAAATGTCTAGAACTAGTGGTGATGGTTGCACAACTTTGTGAATATACTAAAACCCACTGAATTGTACACTTAATTATACAATAAAAAATAAACTTGAAAAACAAGCCAACAAAGAGGTGGCAGGCAGGATATGGTCTGCAGGCCACAATTTGCTGACCCCCTAATTTAAAGGACAGTCCTTGAAATCTATCACAAAGTCAGATCTCCCCTCTATCTTTTTCTTTGAGGGTAACATGGTATCTAATTTACTTCTCTAAACAGATATTGTAATAAAAACTCTGACAAGTCTTTGTTAGAATCAAGTTATGCTATACCTGTTAGAATCAGGTTACACTATGAAAATGCCCTAGTCTTCCAACTATATTCAAAAAGAAAACCAATCTAGTTTGACATAGTTTGTTTCCAGTGAATTTATGTTCAAATTATACAAGAAACAAAATAGAAACAAAAGTGATCTCAAGCCAGATTGTGAAGGTGAGATATATCATGTTGGCCACTTGTTTAAAGAAAATATTAAGAAAACCAATAAAGCAAGAGAATAAGTCCATCAAGCCAAGAACTATTTGTTAAGCCCTTTAAAAAAGTAGACACATGGTTGAGGTGGAAAGAATATGAACTATGGAGCCTGACAGGCTGATATGATCTTATTTCTACTACTTATGTAACCTTGGAAATGCTCAGTTTTACTCTTACTTGTAAAGTGAGGTTCCTTTCCTCTCTCTCTCTCTCTCTCCCATGTGCCTAATACTGTGCCAAGAAATCCCATAAGTGAAAGAAACAGAACGAATCAAAGTGTGATCAGGACTTTAAGGCAGACTTGGAAGATCCTGGTGATGCAGACAAAAATGAAAGCAAGTGGCCCCCACAAAAGTCAGGACTGCAAGCCACAAACTGGAAGCCCAGGATAGTTGGCTCCTGTCCAGTTATAACAATAAAACTCACTGAGACAAGATGAGCTAGCACATGTAACTAAAAGTGGACGTGGAGCACTCAGCAAAGATGTCCAAATAATACACAGAAGTGGTTTGGTCTATATACCAGAACATCTTAGAATTAATCCTAATAAATATTAAATTTAACATCTCTAACCTTGAACTCCCTCTGGCTCTCTTACTCAGTTGCTGCCACTACAACAGTTTTTTGTATTTTCTTAATGGACATTTTTAACTTTCTATTTTGAAACAATTTCAAACATATAAAAAGGTACAAGAATAGTACAAACACACACACATATACCTTTCCCCTAGTTCATTAATAGTTAATGTTGCCTCATTTGCTTTCTTTTCCTCCCTCTCTCTCTCTACACACACATACACACACACACATTTTTTTTCCCTGAAACATTTGAAAATAAGTTGCAGACTTAAGGACCCTGGACATATTTAACTAAGAACTAGTTCATTCTTTTACTTAACCAGAACACATTTATCAAAATCTGGAAATTTGACACTGATAAAATGCTATTTTAATAGAGTCCATATTCAAATTTCACCGTCTCAGTAATGTCCCTTTAACTTTCCTAATCCAGGATCCAATCCAGGACTACACACTGCATTTAGCTGTCATTTCCTTTTTAGCCTCCTTTAATCTGGAACAGCTCCTTAGCCCTTCTTTGTTTCTATGACATTGATATTTTTGAACAATATATACATCAGCTGCTCTGGAAGAATGTCTCTCGGTTTGGATTTGTCTTATTATTTCCTCATGATTAGTTTAAGGTAATGCATTTTGACAGAAATACTACCTAAGTGACCTTGTGTCCTCCTCAGATGGCATATGATGCCTATTTGTCTTGGTTAAGGTGGTATCTACCAAGTTTCTCCACTATAATGTTACTATTTTTCCCTTTGTGAAGAAATATTTTCCCACTGTGCAAATATCCTGTCCTCCATCAAATTTTCACTCAATGGTTTAATCTCTCACTGATTATTCTTGCCTGATGCAGTATAATGGTTATAAAATGGTGATTTTTCCAACTCTATCGTTTCTTCATTTGGTAATTGCCAGTCTATCGGAATCAAGGGGTTTTTCTCTCTCTCCTTACTCTCTTATCAGTGCAAACTCAGATTTTTAGTGGGTTTTAACTCATTACTGTCATTATTCATCCTGATGCTCAAATTGTCATTATTTGGACAATAGTACGCCCTTCAAGCTGGCTCCCATGTCCTTATGATATGTTCCTATCATTTTCCATATATTTCTTTACTTTCTGTTTATCTTCTGCCAAAAGATATTGAAGGCTCATCTTGTACACTCCCTGTCCCAGACCTGGAATCAGTTAATTCTCCAGGGATTTAGAAACCACTAACTCATACCTATTGAGGTATCATTGCTTCTGGACCCTTTCAGAAGACAGCTGGAAATAATATATAAATATTTATTAAAATACCTGTATTTTTAAAACCATGAGTTCATACTGATACTGCTAATTCCAATCCAATACCTCAGAGTTCTTCTTCGCCTTTTCCTATGCCATATTTGAATTTCCCTTCTCCCACAGTGACAAGGGAACGACATTAATATAACAATATTATAAATTTATTATATATTAACATTGATATATTTATCAACAAAAATGATAGTTACTCATTTGCTCAATTTTACAACACACCCAAAATAGTTATGGGATTGCTACAGCAAACTACTATAAATGACAGATCTACTAACTAGAGTTCAATCAAGATTTTCTTAAAGTTTATTTTATCTTTAAAATATATACGAAGAATATATATATAGTCAAAGTACTGTGTTCCAAAATTACTTGAGTTAATTGGCATCCCCTTCCCACCTTTGTTGATTTAACTTTACTTTTTGAATATGCAAAACCTCGACATGGTAAAAACTCTACCAAACGATCCAGAGAAGAGTTATCCCCCTTCTTTACTTTCCACCCCTTAGAAGTGACCAACTTCACTAGTTTCTGCTTACCCATTCTGTGTTTGTGTTTGCAAAAATATGCAGATACATATAGAAATTCTTATTCCCCCTCCTTCGTTACACTAAAATTGGCAAATCTACACACACACACACACACACACACACACACACACACACACATTAAAATAGCCCTTAAACATATCCAATTTCACTCATAAGAGAAGTGTAACTTAAAACTATGTGAGATATAATTTTCATCTGTCAGAATGGTAGAAAATTCAAAAACTTAACCACACATTACCAGAGGACTATAGACTAGTGGTTACTAGTGGGGTGGGGAGGAGAGGGGAGGTAGAGGGGGTAAAGGGGGTCAACTACAGGGGGTTAGGGGGAGGGTGAAGTAGGTAAAGGGGATCAAATAAATGGTAGCTGAAGGAAACTGGACTTTGGGTGGTGAACACACAATCGAATACACGGATGTCAAATGATAATGTACAACTGAAAATTATGATTGTATTAATCAATGTTACCTCAATAAACTTAATTAAAATAAAAAACTTAAGCACACAAGCTGCTGGTGAGTGGTGGAGAAACAGGCACTCGTGCGCGTTGCCACTGGGAAGACAGAATGGCACAACTCCCATGAGGGGAAGTTTGGCAACATCTAACAAAACCACATGTACATTTATCTTTGGCCGGCACCCCTAATTTTAGGTTTCTTACCCGGAATACACATCTCCGGCAATACTAAAACACATGTGCACAAGGTTATGCATTAAGGTACTGTTGTAATTACAAACTATTAGAAACAACTCTAAGGATCCATACATGGGAAATTCACTGAATAAATCTCGGTTCATTTATATAATAAAGTACTATGCAGTGAAAAAGAACTCTATGAATTGATATGAGTGATTTCTAAGATATACTGGTAAGTGAAAAAAGAGAATATATATGTGTGTATATACATACACACACACACATATACATATATATATATATATATATATATTCACACCTCATCTTCATTCTCAACAAGTACCTACAAGTCTAGTCAACCCCTCTAATCTCTACTTACATGCTACCTCATATATTAACTTCCTTCTCTATCCCCCCTAAGAATCCATGACTCATTATTACAATCATTCTCTTGCAACAATTCATTTGACAAAACCCCAACCCCAGATGATCTTCTAGCTTTTCTGTATCTTCAGCTTTCCCTTTCTCTACTGATTTTTCCCCCTTGTGATTAAACATGCTCAAGTTTCTCTAACCTAAGAAAATCTTTCCTTGATGCCAAACCCATCTCTAGTTATAGCCTTCCATTTCTCTTCCCCTTCATAGTCAGACTGAAAGAGAAGCCTATACTTGATATTTTCACATCCTCACTTCCTAATACAGTTATGCGCTGCCTAATGATGGGGATACGTTATAAGAAATGCATCAGTAGGCGACTCTGTCTTTGTGCAACATCACAGAATGTGATTACACAAACCTAGATGGTATAGCCTAGGCTATATGGTACACGTCACTGTCGTATCCATGGTCTGTCGTTGAATGAAACTTCGTTATGTGGCACATAACTATAATTCTATAACCCACTTAATTTATCTATACCACATACCACAAAAATGGTTCCTGCCAAGGTTACCATTGTAGCTTTCTTGCCTTAAATCAATGAACACTTCTTAGTCCTTATCTTACTTTGCCCCAGCAGTAGTGCTGACCACTTCCTCCTCAATGAAACTTTCTTCATCTGGGTTCTGCAGCAGTACCCTGTTTTCCTTCCTATTCCTCTAGCTGCTTTCTTGATGCTCTTGGCATATTCTTCCTTGTCCACCTGGCCCTTATGTTGGTCTTCTTTATGGCTCTATCCTAGGCAATTTTTCCCCACTGTACACGCTCAACAAAGGCAATCACAACTCACTTTCACTGTTCCAATCTATATGTTACTCACTGCTCCCAAATCAACATCTTCAATGTGTACCTCTATCCTAAGCTCAGACCCAAGTATTCATACTATCTACATTGCTAGAAAACACATGGCTTACAGCTCCAGAACATCCATAACTAAGCTCATCATCCCCCCCCCTTAAGCCTAGTCCTTCCTCAGTGCTCCCCAATTCAGTGAATGATACAACCATTTACTCCTCCATCCAAGCCAGAAATGTGGCCTTTATCCTTGACTACTCTCTTTTCCTAACTTTACACACCCAGTCACCAAGAATTCTGTTAATTCTACCACTTAAATGCCTTTCAAGTTTACTGACTTCTCTCCATCCAAATTACCATTATTTTAGTTTAAGCAACCCATCACCTCTTCCTAAGTCACTGCCATAGTCTCTTTAACTGGTCTGCCTCTCCCTAGTTTAAATCTTGGCAGTCTTCATTTTGAAGCCAAGATTAATTAAAAATAAATAAATAAAGAAACTTAACTTGATCATATTGCTCCCATGATAAAAACCACTCAATGGCTTTCTACTGCCCTTATGATAAGAAAGTCCATAGTCATTAATGTAGTCACAGTGTTCTTTATTATGAACATCCCACCCACACTCACCTCACCAACCTCATCTGTCATCCTTCCACTTGTATTCTGTGACCATCTGTTCTCTTGAACTGAGTACCCTTTACTCTCTCTTGTATCACTCATATGCTATTTCCTCAGCCTATAACTTTTTCTCTCTCTATAAACTGCCCCCCGCCCCCCCATATCTAGCTAGCTCCTTCCATCCATCATTCAGGTATCAATCTAGACTACATTTTTCTTAGGAAACTGAGCTAAGATCTCTCCAGTGCATCATGTTTCACTAATCTGTGAAATTTATCAGAATGATAGACACATGGGAGACAAGAGATTGAGTTTGGGGAGAGAACAAATGTTTCTTGAGCATTTTGTTTGATATAAGAGTGAAGTAGTGTGATAGGAGTATAAATTAGTATGAACTTTATGAAAGGCAATTTTGGTAATATTTGTAAAAACCACAGACCTACTGTGACCCACTAATTCCACTCATAGGTATTTATCCTATAGATATATACCCACAATGCCAAATGATGTTGCAAAAAATAATACTGTAGATATAAAAGATTGTAGTAATTTACATGTTCATCACTAGGGCAGTTTAAATAAATTATGGTACATTCACATAACAGAATACTCTGAAGCTATGAAAGAATTGGAAATTAGAAATATCTTTATATACTGATACAGTAAAATCACAAAAGCACATTTCTGAATTCAAAAAGTAAGGTACAAAGTAGTAAATATGGTAGGCTAACATTTGTGAGGAAAGGTGAGAATTTCATGCATAAAATTCCTCTAGAAGGATACTAAAATTAATTATATTTGTTGACTTCAGGGAAGTAAGTTAAATGGCTGAAAAAAAAAATGGGAAGGAGATCATCTTTCAAACTTTTAAAATTAGAACCATGAATGTTTACCTAATCGAAAATAAGTTAGTAAAAAAGGAAAGGGTCTAACAGTCAGATGCTAGGTTAAAGAAAAAAATGTTTAAGAGGTATCATTCATATCATTCATCTAAACCTCCAGGTCAAAGAAGAGATGCTAGTGGAGCCTTTTTGATTCTGGTACAATGACTGGTTACAGATCATTATTTAGTTAAAAAATCTGAAATGCCAAGATTTGAGAATACCAAGGGTAATTTTCTAATATAAAAGGGGGAAGAATACAATGGGATGGATGTACTTCTTGATTCAGATCTTCCTTAGGAAGAAAGAACTAGGAACAAAACAATTAAAGAATTAAGGTGAATGGAAATTGGTCATAGAAAACCAGGAGACAACAACTTTTGGGAAAGATATATGAAAATTAAAGAACATTAGCTCAGAAAAGTAGATTTTTCAGAGGCGTGGAGAACTAGTAGCATAAATACAATGGAAAGAACATATAGAGTTATCCATATTAACTTGGATGCTTTTTAAATAGGCGTCTCTATGGGTACAAATTCTACCATATACAGAAAAGGTAGCAAGATACCAGACTGGCTAAATTCTGAATTTTAAAGTAACTCAAAATAGAAACTAGATAGTCAAAGAGTAAAAATCTGGCCAGATTAATAAGATGGGAGGCAGAGAAACAGTATGGTTGAACAAGGTTAAGAAAGTTAACTCTAGCACAGAAAATTTTAAAAAAAAGCCAACCAAATTGACAGGTTTTTAGTGAGCATCTACTAAATGTTCAGCACTGTGACCTACAAGTTCTCTTTAAGTTTCCTTTTGCATTTTTCAAAAGCATACAAAGTAGTAAATTAAGAAATCCAGGAAAAAAGTTTCCCCCAGATAATAAAGAAGAAAATATTACAATCAATAACCACAAAAAGAAAGGAGCTTTCACTGTTGACTTTACCTCTTCTATGCCACCCCCAACCCCCATTAATCACACTTTAATGCCAAAGATCAACTGTTGTTAACCAATATGGGGTTCACAATGGGTAGGAAATAAAACAAGGGAAGGAAATGCTCTAAAGTGTTTTAAAAAGTTAGATGCCATCAAATAAGAAACTGAGAACTGGCGTCTTAGGAAACTTTAAAAGCTTGCTAAATAACAACAATAACAGCCAATATTTGAGAACTACGTATCATGAATTTTAAGTATGCTGGGTACTGTGCTAAGTACTTATTTATCCCTCTTCATATACCTAAAAGACAAACAGGATGTGTGTGTGTGTGTGTGTGTGTGTGTGTGTGTGTGTGTGTGTGTGTGTAATTTTACAGATGGAGAAATGGGTGCTAGAAGTTAAAGACTTATCCAAGGTCATATGGCTTATAATGCCATTTTTATGCCATTTTTATTACTATTTTTAGGAGGAGGAGGTTACAAAAACGTCTCCCTCCTCCCCTCCCCAAACTAGGAAAGCGGGAAATAAGATAGCCTTTTGGGGGTTAAGATTATAAAAATCAGTACAGTTGAGCTTGGCTTCCATGATACCATGTTCTCACGTTCTCCCACCTCTATGCCTATTCTGTCTGTCTTCTGTGGGTAGAAGAGAAGAAATAGGTAATCTCTAAATGCTGAAACACTTTGGTTCTTGGTCCTGGGCCCTATCCTCTCTCTTTCTACTTTCTCTTCAGGTGATATTATCCAATCATCCATTTTATGGCTCTAGGGACCAGTGGGTCTCAAACTTTTTAGTCTTAACACCCTTTTACACTATTAAAAATTACTGAGAATCCCTAAAGAACTTTCATTTATATGGATCATATCAATTGATATTTATCATATTATAAATTAAAACTGAAATATTCTACATTATTTTCATTTAAAATATTAATAAAATGATACGTTAACACATTTTAAATGAAAAATAACGATATTTTCCAAGACAAAAGGATTTAATTAAAAGAGTGGTACTGCTTTTTTGTAAATCTCTTTGATATCTATCTTAATAGAAGACAACTGGGTTCTCATATCTACTTTTATAGTAAGTCTGTTATAATATGTTATTTTGATTGAGGTATATAAATAAAATCCAGCCTCACAAAAATAAGTAATTGGAATAAGGAAGAGTATTTCAATAGCCTTTTCAGATAATTGTAGATATCTTTCTTTGATACTACACAGAAACTTGGAGAAACAATGGTTTCTTAAAACTACAATGTAGAATCTGAAACCACATAAATGAACTAACTATTGTTACCTTGCTACATAAAAACACATTGGTCTATTTTGCATTATGTATGGCTCTTTTACATATATGGTTTTGTTACCTCATACATTCATTATTTTCAACAGCTACTCACTGAATTTGAAGATCTTCAAATGTTAATGTTCATTTACAATATCGTTGACATATATTAATATCACCCCAGAAAGTCTGTTAAGTACTGAGAATCTACCAAGCTTATGGTGGCAGAGACACACTTTCACTTACATACATACATACACACATACACACACACACACACACACACACACACACACACACATATACACACACAGATACATATATACACACACACACATATGTGTGTGTGTGTGTGTGTGTGTGTGTGTGTGTGTGTGTGTTTTTTACTTAAAGGCTCAAATTTTATTCTTGGCAACAAATACTGTCAGTTGTTTTTCTTGAGGTGACAGATCATTTCATTCATTTTTATGAAAATGTGTGCCAAATACCCAAATTTGAATAACCATAGTTTTTATCTGCTAGTCATTCTTTCAGATGGTGTTCCATGAAAAAAGTGGCTAGTTGAGCTTGCAATTCAAACAACTGCACAAGTGCTTTTTCTCAAGACAACCATCATAGTCCAACATGTGGCAGCAGTACTTTATAGGTACTTCCCATCCCAAAATACAGATTACCAAAGAGATTTGTACTTAAGGGTTGAAGTCTACTAAAATTAATAATTTTTATTGCTTCATATCAAGGTTACTTTAAGTAAAACAGACTTTTTTTAAAACTTTCATGTGCATAGGTGAATAATTCAATGACAGTTTGATGCTATTTGCCTTGATTCATGCTAAGGTGATGGTAGTTTTACTCGCTACTTTTTTGGCAAATTTTTAAATGAATTACATTTTTTCCCCCAAGTAATGTCTTAGTATTACTATGAAAGTAGTTTGACCCCTTTGGATTCCTTTGAGAAGGTCATGGGAGATCCCCAGGAGTCTGCAGACTACATTTTGAGAACTGCTATTACAGACTATCTTCACATCAATGACTCTCCAGTTTTGATTCCAGTCTATGCCTCTCTCCTGATCCCACACCTCCTGAACCCTGTAGCAATGACAGATGTCTTTACTCGCATCAAAGGCCAAGCCCCCTGCTTGAACTCTGAATCCCATTCCTGTAGCTTCCCCCCAGGTCTTTGCTCCTTCAACTATTCTGTCCTCCTATACCAGCAATCCCTTCCTCTCTCATTAACATACAAACATGCTCTAGCATTTCTTCTCATTCTTATAAATCTTTCTTTGAGCTCACAGACCCCTCCAGCTACTGTGTCATTTCTCTGTTTCCTTTTGTAAACAAAGTTCTTCAAGAATTGTCTACATAACTCAATAAAGCTGGAAAACAAAACAAAACAAAATGACTTTGAAGGGAGGAAGCAAAAGAAAAAAAAAAAAAAAGTCATTATTTCTCCAATCTTCTGAAATGACTCCCCAGTGGTTAAAGCCAACCAGAAGACAAAGGACAAGAGAGAATACTGATGTACCTATGCAAGTCGGCTGTCCAGGTAGTGAGCAGAAGAAAGGTAAAGAGCAGAGGTAGGGGGACAAGAGAAGATAACTTTAATGGTTTACTCTTTTTACTGCTTATATCCTATCCTTCCTTTCATCTGGGGAAAAAAATCTGTTACAAATTTATTTCCATCACCATCTTAAAAAAAAACAAAAACAAGGAAAAAGAGAGAGTTGTCTACCCTTGCTTCTTCACCTCCAATTGACTCCTCAACCCTCCAATCTAGCATCTCTTGCCACCACTCCAATAAAACTGCTCTGTTCAAGACCATAGTCAATGTTCTGTCCTCATCTTAACACAGCTTCAGAAGCACTGAGTACAACTGACCATTCCTTCTTTCTTGAAATACTTTCATTACTTTGCCTTTACACTCTGCTTGTTTTGTTTCCTTTCTATTTCACTGACTGCTCTTTCTTGATCATTTTTTTTAATCTCCTTAACTTGTAATCGACTTCTGAAAGCTGGAGTGCCTCAGAGCTAGGTCTTGGACTCTGTTCCCAAAGGCTCCATGGACACTGGAAGTCTCCAGAGTTCTCCCCATGGTCCAGAACTCTCTCCTGATTAGTACCACCAGCTGCCTACCTGACTTCTCCACAGAGCTATCCAAAAGGCATCCAAACTTAACATGTCTAACCTGTTTCTCTTCCCAACCTATTTTTTCTCTTAGTCTTCTTTCCATCTGCTCTCACTTCTCTAAGTCCCATAAGAGGCAAAGCTGAGATTTAAACTACGTCTCTGTCTCTCTCTTTTTTTTTTTTAACATCTAAACCTGTGTACACCCCTCTATATATACTGCACTGCTCCTGCAGGTCCTGCACAAGGTGGCCTTTAGGAACAGTTCACCTTCACATAATTGTTTTCAAGTTCCAGACCTTGGGAAACAATACATGGGATCCTGTTTTGTCTTCACAGCGTTTCCAAGTCCATTTTGGACAAAGTTATCAAACCAGGAAGAGATGGGAAAGATAATATGGGCTGGGTGGAGGCAGAGCCAAAAGAAGCCCCGCCAGCCAGGGGTCAGTGTCTACTCAGCACCCACCAGCACAGGGTCTCTCAACCTTGGCATGACTGGCATTTGGGGCTGCATAATTCTCCGTGGTACATGCTTTGTTGTCCCGTGCATTGTAGGATGGTTAACAGCATCCCTAGCCTCTACCCACTCCATGCCAGTTGTACCCTTCCACTTTCTGACTACCAAAATTGTTTCTGGACATTACCAAATGTCCCCTTGGAGGTAAAATCTTCCATGCCCCAGATCCAACTGCACTTACAGGCAAGTACTCTGAGTTATGTTCTGAAGGAAATTTGGAGAGAAACTCAAAAAAAAAAAAAAAAAAGGAATAAATAATAAATCAAAAAATCAAGTTTCCAAAGAATTTTTAGAGATATGGAAAAATAATCATGATATAAAAGTATAGAAGAGTTTACCAAACTGTGTAAATCAAGGTTCTCCAACCCCTGTGCCACGGACCAGTACCGGTTCAGTGTGTGGCCTGTTAGGAATCAGGCTGCACAGCAGGAGGTGAGCAGCGGGCCAGCAAGCGATGCTTCATCTGTATTTGCAGCAGCTCCCCAGCGCTAGCATCACCGCCTTTGCTCCACCTCAGATCATCAGGCATTAGATTCTCATAGGAGCACCAGTCCCTGGTGCCAAAATGGTTAGGGACAACTGGTGTAAATGGTATGAGTTCCATTTTATAGGGAAAAATTTTATATAAAAATGGGAAAAAAAAACTGGAAGACTTAACAATCATAATTGTTATTTTACTGAATTAGCTTGCTATGATCCAGCTACTGTATTAAGTGCTTCAAACAAATTTTCTCATTTAATCATCACAACAATTCTCAGTTATTGCTCTATTTTACTGATCAGGAAACGAGGGGTAATTTGCACAAGGCTACATAGCTGTGGAGAAGACAGGACTTGAAAACAAATTTACCAAGTTCCAATTCCTATCTCTTAACAGGTATTCTGTTTCATAATATAGAAAGATAGTGTATCAAACATTAACAATTCTTATCTCTAGATGGTAGAATTAAAAGTGATTTTGTTTTCTTCTTTATATTTTTCTGTCTATTCCATATTTTCTACTATGATGTTTATTACTTCTATAATCAGAAAAAAATTTTAAGTAAAAGTTGTGAAGGCTACTTAGTAATATGGAGATAAGGGTTATTATGCATTAACTTAAAAAAGATACAAAATTCAATGTGAAGTATGATTAAAATTATGTAAAAATATGCAGGAAATAAAAAGAAGTATGCAAAATGCTAATAGTAATTTTATTAAGGAGGTGGCACTAAGAAGTAATTTTTACTTATCATTTCCATATTACTATCAATGTAGTTATATTTTATAATAGATAAGTTTGTATTTAAAAGAAAGCTATAACAATCATGTATAATCTCACTACCTTGAAATAACACTGTTAACATTCAATAAATTTCCTTCTAGCCTTTTTCTAAGACCCACACAATCACTTAAAAACACTAGCCTGAAGGAAGCAAAGAGAATTCTTAATAAGCAGATAACATTAAGTTGTAAAGGAGGGCTAAAAGTTGGATTCAAAACATGATCTTGAGGAAGAAAAGGAGATAGAACTAACAGAGTGTCTCTATGGCACAGTGAAAAAGTGGAACTACTGGACTGAAAACCTAGCTGTCCATGAACTAGACAGGACAACGATGGACAAGATGCCTGATTTTTCAAAATCTGTTTTGTTGTTCCTGTTGTTTTTGTAATATCTACTCCCTATCTACCTCCTCACAGCCTTTCTTTGAAGCTAAAATGAGAAAATGTGTGTATGTGTATGAAAACACGTTGGAAACTAAATTCTTGTATAAAATTAAGAATCATTATTGTCCAAGCCAATAGTAAAAACAGTGGTATGCAATTCAACAACTTTTTCCAAGCAAAAAGCAAATAATATCACCACAAAATAATTCCTGTGTGACTGTATCAATCACTAATCTTGACTCAGGTTTACCTGACAAATAAAACTGCTGGAAAGGAGAAGTCAGCTCTGACCTGCAGAGAAAAACTTGTTTATGATCTGAATTATGCCAATGGGAGTCTGCAGACAGAGAATGGAGAGCTGGCTACCTGCATCTAGGGAGACAAACTGGATCTCTTACCTGCAGCTCTGCTTCCAGGCCCAGCCGTCTGATAAAGGGGTCAGTGACGTGGTAGCGCCGCTCAAAGCTCAGGGCACCTCGCTCCTGGGGAAAAGAAACAAATGCGTAGTTTCACTGATTTAATTCAAAATGATCGACTGTGTACCTATTATATATCCAGCACTGAGCCAGGCACCACAGGAGTGATAACAAGAAATTGGCCTGCAGGAGTTTACACTATTCTTGGGCAGGAATTAGAGAATAATAGAATGGTATATAATTTAACACTAAGTTGTGCTTGTTGAGTTACAAATAAAAAATTGACAAAGGGGAAAAAAATATTGGAAACAAAAAATAGAGAATGTTTCCATACTTAGGTTGGAAAGGGTGGGCATGATATTTAGGACTCATAGGGTGAAGGATATACGAAGGAAAAAAAATAACTTGCATGGTCCCTCTAACTCTGTAATTCTGTGCCTCTAGGAAATGATCCTTGCCCTTGAGGACCATATACAGACAAAGTTCCAAAAAGATTCAGGGATGCAGAGAAAAATATATGAAACAGACTAACGTGCACCAAGGACATGGTGCACACGGAGGCATACACTCAGTCATTCCGGATGGTGACCACAGCTGACACTGCATGCCACTTCAATTTTGAAAGATTTTTAATTAAAATTTTTTTTAGCACTTAACCTTTTCAAAGAACTTTTTCATGTTCTTTTGAATTTAATTCTCAAGATCTGTCTGCAGGCAGACAGACATTATTATTTTAACATCACTTAACAACATCACTTAACAGAAAATGGAGGCACACGAGATAAAATAAGTCAAGTCCTACTGGTAGTTAATTAGGGCAATGGTGAGATTAAGCTCCTGACCTCAGTTTGGGGTTCTTACTAGAGAAGTATATCATGTCTTGGTTAAACCTCTTCTATTAAACCCCTGTGCTCCTTTGTGGAGGGTTTCCATGACAAAGCCTGGGCAACGTCACTGAATGAACTTGACTGCCCAGTCATCCATTCATCTCACAGTATTAGAGTGTCTTCTGTGTATATCCTCCAGAGGTCACGTGCAGGCTTTAGTATAGAGGACACTCAAAGAAAAGGGAGTCTAAGCTGAACTGGGACTAAGACTCCCAGGTTCTGTTACATGTTCAACTTAGCAGTTGGAGCAACACGAAGAAACTCTATTTACTCCTGCTGCTCTCCCCGCGCCCACACACACATACAACACACATGGATGGCTCCTCTTTCACCAGCCTCCATTAATCTCAGCAGCCCGGGTACAAGCACTTGGACAGAGGAATCTCCATGAATTCCATGTTCTTGGATAAAGGAATATGGGAGTCAAGAGGCCTTGCTTGATTCTAGTCCGGAGTTGCCACTAATTAGCTATGTAACTTTAGGCAACTCACTGACTCTAGACCTGTGTCTTTGGATGTAAACTGAACCTGTGAGGAAGAAAAGACTATGATCATGCTCTAGTTCAGATGGTATGGGCTGCTTACCTTGATCTGCCTACGGATGAGGTCTCTAGTTATGTTGACTTTTGCCATCTTCTCTTAATGGATTCAAAAGAAGGAAGCTATAGAAGGGTCTTCAGGACCCTTGAGCATTCCAGCCAAGCCCAGGTCCACACGACACACATTTAATTACCTGGTGGAAAAAAATCATCAAAGCTTATGGGATGGAATAAGGTGGCTTCAGAGCCCTGATTCCACCCCTAAAATAGCCTACCAGCCTAATCAGTGAACTGGCTATATTGTCTCTGATTTACAACATGGTGGGCGGCCCCTGCTCTACAGTGATGAAAAACCTCTGGAGGGTGAAAAGGGTGGTGGTGGGGAGACAATGACTCACAACCACAGAAGTACTGGAACAAACATTGAAGGAGTCGTGTATGCTTCACCAGAAAATGGGGAGTTGGATATGAGTATGAAGGAAGATGAAAGTGTATCCTGAAAATAAGAACAGGGCACATAGCAAGAAGGAGATCACGTTTCACTTGCTCAGTATGCAACTGTGACAACCAGTCTGAAACTTTTAATTATGTTTCAAATCCCTGACCCTCAGCTTGGCTTGCCCCGAAACCAAATTAGTATCACAGACAGAACATGCAACCCTCTAACAGATTCACAGAGTCAAAGAGTGGATAGGAGATGTAATGCTGTCCAAGATCCAATCTGAAAAAGAACTCCCTCTTCAACATCCTGATAGGTAGGCTTTCAATCTTACTACCTCTTGAAGCAACCTATTCCTGTATTACAACTGATGGCTAGAAAGACCTAGTAATCTCATTTCTGATAACTTACCATAAGAAAACACAAAAATATAAAAAAATAAGAGTTCCATACCCAAATGTATTCATCACAGATTTTGTAAAAGCAAAAAAGCTAAAGCCATTCAAATGAAAGAAGAGTTAAATAATGTATAGCCATGTGAAATTATGCAGCATTAGAAATGCTACTTATGAAGGAAAAATGTTTATATTATATCAAATGTTTACATAACATGATGTTCTTTCAATAAACATTATCAGTTATGTTTAAAAAGGAAATATTAAAAATAATAGCACACAATGCAATATATATATATACATATATATATATATATACACACACACACACACACACACACACACACACATATATATATATATATATATATATATATATATGCCTTGCTGATCATTTGTACATCTGACTTACTGGATTTCATGAACCAACGTCACCATAATAATAAAAAATAATAATAATAATAGCTACCTTTGTATAATAGTTTGCTTTTTCTCTTCTACTTTTTGACATTTTCAAATTTTTTCCACAAAAGCACATTAATTTTGCAATAAAAACAAACACTAGAGAAAAAACAAAGCCCTAGGTTTTAAAACAAAGTTCTGCCTCCTGTTATTTTTACCTTTTGGTCCTCGTTCCACCACTGGAACCACACAAAGGTCTCTTTCTCCCCAACCCCTTATTATTATCCACCAAAATCATTTTTGTGAAATTTTTAATTAAAAATTATTGGGGTGACATTAACAAAATCAAATGTTTCAACAGAAAGCTGTATATACATATATTGCACTGTGTGTTCACCACCCAGAGTCAGACTTCCTTCTGTCATCAAATTGACTCTTTTTACCCCTATTTACCACCTCCTCCCTCCCCCTTCCCTCTGGTAACCACTAATCCACTGTCTGTGTCCATGAGTCTCTGTTTCCTTGTCATATTTGTTTGTTTGTTTCAGTTTTATGTCCCCCATGAGTGATATCATGTGGTTTTCAACTTTCTCTGTCTGGCTTATTTCGCTTAGCATGATTATCCTGAGGTCCATCCATGTTTGTTGCAAATGGCAGTATTTTATCTTTTCTTATGGCTGAGTAATATTCTATAGTATATATGTACCACATCTTCTTTATCCAATCATCTACCATAGGACACTTCGGTTGCTTCCATGTCCTGGCCACCATGAATACACTGTTATGAACATCGGGGTGCATTTATCTTTGCAGATGTTTTCAGGTTTTTTTGCTGGATCATATGGTAATTCAATGTTTTGCAGATTCCTAACACACTCCCTTGAAATCACACCTTCTCCATCTGATCTGTGAGTGTACTCTTTTCTTTCCTTTGGCATTTAACTGCAAATGGAAACTATATAAACACTATGTTACTGCAGATATATTTTTTTACTTTAGTGGTAGGCACATAGTAGGATAATAAAAACCCTTGCTGCCTGATTTGCTGTTCCCATTTAGCCAGAGTTCTTTGGAGCTTATGCCTCCATGATCTATTTTGGGATCATAAGCTCTTAAAAGGATAAGAACTTTCCTTATGATGTGGAAGCCATCCAGCATTGCATCTTACTGAGCATCACCAAGGATGGAAGTCACTGGCACTATTTAAGATCACAAAACCTGTGACCATGAAGAATATTCAGAGATGTCAACTGAGAACAATGACATTTTCACGAGGGCTTTTGTCGGGGCCTCTGGCCAGTAAGTTAAAAATGTGAATTTGAACAAACTGATAGAAACTAAACACTGGCCTGCAATTGTGTTTCTGGCCCTGGTTTGTGACATAATGATCAAAACCAAAACAACAGTAATTTCCCCCACAATTACCAAGAATATAGGTGAGGCTTATTATAATGGAAAGAACACCAAAGTCAGCAAGAATATCTGGTATTAAGTAAGACCAGTTATGTGGCTTTGATCAAGTCGCTTAATTTCCCCAAGTAAGCACTCATTCCTGTGACTCACAGATACAGGAAGCACAGGAACAAACACTGAAGGGGCCATGTATACTTCGCCAGAAAAAGGCTCATTCTTTCCCCCCAACACCCTTTTCTTTGAAAGACTGCTGGGAGGGTCAAATTAAATAACGTAGTACAAAATTTTTAAATTTTATTTGAAAAATAATATAAATAATTCATCTGCTAAGAAATAGTAAACTGGCTAATATAATGCACTTACTATATACCAGGAATTGTGCTAAATGCTTTCCATTTATTCATTCATTCATTTATTCAAGAAATGAGCAAAAGAAGCTTCTGTTATATGTCAGATACTATTCTAAGCCTGGGGAATACAGTGGTGAACGAAACGGGCAAGTTCCTTACTCTCATGGTACTTACATTCTAGGAGATAGACAATAAACTATAATACAAATAAAATAAGAATATATCCAGTAGTGAAAAGTGCTATGATGAAAACAAGCTGATATGAGAGTGACTGATGGGCTACTTTTAGACTCGAGGTCAAATCAGATGTAGTGCACATTTGTGGGGTTTCCTGACTGCTCAGAATTTGAAACCTTTCTATATTTTGAGAATCCTCCATCTAATAAGTCAGGCGGGAGGCAGAGCACCCTCCATTTTGAAGTGAGAATGTTGGAGACTATGATTTTCCTTCTGAGGCTCTCTTGAAGCTAAAGTGTGTGTATATGGCCCCGGTGGCCCCGGCTATGCCAACTGGACACATCATCCCCAGGACTCAACTAGGATCTGGTATCAAAGAATCAGAGGACACAGAGAGTCCATGCTAACAGCAAAGGGTGGCTGTAGCCTAGGCCATGGAGGTCCAGTCAGCTGGTAGTGGTGGTGTAAACTGTCTAAGTGGCAGCAGCAGTGACCTCATGGACTGGTTCTGTGAATGATTCTGGCTGTGGGTCCAGGCTGCTACTCAGTTTTCTTTTTTCCAGACCATTCTTCAAACCTAGCTTTGTGGCTTTCCATGATATTTTGTGAATTTCTCTAATATCCTTTCAATTATCAGCCAAAGTTGGTTTTCATTGCTTACAACCACAAATGCTGTGCAGTAACAGAGGGGCTCTCTGAGAAGGTGACATTTAAGCTGAAACATGAGTGACAAGAAATCACAAAGAACTAGGGAAGGACGCCTCTGAGGAGAGAGACCAGTGCTAAGACCATAGAGGAAGACTGGCTCAGAGAGCTTGTATGGTAGATGTTATTACCATCATTTTACAGATGAGGAAATATAGAGTCATAGAGACAATTTTCACAACAAATTTCCCAAGGTCACACAGCTAATACTGCAGCTGGAGCAGAGACTCAAACTCAGTGCTGTACACACTCTTAATTACTATGGTATGTAATTTTCTAGAGTAACGATCACTATGAGAATCGACCAACAGAGCCAACTAAATTATTACTACTCGTTCATTAATTTTCTTAAAATATCAACTGAGAATTTACCAAGTGTCGAGCACTGTGCTAGACATGGGGGAATACTGAGATAAAAGACACAGTACTTACAGTAAGTTCCCATACCAAGAGCATAGAGTAAAAGGCAAGGGTTAGCTTTAACTAAGGCTGGTGTGTGACTTGGAAGTACTAAAAGGAATGAGAAGAGGAAAAACCAGAGAAATCAGACAAGCAAAAGACCACTATAATGCAGGTAAATGGCAAAACGGAAACTGGGTTTAAAACAATATCAACCTAGTATAGAGATGGTTTAAAAAAAAACAAACGTCAAATTTAATATAACTTGGTTGGCATTTTGGTGGACATTTCTGTTCCCATCCTGAGAAGTGATAGCATAACGGCAGATAGCTCTTTCTGGAGCACAGCCACCTTCTCTTCTCTCAAGGAAATGGTAATTTAGTGCCTTTCTGCAAACTTTTATAGGCAGACAATCATAACTGGAAACACTTCTATATAGAGATTATTTAAAAAGTCAACATCAGGAGAGAAATACTCTCACATCTACCAAGAGGCTTAACTAGTTTCAGACTCCAGTCCAAAAGTCTCTCAAATATAAATAATCAGATCAATAAATGATTATTTGAATATGATTATTTGAATATGAGAAGATTTAATTAAGGTCAAATTTTAAAATCATTATTTTAAGGAGGGCTCTGAAATAGTCAATTCTATAGAGTAAAGAACTCAATAGGTATGGAATCATACGAATGATCTGGAATTAACAAAAGGAAGTTATACATATGGTTAAGCACTAAAAAAGACTAGATAAAGGAGATTTCAGTCTCTGGTGCAGCCAAGTACATATTGTTCAGTTCTGCTGAGAGGCAAAAAGACTTAAGTGAATCCAAGAATCCATAAGATAAAATTTTCAATGCCTATTTGCTAGGTACTGTGCTACACTTTGAAAATATGGCAAAGAATGAGCCCAACACAGACCCTTGTCTTCAAGAGCATACAATATAGTTGTCATTGATTGAATATTAATGGCACCAAGGCTATTGTAATCAGAGCTCCATAAAGGGACTGAAAAAGGCTAATTTAAATGAATGACCAAAATTAATAGCTAGGACAGTAAATTCAGAAGGAACAACATGGAATAATAAATTAAATATTGTGTTTATACTCATTTATAAGCACAAAAACGACAGTGGGAGAAACCAACGAAACATATTACAGTAGAGCAAGAAAAACGACTTGGAAATCACTAATGAAAAAATGAGGACTTTAACAAACTATGAGCAACTTTTAATGTATATTCTTCATTGTAAGGTAGCACAGTTAACTGGATATACGCTTATTTTCATACTTAAAGCTCTAAAACATTGAGGGCTAATCTTTTTGCAGAACATGAAAGCTCAATAAAAATTTTCTCTAACTAGAATACAAAGGTTTAAGAATGATATCTACTATAATTTAGGATATTGCAGGCCAGCTCTAGTTGATACTCAGTGAAAAGGAGGAAAAAGGAAGCCAGTTTCTGGGAGCTGGGTATGTGAAAAATATAAAAGTGCCTAAGGCACGGAGGAAAACATATGACATAATGTTATAAAGAAAATACGAGCTGCTACGCAGATGTTATACCTCCCAAAAGGTAATCTATTCCTGGAGTTCTAAAATGCCTAATATGTCACCCTTAACCCCATCCTTTCCACAAACATTTAACTTAGGCTACTGGGAAACTTTCTTCCATGAACTCTGCTATTATAAAGTAAGCTAATAAGACAATAAAATTCAATTAACAGCTCAATTTGGAGGAATTAATCTACTTCACAACACAAAGGGTACCAGTAATATAATAGCCTGAGGTCAATCAGCCTTAGAATAAAGTACACTTGGCAAAGATTACTCATCTGGAACCAAGGATTGAATGGTAATATCCAAACAAACATCAGGAACCACCCATTTCAGGTGTGCCATAGTCTTTGTTTGGGCTCTGGATAATATGGCAGAAAAGAGAAACAGACTTAAAATATTTTGGCCTGAATTCCAACCCCCTCATTGTACCAATTAGTACCTACCTACTCAGACAAGTTACTTAACCTTTCTGAGTTTTAATTTCCTTATTGGTAAAATGGGGATGCTAGCCTATTTCAATGGAATGTTTTGAGGAATAAATGATGAAATAGATATGTAAAGTACAAAATAGTACCTGGATCATAGTGGGTGCTCAACAGATGTTAGCTGAATTTGAATTCCACTAAGAACTGATAACTCTTGTTATCTATGTTCAGTGGCAATATTTCTCCCTACCAGAGAGACAAAGCTGACATTGGGATCCATTGTAGGATGGTGGGGCACAGAGAGTAGGATGTCTTTATCACCTCTGCTAGCTTTGAAATGCAAGATCAGGAGATAAAAAAAAAGTGACTCTGTTGAAAACAAAGGAACTCCATACAAAAATATGTACAAGAATATTTATAGCAGCATTATTCATAATAGCTAAAAGATGGAAAACCCCAAATGTCCATTAACTGATAAACAGATAAACAAAATGTGGTATATCCATATAACGGAATGTTATTCAGCCATAAAAAGGTATAAAGTACAGATACATGCTACGACATGGATAAACTCTGAAGACATTAAGTTAAGTGAAAGAAGCCCACATTATCATATAATTCCATTTATATAAAATGTCCAGAATTGGCAAATCTATAGAAAGTAGATTTCTGATTTCTTGGGGCTGGAAGGGGATAGGGGATAGAGTAGTCATAGGATATGTATTTCCTTTTTTTAAAAAAGTGAAGTGAAATTCATATAACACAAAATTAATCCTTTTGAAGTGTAAAATCTAGTGGTATTTAGTACATTCACAATGTTGTGCAACCACCATCTCTAGCTAGTTCCAAAACATTTCCATCACCCCAGAAGAAAACCCCATATCCATTAAATGGTCAATCCCCATTCCCTCTTACCCCCAGTATCTGGCAACCACCAATCTATTTTCTGTATCTATGGATTTACCTATTGTAGATTTTTCATATGAATGGAATTCTACAATATGTGACCTTCTGTGTCTGACTTCTTTCACTTTGCATGATGTTTTGAGGTTCATCCATGTTGTAGCATGTATCAGCACCTCATTCCTTTTTATGGCTGAGTTAGTACTGCTATGCCTCACTGTGTTTATCCGTTCATCTGTTGGCTGTTGTGAATAGTGCTGCTATGAACATTTGTGCACAGGTATCTGTTTTAGTACCTGTTTTCATTCTTTTGGGTATATATATAGGAGGGGAACCACTGGGTCACATGACAATCTTATGTTTAACTTTTTGAGGAATAACCAAACTGGTTTCCACAGCAGCTGCACCATTTTACAGTGTACAAGGGTTCCAATTTCTCCACATGCTCATCCACACTTTTTTTTTAAATTATAGCCATTCTAGTGGGTATGAAGTTATTATGGTTCAGGATTTCTTTTTGAGGTGATGAATATGTCCTAAAATGACTATGATGATTGTTGCACATATCTGTGAGAATACTAAAAACTGAATTGTATATTTTGAATTGGTGAATTGTATGATGTGAATTATATCCCCATAAAGGTATTACATTTTAAAAAAGGAACTACCGATACAGGCAAAAATATGGATGAATCTCACAGATGCTGAGCAACAGAAGCCAGACATAAAAAAGTACATACTGTAAGATTCCATTTATATGAAGTTCTAGAACAGGCAAAACTATAGTAAAAAAAAAAAAAAAAAAAAATCAGGGGCATGGAGACTGGTGAGGAAAACACACCTTGAGAACTTTCTATAGTAACAGAAATGTTCTATAGATTGATGGGAGTATGGTTACATGGTTATTGAAGCTATGGGTTATATAGGTATTTCCATTTGTCAAAATTGTACTATCAAGATTAGTGTATTTTAATGTTTGTAAACTTTGCCTAAAAAATGTAATGGAGCAGGTGAAAAGCAGGGGAGGTACAGATGAAACGAGAATGGCAGAATGTTAACAGTTATTGAAATAAGATATGGGTGCATGAGGGTTCATTATTCTGTTCTATTCTGTTTTCTTTGTATATATTTGGACTTCTCCCTAATAAAGTCCTTTTGAAAATCTTTTTTTCCTACTATAGAGTCATTCAAAACATGGAAGACTGATTAATGAAATGGAAAACAATTATATATAGTTTAAAAATCAGGTTCAAGATATATATATACAGCCATCGCAGCCTTGCGGGTAAAGAAAAGACAAACCAAAAAGTGTACATATCTATAATGCTATAACAAAAAGGATATGCACCAAAAATGTTAGCCAGTGGTCATCTCTCTGGTAAGACAAAAGGGGATTTTTTCTCTTTCTGTTCCTCTGTATTTTCTAAGTTTCTATTGTAAACATTTATTGCTTTTATAATAATATAGAAATAGCCATTAGGAAACAGCTTTAGACTGAAAGAAATTTGACTTTGAATCTGGTTTTACTACACACTAGGTGGTGTGATCTTGGGTAAAACTTTTTTTTTTTTTTTAAATTTCCATGTAGGTACAGGTAATACAATCTAGCTCATAGGATTACTGGGATCCTTTATGAGATAATGAGTGGTAAAACACTTAACACAATACCTGGCATGGGGTAAATGCTCAAGAAATACTGGCTATTTCTTCACCTGTTACACAGAGATAACAGTACCTACCTCAGTGCTGTTGTGAGAATTACACGGGATAATTTGCACCGTGAAAATACTTACTAAGTGTGACAGTATTATTTCCAATAAGAAAAAAAAGTTAAAGAAAAGCCTCCCTGTAAAAAGTTAAACATAGAGTTACCATATGATCCAGAAATTCCACTCCTACATATATAACCAAGAGAATGAAAACATATGTTCACATGAAACTTTGTACATGAATGTTCATAGCAGCATTGCTTGTAATAGCCCCCAAATGTCCATCAATGGGTAAATAAAATGTGGTATAGCTGTACAGTGGAATATTATTCAGCCATAAAAAGGAATGAAGTACTGATTCATGCTACAATATCAATGAAACTTCAAAACATTATGTTAAGTGAAAGAAGCCAGTCTCGAATGGATACATACTTTAGAACCAACTTATATAAATTGTCGAGAACAGGAAAGGTTATAGAGACAAAGTATATCAGTGGTTGCCTAGGGTTGAGGGAGAAGATGGGAGTGATTGGGATGGGCAGTGATAGCTAAAGAGTATGGGTTTCTCTGAGGAGACGATGAAAATGTTCTGGAATTAGATAATGGTGATGGTTGCACTACTTTGTGAATAAATTTAAAATTGCAGAATTGTATAAATTAAAAGGCTAGATTTTATGGTATGGTGAATTATCTCTCAATATAAAAAAGAAAAATCCCCAAAACCTTTCTTCTTTTCTACCTCACAATCACAACTTATGAAAAGAAAATTTAACTTACACCCTTTCCTTTTTCTGTCTCCTACCTTGAACTGTAGTTATTTGTGCGACTTCTCTTTCTTGAAAGACTAAAAGCATCCTGAGGGCCAGCTCTTCATCTGATTTATCTACTGATCCTCCCAGGTCTCCAAAGAGTAATGTAGGCTTAACATGTGCCAGTAAATACTTGCTGAATGAATACTAACACAACTACCTTACATACATAGTGTTTTCTATCTGTGAGAGTGCTTTTGTATAAGCTTTTTATTTGAACTTCACAACAACTCTGTGAGGAAGCTTGAAAGCCATTATCATCCCCATTTAACAAAGGAGAGCTGAAGCACAATACTCTGTGGTACTGAAGAAGAAGTACTGGACTGGGATCTAGGGTCTCATGCTTCAGGCCAGGCCAGGCTCTGCCTCTCGATGCCACTCACTGCCCCTCACTAGCTGTATGAAACTGAGTGGAGCATTTCACTCTCTCAGCCTATTTCCCCATCTGTAAAATGAGAGGTAGACTTCGAGATGAGCTATGAAACCCTTTCCAATGCCACTATCCTATGATTCTAAGGACACACTGCTAGGTAGCAATAGAGTGGAGATGGGCCCCAAATCACCTGTATTCTCTTTCCTCTGGCCATGCTGCCTCCCACTGCAGGGAGCTGCCCCAAGTAGGAGTGACAACTGACCCCTTTTCGACATCTGAATTATGCAAAATATATAGGCAAGTTTCCTTTCACTCTATTTGTGGTGGTTTTCCTATTGGAGCAATCCTATAGAAAAGGAAAAAAAAATGTACTTCCAATGCATAAAAGTCATTGGAACTAGCATAATAAAATAAAAAGAACTAGGCTGTGGAGTACAACAGACCTAAAGTTCAAATCCCTGTTCTGTCACCTACTTTCTATGTGACAGTATTTCTAAACCCAAGTTTCCTAATCTATAAAACGGGGATGATAAAGCCTACTTCTGAGGAGTGATGAGGAATGTTAGAGCCACACATGTAAAATGCCTGACACATAATATATATTGAACATTCTAAGCATTCTACAAGTGTTATCTAACAAGACTCCTCATAACAACCCTTCAAGACAGATACTATTATTGTCTCCATTTTACAGATGAAGGATCTGAAGCATGGAGAAGTTTATTTGCCCAAAGTTAGAGTTATTAAATGGAGGGTCAAATTAGATAAACTCCAGGATCCAAGTTGTTGGCCATTCAAAAAGTTACTATCTTTAACATTCCTTTAATATTATTATCTTTAATCAGACCATGCCAAAGTAGCTTTGCCTAAAAGAAATTTTGCCTCTTATCATTCCTTAGAGTTAGGCTAAGGAATCACAATCATTTTGACTCTGCTGGTCTCAAACACAAATTTAAAGAGTTCTTTTCAGGGTCATGGACTAAGATGGCACAAGGACGGCATCTGGAAAAGGTACGGTTGGTAGGACAGGCCCATCAGCTAAGCATCTTTGGAAAAGTTCTTTGTCATCTTTGAGGCTGTGGGCTCAAATGAGTCCATATGGGGCTGACTGAAGCTTTGTCTGTGGAAGTCCATCCTAAGAAACCCTTCCCTTTGTGGGAGACTCTGGATGGAAAACTCACTTTGATGTTTTCTCTGCCTGAACGACTTCTATTTTGCCATTTGAGCTTTGTTAAATTAATTTCCTTGATGTTTTCAGAATTTTACTTTTTAGTGATCATAGCTAATTTACCTTCCTTCTCCTAGGGCCATAATTATCTTTCAGTAAAGTAAGGGAATGAAAAGAGAAAAGTGAGCACATTTTTAATAATGCTGTCCTTTTTCACTGTATTTAAGAGCATCCACAGTCTTGGATTTTGTTTTTAACTTGCATCTTTCCAAATCCTGCCACACTTTAAAGTATCTCTCATAAGGAAGCCTTGGAAGTTTTGCCCTATAACTTTACTCCTAGTAGAAAGGTCAAGGAAAACTAAGCCAATCAATTGGAAATGCTTCCTTCTAATTCAGTTGCAGCTGTGTTACATACAGATGTATGACTCAGGAGGGAACAGGTAAGTCATCAGCACTCAGACCTCGACTGATGAAGTTACCCGACCAGAAATGCCTGGCTCCCACCCTGAGAAAGTCTCCCTAAAAGATTCAGGGATAAGCACAGTTTTACGCTTTCTGAAAACAGACTCTGGAGGTTATAAACAAGAATAAAATTTTGCCAGGGTTCTGATCCTATCATTGCCCCCGAAAAGCCCCTGTACAGCTACCTAGGCAAGGCCTGATCCTGTTCTGCCCGCCCCCCAAGAAAATGGGGTTAATACCTCCCCAGATGGCTACAGGGAGGATTAACGGTTATTATTATTGGCATCCAGCTCTGTCACAGCTCTAGCAGTTGTGACCTTGTTCATCCTAAAATAAGACATTAAATATAAAAATGCAAACAGCGATCCCCGAATCTGACTCTACAGTAGGATGAGAATTTTCTTTCCACAAGGCCTCTGGCACTGCCTCCTATACTCCAACCTGTTGGCTGAATCCTCCTCTTATTTAGGCCTCAAGTTTTTAAGGTATTAGTCACTAAGGCCACAAAGCCCCATGAGGAGTCAGCAGCTATTACTAATAGCATAAAGAATGAACCCAGAACTCTCGGAGTTTCAGTCAGGTCTGAATTCATCCTGAAAAAGCCAAAGTGGTACCCCTTTACCCCCAAATCTGAACCTGTGAGGGCAATCGGTGAGGTCTAGGAAAAGTATATATGACATCATTTAGTCTTCAAAAACCCACTGTAAGGTAAGTGTTGTCGTAAGTTTCATTTCACAGAGGAAACTGTAGCTCTGAGAGGACATGTCATTTACCCTAGGTCACACAGCTAAGAAAGTACAGACAGGTTCAAATGTCAGCCCTACTACTACTAGCTGCGTAACCTCCAGCATATTTTTTTTAACTTTTGGAACCTCTGTTTCCTCATTTGTAAAGTGGCATAATGATAATACCTATTTCATAGGGGATTTCTGAGGATTAAACGAGATATTATAGGAAAAGTGTCTAGTAAGTGCCTAGCACAAAGTATTAAATACATTTTAGTTTTTTGCAGATCAAAATGATAGGAGTTTGATATAATTTTCACATAACAGAACTTAAAATACTAAAAGATCACTGAGTCCAATTACAAAAGTATGAACTGCTCTACCAATCCTTGATAAAAAGTGCAAAGCCTCTGCTTGAATACCTCCAAAAATGGGTAACTCACTCCCTTACAAGGCAGCTCATTTTGTTTGTAGAGAGCCAAATTCTCTCCTATCAAGCTGTCTACCCTCTTGGAATTTCCATCCTTTGATCCTAGTGTTGCCTTCCAGAATCACACAGAGAAAGTCCAGTTCCCTTTCCACATGACAGTTCTTCGGGTATCTAAAGGCAAGTATCATGTTCCCCCACGCTCTTAGCTTTGGTCCTTTAAGCTCTTCCTCATGTGTCATAGCCCCAGAGGAGACAGACCTGGGTTTGAATCCTGATCCTTTTTCTTACTAGCTGTGTGACCTTAAGCAAGTTATTTAACATCCCTGATATCTGTATCTTCATACGTATAACGGGGAAAATGACTGTTACCTCACAGGGAAATCATGAGGGTTAAAGTAAAAACACAACCCAGAATAGGGGCCTAACATATACCAGGCCCCCAATAAATATCAGTCACTTTTTAGCATGTATGCCAATTAGTATATATTTCTCAAAGTAAATTAGAATTAAATGTAACACCAAGGGATTGGTTTCTGATGGCAACTGCCAGTGCTTAGGTTTTTGAAGAGCTTTCTTCTTAGACAGCTAAGAAGAAAGCACAGCCTAGGAGTTATGTGGGCCATCTGCAATGGCAGCTCAAAGATGCAGTGGAGAATCTGAAAAGGTGAGGATGAAAGAAGAAAGAAAACAGGATATATCCTTAAACCAGTGACCCAAAAGAAAAGGTAAGTATCACCGTATTACATGTTGTCTATGATTCCCTTTCTGACACCCAGGACTCCACATGTGGGCCACATTTCCTAATTCAAAAAGGAGAGAAGAAAATAAAAATAATTAAAGCCACAGTTTGGGGTCTTTCCAAGCATTTTGCCCCTCAAGATCCATACGTATTTAGGCAAGGGCTTCAAAATTTCCAGTTGTATCCTTCCAGATCCTGAAGTCCAGGTGTGTGAAAATACCTTACACAGGATGTCCCATGAGTCAATACTGAGTTCCTTCCAGCCAGAAAAATTGTCAGCTGTGTGACAATTCTAAAACTCAAAACTGGCAAATCGTAAACGTTTAGCACCATCACCATAATCATTACACACATTCTCTTTCCTTCAGCAACCCCAAAAGTAGGCATCTCGGGAAGAAATACAGATTGTTTTTCAATTATTCTGTAGAGCTGACCCAAAGTGCTGCTTCTACAAATTGAGATGTGACTTGAACATAAGTGCCCCCATGTAGGTCAAAAGAAGGAAGGATAGCAGAACCCCAGAATTAAAGTAGCATGATCACAAACCGTAGTAGAAAAGGATGTTTCTCACCTGCCAATGATATACAACAATTTGCAATGAAGAAATCCATTGTTAGTCTCAGACTCAGCCCAAAGGAGCTCTACTAGTTACTCTTTGGTCTGTAACAGAGGATCTACCAACAGCCAAGATTTGATCCAATCTCTTAAAATATAAGAATTACAAGGAAGAATAAGCCAAAACTCAAACCAGAAATAGCCTTAAGTAGTTCCTTCACCTTAGTGAACAGAAACAACACTCAAGGAGGGTTGTAGGGTACAGAAAAGCTTAGTGCAGGCCACTGGGCATACCTGTGCCCTAGGTGTGGATTTCATAACGTCTCTGAGTCAAGACGTGCCCTGAGAACAGTTTTCTTCTCAAAAACTGTTTCAGGCTTTGTTATAAGGAAACGCTTAACATTTTACCCTTGGGAAGAATGGGGAAGCTACAGCCATCCTACTGGGCTTCTGAACTCACAAACTTGGGAAGAAAACTTTAAAGTTGCTCACCCACTAACTCAAAGTTTTTTAAAAGTCATAGAAGAAACAGACTTTGGGGGAAAGAGTCAAATGAGACTGTTAGACATTAGTCATAAGTCCCGATACCTCTTTTCTAGAGACCCTGGTAGTACACCTGCAGAGGAGATACAGAGGGCACGTGGCTGGCAAGAGGGCGTCCCACTGCAGCTTTCAGTAACAAGAATTGGATCCTGCTGGTTCGCAGTCTCTCTTCTACTCTACACTTCCTATTTACCCTTTGAAACTGGTACTGAATATCCCGGTCCCAAGTAAAGGCCCTTTGTACGGGCGCTACAATCGCCTGGTGGAAGCACCTTGGCAGAGTTCAGTTTGGTTCCAGGATGGGTCACTGAAGGCATCTGCGGCTGCCAGAAGTCTGGACACGGACGGACACACACACACACACGCGCGCGCGCGTACAGAGTGAAAGAGTGAGAAAGAGAGAGAAGGAAACTAAAAGAACAGATCAGATCAACGTTGCCCTCCCCGCACTTCCACCTGCCTTCTTCTTCCTGACACCCGCGCCACATCAGATGTCCCAAAAAAAAAAAAAAAAGTCCGCAGAAAAGTCCCGGGATAGGAAGACTTCCACCTCTCCCACCGCAGAGCCTCCCTGGACTCGCAGAGCCTTCCCCCGACGTCTCGGCCAGCCCTCCGCGCCCACCCCGCCCCCGGCCCACTCTGCCCTCCACCCCAGCGAGGCCTGATCGGGGACAGCCCGGAGCCCCGAGGCGGGCGAGCTCAGGCCCCCGGGCCGGCAGGATTGGGGCCGGCCCGGAGCGAGCGGCCCGTGTGCCCGGGCTGCGGGAGCCAGTGCTCGCCTCCGCGCCCGCGGAGGGCAGCGGGAGGAGGCTCCCCGTACCTGTCAGGCCTCTTCCCAGGACCGGCGGCGGCGTAACTTCAGGAGCCCATGTCCGTCGGGGGGCCCGGCCCCTCTCCCGGGAGGGGGGGCGCGGATCCCGGGGAGGGGGCTGGGGGCCCGGGAAGCTCTAGCCCCTTCCCATGCTCCCCGCCTGGCGCCTGGCCGGGGCCGGACAGCGCCTCTGCCCGCCCCTGCGCACAGCCTCACACCCGCGCTCACACACACTCACACTGCCTCGCGCGCTCTCACACACGCACTCCCCTCCCTCCTCCTGCTCTGTTTATCTCCTCCAGCTGTCTGGGGACCCAGGAGAAGCCCAGGAGCGCGCCTGCGCCACGCAGTCTCCGCCCCCGCCCCGCGCTTCCCAGCCCGCGGCTAAGCTACGGAGAGAGCGCCCGGCCGTTTCCAGAATGGCGAGCCGGCCCCCCCCACACACCCCTCGCGCCCGGTCAACGTCTGCCGCCGGCGGCGCCTCCTAACCTGCTAGTGGGGGAGTCCCGCACCGCCGCAACCAATCGGCTTCTCCGCTCGCTAGACCCGCAACCAGTGGGCAGGAGGGAGAGCTGGGCTAAGCTCTGGGGCATCCTGGGAGTCGTAGTTTTTCTCCGTCGAAGAGATCCTGTAGCGTGGGCCCACCCCACCCAGTTGTCATTAGTTACCCAGACGCACCTCTCACCCTACATCTGCGTAAAATGCTCTCTCACATTTTACCTGGGAGAGACCCCGCACTCACTCGTTGTCCCCCCAGAGCCCGACACAGTCTCCTAAGAGCCTTCTCATAACTTCCTCGGAGCCCCAGAATTGTAAGACCCTCAGACTGGGGTCCTAGGGCCCCGCAGAGCCAGGCTCAGCTTACTCCTTCCTGCTCAGGGAGGTTGCACATTCCTCACTCTTGTCTACTGGGCCTGAAGAAAGAGAATAAAAGGGAATCGGTTCTACACGGAGTGGCCTGGAGGGGAGCCAGCCACACATACGCTGGCAACCCTCAAGCTGATGGGAGAGACAAGATATATCTGAGACTGGTGGAGGCACTGCTGTTCCCACATCTGATGAAGAGAAGCTGTTCCAGCCTTTTAACCTCCTTTCCAAGGAAGTTCCCAAGGTGACAACGAAGGCATCGTGCTTAACTTCTGAAGGCAGAGACCAGGCCCCAACCATGAGGAGCTTAGAGTTAGAAAAGGAAGCAGTGTCATCTTCTGATAATGGAAACTTGTCACTCACCCACGGGGTGCTATTTGTTAGATAGTAACAATAGTTTGCTTTTATTGAGCATTTACTGTGTCAGCACTGTAATGAGTACAGTTCCTTAGACAGGTACTATTTCTATCTGTGTTTTGCAGCAAAGGAAGCTGAAACATAAGGAGGTTAAATGCAACTTGCCAAGGATCACATAGCTGATAAGAAATCAAATCTAGATTCAAACCCAGATGTGCTTGACTCCAGAGTCTGAGGTTTTGAACATTACCTGTGACTCCAGTGAGAACCAAGTAGTACCCACCCTCAAGAAGTCATGTGCTACTTAATGATAGGAATACATATTGAGAAATGCATCTCCAGGTGATTTTGTTGTGTGAACATCATAGAGTGTACTTACACAAACCTAGATGGTATAGCCTACTGTATAACTAGGTTACAAGCCTATACACCATGTTACTATACAAAACAACGAAAGATTAAATCAAGCACAAGAGAAAATAATGCAATCAAGAGACTGGTAAACACAATAAACATAGGGCTGTTGCTACAAGTACAACATGACATACTGTTTTATAGCAAATTTTTTAAAAATAAAAAGTACACTCAAATAATGATAAAAGTATAATACAGTATATATAGTATATAAATTTTTATATAGTAAGTATACAAATCTGTGACAGTTGTTTATTATCGTTATCAAGTATGTACTGTACATAACTGTATGTGCTATTCTTTTATATGGCTGGCAGAGCAGTAGGTTTGTTTACACCAGCATCACCACGAACTCGTGAGTTATACATTGTGCTACAACATTACTGATGGCTACGACCTCACTAGGCCACAGGAATTTTTCAACTCCATTGTAATCTTATGGGACCACCATCATGTATGAGGTCCATTGTCAACCAAAACATCATTAATAGCTAATGATTATGCATATGTATCATTTATAGTGTTTGTCTCATGTTTATGACTCTATGAGTTGCTTGTTTTTTCTTGCTCTGCTCACATCAAGAGTATGAATTAGTCTGTGAGCTCCTAAAGGGTGATTTCTCACCATTTGGAGGAGTTAGAGCCTACCCCTGTGAAGTTAGCTTTTCTTCTAAAAATGTGGATCATTCCTCCTAATCTCTCCCCCACATATGTTCCACTGAATATAAAAAATCCAACTTTGGGACTAGAAGAACACTTTGAGATCATCTATTCATTGCTCCTTAGGTTCAGGCTGAAACCCTGATTAGGGTTGCTGGGTCAATTACGCTGAGATCTAGCTAATATTTATTGAATATTTACCATGGGAGATAAGTGCTTATCAGTGAATTGATCAATACTATTACAAAGCACATAGCTAGGAAGTGGTATAGTTGAGATTAAACAAAACCTGGATTATTAGGATCCACAAGCACCATTTTAAACTCTTGTTCTATGCTGGCATTGTCACAGAGGATCTTAGAAATAACAACAGAGAAGTGTGTGAGGATTCTGTGACTCCTAGCATAGTCTTAGGCATAGAGCTGGTACTTAGTAAATATTCGTTATCAGAATAAACTTTTTTTGGTAGGGATTGGATGACAAGAAGAAGACTATTAATAATAGCTGCAGCTATTATTTATTGATTATTTTCTACCAGGAGCTCACTTGTTCTCTCATGCATTCTCTTTTCTGCATATATGAGCATATGACACATGTGTATATATACGTGCATTTATGTACATACACATATACATTCACACATACTAACTCATTTGATTTTCACAACCTTATGAGTTAGGTATTATTCGCACTCTCCTTTTACATAGAAGAAGCAGAGACTTATAGGAGGTTTAAGTTCAGACACCCCTCCCAGACAGCCATAAGTGTTTTCAGATCAATTTAACAGAGAACTTTCTAACCAATAGAGCTGGGCTCCTTTGGGAGGTTGTGAGCTCTCTGTCTTTGATAGTATTCAGGTATAGGATGTATAATCATCTAAGACATTCTAGAAGCGATTGTACTGTGTAGTTATTTAAGTGACAAATTCAAATATTCTCTGATTTGGATTTTGGAAGCAGACAAAGATGATTTAAACAAGGCTTGTGGCAGTAAATGCAGCTTTTTTTTTTCTCCCCTAAGAGCATTAGATGATAGCCCACCTGATCAACTCAACAGAGGTAGTCACTGATAACGCTATTTTCATCTCCCTGATTGGACTCCAGGGCAAAGGGGGGCTTATTCAATCTAAAATTTAAGATGCTCATATTTTACAATCCAGCAATTCTACTTCTAGTATCTTAGAGGAATAGTTGCATACATGCGCAAAGAGACATGCACAAGGATAGTACTCCAACCTTGTTGAAATAGCAAAAAAGTTAAAACAACCTAACTGTCCTGTAGGGGAATGATGGATGGATGAATTGTGGTTTATTTGTACAGTGAAGCACTACACAACCAGTTGATTTATTTAAGTGCTGTTGAGATAGAATAATTTTAAAAGTATAATAATGAGTGAGGAAAAGGAAGTTGAAAGATGATACATTTGGTATAATAGTTTGTAAAATTTAACACAAAAATCCTACATATTATATATACTAACATGTAGTAAAAGCACAAAAACTTAAATGGAAAGGCACAGCAATTTTGGGAGAGTGGTTACCTCTGAGAAAAAGGAAGAAAGAAGAGGTGAGGGATGGAGTTTTAGCTATGTTTGTAACATTTTATTTCTTAAAAAAGAAATTAGAAGTAAATATAGCAAAATATTAAACATTGCTTTTATCTTTGTGGTCATATTATTTTCTGTACCTTTCTGAATGTTTGAAATAGTTTGTAAATAAATATTTTTAAAAAATTTTTAAAAACCATCTTTTCTAAAAGTTAAAGTTGCATACCTGTATATAAAAAAAGTTAAAGTTGCATACCTTCATATAAGAATCTCATTGTTGAAACAAACAAACAAACAACAGGTATTATGTCCTTTTATTTCCTTTAGGACTTATGGTTGCAAAGTCTATATAGTCTAGGTCACCATCAGAAAAGACTGAGACCCATTGATCTCAGTTAGTCCATTTTACTAAATAGTAAACTGGCCTAGAATAGTTTGGTGACTTATCTAAGATCACAAATTGTCAGGGGCCCACAGTGTTCACTTGAGTCCAGCTGGTGCATTGAGAATATCCAAACTCATCTTGAACACACTGCACCTGTGTTCAAGCTGTTCCCTCCTCTTGGAATCACCCTCTTACTCTCAATTATCTTACTTGTATCTGTTCCTTCTCTGAAACCCTACTTAGCTAGACTAAAAAAGAATTAGCCACTCTCACCCTCCAAACTGAATCTTAGAGTCAAGTGGGCCCTAATCTGCTCCCCGCCCAGCACTCTCAGTTCTCTACTCAGTCCTTCCCAAGAAAGCAAGTTCTTGTCTCACAGGGAGGGCAATGTGTTCTATCGTTTGTGCTACTCTAATCTTTAGGCAGTTCTTGCTAATAATGTATTTCTTACTTCCACTTATTTGTTTCAACTGGGTTCTCTGTTGGCAACATAGATCTGTGTATGAAATGAGGTGATATTTGTGTAAACCGTAACGGCCTGAGCCCATGTGGTGAGAGGTAGCAGGAGTGGTAGTCATAATGATCCTTTTTGCCCTTAAAAAAGCTTCAGATAATGAATACAACTCTCATATCCCCATAGTCTTCTCTTTCCTAAAGGAAATGTCCCCATGTCCTTCCAATCCAGCCAAAAAAGGTAGGTCTGGAAAAGTCTGGAAAGTGATTATTTAGTATATGTCCAGCCTCTGTATTAGAAAAGGAGGCAAAGGAAAAGAGATCAATCAACAGATTTTGAGTCAGCTAACAAGGAATACTCTGCTCTAGAACCTTTCAAGGTGAGCATTTGGAGTAGAACTCAAAGTCCAGCAGCCAGGTCTAGTTCCACATAGTTAGACTTTCAGTGGTGTCAGAGTTCCCGGTATCAATCAAAACCAGGGAGATGACATCTGCTAATCAAACTCAAAAAAGGCAAGTCATATAGAATCTCAGTGTTTTAATATGCAATGGGGAATAATTGTTAACCTTGCAGACAATAGAGCCAGGTTCCTTCCTCAGAGAGCAGGTTAGTACATCCAGGCACTGAAAAGCCAATATTCTATGCCCTGTTGGATGAGCAGGTTATTTAGCCTCTTTATGCCTCTGCAAATAGAGTATACCATATGCCACCATCTACTTGGCAAAAATTATAAGTAGAAATTAGCAGTATGCATGTGGAACACATTGAAATTATGAAATTCAAATTTAAAAACACCAATGAATCAGAGGACTGAGACTACCAAACTTCAAGACTTACTATAAAGCTACAATAATCAAGACAGTGTCGCGTTGGTGAAAGAATGGACAAAGAACAATGGAACAGAATAGAGAAACCGGAAACTGACCCACACAAATATAGTCAGCTGACTATATTTCATTATCATTGGCAATGGAGAATAGGGAGTTTTTTCAGCAAATGGAATAACTTGACATTCACATAGTAAAAAAAAGAATCTAGACACTGCCTTTATATCTTTCACTCATAAGTAACTCATAATGGATCATAGACCTAAATCTAAAACTATAATATGTCTAAAAAATAATAAAGGAGAAAATTTAGGTGACCCTGAGTTGGATGATGAGTTTTAGATTCACGAGAGAGAATTGATAATCTGGACTTCATTAAAATTAAAAACTTCTGCTCTACAAAAGATACTGTTAAGAGGATGAAAAGACAAGCCACAGATTGGGAAAAATATTTACAAAACACATATCAGTTATTTGACTGTATTCAAAATGTACAAAGATTCCTAAAACACAATGATAAACAAACAACCCAATTAAAAAATGTACAAAAGATCTAGCCATCTCACCAAAGAAGGGGTATAAGTAGCAAATAATTGTATGAAAAGATGTTCAATACCAGATGTCATTAAAGAATTGCAACTTAAAACGAGATATTACAACACACCTATTAAGAAGGCTAAAATCCAAAAAACTAACACCACCAAATGCTGGCAAGGATGTGGAGCAATGGTAATTCTCATTCATTGCTGGTAAGGAATGTAAAATGGCACAGCCACTTTGGAAAAGTATGGCAGTTTTTTACAAAGCTAAATATAGTTTTACCATTTGATCCTGTGATTGCACTGCTAGGTATTTATCCAAATGAGCTGAAAACTTAAGTCCACACAAAAACCTGTGCACAGATATTTATAGCAGCTTTATTCATAATTGCCCCAAACTGGAAACAACCCAGATGTCCTTCAAAAAGTTAGTGGATAAATGAGCTGTGGAATATTCATACAATGGAATATTAATCAGTAATAAAAAGAAATGAGCTATCAAGAGCTAACAAAAAGGTATAGAAGAAACTTAAATACATATTACTTAGTGAAAGAAGCCAGTCTGAAAAGGCTACATATTATCTGATTCAAACTATATGATGCACTAGAAAAGGAAAAAATCTATAGAGACAATAAAAAGATCAGTTGTTACCAGAGGTTTGGGGAGGAAGGATGAGGGAGGAATGAGAGAGAAAATTTTTAGGTCAGTGAAACTATTTTGTATGATACTGTAATTATGGCTATATGATATTATGTATTTATCAACACCCCTACTGCTGTATAACACAGAGTGAACCCTTATATAAACTAGAGACTTCAGTTAATGTATCAATATTGGTTCAATTGTAACAAATGTACTACGCTAACACAAGATATTAATAACAGGTGAACTTGGGGGAGGATAGAAAGTAGGGTATATAGGCCTCCATGTACTATCTGCTTAATTTTCCATAAACGTAAAACTGTTCTAAAAAAATAAAGTCTATTAATTTAAAAAAAAATCAATGAGATACTTTTAGGCAAAAGTTTCTTTTCTTTTTTCTTTCTTATCAAATTGCATTTTGATGCTGACAAAGATGGGGAAGGATGGGCAACTCACATACTGCTAAAATAAAAAAGCAAACCACAAGGGGGAGAAGATATTTGCAACATATATATACAAAAGGGGCTTATGTTCAGAATAGAGAAATAAGTACTATAAATCAATAAGAAAAGACAGATGACCTTTAAAATAAAAGGCAAGATAAAAATGGACAAGGTGCTTGAACAGGGTCATACTGAAAGAGGAAATTCATATGGTCATTAAACATAAGAAAAGTTGCTCAACTTCAGTCATTAGGGAAGTGCAAATTAAAACTACATGAATTCTCACAAGTTTTCGTGAGAGTGTGAGGCAACTGCAACTCTTGGAGTTGGTAGGAATGTGCAATGATACAACCACTTTGGAAATCCATTTGACAGTATCAGGTAGAGCTGAACGTACATGCATATTCTCCACTTTAGGTGGATTATGAGTATATGTTATGTTTATACACACACACACACACATATACATATATGTATACACCAAGTTATGCACAAGAATATTTATAACAGCCAAAAAAATCATATCAACCTAAATGGTCATCAATAGTAGAATGGATAAATAAATGGATATAGTCACACAGTGGAATACTATATAGCAAAGAGAAAGAATGAGCAAACTACCACCAAAAGCAACAACCTCACAAACATAGTACTATAGAAAGAGGTCAGGCATGCAGCATGATTTCATTTAAAATGTATTCAGATCAATATACCTAGATCTATCTCATTTAACAGTTGTATAGTATACCACTGGGAAAAGATACTATAATGTTGTTTAACCATTCCTATGCTGATAAACATTTAAGGTATTTCCATGCCTTCTGCTATTTTAAACACTGCTGCAATGGGATTGATTTTATGCAACTTTCCAAACAAGATAATTTCTTGTGTGAAAAATTTAAAATTTACATATTCGATAAATAAGTAGATAAATTTCTTGTTCATAAGAAATAGTACATGATATCATGTAATATATGACTTCAGAATTTCAACTGATGGTCAACAGCACAGGCAAACACCTGGCAGTAGGACAGAGTATGGCAGACAGGCTCTAAATAGGACGCGATTTTGGCTATATCACATTTCCTGGGGGACCAGTTTGGATAGGAAGTTGAGGTCTAATGGAGAATTGGAAAGCCCATATGAGGATTTTAGACTATATACCCATAGGCACTGGGGAGTCTGAAAATTCTTGATCAGGGTAAATACATTCAGTTATCAGAGATTCACTAAACACACACACTGTATTAAATAAGCACTGAACTGGGTAGACATCGGGCTCACATGGCAAGAGGCACTGTTTTATTCACTCATAATATAGGCATCTATGTTCAAAGCAATAAATTTGGTAAGTTTTATAGAGGTTTATATAGAGTTTGCCTACAGGAAAGAGCAACAACTTTTGCTTTGTTCAGAGGAAGCCAGGGAGGGGTTCCAGGTGAGCCTGGAGTTTGATAGGCAGAAAAGTTTAGAGATGACATGAAATCTGAGACTCTGATAGCTAATATTCAAGAAGTGACAACATCTTAAGTGAGGATCAGGGTGGCTCTGAAACATGGGGTGGGCAGGTTTACTTTTTATTCTATATATTTTAATACTTTTTGAATTTTGCACATGCATTAGTAACTTGCCCAAAGTTCTACAGCAATTTCTTTGTAACTGCAACCAACCTATGTTCTTAATCATTACACTAGACTACCTCTCAAATAATAATTCCAGGCCTTGTCCAGTTGGAAGAGAGAAGAGAGGTGGGTGAGATTTGGTGGCACTCTGATGAAGGAATCAGAGCTCAAACAGAATCCTTAGTTTGAATCCTGGCCACTGAAAGAGAGTAGTGCCAATGACCAAAAAGGTACTCTGGGAAGGTCTATTGATTTGGGGAGGAAAATGATGAATTTGTTTTGAGAAGGGTGAGTTAGAAATTTCGCAGAAACGTTTAAATAGAGATATCCTGTAGACCAATCCCCAAGACCCTTTCAGGGAATCTGAAAATTCAAAACAATATCCATTATAATGCTAAAAAGTTATTTGCCTTTCCCACTGTCCTGATCTCACGAGTGTAAAATGGCCTCCACAGACTACCAGACATGTGATAATGAGATCAATCTGATGACTAATGGTATGTATGCTTTTGTACTCCTGTGATTAAAAATTTTCTCAATTTAAATTACTAATACGGTAAATATTAGTAGATATAACCACAGAAATAAAAGGGTTTTTTTTTGAAGTTCTCAGTAATTTTTAAGATTGTAAAGGTGTCTTGGGACCAAAAAGTTTGAGATCCTCACTGGTCAATGGCTTTCAAACTTTTTAACAAGGCCTCACGAGGGAACTAACTCCATTTTACATTGTGACCCAGTATCCACACGTATACACAGATGTGTAATTGGGAGAGAGTTTCACGGACCAGTACTCTGGCTCACTATTTGAGATGCACTCAGGGTTTTCTATTTCATTTTTAAAATTAAAATGCTTGTAACAGCTTACTAAATTGATTTCATGACCCACTAATAGTAATGATCTGTAACTTGAAAAACTCTATTCTAGTCTCTAGATAATTGGAGATATGGAAGGGAGCTGGAGCATCAGGAGAAGCCGCTTTCAGTAGAACGTGGTGTATACTTAAAATTTGTCGAGGAAGTAAATGGAGTAAATATATTGTTCTTCAAGCTTCCAGTTCTCTAACTATATAACATTTATATTGAGCAAAGAAGTTATTGTGAAGATAAATAAGAAGAAAGTAGGTGCGCTCATAATGGAGGTAAAACCACTGTCAGGTCACCCCCTAGCCCGACTCTGGCCATTGTCACCCTGCCAGACAGGGGGTGGGGAGCATGATCCGAAGGAACCATAGCAGTTGAGAAAACTGTTTCTTGGTGGCCTGAGCTTTCAAACTACAGATGATCATTTAAGAGAACATTTTGAAAAATGGGGCACACTCACAGATTGTGTGGTGGTGAGAGACCCCCAAACAAAATGTTCCAGGGGCTTTGGTTTTGTGGCATATTCTTGTGCTGAAGAGGTGAATGCAGCACTGTGTGCTTGTCTACCACACAGGGTTGATGGGCATGCAGTGGAACCAAAGAGAGCTATTTTCTAGAGAGGATTTGGTAAAACACAGAGTCCATCTAACAGTGAAGAAAATTTTTGTTGATGGCATTAAAGAAGATACAGAAGAATGTAATTTGAGACTACTTTGAAAAGTATGGCAAGATTGAAACCATAGAAGTTATGGAAGATAGGCAGAGTGGAAAAAGAGGATTTGTTTTTGTAACTTTTGATGAACATGATACAGTTGATAAAATTGTTGTTCAGAAATGCCACACTACTTAATGGGCATAACTGTGAAGTGAAAAAAGCCCTTTCTAAATAAGAAATGCAGTCTGCTAGTCGTGATGGTGGATCTGGAAACTTTATGGGTTGCAAAGGAAACTTTGGCTGTGGTGGAAACTTTGGTGGAAGAGGAGGCCATGGGGCAGAGGCAGCAGCAGAGGTAGTTATGGAGGAGGCGATGGTAGATATACTGAATTTGGAGAAGATGGTGGCAACTATGGCGGTGGTCCTGGTTATAGTAGAAGAGGAGGCTGTGGTGGTGCTGGTGGTGGACCAAGAGGATATGGAAACCAAGGTGGGGGGTATGGTGGTGGAGGAAGATAATGATGGTTACAATGAAGGGGGAAACTTTGGTGGTAACTATGGTGGTGGTGGGAACTATAATGATTTTGAAAATTACAGTGGACAATAGCAATCAAATTATGGACACATAAGGGGGTGCAGTTTTGGTGGAAGAAGCTCAGGCAGTCAGTCCCTGTTATGGTGGTTATGGATCTGGTGGTGGAAGTGGTGGATCTGGTAGCAGAAGGTTCTGAAAACTCAGAAAAAGGCTATGGTTCTTAGCAGGAGAGAGAGCAAGGAATTGTCAGAAAAGCTGCAGGTTACTTTGAGACAGTCATCCCAAATGCATTAGGGGAACTGTAAAAATGTGCTACAGATGGAATGATGATCCATAGTCAGAAAAGTTACTGCAGCTTAAACAGGAAACCCTTCTCGTTCAGGAATGTCTTAGCCACAGTTTGCAAAAAGTGCAGCTATTTATTAATGCAATGTGACAATTAGATGTACATCCCTGAGGTCTTTCATGTATTGTAGATTTTTCTTTTTCTTTCTTTTTATTACATCAGGTATATTGCCCTGTAAACCGTGGTAGTGGTACCAGGAATAAAAAATTAAGGAATTTTTAATTTTCAATGTTTGTGTAGTTCAGTTTTTCTACAGTTTAATACAGAAACTTTAACAAAACGCAGTTTTGAAGGTGTTTCTTGTGAGTTAACAAAAAGATCATTGTTAATTACTATTTTGTATGAATTTTGTTAATGTTAACTGTGAAGAAACATTTGCTGACTTACAGTCAAGGGTAATCTATTCTCCCCATTTCCAAACCATTAAATGAATGGGCTCTGACATGTGGAAAGAATAGAAATTATATGTTTGCAATATATGTTTTAGAGAAATAGAAATGGATATTTAAATGAACATACTTGTGACTTTAATCGCATTAAGATTTACCTTCAAATGAAAAATCTCAAAATTCAACAAAACAAAATGTAGGTGAAGTCTCTTTATATACTGTAAAATATTACATAGATGAGAGGATTTATGAGAAGCTGATTGAAATGGATAAAGATCACTAGCCTTAAAATCATAAAACTTAGTTTTAAATCCAAGCTCCACCATTACCACTGACATAGGTATTATTAATAAAACATTTATTGAGGGCTTACTGTATGGCTGGTATGGGGCTAAGCTTTATTGGATGTTTATCTCATTTAACCCTTTCCATGACTTTATTTTGTAGGCACTGTCCTATATCGTCCTCATTTTACAAACAGAGAAACTGAGGCTTGGAGAGCTTAGATAATTTACAAGTTTATTTAGTGTAGAAGACTTTTTTGTTTGTTTGTTTGCATATCTAGTATTTAATCCCTTTTTATTCTTTGAACAGTGTTTGGAATTTCTTTAGGGAATCACCCTTCCTACACACTTAGTCCATATGATTTGGAGAAACTACATTTACATCTTGAATTCAGGGCTGTATATATAACTAGGTTGGCCAAGCAGCAGAGTCCTTCCTATGGGCCACAGTGATTGGTTGAAGCATGGTCATATGACTCAAATAGGAACAATCAGAGCTAACAGAGGGGCTTTTTCCTCTAATGGCAAGGACTGGTCTCTTTCCTCTGGATTAGTAGCTATGAACAGTTCCTCTAACCCTGGAGCTACAGTGGCCACAGGGTCAACACTGGGTGAGCCCTCTCC
>CM053502.1:13270456-13347823 GCA_028627145.1 Eidolon dupreanum | reverse complement strand
AACCTTATAAAGAGAGTTAATATAATTATTTCATTTTTAAAATGGTAAAACTGAGGCGTAGGGAGGTTAAATAACTTGCCTGGCTTGCTCTTGAGATTTTTGCCCTTGGAACCTGGCCAGGATCTGATCTGACTCCACACAGATTCCACAGACTTACTCAAAGATTTATCTTTATTACCATATTCACAAAACTTCTATACTATTATTCACTTAATAGTTTCCCTTTAAAGTCCACTTTAAATTAATTCACTTCTTTGATTTGTTTCAGGCTATAATATCAGTGAAATCATGAGTTTGATGTCCCACACATATTTTTCTATGAAAAATACATTAACTATTAACATGTAAAATGTTTATCCATGTGTCAACTAAAATCATTGAGTACCCTGGCCCTTCCTTCGTCACCTTCCCCTTCACCTCGTTGATGCCTAGTTTCTTCATGTGTAAAATATCTCTTTAATAATATGTCCCTCACAGGATTGTTGTTTGAAACAAATGAGGAAATAACCGAGGCACTGCTTTGTGGAGTGCAAAGCACTGAACAGAAGGGAGGCATTTTAATGATGTGCCACATGTTAAGATGACAGACTCCTCAGGAACAAGAAGGAAGATTTTGGTTTGTGACCTCTCAAGCTTCATCTTGTAACAGTTTCTTTCTCTTGGCTACATGCCAGCCTTACTAGGCTCTTTTTATGTCCTCAGATGGGCTCTGCCGTCTTCCATTGGAAGATTTTTGCTCAAGCATTTTCTCTCACACTGAAACATTCTTCACATTGGGGCAGATGCTCTTACAGAATCTTGACAGCCCATCATCAAGAGATGAAGTCTCTTTCCCCTTCTCTTGAAACTGCATGGGACTTTTTGACTACCTCAACCAATAGAGTGTAATAGAAGTGATGCTTAGTGACTTTTTGAAGTTGGGTTATAAGAGATGATGTTGGTTCTGCCTGGCTCTTAGGATGTTTGCCCTTGGAACCTGAGGAAGCCCAAACGGGCTCATGTGCACATGAGCTGAGGCCCCTAGCCAACAGCCTCCATCAGTTACCAGGTAAGTGAGTAAATGAGTCCGTAGATGACTCCAGGATTGAGCCTTTAGATCTTCCAGCTGAGGCCCCAAACACTGGTACATCTGTGGTGCTCTGTCTGAATTCCTGACCCAGAGAATTCATGATAGTAATAAATGGTTGTTCATGCCAATAAGGTTTGGGGGAATTTGATATGCACCCACAGTAACTAGAACATCTCCTCTCTAACTGGCTAACTCCTACTTACCCTTCAGCTCTCATCTGAAATGGCTCCCTCAACAAGACTAGGTTAGATCCCTAGTCTAACCTAGGTCATAATCTCCCATAGCATCCTTTACTTCCTTTTTTGTAACACTTACCCCACCTGCCATGATGTTTTTCACTATCCACTTTTGATACACTGTGAGCCCTATGAAGAAGACCAGGACCCTGTCTGCCTGCAGAATCTCTAATAGCTAGCCTGGTGGATACATGCCCATGGGGTGCTCTCAGTAAATACTTACTGAGTGCATGAAAAGATATTTTGTCCCACAGTGTCTATCACAAATGTTGCAAAGTTGGACCTACCCTTGAGGGTTCAGGAATTATTTTTGGCAACATTCCTGTGTGGACTACTCTATTATAGCCCGAGTGGTCTTGAATGACTGTGTAAATGCTTTATGTTGCCATAAAAAGATGTCCAAGATATTTTGTTCAGTAATGAAAAGCAAGGTTCAAGAAAATTTATAGGCTTTCACCTCCACTTCCGATGAAGGAAGTAGCAAAGAACATTACTCCCACCTTAACAAGGAGAAAAAGGCAGATAATCTACAAAGTCATAATTATTCTTGAGTGCATCAGAGAGCTGAGGTTGCAAGGCAACCGAGTCAGTTGAATTCCAAAGAGGGAGAAACCTCTCGAAGGTGAGATAGACACACACATTATGTCACATTTGCCAAGGCACAGGATAAAGAGATGGCTGCCAGACAAGCAGGTAAAAAGAAATTAGCTAAACATTTTTAAGACCAAGTATGGGTTAGTATGTCCGTTTGGATACAGATTGGGACTCCAGACACAAGAGAAGTTTTCACTTCCTCTAGGCTCTTTGTCATGGGTCTCCAGTGGGTCTCACAAGAAAGGTTGGAGGCAGAGCAGGAGACCAGAGAGAACCCTCTCTGTGACATAGGCGTGCAGGAGATAATTGGCTGCTACTGAGGAATGAACATAAAGTTCCTCGCGCTTCTCTGGACCCTTCTTTTCAACAGAGCAAAGACGCTAAGCTTTTGGGGGAGGGGAAGCAAACTGTCTCTTGCCAGGTCTTTCTTAGTAAAGACTTATTATTGCTTCTGGGGGAGGAACAGCAGCAAAGTCTGCCTGGGGCAGGGGGTGTGTACAAAACTCTCACCCCCACAACACAATCAAGGCCCCACTGCAGCCGGAGGAAAGGCAGAAGCAAAAACCCTCTACTTTTCTTTACAGGAGGGACAGGAAACTCTTGGGCCCAGGATCCTACAGCAATACCAAGCCAAGGTTGGCTAACACTTCAGAATCTGGCTGCCACAGAAGGAGGGGCAGGGATGCTGAAAACCCTCCAGCCTGAGGCACAGATGCATAGAGCCTGCCTAAGACTATGGCTGGATCAGGACAACAGAGAAACCCACCTTACTCCTTGCCACCATGACCAGCATAGTACCAAGTAACAAGCAACAGCAGACTACCACAAGAGAGGGACAAGAGTGTGCAGAAAGCCCTCCTCCGTGGTGCAGGTGTGCAGGATGGCTGAGCTGAGAGGGCAACAAAAACAAAAGCTGGAAAAATCCATTGTCAACAGACTTACAATGAAAAAAGGTAATGCAAGTTCTTTAGGCAGGAGCATGATACCAGAGAGAACTTCGATCTACACAAAGAAATGAGTATTGAAAATGGTAAAAATAAAATAAATAGAGGAGACATTTTTCTTATTTTCAATCTCTTTAAAAATAATTAACAGACGAAAGCAAAAATAGTCAACAATGTCTTGTGTGGCATTTATAACTTATTTAAAAGTAAAATGCATGACAATAATGGTATAAAATGTGGTGGAAAGGAACTGGAAGTAAATCGATGTAAGATTCTTACCCTATATGGGAAATGGTAGAATATTCTTTGAAGGTAGACTGTGATGAATTAAATACATATATTATAAAAACTAGGGTAACTACTAAAATTTTTAAATAGATATAACTAGTAAACCAATAATAGAGATAAAATGGAATCATTAAAAATACTCAGTTGATACAAAAAGAGGCAGGAAAGGAGGAAAATAGGAACAAAGAACAGATGGGACAAATAGAAAACAAGTGGCAAGACAATTTAAATTGAACCAAATAAAAAATCACATTAAAAATGATCTAAATAGCTCAATTGAAAGCAGAAATTATCAGATTGGAATAAGAAAGCAAGATCCAACTTTGTTTTGTCTACCATAAATCCACTTTAAATATAAAGACATAGGTAGGTTAAAAGTTAAAAAAAAAAATTAAAGGTTAGAAAACAATGTTGTTCTTTAGTGTTTCTATACCAACACTAAAAATCAGAAGTGGAATAGTTATACTCCATTAGACAAATAGACTTCAGAAAAAGTAGTATTATCAAGGATAAAAAGGGACAGTACATAATTATAAAAGAGTTAACTTATCAAGAAGACACAACGACTTGACCTGGCAGAACATTTCAACATTTCACCCACCAACAGCAAAATGAACATTTCAATTCAAACGTACATGGAACAGTTATCAAGACATACTATATTGTAGATCATAGAACAAATTAAACAACATGCTTCTAAATAACCCATGAATCACAGAGGATGTCAGAAAGAAAACTAGAAAATATTTTTAATTGAATTATAATAAAAACATTGCAGCAAAATTTGTGAGACACAGTTTAAAGCAATGTATAGGGGAAAATTTACAGCATCAAACTTAGAGAACAAGAAAGATTTTAAATCAGTAACCTAAGCTTCTACCTTAAGAAACTGGAAAAAGAAGAGTGAATTAAACCTAAAACAGAAGGAAGAAAATAAGAAAGAATAGGAATCGATGAAACTGAAACTAGATAATAATAAAGAAAATCAATGAAGCCTAAAGCTTGTTCTTTGAAAAGATCAATAAAATTAATAAACCTATAGACAGACTGATCAAGGGAAAAAGAAGATAAGACAAACTACTAAAGCCATGAATGAAAGAAAGGGCATAGATACATAGCTTGCAGATATTAAAAAAGAATAAGGGAATGTTATGAACAACTTAGTGCCACTAAATTTGCTAAGTTAGATAAAATAGACAAATTACTTGAATGACACAAACTATCAAAGTTCACTCTAAAATAAATCAATAGTCTATTAAAGAAATTGAATGTGTAGTTAAAACCTTCTGAAACTCCAGACCCAGATGACTTCACTGGTGATATCTACCTTAATTTTAAGAAAGAATATATATATACACCTGAAAACTCAAGAGGAAGGATCACTTCTCAACTCAATTTTTGAGACCAGCGTTATCCTAATACCAAAACCAACAAAGGCAGTAGAAGAAAAAATCACAAACCAATGTCTTTCATGAACATAGTTGAAAAAAATCTTAAAAAATATATTAGCAATCAAATCCAGTAACATATAGAAGGATAATACATCATAACCAAGTGGGGTTTAGCCTAGGAATATAAAGTTCATTCAACATTTGAAAACCAATCAATGTAATTTACTAAATCAACAGACTAAAAAAAAATATCATACAATCATCTTAATATATGTAGCAAAAGCATTTGACAAAATTAAATACTCATTAATAATAATAATAATAATAATAATAAATTCTCAGCAAACTAGGAATAATAAAAGGAAACTTAACAATAATCATGTATGAAAAACCTATAGCTAATATATTTAATAGTGAAACACTGAATGTTTTCCCTCTATGATTAGAAACAAGATCTCACCACTTTTATTCAATCTTGCACTGGAAGTTTTAATCAGTGCAATAAAGCAAGAAAAAGAAATGTAAGGCACATACATAGACTGGGAAGGATAAAACACAATTGTCTTTATTCATAGCTGACATAATTATCTACTAGAAAAGCACAAAAATCTATTAATAAACTACTAGAACTATTAAACGAGTTAACAAGGTTACAGGGGACAAAGTCAATATCTAAAATATCAATTGCATATCTACTTAGTAGTAATAAACTATTGGAAATTGAAAGTAATTATATTTTATTATTTTATTGTATTTTTATTTTTTACCCAAAGTGATATATAGATTCAATGCAATTCCCATCAAAATCCCAATGGCACCCTTCAAAGAAATAGAACAAAAAAATCAACAGATCTGCATGGAATCACAAAAGACCCCAAACAGCCAGATCAGTCCTGAGAAAAATGAACAAGACTGGAGGTACACTCCTCCTGACTTCAAACTATACCACAAAGTGACAACAATCGAAACAGCATAGTATTGGCAGAAAAATAGCCACATAGAGCAATGGAACAAAATTGAGATCTCAGAAATAAACCCTCGTACTTATGGTCAAATAATTTTTGACAAAGGAGCCAAAACACACAACAGAGAAAAGAAAGCCTCTTCAACAAATGGTGCTGGGAAAACTAAAAAGCCACATACAAAAGAATGAAACTAGACTGCTGTCACCGTACACCAAAATTAACTCAAAATAGGTCAAAGACCTAAATTTAAGACCTGAAACAACAAATTGCATAGGTACTAAACTCATGGGTCTTGGATTTAGAGAGTATTTTGTGAATTTGACATCAAAGGCAAGGGAAGTAAAAGCAAAAATAAACGAATGAGACTACATCAAACAAAAAGCTTCTGCACAGCAAAAGAAACCATCAACCAGACAAAGGGGCAACCAACTGAATGGGAGAACATATTTGCAAACAACACCTTCGATAAGGGGCCAATATCCAAAATAACAAGTTATTCTCGACATTGAGGTCAGAGCGATCCTTTAAAAACAAAAGTCAGACCAAGTAACTTCCCTGCTAAAAACCATTCATTGGTTCCCTATGTCATTCAAAGTGAAAGCCAAAATTGTTACAATGGTCTTTGAGATCCCATATTATGTGGACCTCCTCCCTCTTCATGGTGACCTCATCTCCTCCCATTCTCCCATACACAGGGAGCCACACCAGATGACTTGCTCTTCCTCTCCTTAATTATTCCACACAAGCTTCTGCCTCCGGGCTTTTGCATTGGCCAGTCTCTCTGCTTGGAGTTCTGCATGGCCAGTTTCCACACTTCCCACAAGTCTTTATTCAAATGATATGCCTACCCTGAAAAACCCATGTAGGATTATAAACTTCTGCCCCGTCCCACTGAATCCCATGTCTTTCTCTTTTTTTCCTCTCTTCTTATGGAGCTTAACAGTTTCTAATGTAATATATAATTTACTATTTATATTTATTGTTTGCCTTCTCTGTTAGAATTTAAGCTTGTCAACACTAATATATCTTAAGTGTCATACAGGTTTGTTGAATGAATGAACAAAAGAGTAAGTGGTAATAGTGACCCTACAAAATGAGTACAGCTGGTTAGCAGATTTTTAAAGTCAGGAAACTGTCCAAGGAAGTATATGAAATGTATTACTGTATATAGGTCCTTGTAAGTGTTTGGGATCATAGGGATCTAAATTTCTTTCCCCATGAATCAATCGCCAAGATTAAAATATAAATTTAGAAGCAATAAATATTGCCACTTTAATGGTGTAATGTCCCATTTCAGCATAATATCTGCATACCCTCTTTCCATTCACCTTATAGAACCCCAGAATAAACAGAAACAGTTATAGAAAAATTATAAATGGACAAATTCTGTTTTCAGAACCTTTTATTCTTCCAGTCTGATCAGCATATCCTTGAAAGTTTTCTTCACCCAGAGAAGCACTTCATTTATGCATTTCTATATACTAGTAATAAACCATTGGAAATTGAAAGTATTTTAAAGTACCATTTGCAATAGAATAAACAAATATGTAATACTTAAGGATATATCTAACAAAATATGTGAAATATTTATATGCTGAAAGTTACAAAACTATGAGAGATACCAAAGAAATTCTAAATAAATGGAGAGATATACCATGTTAATGGATCAGAAGACTTATAATTGTTAAGATGTCAATTCTCCCCAAACTGATCAGTACATTCAATATAATTCCAATCAAAATCTTAGCAGGTTTTTAATGTAATTTGATTAGCTGATTCTAAAATTTATAGGGAAAGACAAAGGAGCCAGAATAGCCAAAACACTACTGAAAAAGAACAGAGATGGAGGAGTCACATTACCTGATTTCAAGATTTACCATAAAGTTACAGTAATAAAGATAGTGTGATATAGGTGAAAAGGTTGATATTAAAATCAATATAACAGAATAAAGACCCGTATGTATATGGTCAATTGATTTTCAATAGAGTTATAAAGGCAATTCAATGGAAAAAGGATAGTTTTTTCAACAAATGGTGCTGGAACAATGAAATGTCCATATCCAAAACTATGAACCCTGATCCATACCCTGTACCTTATATAAGAATTAACTTAAAATGGATCATAAACTTAAAAGTAATACCTCAAATTATAAACTTCTAAGAGAAAATGGAAAAGTTTTATGACTTTGAGTTAGGCAAAAATTTCTTAGATATGACAACAAAAGCATGATCCATAAGGAAAAACATTGATAAATTGAACTTTATCAAAATTAAGAACATCTGTTCTTACAAAGTTACTGTGAAATGAATGAACAGACAAATCACAGATAGAGAAAATATTTGCTAGTCACAAATCTGATAAAGGACTTGTATTGAGAATATAAACTCAAAACTCAAACTGGTATTGCTGTATGCCAGACACTATGCGAGGTGCTGGGGGTATAGAAGTGAATGAGACTGACACAGGTTGTAGCTCCATGGGGGAGACTGAGACAAAGACTTAAAAAGGAAAGGCAATGGGGTACGAATAGCCCCAGGGTAGGGGAAGTGTGAGGAATGATTGAGGCACACAAGAGCCTTTTTAACCTAGCTTTGAGGATCATGAAGAAAGGGTGGCCTAGGAATGAAATTTGAATGCAGGCCTCCCAGGGAGATCCACAATATAAACACATTATTTTAGTTGATTCACACATACTGATTTTGCCTTTTCACAAGGTTCTCCAAAATCCTTGCTATTTAAAATGTGTTCTGGGACCAATCACACTGGTATCACCAAAGAGCTTGTTAGAAATGTAGGTTCATAGTGCCACCTCAGACCTACTGAATCAGAAACTGCATTTTAACTAGATATGTATACACATTAAAGTTTTTAAGACACACTGTTCTAAGGTACTTTGATTACAGAAGCTGCGGTTTTTGGATTCAGTACCTTAGGCCCATTAGAATGTCAGCTCCATGAAGGAAGGACTTTTTTCCATCTTATTTTCTTCTGTATGCCCCAGTGCTTGTATGCAGTTAAAAATTCAGACTGAGTCTACAGCCATGCCACCCTGAACGTGCACGATCTCTTTTGATCTTGGAAGCTAAGCAGGGTCAGGCCTGGTTAGTACTTGGATGGGAGACCACCTAAGAATACCAGGTGCTAAAGGCAAAAAAAAAAAAAAAAAAAAAATTCAGGCTGAGAGGTGAGAAACCTTATGCATTTAATCCCATACCCTGCAATGCTCCATAGGACACTAAAGCTGGAAAGATCTTAAATATCAGCTGACACCCTATTGCAACTATCTGTGATAATGGAAATGTTCTTATCTGTACTGTCTGAGATGATTGCCACTGTCCATGACTATCTATGGAGCACTTGAAATGTGGCCAGTGTGACTGAGAACTGAATTTTAAATTTTAGTTAGTTTTAATTAACTTAAATTTAAATAGCCACATGTGGCTAGTGGGTACCATATTGACCTCACAGATCTAGACTAATCCTCTATTCTATAGACAAGAAGACTGAGGCTCAGAAAAATGTCAGTGACTGGAGTAAGATCACACCATGAGTAGAGAAACATGTAGGTGTGATCTGATGATCATTAAAGGTAAAGAGCACTGAATTTAGAAGTAGACCCGCGCCTCTGACTCAATCATGAAACTTGGAAATTTGGAAAACTTCTCTGAGCCTCGAATCTCTTCCGTAAAAAAGGCATTTACTTTGTGTTTGCTTGCTCTAAAATTTCTTCTAATTATTCGTGTTGAATGGTTGTAATTGGGTGACTCGTGCCCTCTTTACATATTGCCACCTAGTGGTGCACTATGAACCCCACATCTCCTCCTCCTGGATCAAATTCTTGGCCAAGGAGGATGGAAATGCTTGTGAGTTGGCCACTTCCTTACTGTGAGTGATTTGGCCATCAGATCCCACTCCAGTCTACTCATCTCATAGAGATGCAGCAGCAGTTCAGTGCTGACATTGCTAGATGTCCCAGGGCTTTCCTGACCACCTCTCACCCTCTACATCCACAGAACCAAGGCATGGGGACTGTGCTCTTGGTGGAATTGTACCTAATTAACATGTCAAAAGTCTCCTGTTCCTGTGTCTGGTCCATGCATGGCATGGCAGCCACCTCCTCTGCCAAGCCCCTAGTTTGAGTCTCTTTTTCTCTTTGTCTAGACATAGCTCAGCCGATGACCGAGAGAAGAGCCAGTAGGTGGAAAGTCACAGCTACTTAAAATCAATTGTCGACAGTGCCAGAAAAATTTTCAAGATCCCTGCTCCCAAGGTCGTAACAGCTCTGTGACCTTGGACAAGTTTTTAAATTTTTCTGCGCCTCAGTTACCTTAGTGGAGATAAAAATACCTATCTCGAGTAGTTTTGAGAATTAGAAATAATATGTAAAGTACTTAGTATATAAGAGGTGATCAATAGATGGTTATAGTCAAAGTAATAACATGAGCCTTCTATCTGCTTGGTAGCAATCTCTGAACTCTAGGGGATGTAGAAGAGCTGTAGAAGATGTGATCCCAGCTGGCTCCTGTACTGGTTGTAAACAGCAGGCACCACACAGGAGCAAGAGCAGATAATTGGAGGCAGGGTATAATTAAGTGCGAAATGGTGGGTCATGGCCTGTGAGTGCTGCAGGAGCACAGTGCCAGGAAAGATAATAATCATCCTCATGTGTACATAACACTTCAGTGTTTACACTGTCTTTTAACATCTATAATTTTACTTATAACAACCGTGAGGTAGATATTAATGTTATCATCTCCATTTTACACAAAGGGTACGGAGGCTCTCATAGCAAAGTGACAACGTGGCCAAGGTTGTACTAGGAAGTGACAAAAGTGGGACTTGAACTAGGGGCACACTGACTCTAAGGCGGCCTTCTTTTTATTCCCCAGAAAGTTTTCTGGATAAGTTTGGACTTGAGATGGGTCTCGAAGAGTAAGAGGCATTGGAGAAGCAATGAAGGGTATTTAAGCAGTGACAACCCTCAGGGATCCAATGGAAGAAAGTGGGAAATGGGACCAGGTGGCCACTTGGATCCCTCTGAGTGGGAAGAATGTCCTAATTCTATACACTAAAGATTCCTAACCCAGCCTGATGGGTCAAAAGAGGCCGGAGGGTTTCCTGGAGAAAGTAGCATCTAGGCTGAGACCCAAATGACAAGCAGGAGGTGGGGAGAGCTCCCAGGCAAAAGAAATACGAGCACATTTGGAGACATGAGCAAAGTTCAACCAGGCAGGAGCAGAGTGTGGTTAAAAGTGAGGCTGTGGCCAGATGGGGTAGGGTCTTGTAAAGCACATTAAGATCTTAGACTTTATGTCAGGCCACTGAGGACTCAATGAGGTGCTTACCCAGGTGATTTGAGATTTAGACCAATCATTCTAATCGCAATGTAGAGACTGAACGGCAGGGTCTAAACTGGAGGCAGAGACTGATGAGAAGGCTGATGCAACAACCCTGGCAAGAAAGGAGGGCTGTCTGGTGGAAGGGGCATAGCAGGATTTGGGAAACATGGCAGATTTGGGAGGCAATTTAAGAGGTAGAATGGATCGGAGTGGGTGATTGATTTGAAACTGGGGGTGGGAGAGAAGGCAAAAAGTAAAAAAGATTTGAAGGTGACTTTTGGTTTCTGGATGGAGCAGCTGCATGGGTGGTTGTGTCAATCCCACATGGAGTGGGGTGGAGAAGATGCAGAAGCTGTCTCTGAAGGGAGAGCAAAGGGTGAGAGGGATTTCGCATCTGATGGGAATTAGGGGGATGAAGTGCTCTTAGTGGAAGAAAGTAAAATTTCCCTTTTTATTCGTTCAACACATTAGGGGCTTACTATGTGTCAGACACTAGGATTACAACAGTAAACCGAATAGGCCAAGTTCTTGTCCTCACAGAGTTTACATTCTAGTGGGTGGAGACAGACAATAAACAGAGAAATGAGCACAGTTTAAAGCTGCGTATAACTGGACTTGCACAGTTCAAATCAGCGTTGTTCAAGGCTCAACTGACGTTTCTGTTGGTGGTTGGGAATCTGCTTTTGTGGAGGGTTGATTTAAATTATAGGAAGATTTACATCTGCGCAGTGGGTGGACTCCTTAACTCCCGAATTGTTCAAGGGTCAACTGTACATAAATATGTCAAGATGTGGTAGGTGCTGGGAAGACAACTGAGACAGAGTTAAGGGAATGTGAAAGTGCGCAATAGAGGCTGCTGTTTAGATGGGAAGATCAGGGAAGGCTTCTCTGATTTTGAGGCAGAGACCCAAAAGAAGTGAGGGAGTGATTGATGTAGGGGACATCCTTCTGAGCAAAAAGGGTAGGGCTTTGAGGTGAGAGGTTCTCTGGATACTGAGGCCGCTTGCCATGGTTGGGGGTGTGATTGGAAATGGGAGCTGGATACCCAGTAAAAAACTTTGATCTTATAATAAAACCATTTCCTCCTCCCCCGAAAGGTGAAATTCCCCAAGATCATTTTCAATCCAATGCTTCTAAAGACTCAAATAGGCTTTGTTTTCTTCCAGCTCTGCCACTTACCAGCTGCTTAACCTTTGGAATGTTACTTACTTTCCCTGAGCCTCAGTTTTCTCATCTATAAAATGAATACATTGATACAAAGTTGCTATTGAGGACCAAATTAAATTATGCATAGTGCATGGCACAGAACAGATAACTCAACAGTGTTAGCCTTCCCCACCTCCTCCCAACGGAAGGATAAAAAAGACTGGATGGAGGAAATTGGTTTAATTGAAATGTGAGAATCTGATACATTCTAGCTTTGAACTCTCATTGCTAGACTGCTGGCAGGAAAAATGTACACTAATAACATTCCTTCACTTCTGTGGATGTAGGAACATCCAAACCTGTAGAGAATTTTTATAATTTGAGCCAAACTGACAACATATGCCAGGGAGCAAGATCTAAAATGCTATAGTAAATAACAGTTCTGCAGCTTCTTTTATGCATTTGAAATTAAGGAGGGGAAGATTGGAGAAAGCAAGGCAGGGATTGAATTTTAGAATAAAGATTATGTGCTCTCTTCAGAGTTAATGCAGGATCCTCCACCCCTTTCAAGGGGTATAACTTCTGGCATTTCAAAGGTACCTCAACCTAGATGCAGAACAATGGACTGAGCCAGCTTAAAAACCTTTCACTAAAGTAGTTTTAGGCCTGGGATGTGACTACCCACCAAGACCTGCCCAGTTAGGAATTTATGATCAGATCTCCCTGTGAGGTTACTTTCTATAAAACCCCTTTTTTGTCCATACCTCCTTTTTCTCTTCCATCTTTTCCTCCCCACCCCCAGCTTCTGACCTGGACAGATTTGTGTTTCCAAGCAGGCCCGTTGAAGAGAGATTGATAATGGACAATTTTCCTGGTGACATGATATCCTAGGTTCGGTCTCGAAGCCTCCTCTTCTGACCTCAAGGCTCCTCCCTCACCCACCAATGGGCTGGTTTCATTTCACTGTGGGAGGAAGAAATGAGCAGAGTGGGTGTGGTGGAAGAAATGACTCAACCAAGAGCTTGTCGATTTTTACATAAGCTCTGCCTTGCAACTCCCTGCCCTGAGTCATCTGTGCTGGGTGGGTGGCTCCAACTCTTACCAGGTGTGGCATGTTTAGATTCTAAAAGTTGAGCCTCTGAAAACTAGTGAACCAGAACGGGGTGTGAGAGGCAGAGCAGTCAATGGAGGCGATCATCTCTGTGCTAGTGACTTAGATTCATGCCAGAGCTTGGCCTCTGCAGGCAAAGAGGGAACAGCACATGGAAGAAAGGGGCCTTGGGGAGGGGAGAGTTGAAGGGAGTCTCAAGAAGCTGAACTGCGTGACTTTGGCTGAGTCACTGTATAATCAGCCACACCTTTTTTCAATCGCCTTTAAAGGTTCCCCACTGCCCCAGGATAAAGTCCCAAAGGCTTAACCTAGGCCCAACTTACAATTTCCGTTGGGCCTGATTACCCTACGCCAGCCCTTCCCCAAGCTCCCTGCAAGGTAGCCTAATCGCATCACAGGCCTCGCCTTAAATAAGTGAGACTGCCTCTCTCTATGCCTTTCTCCTTCGAGTTTCACATATAAATACACACACATATATATGTTTATATGTATATATTTATACATACATGCACATATCGTGTCTATATATATATGTGTACACACACACACATACATATATATATATATATATATATATATATATATATATATATATATATATATATATATAAATAAACTTTTCATTTGGAATAATTTTAGATTTACAGAAAAGTTGCAAAGATAGTCAAGAGAGCTCCTGTATCCCTCTCTCCCAGTTTTCCCTAATATTAACATCTTATATTACCAAGTTGCATTTGTCAAAACTAAGAAATCGATGTTGATATTTTATCATTAGCTAAACTCAGACTAATTCAGATTTCACTAGATTTTCCACTAATGTCCTTTTTCTGTTCCAGGATTCCATCCAAGATTCTACAAGGCATTTAGTCCTCATGTCTCCTTAGTTGCCTCTGGTCTGTTTCTTTTCTTGTTCTTATGACTTTGATAACCTTGAGGCGCACTGGTCGGGTATTTTGCAGAATGCCCTTAATTTGGATTTATCTAATCTTTTCCTTGTGACTAGACTATGGTTATGGGTTTAGGGAAAGAACAGCACAGAGGTGGAGTGCCCTTCTCATCACATCCGATCAGGGGGCACGCTACCCACATGACTTATTACTACTGGTGATGTTAACCTCTATCACTTGGGGACATTTGCCAGGTCTCTGCTGTAAAGTTACTTCCACCCACTCTCCCTACTTCCTTTGCCCTTTCCATACTCTATTCTTAACCAAGTCACCAAGTCCCACTCACGCTCAAGAGGTAGGGAGGAGATTAAGCTCCACCTTCTGGAAGGGGGAATATCTACATAAATTATCTGGAATTCTTTAAAGAAGATTTGTCTCTTTTCCATTTATTTATTCCATCATTTGTTTATATTAATATGGATTCATATAGGTTTATTTTAGACTTTGAGTTATATAATCCCATACTATGTTATTTATTTTGTTGCTCAAATTGTCCCAGCTTTGGTCATTAGGAGCTCTTTCGAGTTGTCTCCTGTGTCCCTTCGCCATGGCTTTATTCTTTTTTTTTTTTTTTGAGCATTTCCTTACTTTTTGGCACTATAAAATGCTATAAGATGCTCTGGGCTCATCTTGTTTTTTCTCTATCCCAGCCCTAGAATCAGCCACTTCTCCTAAGATCTCTGGTTCTTTTTTATTGGAGAATGGTTTTTAGAAGCCAAAATCTGTATACTGGATCATTGCTCATTACTACTGGGGAGTAAATCTATGTTTTTAAATTATGAAATAAAGCATATATACAGAAGAGTACATCATGCACATAAATACAGTCTAAAGAATAATTATAAATTGAACATAATCCAATTGTTTTTAGCATTAATTATGTTCATTCCTTTGTATCTTCCTCCCAAAACCTTCCCCTGACCTGCAGCATTGGATGCCTCTCATACAGGCACCCGTAGCACCTATCCTGATAGGATAGTATTCCTATCCTTATTCTATATTTACTTATGTCCATGGTAAACAAGTTGGAAGATGCTGATGTTTAAATGAGTAAATCAAGCCAGCATTATTCTACCATCCAAGGGAGAACTTTCTAATTACCAGACTAATCTGGAGATATAATGGGTTCCCTCCTGATCTGTGCTTCATTCACTAGTTAACATGGGGCCATTGAGCACAAGAAATGTGGCTGGTATGAATTGGGATGATTTAGTACAAAAAAAAGAATGTAATATATCTCTTTTTTTTATATATCAGTTTAATATATCAGTTTTTTATATTAATTATTGAAAAAATAGTATTTTGGATATGTTGAATTAAATGAAAACATTATTAAAATTAATTTCACCTCTTTCTTTTCACTTTTTTGTAGTTACCAGAAAATTTTAAACTATACATGTGGCTCACATTATATTTCTATTGGACAGGGGTATTCTATAAGGAGTGAGCTTCCCATGAACCAGATGTATGTGAGCACTGAGTGGATTTTGGTGCAGTGGTGATGATAGCAGTGGAGGTTGGATTGGGTGATCTATAAGGTAGATTTTAGCTTTGAGAGTTTATAATTCTATGTCACCAGCCTTTTCTCCCACTCTTTGCCTATACTTCTACCCTGCATCAATCAAAGCGTTCTTATTGCTCAAACATACCCTTTGATTTCTTGTCTCTGAGCCTCTGTTCATCCAGTTTATCCATCTGGAATGTCTTCTCTACTATCTCTTTCGTTGAAATCCTACAGAACCTGAAAAGCAGCTCATATACCACCTCATTCTTGAAGCTTTTCCTGGCCCCCCACACCTGGAAATAAACTCTCTGAATGCCTCTGACACTACTCATCAAGTCCTCTGTATATTTTGTATTTTGGCAATTTGCTAACTTCTGTCCCCTGCAGAGAGGTTGGAAGGGCCTTGAAAGCAGCTGTACATGGCACAGATACTTCCTAGAACAGATATCCAAATCTTGAGACTTTATGTGTGCTCTTTCTGAAGACCTATCTTCTGGAGAATACACGTGGAAGTCCAGGTCCATCTTCTCCTTTCCCACCTCCCTTACTCACACTTAATTAAAGCTTCTCCAACTCACATCCTTACCCACAGCATTCCCCTGAAGATAAAAACCTCCAGGGCGCCAAACAAAGGTGAAAGATTCTAATGACTGAATAATAAGGCATTTTGCAAGTTAGAAGTTGCTAGTTCTTTGCTTTCAATAAAGTTGAAGAAGGTTCTAATTTTGTCATTAAAAATAATTTTTAATGATATAGGTCGCTATGTGATTTTATGGCTTGTAACTCAGAAGGAATTCAAATAATTAAGTGATATTATTATAACATAGCTTCCTCCAATCTCATCTACTTATTTATGTGAACATGGTTTCTCAATGATTCTATTTATAAAGGTATAGACATAAAATTTATGCTAAATCCAGTCTCATTTCAGTGATAAGTAATATTATCTATAAATACTGAACTAATAGCAAAATATCTATTTCAGTAAGATATGCATTTCCAATATTATTTTACTCTTTGTTTAATAATTATTTGTCAAAAGATATATGTTTGAGAGTATCATGCTAGGTGAAATAAGTCAGATGGAAAAGGGCAAGAACCATATGATTTCACATGTGTTATATAAAACAAAAAGCAATAAATAAACAAACAAAACAAACAAACTCATAAATACAGACAACAGAATGATGGTTACCAGAGGGGGAGGGTGTCGGGGGAGGATGAAGAGGATAAAGGGGGTCAAATATATGGTGATGGAAGGAGACTAGACTATGGGTGGTGAACACACAATGGAATATACAGATGTTGTATTATAAAGTTGTACATCTGAAACTTAATGCTATTAACCAGTATTACTGCAATCAATTCAATTTAATTTAAAAAAATATATGTTATGTTGCTTTGGTCAATTGTGTACTAATATAATACTGATGACACTTCAATCCAGAAGAAATTTTAAAGACATAGAGCCTTAGGATCAATGAAAATTTAAAACTATTTAAACTTCAAAAAGTTTTAAATGGCAATTATACATACATATATATATATATATATATATATATATATAATTTTGTTGAAGTATGAATTAGGTAATCAATAAGAGACTCTCAAGCATAAAATATATCATCCTAGGATAACATTCTGTGAGAGAAAGTAAAATGTAAACTATATATTCAACAAGAAAATAAATAATGATGTAGTATTTCTGCCTGTTAAAATGGAACTTGTTCCAATATTTTCTTAAAATGAATGATAGTCAGTATCAAATCATAATGATACTTATATTTAGTTGATGATGGACCAGTTTTATTTAAGGTATTAATATTTATAATATGCTAGGAAGTACATCCTTTGTATTGATTTACATTTTAGTTGTCTATTTAAAAATATGCCAAATATCCTGCATGAGGACCTACAAACTCAGTCTCTGCCTTCTTCCTCCCCTGGTTGGCTGACTTGGATGGAGGACATCAATGGTTCTGTGTCTTCAGGCCTTGGCTTGGGTTTGGTCAATAAGGAGTCTTGGCAAGATTTGGAGGGAGGAAAGAGAGTAAGGTTAGGGTCTCTATTCTCCTGGTATTTGACTTTGGAGGTCTAGTCAGTCTGGTTCTGTTCCTGGACAGAAAGTTAATGCTCCTCTTAAGGCAGAAGAATCTGGTGGTAACAGCTCGGCTGCTGCCCATCCCAGCTTCCTGCGCCATCCCTTGTAATGTCCCTACACCTTGACCACACCTTCTAAATTACCCCCTTTGTCTATATAATCTTCTTGAATTGTCTTAATTTGAGTGTACCACTTGTCTCCTCCTGGAATCCTCACAAATACAGAGAGGAGTGAAGAGTTTTTAAAAAAATCTTAAAGTGGGCACAAGAGCAAAAAGTTTGAAGATCACTAATCCAGACGATAGCCTCATCCCTTTATCCATTAAATTTTCACAGAATCATGTCCAGTGCTCAGTTACAAAGAGGAATTACATGGTGTCCCTCTCCTCAGGCAATAACAACCTAGTGAGATAGAAGACAGGAACAATTAAGCAAAGGGCAATATAATAGAATATGATAAGTGCTATAATAAAGATAGGAACAGTAAGTGTGTGGGAGCACTATGGAGAATGAAACCACCTAATTCTACCTGGGGAACTGGGGAGGGCTTTGCAAAGATTTCATTTGGTTTATGGCATTAAAGATAAGTAGAAACTTGCCTGGAAGGGAAAGGGAGGAAAGGCATTCCACGCAAAGGTGTAATGTGAATAGTTATTAAAACCAATGGTTATTAGGGGATTGCTGAATCATGATTGGGTGTTCAAAGGTGGTTCAAGAAACAAAAGAACAAAGGAAATAATATGTAAGTAGATTAAATTAAAATAAAAAACTTATGCATGGCAAAAAGCATTGTAAAAAAAATAAAATACTAAATGACTCCCTGAAAGATGATAATTGCAATTTATATATAAATAACACCTAGAAATCAGTAAGAACTAAAGACAAACAAGCAAGTTGAAACATAGGCAAAGGACATAAACATGCACTTCTTATAAAAGGAACTCCCAACAGCAGGAAAATGCAAATTAAAATATTTAGATACTATTTTCAAAGAATAGAGTATGGAAAGAGGAGAAATAGTAACTTTACAGTGGAGAAAACTGGAAACACCACATTAACCAAGTGATCAGGGGTAATAATGTCACCAGTAACAAGTCATGTGGGTATCATGTTCCCCCTGATAGGTTGTGATGAGAAGCGTACTTCACTTCTGTGCTGTTCTTCCCCCAAACCCATAACTCCAATCAAATCATGAGGAAAACATCGGATAAGTCCAAATCGAGTGACATTTTGCAAAATACTTGACCAGTGCTCTTCAAGACTATCAAGGTCATAGAAGAAAAAATTGAGAAGCTGTCACAGACCAAAGGTAACTAAGGAGACATGAGAACTAAATGCAATGTATGATCCTGGATGAGATCCTGGAAGAAGGAAAGTAGTGAAATTTGAATAAAATTTGGAGTTTAATTAATAGTAATAAGTCAATGTTGACTTCTTAATTTTGACAAATCTACCAATTAATATAAAATGTTAACATTAGGGGAAATTGAGTGAAGAGTATATGAAAATTCTCTTGACTACTATAACTTTTCTGTAGATCTAAAGAGATTCCAAAGTAAAAAGTTTAATTTTAAAAAGTTATATTTATCTTCTACCTGTTAAATTAACAAAGAATAAAAAATCTTACTCAAACGAGTATTAAGAATGATATGGAAAAAGTGGTTCTCTCATACTTGCAGGTAGGGGGCAAAAGGTATTTTAAGAAAACAATTTAATCTAGGAAAGCAAAAAATGAAAACCCTATAATCTAGAAATTCCATTTTCAAGTATATATAGAGAGAAATTCTTACACACATGCACCAAGAGATATGTATAAGAGTGTTTGATACAGTATCGTTCACAAAAACATAAAATTGGAATATCTCAAATATCTATCAATAAGGGAACAGATTTTAAAATTGAGATATATTAATATGATGGGATATTTACTATAGGACAGTTAAAAGGAAAGAATGAAATCTGTATATATCAATATGGCTAAATATCAAAATATAACATTGAGTGGAAAAGTAAAGCTGAAGGATTTATACAATATGATGCCATTAACATAAATTTAAAAAACACTCAAAACACTATATATTGTCTATGAATACATGTATCCTAAGTCATTCCTCTAACAGATCATTCTTGAATGACTTATCATGTGCCGAGTACTATTCTGAGTTCTGAGGATACAGCAGTGAACAACAAAAGCTGGCAATTGTATAGGATTTACTATGAGCCAAGAATTCTGTAGTAATAATAATAATAATAGCAAACCCTAGTAGCATTTACTCTATAGCAGGTGTAAGTCTAAGCACTTTACATGCATTAACTCATTTAATCCTCATAGTAACTTTATGACAAAAGTTCTATTATTATCCCTGTCATATAGGTGAAGACACTGAGGTGCATTGAAGTTAAGTAACTTGCCTAGGGTCACATGGTGAGATAGTGGTGGAGACAGCATTCAAATCCAGGCAGTCTGTCCTCTCAACCATTATACACTCTGACTCAAATCCTTGCTATTATGGAGCTTACATTCTGGTGAGGGAAGGACAGGGCAAGATAGGCCACAAAAATATGTAGTATGTCAGACAATGAAAAGAGCTATGGAAAAAAATAAAGGAGGAAAAGAAAAAGGAAGTATGGGGTGGGGTTTATTACATTTGAAAGAGGAGGTGTACAGGTCAGGGAGGCCTCACTGAGAGATAACACCTGAGCAAATACCTCAAGGAAGTGAAGGAGAAAACCATGCAGATATCTGGGGAGTAACTGTGTCCCAGGCAGAGGGAACAGCAAGGTCAAAGGCTCTGAAGAACCAGTAAATCTGGAGTGTTTGAAAAATAAATAAAAAGGAAGCCAAGGTGGCTAAAGGAGAGGGAATAAAGGTGAAAGAGTCAGAGATGAGGCCAGAGAGATATGGGGGTTAGATTGGGTGGGACCTTGTAAGTCATAATAAGGACCTCGGAGGGGATGGCATCTGACTTAGGCTTTAGAGGGATCCCTCTGGCTGCTTTGTTGAGACGAGACTGCTCAGAGACTCTTGTAATAATCTGGGCAAGAATGGTGCCTTGGACCAGAGTGGTAGTGGTGGAGGTGGTAAGAAGTGGTTGGATTCTGGATATATTTTGAAGATCAAATGGACAGTATTTGCTGAGGATTGACATGAAAGAAAGAATGAAGTCATCCAAAGGCAAGGGAAACAAAAGCAAAAATAAACAAGTGGAACTATGTCAAACTAAACAGCTTCCACACAATGAAGGAACCCATCATCAAAATGAAAAAGCAGCCCATGGAATGGGAGAAGGTATTTGTAAATCATATATCAAATAAGGGGTTAATAGCCAAAATTTATACAAAAACTCATAAAATGCAACAACAACAACAAAACAAATAACCTGATTAAAAAATAGGTAGATGATCTGAATAGACATTTTTCCAAAGAAGACATATGGATGGCCAACAGGCATATGAAAAGATGTTCAATATAGCTAATTAATAGGAAAATGTACCTGTTAGAATGGCTATTATAAAAAACACAAGAAATAATAAGTGTTGGAGAGGCTGTGGAAATAAATGAACCCTCATACACTGTTGGTGGGATTGTTAATTGGTGTAGCTGCTACAGTATGGAGATTGGTGTAGCTGCTACAGTATGGAGATTCCTCAATAAACTAAGAATATAAACTACCATATGACCCACTTCTGGATATCTATCCAAAGAATACAAAAACATGAATTTGAAAAAACATATGCACTGCTATGTCCATAGCAGCATTATTTACAATAGCCAAGATATGAAAACAATCTAAGTATCCATCGATAAATGAATGCATAAAGAAATGTGGTATATATGTACAATGGACTACTACTCAGCCATAAAAAATATGCAATCTTGCCATTTGTGACAATATGGATGGACTGTGAGGGTATATAATGCTAAGTGAAATAAGTCAGAAGGAGAAAGACAAAAACCATATGATTTCACTCATATGTGGAATCTAAAATAAATAAACGATAGCAAACAAACAAAACAAAGCAAAACCAAATGCATAGATACAGAGAACAGATGAGGGTTACCAGTAGAGAAGTGGGTTGGGATAGATGAAGGGGATGAAGGGAGTTATTGTATAGTGATGGATGGTAACTAGATTTTGGTGGTATCACTTTGTATATAGATGTTAAATTATAATGTCATATACCTGAAACATTTAAAAAAGGAAGGAACAAAGGAAGGGAGGGAGAAAGAAAGGAAAGAAGGGAAGAAGAAAGGAAGGAAGGAAGGAAGGAAGGAAGGAAGGAAGGAAGGAAGGAAGGAAGGAAGGAGGGAAGGAAGGAAGGAAGGAAGGGCTCAAGAATGACTCAGGTTTTTGGCCTGAGTAAGTAAAAAGATGGAGTGACTATTTCCTGGATGGGGAAGACAGTGGGAGAAGAAGGTTTGGGGAAGGGGTGGTAAGGCCTGGAGTTCTGTTTTGGATGTGCTGTGTTTGAGATTTCTGTTGGATACCCAGGTGGATGTGTTGAGCGATCAGCTAGACATGGTAGCCTGGAGTTCAGAGAAGATTAAAAAAAAATATGTCTTGTATGCATATAGATGTTATTTGAAACCACGAGAAAGGGTGAGATCATCAGAGAAATGAATATAAATATAGAGTAGTGAAAAGGTGAAAGATGAACCCAAAAATTCAGAGGGTGTGGCTGAGGAGAAGGAGAAGGAGAAGAGGGAAGATTCTGCAACAGGAAACTGAGAAGGAACAGCCAGTGAGGTAGGAGGAAAAACCAGGAGAAAAACCAGGAGAGATCAGGTCTCATCAGCTAACTGAAAAAAGTGTTTCAAGAAGAAGAAAGTGATCAAATGTGTTGAAGGCTGCTGACAGGTAAAGAAAGACGAGGACTGAGAAATGACCATTTAAATGAGCAACGTGGAGGTGTAGGGTGGCAGAATACACCAGCCATTCCAAAACGTGCCATTTTGGCATAAAGATTATTTTGAAAGAAGGCAGTTGAGAAGTAAATATAAGAAAAGGTCTCTGCCCTCTCCCTATTTGCATAAACCAGGAAAATCAAGTTAATCACTAGTGACAATTTTAGACCCTTATCAGCCTGGAGACAGCACCAGAGGAATCTATAGAACTAGCCTTTTTCTACCAATAGTTTCCCATACATTTGCCTTCCCACAATATGCTGCCCTTAGAGACAGATCCTTTTCCTTTGTCCTGTTACTTCTTTAAAAAATTATTATTCCTTTGCTAAGATGCTATATAAGCCTGAGTTCTTACTAAAGCTTTGAGTCGCTCATCTCTGGGTACACGATGTGCATGTTTATGAACTTCTGTTTGTTTTTCTCTTGTTAATCTGTTTTTGGCCAGTCTAAATTATACGGCCTCAGCTGGAGAACCTAAGATGGATGGAGGAAGAGATTTCTTGTTCTTATAGAGGTCGTTTGTGACATTGAGAAGAGCGATTTAGGTACAGTACATGCGATGAAACCTAATTAGGCTTGATTTGAGAGACTGGGAGGACAGAAACGATGGAGACATTTCAGTCAACTCTCTCAAAGTTTTTGGCAGTAACTGGAAGGGAGTGTCAGGTGTGTGTTAAAGTGTCAAAATAATATATTACAGTCATGATAGAGGTTGCCTGTCATTGATAGTGGATGACGTACATTACATTCATGATAGAGGTTGATACCAATGAGGGTTCAAAGAGACTTTAAAATTTGATAAAATGGTATATCTTCAAAAAAAATTCAAAAGCAAAAAAAGTATTGAAATAAAATATAACAGACTGTACCAGCCCATAATTCAGAAAGGTGAAAATTTTTGGTGTTTGTTGTATTATTTTTATACTTTCAAATTTTCTTATAAATAATTAGGGGAAAAAAGTTTGTGGGCCTGAATGTATGAAAGACATTGAGCACCATGGTGGGAGTGGGGTATGCAGCTGTCTAAACAGGGTTCAGAAATGTCTTCCTCTAAGCTGTGTATAGCGCAGACCAGGGGTGGGAGCAATAAAAAGTTTACTTTATTATTATTTTTTCTCTTGCTCTCCCCTCAGAAAAAGTTTACTTTAATAGTCCAAGTCAGGACCATCTGCATCAAAATCTCTCAAGGGCATGTAATAAAAACTCAAACTCTGGGAACTTCCCCTCTGTTCTACTAAATCATAACCTCTCTAGCAGGGCCAAACAATCTGTACCTGAGAACAAGGAGTGGCAGTAAGTTCAGGGGTAGATGAGGGCTGTGTTTTGTACCTGTGGAGATGGAGGTGCCCATGTGAGGTCCCGTTGGTGAATGGACATATGAGTATCAAGTTCACTGATGGGTGTTTATCAGAGTCATCATTGAGTCTCCCACTGCAGGAAACATGGGGATTTGTATATAGCAAATACTAAATGTTTATTGAGTGAATTATAAACTTAACTTAAAAGCCACTTACTGAATCGCAAATTCTACCTCCTTACTATCCTCACAACTCTCTTCCGGTTGGCCAGAGTGTGCATGTTTTTTTCCTAGTGGCTATTAGCCTAGAGAAGGGGGAAAAGCTTGGACTTCAGAGTCAGACAGACTTGAATCCACACCCGACTCCTCTTCTTCCCATCCCTGTGGCCACAAGCGACTTTCCTCTTGGAGCCTTGTTTTTTCCATGTGCAAATAATGTATCCTGTGATTCATTCATTCGTTCACTCATTCATGAGGCTTTCCTATCCACTTGCAGCTCACATCCTATGGAGGAAAATGGCAGTAAATAATAAATATAGAAATAGGTTAATTATACCGTATGTGAGAAGGTGAAAAGTGCTATGGAAAAAAAGAAAAAAAGTAGCAGCGTGAGGGCTGGACTGGGTGGCCGTGGTGCTGGTTGGGCAGGGGAAGCATCACCATTAATTAGAATTACCACATAGCAGGCCATGTCAAGAAGGGAGATTTGTGTAAAGGCCTGAGAGATATGAGGGAGTGAACAGTGTGGATCTGGGGAAGAATGCTCCAGGCAAGAGGAACAGAAAGTGCTAAGACCCTGAGGCAGAAATGTGGCTGGCTGTTTGAGAAATAGCAAGGAGGCAGTGTGGTTGTAGTGGAATGAACAAAGGAGAGATTGGAAGAAGAGGGCCTTGTGGGGCTGTAACAGTATATAACAAAGGAAAGAAGGACATGAAATCAGTTACTGAGTGCCAAATATATGCCAGGAACACCGGCCATTTAATCCTGTAATAAGTCAGATATTATGATCCCATCCACCTTTCATACACATGGAAAAGTGAATGACAGAACCAAAATGTGACTTGTCCATGATATACAGCTAGTAAGTGGTCAGTGGATCCTTTCCTAGTGCCACACATTATTGGCCACGTTCTGTTGATGTCACAGTTACAGCAATTCAATGAAGTTCTTATCACTTTTAGTGAAAGGATTCAATGAGGGCTTAGGGGAGCACATGTGGCCTAAGCCAGGGCAGATGCCACGCAGGGCCCAGGCATCTTGAGACTATCCTACATCTGCAGGGGGAAGAAACTGCAGAGACATGGCCTCTCTGAGTCAAGAGCAGTGTGGACCTAGAATGGTTAAAAAATGAGGACTTGCTAAAACGAAGTCACCAATATTGCAGCACATTTTAACTGATTACCTTTAACAAGATGATGCTGTTAACATGCACAATACACAGCAATATAATTTATCTAACATTATTAAATTCATAGTATGCTACAGGTAGTATGATCTGATGATGGGACCAATTTCACAGACGGGAAAGTCTTCTTTCCAGCCTGTCAATGTGTCTCTTGACTGAATGTGTAACTTCATGTGGTCCTAGCACTGAAAGTCTACATTCAAGGCCCTCTGTATGTTTAAATAAAGATAATCAGGTAAACATATGTGATACTTGCTGATGCTGGTCTAAGTGCATTGGCTGATACTCTTATGATAGCTCTGTGAGATTGGCACTATTATTGCCCCCACATTATGGGGGGAGAAGCTGTGGAATAGGGAGGTTGATTGATTCACCTAAGGTCTTAGAACTAGTGAGTGGTGATACTGGGATTTGAATCTAGACAATCTGGACTATCCACATTAGGCAGTGCCTGTACTTAACTCTTATACTGTGCCACCTATTCTGAGCTGGGCCTCAGTTATAGGCTCTCCCAGATAGTTTCTCCCAAGGTTTTTTTCCTGCTTCTGTCGTGATGTTATAACATTCCCCAGGCTGTGGAGAATCTCAGAGTTGGCTCTCTTGGGATCTACTACCTCCCAGGAACTCACTGAGGATGGAGTGAGGAGTTGTCAGAGTGTAGGAAGGATGGGAGTACAACAGTGAACACTGTCTTCAAGACTGGAAAGTACTGTTGGTCTCAGCGTTCTGGCCCCATGTCACCTGTGGAAAGTCCCTCCACTAGCTCCACCCTTTCCCTTTCTCCTTCTACACTGAACCTGTAGCAATTGAAAGAGCTCTGGATTCAGACATTAGAAAGCTGACTTATGTTTTGGATATGCTACCTAATAGCTGTGTGACCTTGGCCAAATGGCTTCATATCTCTGAGTCCTGGTTTTTTCATTTGTAAAGTGAAAATGAATAATTACTGCTATCTATTGAGCCTTTACTATACACCAGGACTTGGATCACTGATAACCAGGGGCATTTGGTTGTGAACTGTAAAGGACTGAACCATTGTGAGGCATTATTGTCATTATTCTAATCCCTGCCCTAAATGCTGCTCCTCTCTTTGGTTATTTCCAGTATAGCTGATGTTCTCCTTTCACTAGCTCCTAAGTGACACAAAGCCTTGGCCTTCCCTGAAGGGTCTTCTAGGCTCTCTTGTCATTTTTCAAGTGGCTGGCTGAATCTGTGCTAGAATGCGAGGTACAGAGAATTCGGTTTAATGTCAGCACCTTCAGTCACTATCACATCACTCTATTATTTTAATATACTTTTTCATGAAAGGGTAGCATAGCTTAAGAAAAGTACATAGATCATGAGTGTTCAATGAGTTATTGCAGAACAACTACATCTGAGTAACCTTTGTTACCACCACCCAGTAAAAAAAATAGAACATTATCAGCACCCTAGAAACCCTTGTCATGCCCATGTTGTGCTCCTTCCCAATGACTCCCATTTCCCTCTTCCCCATGTCTTATCTCTGTGTTGCCATAGTCCAGCACAAAGCCTTGTCAAGATGCCAAGTGAACATTCGCTAAACTGAACTAAACCCTTTAAATCACTTTGTGATCTTGAACTACACTTTGACTTTCTTGGCCTTGATTTATTCTTCTGCAAAATAAGGGCAACATTTTAGGATTTTTAATTGTTATCAATCCTAATTGTGCATTAGAATAACCTGGGGGAGCTTTTGAAAAAATACCCATCATACGTGGGCACTCCCTGCTGCAACTGAACCCGAATCTCTGAAGACGAGTCCCAGGCAATGATAGTTTTTAAAAGCTTTCCAATGATTCCAGTGTACAACCAATACCTCTTGAATCTTACCAATCCCAACCAACACTATCCATTTGAATCTCCACTATTGTTGTGGGTTGGCTAATGTCTTCCCAAAAGCTGTTTTAAGTTCTAACCCCCAGTACCTGTGAGCGTGGCCTTATTTAGAAATAGTGTTATTGTAGATGATCAATTGAAGATGAGGTCATTAGGGTAGGTCCCTAATGCACTCTGACTGTTGACCTTCTAAAAAGGGGAAATTTGGACCTCAAGAGAGAAACACAGGGAGAGCTCCATGTGAAGACTGGAGTTATGCTGCCACAGTCAAGAAACACCAAAGATCTTCAGCAAACCACCAGAAGCTAGGAGGAAAGCAAGGAATGGATTCTTCCTCACAGCCCACAGAAAGAACCAACTCTGCCAAAACCATGATTTCAAACCACTAGCCTCCAGAATATGAGACAATAAATGTGTGTGTGTGTGTGTCTGTGTGTGTTTTAAGCCATACAGTTTGTGGTACTTTGTTACAGCAGCCCTGACAAACGAATACAACTATTTACCTACTAACTAAGGAACTCTCTTCATCCATTCCCTCATCTGCAAACCTGGAACCATAATAATAGTACTAATAGTTCTATGTGCTGGGCTCCATTCTAAACATTTTACACAGATTATTCCATTCGGTCATCCCAGCATCCCTCTGGTATAGGCACTATGACCATCTCCACTTTACAGATGAAGAAGCTGTGGAACAGGGAGGTTAAGTCACTTGCTCAAGGTCACATGGTAACTAAATACGCAAGATAATATATCCTTCACAAGACTATTGGGAAGCCTTCTGAGACTGAGGGTGTGGATGTGAAAGCGTTTTGCAATTAGTCAAACATTTTACCCGTGTTATATAGAATCTCTGTAGGTCGAGGACTCATATTTTTCTTTTTTGGCCGTCTCTGATTCTTTTCCTACGGGATACTTCCTTCGCTCGGCGGCAAGGGGTCGCTGGGCTGCGCGGGCGCTGACAGGTCTCTCTAGCCCGCTGCGCTGGCTGCTCGTTGGTGCCTATAAATGACGGCTACCGGCTCAGAGAGGCATCAGTCAGCCGCCGCCGGGGCTTGGTCTGGCGTTAGCAGTAGAAGGGGGGCTAGACGCGGAAAAGCTGAAACTGGGCCGGGGAGGAGCGCAGCGCCGCGCCGGGGCCGCCAAGAGGGGCGTGTTTCTGCTGGCCCACCCGCGAGCCGCCCCCAGCCCGTGCCGAAGCGTTCTCCCGCCAGGCCGCCTGCCTCCGCCTTCCTCCTCCCTCCATTTACCCGGAATCTCAGCCCGGCGCGCCTGCACCCCGACGCTTCTCTGGGTGGGGAATCTCCCCGCCGCTTTCCGGCTTCACTTCTTCCTTGCAGCCTGAGCTCCCAGACCCCTCTCTTCTTTTCCTGGACCGGGTCCCACCCCCTCCTGTCCCCTTCCTTTCAGCTCAGGATCCCTTCCCCTTCCTTTAGCCGAGCGCCCGCTCCGCAGTCACTTTCCTTGGCTGAGGGTCTCAGACTTCCCTCCTCCTTGTCCTTGCCTAGGGTCCTACCTATCCTTGCCCCTTTCTCTGTCCTAGGGTGCAGTCTCTTCCCCTCTCCTTTTCCTGGCCTGGAGTTCCAGACCTTTTCCTCTCCTGGAGTCCTTCCTGGGTCCTTGTCCTTCTTCCCCAATTTGGAGTTCTAGATTGAGAACCCAGCTTCTCTCCACCTCCAGGGGACTGCTTCCACAAAAAGACCTTTCTCAAACATGAACGTTTTCTAGAAACTGCCCCAGTCTCTCTTCCCATCTGCTGACCCCTTGCTACCTATGTCCCAGGTCTTACTCTCACTTTGCTAAGGGTCAAGGCCTACAGGGCGAAGGAGGCGGCAGGATGCTTTCGTGGTCTGGCATCTGTGGCCTCTCTCCACCTCGAATCTTCCCTTCGTTGCTCATAGGGGTAGCCTTGGTGGGGCTGCTACCTGTTCTCAGGAGCCATGGCCTCCAATCCAGCCCTACTGCCAGCACCATCCGAGGCTCAGAGCCACCACGGGAACGCTCTATTGGAGATGTCACCACTGCCCCACCGGAGCTTATCCCCGACAGCCGCCCTGTTAACCATTCTGTCACTGAACACAGCATGAAGGCTCGAAAGGCCTTTCCAGTCCTGGGCATCGACTACACACATGTGCGTACACCCTTCGAGATCTCCCTCTGGATCCTGCTGGCCTGCCTCATGAAGATAGGTAAGTTCAGTGTGCTCTCATGCTTCCGCCGCCACCAGATTGGTGAGCTTCTTTCCCCATCCTTACCGCTTGAGGCTGCCCAGGAATAAGGGTCGGGACTCCTCTTGGAAGGTAGGCAGCCTCCATCCTGCCATCTTAGTCCTTCTCAAACTCAAAATCTGGTGTCTGAGGTCCTCCCAAGTTTGGAGCCAGCATCGGGCATAAGAAAGAGCAGGGGTAAGGCATGAGATGCTTCCAATACTAGGTACTTTCAGCAAGGTTTCCAGGCCTGGCAAGTCTCCTCTGGCAGGGCCAGACCCACAGGGGGGCCAGACATCCAGCTGTGCGTAAGGCAAAGAGGAGTGTCTTTTAGCAAGTGGCACAGTCTACTCTGTCAACAGCAATCAGTGCAATTACCTACTTCATGGGAGGGTGTTCTAGGATGGAGTATATTTCTACTCGGCCTGTCTAAGGAATTTCAGTATAGCGGGGGCCTGTGTGCTGGAGGCCTATATGTGTGGTGCAACACGAGAGTTTCCCACATTTTCACCTTCCTTTATCCCTGGAATATTATCTGTCAGCTTTGCCTGCCCAGGCTGGTTAGGAGCCCCTGATTCAGTTTCTAGCCCAAGAATGCCATTTCTTATACAGTTTCTGGGACAGGGGTGCTGGAAATTTCTGAAGTCTGTTTTGGAGATGGAGGAGGTGTGGAGGAGATTGAAGCTTGGTCAGGCCCCAGCTCACCTCTAGGTTAGCACTTGGCTGTGTCCTAAGGTGCTGTCTGGGTTGACCAGTCATGTTGGCCTGCCACTCAACCTAGTGGGAGGACAGGTAGAGGGGCTCAGGATTTTCTGGTCTGAAGAGGCTTTGAAACGATCTTGTTGGGAGGAGACAGAAAAGTTTTTCCCTTCTAGAGGGCTAGTCTCCCTGCTAGACCTGGGCACTCTGTTCTGCTGGGTGACTGATGGAGCTCGCTGAAGCCTGCATAGGTCAGAAGCCCTTGGAAGTGTGTCTAGAGAGGCTTTCAAAGCTGCTTTTGCGTTTTTAGTCCCAGTTAAACTGTATAAGGCATGAGGGCCTGAGACTCTGCTGGTTTGGGTTTGGGGACTTTGTGACTCTTGGCAGAAAGCCTTGCAGCCTTCCCAAGGACATGCAGGAGTTGAGTGGCGATGCCGGGCTGATGTGAGCCAGGCTCTGGGATGTGCTGCCGGAGGGCACTCTGTTTTGACAGATCCAGGAGCTGGCTTCCTGGTACAGGGGTTGGGTGCTGTGACAGTAACAGGGCCTATACGTGGACCTGGGCTACTGATACCTATACCCTGACGGCAGTCACCTTTCTGGAAAAAAATTAAGGATTGGGCAAGGGGAGCCATTTGTACTGATTCAGACAACTACATGACCTTGAACAAGCTGGGGCCTTTTTCGGCAGGTCTCGCCCACCTGTGAAACTGGCAAGAATCTTGAAATTCGAGCATATCAATTGAGTCGTGAAACCTGTATCTTAATGTGTAGTAGGAAACTGAAGTGATTGCGATGTGTTATTTGCTTGTGTGAGACCTCACAAACACTGTCTATAAATTGCCCTCTTCTCTCCAGCCCCCTCACCTCCTAAGCACACCTGGTATTATTAGGGCATTGAGGACAGGTGCACATGCTGCCGGTCTCAGAGACTTCTGGTGGGACAATAGCATGACCACAAAGTCAGGAGTTTGTCCCTGCAGGCCTGATATCTTTAGTTTTAATGGGGTCAGGCTTGACCCGCTTTGTCCCCAACAGAACCTGTGTCAAGGACCCTGGGCAGTTGGAGAACAGTGATGGGTGCCATGGCAAAGGTATCAGTCCAGAAGTTAGGAAACCTGGCTTCTTATTCCACTTCCCTCTGTGACCTTGGGCTAGTCACACATTTCCAATATTGATCTTTGTGGCCCCTTCTACATCTGTTATTTCTGCCAGTTCACTGACTCGGGTAACCCTGGCAAGTCACTCAGCCTCGGGCCTCAGTTTTCTCATTGTAAAAGGAGACTGGATTTGATCTCTGAGGCCTTTGCAGTTCCAAAAGTCTGTGTCTCTGGCTTGGAAGGGCCTTTTACTACCTCTGAAAACAGAGGAGCCCTGGCATCTGGCCATCCTAGGGAAGAGAGAAAAGTGACAAAGATGTCAAGGGTTCCTGTTCATGGGGCAAACCTGAAAGCCAATTTTTTCCTTTACCTTTGCAGAGTAGAGTTGAGGTTGGGTAGGGGTTCCATCACTCTGTCACTTATCCTGAGCCTTAGTTTCCTCGTGTATAAAATGGGGGAAATGATAGTATCTGGTCAGAGTGCTGCTGATACGATGACATAAATGAATACACATAAAGCTGGTTTCATACCCACAGGAAGCACTCAGTGAGTGGCAACTGCCCCGTTGGTATTTGAACCACTCACGGCAAATGCATTTCCACCTTAGCCTCCTACAGTGTTCCTCCGATGCAGGAGGATTACAACTCTCACTGCTAGGCTGCCATCCAGTGACTTTCCTTAAGGTTTCAGGGTTTGGAGTATGTCTTACTGGCTATTCTTCCTTTCACCTAAGCTGCCTCAGGTGCTGGTCTTGGTGGGAGGAGAGCTGGCACCAACTGACTTAGAAGATAGGGTAGTGGGGCCGAGGCCATGCTGCCTCTGCACTATCAGATAGCCAGGGACCTAGAAGTTCATTTTGGGGTTTTGCATGTTCTCTCAGCGTGGGTAGGAGCTATGTTGGAGCCCTCATTCTGTCATCTGTGACAGCTGCTTCCTCTGCAAGATACCCCTCTTTTAAGAATAGAAAGTTCTGTGTGCAGTTCTCATTCTTATCCTAATCATTGAACAGAGCCTCAGGTAGACACTGCCAGAGATGCATGTGGGAAGGGTGGAGCTGGAGCTGAAGTTTTAGAGTAGATGCTTCTCCTGTAATTGATTCAGTGGGTGACAATAGGCAAGTCACTTCCCTTCTTTGGGCCTTTTTTCTCTCTGATAGTCAAGTGTTCTTGCCTCTTCCTTGGTGAGGAGGAGCTAGTGGCGTGAGGGGGGTTAGACTGCTGTGAGAACTGAGAGTGACCCCAAGCCTTAGGTTAGATCTATTCCCCACCCCACCCCACATTGTAATTTGGACCTTGCATGAATTCCGCTTTGTCCTGGTTCACCTGGCTCCCAGTCCAGTGCTCGTTCCAAGAGAGAGCCTCACTGTAACCTACCTCACTACTGGCACCCACTGCGTTTATTTGCCCATATCCCTAACCCGGAACTCCTGGCAAGAGGCCTAGGAGTCCATAAAACAGGTATTCATCTTATCTCCTGACCAGAGGCAAAAAGCCTTCCTTTGTCCTTTTATATCTTATAGCTTGTTTTCATATTTGCAAGAGGTATCCTGCTATTTCCTCCTAGAACAAGTCTATGAGTAGGGAAGAGTGGAGTCATTATTGCCCACTTCACATATGCATGGATGTCAGACCCAGCAACTGGCTCCCTATAAAAATAAGACTAGGACTTGCCTCTTCCACTTCTCAAAAGGAGAGAGGAACAACTTAAAGGTCACCTTGAAACTACCTCAAGAAGCCCAGATGGGACTCTCTAAAAGGAAAGAAGTGACCTTTTTCTCTTTGGGAAAATAGCAGAACAGTGAGAGGGGAGATCAGCTGAGGCCTAGCAGGAAGGCTTCATGTAGGACACATGTCTCCAGAAGTGCCAGGGGACTTTGAGGGCCTCAGTTGGTTGTGTTGCTTGAACTTCATTTAACTGAGCACCCACGAGGCCCACCTATCCTCTTGGCCCCATCCTGCCCCTCCAGCTCTGGTGGGAAGGAAAGACATGGTCAGAAAGTCTGAGCTCTGTCCCTACCCCTCAGTGCCTGTGTGACCATGGGCCATGCACCTCATTCCTCAGAGCCTGACTCTCCTCTTGGTAACATGACACGCCATCTCTACCTTCTCGGACCCATGTAGAGATTGAATGGGGGAACGTCCAGCATAGTGCCCAGCTCTTTCAGGGCCTGTTCAGATCCCACCCGCTTTGGGCGGTCTTCCCAGCCCACTGCAGCCCACAGCAGTTGCTTTCACTTCTCTCCCTGAACCCGTCTTCCTTATTGTTTATCCGCATCTCTGGCATTAGGCCTAGCCTGCCCTGTGACATCTCTTCTGCTGGGCGTGTGTTTTAATAAGAATTACCATTTATTGAGTATCTACAGAGTAGTGTCAGGCACTTTATAAAAGTGATCTCATTTAATCCCTACTAAAATTGTATGAGATAAAGGCTGTCTATTTGGTAGATGAGGAAACAGCCCAAAGAGTTTATCTGCTGTGATGCCGAATTGTTGTTTTTCTGTCTGAGTCTTGGCATAGCCTCCTCGAGAGGTACAGTTACATCTCCTGCCCCTCACATTTCCCTTGGCAGGTGCACATGGCCCTGTGCTGAGTGGGCACCCCGCTCACTGCACCTGTGCTGGGGAATGGTAGGACTCCCTCTAGGGTTGGGCAGATGTCAATGGTGGGAGCCCTCTCCCTGCCCTGAGAAAGCTGTAGGGGTTCTGTGCCAGCTTTGGGCCATCCTCTGTCCCTGTGAGTCCACACGGCTGCACCCGATTTCCAAAGTCAGGTTGGGCTTATCCGTCACCTTTGCCTGCCAGCCATCTCTTTGCTGGTACCCCCTTGGTCTGATTAGTGCTTGCTTCTTCCCTGCTCAGGCAGGAGGGGTGACACTGAAAGGGTGGTTTCCTTGAACCAGCAGGGGTAGCTAACCTTCTGATCATGATCTCCTACCTCTGTGCAGGAAGGGTGCTGGGCTGCTTTGGTTACCCCCAGGGCCCAGCAGGATCCCCTCAGAGACAGCCTGTTTGTTGAGAGCAGGTGGCCCAACTTTCTTTAGCCATAAAAGGCAGGCAGAGTTTAATAGTAATTCTCATTGATACTGTATTTGCTTCCAAAGCATTTGCATATATAGTGTTTAATTCTGATCATCTCAGTGGTCCCATAGGTTAGAATATCAGGTGGTATTGATGTACTTATTTTACATCTAAGCAAACTAAATCTCAGGTTGTGACCTGCCTGAGGTCACTTAGCAAGTAAGTGGCATAGGACACATCCTTGGACTTCTAACCCAAGGCTCCCTCTATTCCAGGTCATTGCAAGGATCAACAGGAACCAGAGATCCAGGGAGGGGGTGCTCTGAGGAGAGTAGATAACCAGACACATCCACACTGGTAACCTGAATGGTTGTCAGGGGGACACCAGTTCCTCCTGCAGGAGGGAAAGGCCGAAAGAGCAGGGTGATCTAGGGTCCAGGTCAGTTCAGGTCCAAGTTCTTAACAGCCCCTTGAACATACCTGTATGTGCGTAGAGGGGACTGTGAGGACTGACCTCGGCCCTCTCTATGGAGAAGCAAACTTTTGAAATGGAGAACTTTTCCCTTCCCTTGAAGTGTTGTAGGTCCTCTGGGAGGAGAAAGGTGAGGCAGAAAAGGGAAAACGTGCTAGACGGGTGAGAGGGGGCAGGTCAAGAGACCTGAGATCTGTCTTAGTTCTTCACTGCCTAGCTGTGTGACCTTAGGCAAGGCACAACCTCTCTGAGCCCATTTCCTAATTTGTAATATTTGTGTTAAATATTTGTTCATTATATTAGCTGCCACCTACTAAGCTCCTGTTTCAGAGATCGTGTCAGGTACTTGTACGGTTAGAAAACATGGGGGTTTAAGCCCAGATCTGTCTGATTTAGGAGCCCACATTCTTTTTATCATCATGCTGAGTCCCTTTCAGTTCAGAAGTTTTTTTCCTTCCATAATCATTTTGAATAGGGAAGGTTGAAAGGTATTTTAAGCCTTGGCTGCTCTCTGTGGATCATTTCTTGGGTTTGGGGGAAAAACTGTGACTCCCCCCTTACAAGTCCCACTGTGAAGCAAATATCCCTTCCCAGAGGTGGCTGGCATTCAGAAACACAGGAGGGGTGGGACACTGCAGCTGAGGGGCCCCAGGCTCCCTTTGGGAATGCCACCTGGCAGGCCTGCCTCCTTCTCTCCCTACTCTTGTCATCCCTCACCTGCCCCCTTTCCTTCCATGGTAGGGAGAGAAGGCTCATTGAGCATACTCAGGTCCTGGGTTATTCCTGAGTCATCCATTGCCTGTGTGGGCCTCATTTCGCAGCACTCACTCTCCCTGCAAACGTCTGAGTCAGACATGTCTCCCCAAGGTTGTCTGTACACACTGCACTGGGCCAAACCGTCTCTTTAGATGCCGATAAACATCAACTGATACTTCAAGGCAGCCTGTGATTATATGTGGGTATTTTTAATCTTATGGCCTAATCTAATTTTAACCTAAGTTTTGGACTGGGCCTGGATCAGTGGGCTACCCCCCTTCCCTGGGATTATGCTGACTTCATTTTCTTCCCCCTAAATTTCATCCAACATGCAGGGCCAGTTTTGGGATCTCTTAGGCCAGACCTGACCCCTGAGTTCTAATACTGACTTGCTGAAAATCTGGAGTTCCCCAAATTACCCCAGTAAGGTCTTTCCTGAAAAGATGTGTCCTTAGCAACCCTAAGTGAGGCTCAGTACAAGAAGTACTGTTCTTTACCAGGACCCCTTCCTGGTTCCTGTGGGGACACTTACCCTAAGCTCAGACCGGCCCTTCCACAGTGCTCAGCCTATTTGAGAGCAGGCCACTGAAGATGGAGAGGTGACATCACAGCTGTGTGTCAGGCATAGCCCACAAGCTCACCAAAATAATAAATAGCTAACACTTATATAGCACTTGCCTTGTGTCAGTCAGAAGTCACAAAGGCTATGTCTTTGCACTGGCCAGCCAGGACTGAGAGCAGCTAATTGATTTGTCTGTTTGAGCTGAGGTCGAAGTGGCAGGTCAACTGAAATCAGCCATCGGGCATTTAACTTGTGGCCCATCCAGGAACCAAGAAGAGTGAAACCCTGGCCGTGCTCGTGCTCATTAGGTGCTTCCAGTCTGCTTAGGAGAAAGTAGTTGATCGGTGGGCAGGGCTGGGCAGATTCCTGGCAGAAGCAAAGTTCTGAGGGAACAATCAGTCCCTGAGGACAGGGATGGTTAGGGAAGGCTTCTCAGAGGAGGTGGAACTTGAGCCAGTCTTGAAGGATGGAGAGGAATTAGATAAGCAGGCAGAACAGGGAGAGCTATTCTTAGTACAGATTCCCACAAGAATGTAAGCCCCTTGAGGACAGAGCCTTTGTTTTCTTCTCTGCGCTTGGCACAGAGTAAGGGCTCCTAATACTTGGGGAATGAATGAGTGCTTGACCGACTTTCAGGTAGAAATAGGGTCCATGGGAAGCCTTTGGGCACCGAGAAACCAGTATGACTGCTCAGAGAGGAGGGAGAGCAAGGGTTGGAGAGACTAGTTGCTAGACAATGCCAGTCAGGGAGTTTAACTGAGCTCAGAAAGTGACACAGTGCTTTAGGCTTCAGCTCATGTGTGAGTGGTGCTGCTGCTGTTGTCTGCTTCCCCTCCCTCTGGATCTCCCCTGGCTGGGCTCAGATGGAAGGTCTTGCCAAGGGCATCCTCTCTGGGCTAGGCGGGGTCTCTAGGAAAGTCTGGGTATGTTTGGCCCGCCCTTGATTTGTGTAAGTAAAAGCAAGATACCAGAGCTTCTTTGGGGAGCTGCTGAGAGCCTTAATTGAATTAAGCTTTTCTTGGGAAGATTCCTCAAGCCATCAACCACACTGTGACTGTGAATTAATGAGACCAGTGGGTGTAAACCATACAACAAGGCAGTCTTGTTAATTTATAGTTGTACCTGGACAGGTTGACTTATGACTTCTTTGTTTTATGAGTGTGTTGGGAGTGAGCTGGGGCTAGAATCTCCTTTCTGTAGCAGATTTATTTTTATAATATGAATAAATAAAACATGTTTCTGGTAAAAAGAAAAAAACAAACAAACCAAACAAACAAAAATAAACCCCAACAATACAGAAGGATATTGAGGTATGAAGTAAAAGTGCCCCTCCTCTCCTCTCTGACCACACCCACTGTCATATCTCCCAAAAGTTACCACTGTTAACTTTCTTGTGTATCTTTTCAGAAATTTTGTATGCATATATGAATGTGGGTGTGTGAGGACAGATTTAGTTTTCGTAAAGCTATTTATGTAAAGGAAAATTGCTCTAAGCTGGGAATCAGAACCTGGGACCTAGTCCTAGCTCTGCCTCTTTCTTACATATTGACCTATATGGTAAGTCATTTTGCCACTTGGGGACTTTCCAGCAGGGAAGGCAGTCATCCTGGGGTGAGAGGCCTGCTCTGGTGAGTCCCTTTAAGGAGAATCTCCACAACTACATCCTTTGGGGGGTGGACCACTGCCCTGGCTTCAAAGCATGGAATTCTCAAGTTCAAGATCATGATCATCTCCAACTCCATTTTAGGATTATGGAATTAAATGAATGGGTCTACAGAGAGCCCGCTTTCTTACTGGGGAAGTAAGACTACACACAAGGCATAAAGCACAGGTAGGAAATTGTGTGCCTCAGGCTGGGATGCTGAGGGGATCAGAGAGGAGGAGGTACTTGACCCTGGGATGAGTGAGGTTTGCCTGGGGAACTGCAGAACTCCTAGGCAAGGGGAATGAACCCAGTCAGAATGAGTAAGCTGTGTCCTGGGAGAAGAGGAGGTAAAATGACTCCGTAGAGAAACGCTTCTCTGAATTGGGGTTCAAAGTGGCTGCAGCAGGCTCCTCCTGCCCTGTGTAGGTAGGGAAGGTATTGGGTCCCTTCTGCCCTCCCTGGGTCTTCTGGGTTTCTATGGTGAGCCCAGCTCACACCCTAGGAGGTAACTCAGGCCCTTGCCCCTTTTCCTAAAGTGGCTAGGGCCCAAACACACCTCAGAGGTTCTTTTGGAGGGAACAGATGCAAGGGATTGCCTCTGAAGGGGATAGACTTTAAAGGCCCACTGCCAGGCAGCCGTGATTGACCTCTGCTGTCTCCTGGACTGAGGGCCCACATCTGCAGCTCTCACCCTGCTCTGGGGAATGAGTGTAGAGGATATTATTCTACCTCTAGAGGATTAGAAGTAGAAAGAACCTTATTATATTCTGTGGCCCCAGGACCAAAAGGGGGAAATGGAGATGTTTTGAATCAGTCCCCTCATTTTCCATTTGAGGCCCAAAGAAGATATGGGCCTCACATGAATCAGTGGCAGAAAGAGGGCTTTTCCTGCTCTGTTAACTAACCCAGGGTTCCTTAGGCAGTAAAAGCTGGACCAAGAGGAAGGACTGTGATCTTTGGCCTAGATATTGGTATCTAAGCATCAGTAACTCCCTAGTGGGCCCTTTAAGCCTAAGGATGGGCAGCTTACAACTGGAGCGTCTCTTCCTGGCAGGGAAACCCTCTGGCGTTGGCTACACAGGTCCTTGCAGGAAAACAAAGTGCAAGGCTTGGGACCTCTGAGCCAGCCTGGAGGCTTCTTCCCTCACCCATCAAATTCCTCAGGCTTTTGTACTCTATTACAAGCCAGTGTTGAGCTTGGGTGCTGTGCTTTTTATAGCATCTCTGCCATCACACCAGGGAATGAGATCTTCTCCTAGGTCCTGGGCTAGGACCCACAGGAATCTGGGTGCCCTGTTCCAGGTAGGCAGGATGCCAGCGTGAGGCGGAGCCAGCTCACCTAACTGAGGACAGCCCCAGACTCAAGTTACAGCTCAGTGGGGGAGGGGAGAAAACACCCTACCCAACCCTCCCAGCCTGCCTTACTGGTGGAACTAGCAGAGATGCACAAGAACTGCTCTTAAGGAGCTCAGGGACTGATCTGTCTGAAAAATGCAGTATAGATGCAGGAGTCAGGCAGTAGAAAGTGGGTATGATTCGAGGTGCAGTTGGAATTCTATAAGGGTTTAGAGGAGACAAAAAGACCTTTTCACTTAAGAGGATCAGGAAGGGGGAGGCTTTGTGGAGGTTACCATTGAGCTAGGCCTTGAAGGGTAGGTAGGATTTAGATGAGATGCTTGGGTGAAACAGGTCTCACTGGGCACAGCCAAAAGCTTCTACTTCGGGCAGGACCTTTGAATTGCACAGGAGTGTCCCAGAGTAAGTTAGTTCCCTTTGGAAACATGGTGGTTAGGAACATAGGCTTTGCAGCTCAACAGGCCTGGATTCAGAGCTCAGCTCTATCACTTTGTAGCATCGTGACTTTGGGCAAGTCGCTTCTTTTAAGTCTCAATTTGATCATCCACAACATGGGGTAACAACTGACAGGGATGTTGGGAAGATTCCAGGAGAGTACCTTTGTAAGATTGGTGGCATAGAGTCTGGCACATTCTGAACACACAGTAAGCGGTGGCACTTAGGAGTTCCTTTAGGATCCAGGAGGCAGAGAAATACTGGCTTGGTTTTCCTCTGACTTCTGAATCTCCCAGCAACTGAATAAATCACTCAGCAAGACATACTAATGCCCTACTGTGTGTCCAGTGCTGTGCTAAGCACAGGGGTATGGTGGCTATAGATAATATTTCTTCTCCTTTTAGTGAATATATACCTAAGGTAGGCAGAGCACTTTCCAGCATGCATCAGGAATGTTTTAGGGAGATGCTGTTATTCTCCTTTTTACAAATGAAGAAACAGACCCAGAGAGGTTAGGTGACTTGTCTAGGGTCATAGGGCCTGACTGGCACAGCTGAAGCCAGATACAGGGCTTCCCATTCCAAGTCCTGTGCTATTTCTCTCACTTAACAGTCATTTCACCACCTAGCTGGAATAGCAAGACTTATCACTTGAAACATTTAATGAGCAAAGCACGATTTTGTATAACAACTTGATGTGTAGCTATAAAAGCACTAAATTTTTCAGAACAGATGATGGTTTTTAAAATAGATCCAGCTATGATGAGGTACCAGGTGAGCTGTGCCAGTGTTAAGGGCAGAAGGTTCTGCCACTTTGTAACTGTATCACCCAGTCTGAGACTCAGTTTCCCCATTCAAATGGAGTGATATCTTTAAAGCCCTAAGCACATCGTAAATGCTCAGAAATGAGAGTTGACCTATTCTGGTAGCATTAAAGGAAGAGAAGATGAGAGTGGAGCCTAGCAATGGAGGATGATTTTAGGTATGTGGGCTGGAGGACATTGAGGTAGGGCTAAATGTCACCAGGACTGATGAGACCATGAGCTGAAGTGTCTGAGTTTGGTCGTTAGTTGGGAGAGGGGGGAGACATACACTCATCAAACATTGATTCATGCCTGATAAATTCTGTGCTAAAGGTGGAAAGATGAATAAATATAATCCCAGCCTTATGGGGAAAGGCTGACATGTAAACAGGCACTTAGGATGTGCTGCGAAGTGCCACAGCAGGGGTCCACAGAACTGTGGGTTCATGGCAGGAGTTGGATTGGGGGCAGATCAGGGCAGGCTCCCTAGAGCTTTAAGCTGAGGCTTGAAGTTTAAGCAGGAGTTTACTGGGCTTGCATGGAGGGAGGAACTGGAGAAAGGCACGAAGATGTGAATAATGCAAAGCCATAGATAATGCAGAGCCACTGACCTTTGCTTCTGAAGCCCTTTGGGGCATTTTTCACCCCCTCCACCTCACTTCCAGGCATACTTTATGTACCTGCCTGGCTGGGCAGAGAAGCTGAGCCTCTCTGGGGGCAGTGAGCCCCAGGGGTGGATGTCACCATAGTTAGGTAGTAAGGAGAGCTACTGTTGATTGAGACCTACCTAGAGTCTGGCCCTGTGCTGAGGGCTCCACATAGCACATCATTGTATGAGTGTCACGACAACCCTGAGGGGTGTAAGTGGTGATATCTGCCTCCATCCAGCTTACAGCTATCTCTGGAAGGTAAAATGGAATAATTAAGTGTGTATACCAGCACAGGTGCTCCTCTGCTGAAAACCTTTCCATTGCTTCCTGGTGAACTTGGGCAAAATCCAGGGTAGCCGTGGCCTACATCTCTCTTGACTCTACTCCCTGCCGCTCTTTCTCCTATGCCACTCATGTTAGCCTTCCTGGGTTCCCCAAACACACCGAGCCTTGCCAGGCCTGATTCTCCATGTGGCCAACATGCTTGCTGTCCCCAGCCTAGAGGACTGCCCGTGCACCGCTGGCTCCCTCATTCAGGCCCTGAATGGAGCGCTGCCTCTCCAGAGAGGGCTCCCTGGCCACCCAGCCTAATGTGTAGCACACTGCCCCCCAGTCCCCCACCCCATGTCGGACACTATTCTGGGTGCTAAGGACACAGCCAAGAGCAAGACAAAGAGGCTCCTGATGTCAGGAACCCACACAGCAGTGTGGGGTGTGGGAGAGTGGGTACAACAATGTCTGGCAGCAGTAAGTTGTCTAAAGAGAATTAATGGGAGAGACGCACTACTTTGGGTGGTCGGTGAAGTCCTCTAAGGAGATGACTTTTGAGTTGAGCAAATGACAAGAAGGATCCGCCTTTCAGAGACTGGGGACCTAAGGAGGACGTGTTCAAGGAACCTGGAGTGGAGCAGAGAGGGAGGTGTGGTATGCGAATACAAAGGAAGGCGAGGGCCTGATCACATTGGGCCTGTGGGCCGAGGGTTAGGTACTGGATTGGGTTCTAGGTGCTGTGGGGTGTCATTGCAGGCCTTGAGCAGGGTGACGAGGTCTGACCTGGGGAGGGATGTGCAGAGCAGCCTGGGAGTAAGAGGTGGAGAGTTGGCTCTGGCTTTGGGCTAGTCACAGTGAGCCGAGTAAAGCAGGAAGCGTGCTTGTGGCCTACAGCTACTTGCCTGGGTCTGTGAGAGCATCAAGAGGGAAGCTTCCAAACAGGCCCCTCTAGCCAGGCCAGAGTGAGGCAGAAGCTCTGGCCTGGGGTAGTCATTCCCAGGGAGGGAAGAACAGGGAGTAGGAGCAGAGCAGGAGCGGATGAGGGCACATGGGGAAGGGAGGGGCTGACTGGGTGCCAGGCTCTGCTGGAGTCCTGCCCCCTCTGCCCAGCCCCAGCACCCGCAGGCAGGCGGTCACCAGACCTGTCATGTGGGAGGCGTGGCAACGTGGAGCACCAGGGCCCTGACATGCCCGTTCCAGCTGAACCCTATGGTCCCATGTGGCCTGGGGAGTTATCAGGCACAGAAAGGGCAGACCTCAAATCAGAGAATCAGACTTTGTTGTTAGGAGGGATCCTTGAGAGAGTGAGAAGCCAGAGATGTAAGGGAACAGAAGAGGGAGTTGGAGATCAAAAAGCCTGGACTTGAATCCTGGCTCTTGCACCTGATGTGCAGAGTTGTGGTGATTCAGCCACAGTGCTGTGGAGAGCACCTAGCAGTAAGGGCTGATAAATGCTGGGTGAATAATGACAGAGCCTGGCCCCACCCTCTCATCTCACAGAGGAGGAAGCATAAGGCCTGAGCGGAAATGAGTTGCCCACAGGCTACAAGTGGGCGGTGGCAGAGCTGGGGATTAGTTTGAGTCTCCCAACTCCTAGTCCACATCTCTTTTGTGATGGTATAAGTGATCTTTCTTTCCTGCACGTTTCCCTTTGGAACAGTCCCATGTTCCTTCTGCAGAGGTGAGGTGGCTGCCCCTGGGTGTCCCACCTTCTCTTCAGCTCACCTCTGAGCACCTACTATGTGTCGGCACAGCTGTGTGGGAGGAGGTTCCTACCCTTGCGGTACTGACAGTTTTGTGTGGGAGATAGACATGTAAACAGCTAAAATACAAGGCAGGTTGAAGCGACACAGGGAGGCAGCACGATGCAGCGTGGGCCCTGGTGGCAGACGGCACTTGGTTCTGGCACTGCCACTTAGAACGCAGTGGCGACGAGGCCCAAACCTACTTTGGGACAGATCAGGAAGGCCTCTGATTCAGTGCAGACAAGCGTGGATTCTCTTCTGTAGTGGCAGGAACTGCAGAGGTTTTGTGGGGAGGTGTAACCATAACTGGCCTGTGTTTAGGATGAAGGCTCTCCTGGCAGGTGGAGAATGGACTAGATTAAGTTTTCCCTGGTGTTCTTGGCTCTGGGAATTTTCCGCCTCCTCTCTCCATCGATAATTATCCTTCCTAAGAAACTGGTCAGATGGGAAACTGCAGGAAATGGTTTGGGACAAGGATTGTGTAGGAGTTGGAGGGAGAGTGGAAAGGATGTAGCAGGGAGGGAACACATGCCAAGCAGCAGGAGGTGGCTCGCTTTGTAGCGGGAGGGAGGACCGCCTTGGGCAGGCTGGGAATTTAAAGCAGAGTGTGGGTAGATCTGGGAGAGCCAAGTTCCTCAAAGCTCCTCTGCTGCTGGTCCCTGGTGGGTGAGAGGGGTAGGGTTGACAGGTAGCATCCAGCTTTGCTGAGTCAACAGGGGCTGGGGTCCTATGGGAAAGTGTGAGACAGTGTGGCCCAGTGGCGGGAGCACTGGGCCAGGTGTCAGAGCCACGCCCAGGCCCAGCTCTGCTGCTCAGCTACCCTTCCACATCTGAAATTCCATTATTGTGGGCCGGGGCCCATCCTGGAAAGTAGGTGTGCAGCGGACACCCTCTCCTGGTTCAGAGCACTTCTCCCATCCCAGCTGTAGTGGGCCCAAAGCTTTAGTTGTGGGCGTGGCCTCTGTTCCCATTTGGCCTTGCTAGTTAAACAGCAACTGTCAAGTGCACTGAAGCTTCTGGGGAGCCAGGCTCCATGTGACTGAACCACAATGGCCAGTGGTTAGCAGTGAGGAGCAAATGGGTCCCCACATTTGAACCCAGTGGTGAGGTTGCCTGTGTAAGTGCCCAGATGTCAGGGACGGTCCAGAGTCAATATAGCCTAGTGGCTTAAGGTCATCAGAGTCCAACACACCTGGCTTTTAATTCCAGCTTCACTACCTGCCAGCTATATGACCTTAGGCTGTATACCTGACCTGTGCACATCATTTTTCTGGAGATCATTTTCCCTTGCATTTTTTAAAACCTTTTTTCCCTCTATTTAATAGAGAAATAACCTACGTACATACATACAGTGGGGTGCACTAATCTTAAGGTGTACACATCGACGATTAACAACCATGTTAACAACCACCATATCCAGATAAATAGAAGACATCTATGTAACCGCCTAAAGTCCCCCCCTGCCCTTCTCAGTCTATACCCCCATACTCCCCTGAGGAAACCACTATTCTGACTTCTGTCATCATCGGTTGGTTGTACCTATTCTTGAACTTCACATTACTGGAATCAGACAACAGATGTTGGTGCTCTTTTGTGTCTGGCTTCTTTTGCTCAGTGTCTCCGTGAGGTTCCTCTTTGTTGAATGTCCCAGAGGTGTGTTCTTTCTATTGCTGTGTGACATTGCCTTGTGTAAATATGCCACAGTTGGGTCATTCTTCTGTTGATGTGCATTTGGGTTGGGTTTTTTTTTTTTTTTTTTTTGACAATTGCAGATAAAGCTTCTATGAACATTCTTATACTCCATAGGATTTTTGTGAAAATTAAATGAGATAATCTATTACAGTAAAGTGTTTAATGCTGTTTTGACTTAGAGCAGGTGCTCAAAAAATTTTCCTCCTAGATTTTCTTTTTGTTCATAAAAAAGAAACAAATTTCAAACACTACATAAGTATATGAAGAGAAAAATGCAAGTCATATCCCTTTCGCTCCCTTGTTTCTCGTTCAGTGTTTCTTCCTGGACTTTTCCCTGCAGTTGTGTGAAGTTCTTTTTCATAATAGTTTCATAATAACGTGCTATCCATACTCTTGTAACTTACTATTTTTAGTAAATCTGATCACTTAAAAGAGTCCCCTTATCTGCATCAAAGGAACAGCTTGAGAGGGACAGGCAGGAATGAGCTCCTGACCCAGTCCCTTGGGGCCTTCTTCCCCTGCAGGGCCACTCAGGCCTCCCTCTCTGTGGAACCCAGAGTTTCGCTTCTGGAGCCCTGGGTACAAGTCCTGGCTCTGTCGCACCCCATCTGGGTGTGTTTTTGGCTTAAATGCCTTGAGCTTTGGTTTTCTCTTTAACATAGAACTCACACCTACCTCCGAGGGATGCCACGGAGTTTAAATGAGATAAGGTTTCTCAAAGCAAAGTGGGAAATGAGGCATGTGTTCTTGTTGTATAAAATTGTGGGCTGTCAGAGCTAGAGGAGGCCTCTGAGAAGCTAACCCAACTCATTGTCTTACACATGAGGAAACCGGGGCCCAGGGAAGGCCACAGAGCCAGCAAGTGATGGAACTAGAACTGAATCAATGGGGCATCCTAACCTCCCGCCCTCATCTCAGGTCCCAACCTCTGGGCCAGAACTTGACTCTCAGTGGCCTGCTTCTTATCTGTAGGAACTCCCTGATAGTCAGGAAGGCCAATTCAGAAAATTTCCCAGCCCCAGTCTACACCCAGTCCCTGGCTGAGACCACAGGGATGTCTAGAACCTCCAGGTAGTGATCTGTGCCCACCAGCCTCTGGTCCAGGAGGGCAGGGAAGCACGAAAGTGGGGCAGAGGATTGGGACTTGTATGAAGAGGGGCATGCTGCCCTAGACTAGGCCACAGCACCTTCCCCGTCCTAATTATACCCCCAAACCTGGGCCTTTGTCAATCCCCCAGCCCCACAGAGCATCCTCCCTCTCCCTAAGAAGCCAGACTAGCACCACTGCTCTCTGTCCTCTCAGACAGATGATGGTCTGGATTTGAATAGTCTCTTAGACTTCTGATTCAGTGTTCAGATCGCATAGCTTCTGTAAGAGGATAGAGAGGGGTCCCCCAGGCCTGTGAGATTATGACCTAGGCGAGGTAAAAATATCTGGAAACCAAAGCCTGACTGGTATGGGCTGGAGCCCGTGCCTCACTCACCCAGCTCCTCCCCAAGAACACCAAGAACAGTTTGGCGTAATAAAGTTTGCACAGTCCTGGCCCAGGTGGGCCCCACTCTCTCCTGTGTTTAGCCACCGCACGCAGTACCAGGCACATTGTGGTGGAAATATCTCCGACTGCTCTGGCTTCCGCCTCTCTTGTAGCTGCAGCTCATTGTGAAAGCACCTGTGGCAGTGATATCAGGGAGCCAGGTAGGGCCCGTCTGGGAGTGCCCTGTTGGTTCAGGGTGGGATTTGGGAGAGGCTCTTAGCCCTGGTATCTGCTTTCAGGTGAGATTATGGAGTGACACACATTCTAGTGGCAGTGAATGGTAATGTTGCAGAAGTCCAACACAAGGAACAGGAAGCACTGCCACCTCATGATGGAGTGCTTGCTTTGCGCTGCGCCGTTGTGGGCCCTCTGCCTTCGCTATCTCAGGCGGGCCTCACCTGACCCTATGAGGTGGACGGAGGTGTCCGCATTCTATAATGAGGCCCCCAAGGTCTGGAGAGGTTAACTAGCTTACCCATGGTTACATGTACAAGAAAGCGGTGGAACTGAGCAACCTTGAATCCTAGGAAGTTAGAATTTAAGAGCCATCTCTCATATGGCTGAGCAAACCCGAGGCCCAGAGTTAGGGCAGTTTGGGGAATGGCTTTCAAGGACCGTGTTCATTCCATTCCAATAGTATGGTAACTATTGTTGTTACCATACTAAGGCCCCCAGCCTGCTCCTTTGAACATTTCGAGACAGTTCTAGTTAGGTCCATTCACTGGAGAATTGAGGAAATAGTTATCTAACTCATTTGCTCTGTGGCTAAGATGGTTAAGAAATGCCCTAGACTAGGGCTGCGGACCGGTACCAGTTCGTGGCCTGTTAGGAACCGGGCCGCAGAGCAGGAAGTGAGTGGAGGGCAAGCAAGCGAAGCTTCGTCTGTATTTGCTACTGCTCCCCAGCACTAGCATCACTGCCTCAGCTCCACCTCAGATCTTCAGGCATTAGATTCTCATAAGAGCACCGGTCCCTGGTGCCAAAAAGGTTGGGGACCACTGCTCCAGAGGATGAGCACCTGCCAGCTCCAAGTCAGCTAAATGGCCTTGGGCAAGTAACCTAGCTTCTCTGAGCTTCAGCTTCCTGTTCTGTGATGAGGGTATGGTAGTACCCCTCACTGGGTAGTTGTGAGGGGTAAGGAGCCTTCAGGGAGTGCTGTTATCATCAAAATCCCTGTCTCATGAGGAAGCTGGGCAACTGAGCTGACTAGAACCAGGGCTCTAGCCTGAGTCCCAGGGCATTCTTGTCCTGCCCTGCAGTGGCTGCTTCTCCAGTGCCTCCCTCTACCACAAGCATCACAAGCATCACTGCAGGGTCCTGCCCAGGCAGAAGCAGGTGCTGACAGATGCTTTCCTGGGCACAGGGCAGGGACTTCTATGGATGGGCCGGTGGCAGGCAAGCCATGCTTAGCTCATCATTGATGGGCTCCCAGCCTCCAGCCAGCCTCTCACACGTAGCCCATCTGAGCCAGATTTCGGAATCTGTGCCCTGAGGATGAGGGCAACAGCAGGAAGCAGTTACAGGTTGTTTTGTATCAAGAATCCTGGCGTGAGGGCAGAGCTTGGCCTCTGAGGTCAGGCAGTCCTGGGACCAAGTACCAGTTTTGTTGCATACTGGCTCTGTGCCATTTGGGCAAGTTCTTTAAGCTCTGAGCCACAGGACATACTGGTTCTGCTAAAGGTCTTCGAGGGAACCAGAAGTTTAGAGTGAGTGGGTGGCTTACCCCCAAGATCACATAACAAGCAAGTGACAGCTTGAAGTGAAGTGGGGCTCCTCTTCCCAGCACAGCAGGACAGAAAGCCAGGGCTCAAAGCAGCGGAAGCATGGTTGAGCTGTGCCTCTGGAGTCAGAAAGGCCAGCTGTAGGGCCTTGGATAAGTCCCTTCACCTTTGCCTCAGTTTCCTCAGCTACATAATGAGGACAGTGATACCTACATCAGAATCTCTAGGAGAATCATGCAGTTAAGGTGTGCATAATATCACAGTGAAATGCTTGATAAAAGGTACTTTAAATGAAGGAATAGATGAGGAGTGGTACTGCGTTCCAGGCAAGGACTGGCTTTGGAGTATGAGTCCTGGGTGTGAATCCCGGCTCTGCTACAACCTTGCTGTGTGACCTCAGCCAAGTCCCTGCTCCTGTCTGAGCTTTATTCTTTGCATCTGTGAAGGGGTTGGATTGGAATGCTCTCAGAAGGCCCTGCCTCTTCTAACCTCCTGGGGCTTCTTGGTATCCCTCTTCTCCCCCAGAAGAGGCCTGACTGCCTTTTGGTGTTCCTGGAGCCCTGGGCCCTCCTGGCGCCAGGACCAAGGCCTGCAGCCAGCCGTGTCCTCATCTTTTCTCTGCAGTGTCCTCTAAAGGGCAGCCTCCTCTGAGCATGCTCAGCTCTCCCATCTACTCGGTACATCTTCTGGCTCCTAGAGGCCTGAGGTGACAAACCGTCCCCAGTAGGTAGGAAGAGGAGTCAGGGAGAGAGGCCCTTCAGTGTGTCCTGTGTCCCCCTTCTTAATGATGATCAGCCAACTGGGCTGTTTTCAGGAGACATGTGAGGGAGATTTTCAGGGCATCCCTTGGAGATGGATGCCTCAGGCACCTGCTTGTGGGGAAGCTCTGGCCTCCCCACCCTGTCAGTCAGTCTGGGGGACCTGCAGATCAGGTCTCAGGGAACCTGCATCTGCGTAGCCCAGCCACAGCCACAGTTCTTGTGACCTGCACTCAGTATCCTGGAAGGAAGTTTTGCAAATTTTATAGGGGAGAAGCAGGCTTGGGCGGGGGGGCAAAGGGGCTCCAGAGGGCTTTGGCCACCTCTCATTCTCCTTTCTCCTCAGCCTCCCTCAGCACCTCTAGAGACTCCCGACAGCCAAGACTGAGCCTAGAACCAATGACAGGGACAGGGTGCCAAGCTCTGCTTCAGAGGGGCTGCCTCAGAGTGTTGTCCAGTCTTCTGATTCTGGTTGCTTTCCTGGCAATTGTGCTCTGGTGCCAGCAGGTTCTATCTAGGCCTGGAGGCTGAGGATACAGAGACAGAACCTTGCCCTTTGCTGAGCGTTCTCTCTGGCAGCCCTTTGTTCCAAGTACATAATCTCTTCAAATCCTCAGAACACCCCTTTGAGACAGAAATTATTATGAGCCCATTTTTCGGATGAAGAAACCGAGACTCAGGATGAGCATGTGCCTAGGAGACATGACTAGTAAATGGCAGAGTCAGGAAACCAGGCCACCGAGTTCTCAAGACTGAACTGTCTCAGCACGGGGCGCCCTGCTTCTCCTAACTGGTGGCTGAGTTAGGGTTGAAACTTTGAACAGGTCCCTGAGGTGACATTACTGGTTGTTCTTCCAAATGTCTCCCTTCCCAGCCATGTCACTCAGGGTCTCCTAGCCTGCACATGGTACCACTGCTGCTGGCTCAGCCTTCTTTGTGGCCTAGGCTCAGTCCCTCTGCCTCAGTTCCCCCAGAGTGCTGGCTGCCCAACCTCCAAGAGAAGCTGCCTCTGGTATAGGCTGCCACCTGACAGGTGAGTCCTCCTCTCACTGGGGCTTGGTGGTGGGACTGGGCCGAGGATTGAGAATGAGCCAGGCAGTGAGTGACCTCTGCTCCAGTGGAGGGCCCAGCCCCTCTGCTGTCATGATTTTCGTGTTGTGCTCTCATGGAACCCAAGTCAGGTGGCAGCCACACTGGGCCACAGAGTAGGCTGAACCCTGGGGGGCAGTCATGCTATGCTCCCCAGGAACTGAGAGGCCCCTTGCCATCCCACCCCTTTATCCGAGATGTGTCCTCTGTGTCCCTGTGTCTTCCTTGAAAGCGGAGCTGTCTCAGTGATCACTGAAGCTTACTGGGTGTTTGTTTTTGTTTTTCTCTGAATGTTTTTACCTCTATTCCCTCCTTTTCTTTATAACCACCCTGGGCCATGAGCATTGCTTGTCCCCATACTAAAGAGGAGGAAAGTGAGACTCAGAGCAGTATAGTGATTTGCAAGAGATCATGGAGAAGTTCAGATTTAGAACTAGCACCAAAGCCAGCTCCTGTGGTGGTGGACCAGGGCTCTTTACACTGCCCCATGCTGCCTCATGCAGTCTTGCTCCACATGAAGATTGTTCTGGGCCCAGACACTGTGCTCATTGGCATGGACAGAGTTGGTTAGTGTTACAGAGCCCAGTTTTGTCCAACAGCAGAGCTCTTCAGTGAGATGTCACAGATGGACAGGCTTTCACCATGTTTCTGAAGATGGGGAAACTGAGGCCTGAGAAAGGCAGGACTTGTTCAAACACCTAGTGAGTTGGTGCCAGGGTCTAGACTGGAACCCAGGTCTCCTGATCTCCAGCCTGGGCTTGGCCCAGGCCCTTCCTCTCTCCAAACGTAGCTTCCTGGTCTCTTGAGGCATTTGGAAGAGGGATGGGAAAGGCTCACCTATCCTGCTGGAATGTGCAGGAGGCAGTGACAGCTGCCCCTAGAGCCTAGACTTAGTAAATTGGACAGCTCTGCCCCACCCCAGGTTGCTGAGCCCAAGGAGCTTGCACCATTTCCCTTAACTTCCTCCCTAGGTGTTTGCAGACAGGACTTTCACATGATCCCCAGGTCAGAGCCCTCCAGTGGCTCTGCCTGGCTCACCAGGTTGACTCAATTCCCTCTCAAGTGTATTTAAGGCCTTTTACAATCTGGTGCTAGGTGAGCACTGGACTGGGAGTCAGCAGCCCCAGGTTTGTAACCTGGCTCTGCTGCTGCCCATGTGATCTTGGGTGAGTGTCTGGACCTCTCTGAACTTCTGCTTCCTCATCTGTTGCCTGCTGTCCAGGGTTTTAGTGAGTGCCAGAAGAATGGCTGCTTTATGACCACCTGAGTAATTTTTCCTCTCCAGCGTTCCCTGTCATTTGCACCCAGTAGAAATCCACTATGTACACGATGCTCATTCTTGTCCTGCCTTTCCAATTGCTGCTGCTTTGCCCAGAAGGCCCTCCCAGTGCCTCCCTAAACCCAGTCCTTCTGGGTCAGGCCAATTCAGCTCATGTTTAATGCATATGAGCTGAATGCCAAACAGTGGAGATTAGGTTAAATCAGACAGGGGAATTCTGTTCTTGAATAGTCAGTCATGTAGGCTCAACAAACAAGTTTTGATTCTTGCCATGTGCCAGGCTCTGTGCTAAGTGCTGGAGAGTCAAAGATGAATGTGACAGGGTCTCTGCCCTTGAGGAACAGTCTGGAGGGGGAGACAACCAACCAAGCATACATGTGAGCAAACTCTCAGTGGAGGGGCCATGTGTCCTACGCAGACCGTCAGGAAGGGGTAAGTGCTGTAAAGGAGGATAAATCAGGGTAAGCCAATAGAAAGTTTTGTTGTAGACCTACCTAAGGAGGTGGCATTTGAGCAGGGACTTGAAAGAAGGGGGAGGAGGGAATCTGCCATCCTGCTACGCGGTGCAGAGTGTTTCAGGTAGAGGGAACAGCAAATGCAAAGGTCCTGGGGTAGAATCGTATTTGTGTTCAAGGAAAAGCAAGGAGGCCAGTAGAGCTAGAGGAGAGTGAGTGGAGCCAAGAGGGTTTGCTGCTAGATTGGATGTGGGGTGTGAGAGAAAGGAGTCAGGATGATTCCAGGGTTTGGGGTCTGAGCAACCGAGTGATACTAGGGAGATGAGGACCACTGTAGGAAGAGCAGGTTTGGCGGTGGGGAAATGAGGGCTCCGCTCCTGTGCCCTTGCCACTCTGCAGGTCCACCCCATGCACACCCAGACTCACGGGCCTAAGGGTGACCCCACAACCATCCCTCCAGGTAGTCACCTGATCTTCTCAGGCCCACTCCAAGCTCTCCTCTGAACGTCATTTTCCCTCATTGATGTCTTTCTGGCCCTTCTGAGAGGCCAGAAAGATAAACACCCAAGTTGAGGGGTGCCCAATACCCCTTCTTCATTACCACCCTAGACACTGTGAAGCACATAATAGACTCTGTAGCTGATTGAGCTGGGAGGGGCGGGGGACCCATGCCTCCCCGGACTTCTGCTTTCTCCCCGTCACCCAGCAGCCCCATCTGAGGTTTGCTCTCCCTTTGCAGCTCGTCCTCCCTCCCCTGTAGCATCTGAAAATGGGACACCTAATTCGCTTTCTGCAGAGCTGTTGTCCTGGAAATGGCAGAATTTCTCTTTGTGTTGCTTTCCTATTGCCACCTGTCCATACTCCACCTCTCTGTCCAAGTGTGATGATATCGCATGCAAGTTCAAGGTATATATAATGGATTTAAATCACTGTTAGCCTTCTAAGCTTGAGTGACTTTCAACTGGAAAAGACACTAAGAACAAGTATTGGATACACTCAATTTTGCAAAATTTGCATTTTGCAAACTCCACCCTACCCACACCAAAAGGAAAAGAAAAGAAAAACCCGGCTTTCCCATGGCTCTAAAGTTTCTGAAAATGGAACCTCTCTTGTCGAGCCTCCTGTTTCTTCCCCTACTCCAGGTGTGGGGCAGATTGGTGCTTGGAATTCCTGCTAGGGTCAGACAAGGCCAGGGAGGGAGTTGAGTGGGGGAAGGGAGAACCCGATCTGGGGAGCTCTACACTTGGGGCCCTAGAAAAGGAAGGGAATGGCAGCTTGAACCAGACTAATCCCAGATTCTTTATCAACTCAGGCATCCTGTGCATTTACCCCTCTCCACTGTCCATGGTGAAATTTGGGGAGCCAAGAAGGGCCTCCTTTGCAATGGATGTAAATTAGATTTTTCTTATGCCAGGGGTGCCTCAGGGTCAGGTGATGGTACAGAGAAAATAGAAACTGAGGCTCCCTGGTTTCCCTGCCAGCCATGGAGGAAAGGCCTGCCTGGGGCTCTTGGTGGAGGATCTCAGGGTGAGAAACTTCCCTGCACGCTAATGCTGTTGTGGAGGGATTCTTCCATGCATTATGGCACAGGCAATGCCATACAGTCAGGTCAGTCCATTGGGGTTAGAGAGTGCGGGGTGGGGTCTTCCTGGGTCTGAAACACTGCTCGATAGCCCTTTCTCTTTGGGGCATGTGAGTGATCATCTCTCTGACATTCTCTTCGCTTATCTTAAAATGGGGATAATAATAGTACCTACTGCATTAGGGTTGTTGAGGAAATGAAAGGAGATGCTGCAGTAAAGTGCTTAGTGCAGTCTGTCTCATAGAATCAGTTATAACACAGTAGGTAGAATATACCATTTATGCAAAATTTTAAAACTATAGATGCAGGAAAGTTTGGAATTTTGTATCCCAAACTGTTAACATATAGATTTGGGGCTTTCGGTGGTGCTTGTACAGTTGGTATAGATAGGGAAAGGAGAATCGCCGAGAGGTTATTCACCTTCTATTTAATGCAATACTATGCTGCTGACCATGAGCAATATATTTAAATTTAAATGAGCAATATGTATCCATTTTGAAAAACTCTAAAGAAACCAATGTGTGTCACATGGTCACCTGCCAGGGACCCAAACCAGCCATGAGAGCCTTTGGAGCCTGGAGGTCCTGCCCCTCCCCCATGAGCTGCTTGGAGACCTCTCCCTTGTTAGGCCTGTTGTTGCCTGCTGGGCTCTGTATCTTATCAACACTCAGGGACTGTTTACTGCTAGTTCCTGGTCCCTGTCCCTGCCCCCCTCTGCTGTGTGAGTCATCTTCCACCTCACTGCATGGGGACTCTCAATCCAGTGCCTTTCCTGTAGGGGGTGGGGACAATCTGCTGGAGTGAAATTCATGCAGCACATGTTTATAGAGAGTTCAGGTGGTTGAGGAGGCTTGGCTGGGTACCCAGAGGTGCTGCCCCAGCTCAGGGTGAGGTGGGGTCGGGACCACTGTAGTGGGTATTTGAGACTTGGAGAAAGAGGCTGGTGGGACTGAAAGGCAGGAGTAGGACCTGAGGCCTGCAGCATCAGCTCGGGCCCCTTGACTCAGTTCTTCATATGGCTAGCCTGCTCCAGCTGTGTGCCAGCATCTTCTTCACTGTAGTCTCATTTCTAGGCTGGGTGGATGATGCTTCAGGGCCCTCAAAAGACTTTTGAGATTTACTCTCTTTGTATTTGTTCACACTCTTCCCTCACTGGTCCCCCGCCCTCAAGACCCAACTTCAATCCCACATCCTTTAGAAAGCTTCTGTCATCCCCTCAATCGCTCTTTCTGAGCAGTCACCTTCGCGAGGCCCAGGGCCATGTGCGGGATGCCAAGCTGACCAACTACAGAGCTCCTGACTCCTCATCTAGGAAGAGCACCTGACTCAGCCGTGGGGGTTCGGGGAAGGCTTTCTAGAGGCGGTGACTCCTGCACTGGGTTTTGAGAAGTGAGCAGAAGTTCAAGATGAAGAAATTTCCCTCTGTGTGTTGGGGACTTCTGGCAACTTGAGGACAGGGGTTAATGTGGATGGGAGGTTAAATGCTAAGGGTTAACCCTGAGCTTGGCCAGCTCCCCAACTCTGATCACAGTGTACCTGCTCTGGAATCCCTGCTAGGTCCCCCAGAAGGCCCGGCAGTCGCCGTTATCACTCCGATTATTGCTCTCAAGTCTCCTTGGCTGCTGGGCCACCTCCAGCCCATGTGGTATATTTATCCTTACCTTTCCCTTATCAATCATCTCTGAAGTTTGTCTGCCACTTTGCAATGTGCAAGGCACTTCTGTGTCCAATTCCTTGATTCTCACTTGTCTACGCATGAAGAAACTGAGGCCCGTTCGTGGTGTAATTCTTTGCCTATTGGTTACTAAAGGGCAGAGCTGGGCCTTGAACCTCAGTTTTGGCCTCCTGGCCCACTTTTCTTTTTTCCATGCCTGAAGTGGCCCAGAATGTGATGCTCATGTTGATGTTCCTTATCTCCCTGAGATGTAGTTTGAAGTAAGCAAAAAATAGAGGTGCCATTTGGAAGAATAATGGGGAAAGGCACAGAAAGAGACTGACATCCCCCACCCCCAGCATGTGAATAATTCCTACTCAGGTACTCAGAATAGGTTATGGTTATTTTTACAGGAGAAGCATATTGCAGACTTGAATTCTCTTCCTGTTAATCCTGACAGGCTTATTTTTTATCGATGCAGTGTGACACAAAGAACTGGCAATTAGGAGACCTGAGTTCTAATTTTGACTCTCTCACTTCCCAGCTAAGTAGCCTTGGGCAAGTCATTTCATCTTTCGGAGCCTCAATTTCTTCATCTATCAAATGAAAGTCAGAATATGAGATGAAATGACAGGATATGTAAAAGGCCCCAGCATAGTGCCTTGCATCAGACACTCTTTTAAGTGCCCAGTGTTTTTCTCCTTTTCTGTGCTAGAGATTATATCTTAAAGTGAATCACTGGTTTACATTTTTTAAAAATTGTTATTTACTACTCCTGTGGGCCAGAAGCTCTAAATAAATTATCACAGTGACACTTATCACAACCCTGGGGGGTGGCATCATCACCCCAGTTACAGGGGAGGGACCAAGACACAAAACATGTGGAACAGGTATTGTGCTAAGTGTTTTATATACACCATCTCATTTAATCTTCATAACAGCATTCATTTGGTGACATTTCAGAGCCATTCCCACCTCCTTCCTCTTTCCCACACTTCACATCTGAAGGTCAGTCTTATCCCAATTCACAAATAGTTAATGCCTACTCTGTGCTGGAAGCTGGAGATCCAGATGACTCTAGAAAGTTTCCGCTCTTAGGGATCTTAAAGCTCAGTGATGGACAAGTGCACACCAGCAGGTCATGATAATGTAGAGTGATTTATGTTATACTTGGGTTTTGAAGAGAATGATCATGATAACAGTTACCATCTTTTGCTAACATTAAGTGCCAGCATTGTTTGGCATTCTTTACCCTTATTATTTTCTCCGGTACTCTAGGAATCTTCTGAAATAGGCTTTACACAGATGGGAAAACTGAGGGTAGGACGTAGAATGTAAATTACCCAAGGTCACCCAGCCAGTCAGTCAGTGGCTGCATCTGATTAGAACCCAGGGCATGTGTCTTTGTTTCTGCTTATCTGTCTGGGGCAGCAGCTGGGGCTGGTTTATCTTTGTCTTGGGTCCTCACAGCTGATGTTGATGGTGGGAAGAATCAACACTGAGAAGAATCAGAGCCCCTCCTACCACAAAGGATACTCCAGCCCAGTGGAGACTGGAGCTGAGTACAGCTCAGGCAGGCAGGGGCTAGCAGTCTGATCGTTCCCATCTCCTGCCCTAGGAATTTAGTGGAAAAGGCTGATCCCTTCTGGCTGGGTGAACTTGGGAAGGCTTACTGGAGGGAGCAGGCTTAAAAGATAGGAAGGCACTAGACTAGAAGGGGATCAGTACTGAGACTTCCCTGGAGAAGAGCTCATGGAAAGAAACACCACGTCTGGCCCTCTGGGAACCACGTTGGGTCTCTAGTCCTGGGCACGGATGCTCCCCTTAGAAACAAACTAAGAATAAAACCCGGGATTATGTGGGGAGTGGCTGAGAACACAGGTTGGTTAACCTTTCTGTGCCTCAGTTTTCTCACCTACAAAATGAGAGGGTGGTAACTGTGACCCCCAGAGTTGTGGTAAAGTCCAAATGAGTTAAAAAGTATCAGAGCACACTGCTGTAAACTGTTGAGCACCAGGCTTTGTTGGGAGGTATTACCTTTCATTACTGTAGTTGAGACTGGTTGCTGGGGCAGTTGAAGAGGGAGTTAAGAAATGGAATCGTTGTGCAACCAGGAATCCCCTGGGACCTGGCCGAGTTGCAGCCCCAGAGTTCTCAGGCCTGGAACTAGGGCGGCAGAGCCCCTCGTGTGCCCCTGGGTCCCTGGTGACCCGGCACTGGTGGGCCGGCACTCCACTCTGAGCACCCAGGCCGGGAGAGAGATGCGGGAAGGGGGATCAGGGGTGTCTGGTCACCCTGGCAACCAAGGGTGACGTGGAACAGTCTTGCCTGCCTACTTCTGTGCCAGTCTCAGCAGATGGGGACAGTCTGAGGAGATGTAAATAAAATGTTCTCATGCCGAAGAGCAGAGAAGCTGCAGAGGAGCAGAAGTTCCTCATCAGTTTGAAGTTTGGTCAAGTGTCTGTTCAGTGTGTGTGTGCACTTGTGTGCGTGTGTGTATAAGACAGAGGGAGAGTGTGGGCATGTGTGTTAGAGTGGCAGAGAGTGAGAGTGTGGGTGAGTGTCTGTGTAAGAGTGTGAAGTTGTGTAAGAGTATGTAAGAGAGCAAGCATGTGGGCATGTGTGTCAGAGCAAGAGTATGGGTGAGAGTATAAGTGTGTAAGAGTGAGAGTGCAGGTGAGCAGTATCAGAGTGAGTGGGTTAGTGTGTGTGTGCACATGTGTGTAAGTGTGTGTAAGAGAGCAAGAGCGGATGAGTGTGCGCATTCCCCAGTTGCCTAACTGCCACCTACACTGGACAGAACGAGAAGCGCCTCTTCCCTCGCCCAGCCTATCGCATAGAAGGGGAGCCAGCCCCAAACTGTATCAGCAGGTTTGCCTTGTGGCTCCGAGATGTTAAATTCCATACCTTCTCCCCTCCTTGCCCTGGAAGGGCTGGAGCCCTTGTGGGAGGCCATGTGGCTTGAGAGATCACTGTCCTTGGAGCTTCATCAGCTCTCGTGGTGGAATTGGTCATGTGACCATTAGCGGGTCACTGGTTCTCTTTGGGTCTCAGTTTCCTTGACCATATAATGGAGGATTTAGATGTTCTCCACAGTCTGTTCTGGCTCTCACAGCTCTGGATCTGATTCTAACTGATGCTGCCCCACCCTTGATTCCATCCTGGTGACATCACCACTGCCACAAGTTCAGGCCTTGGAAGTTCTGCTTCATTTCTTGGTATCTTGGGATCTTGCCTCAATGCTGGGCCTTTGTCAGGGGACCAGAGGCCCCAACCATGCCCTTCCATCACACTTGGTATCAGCAAGTTTCCTGCACTTTGAGGGGACTCTACGGGGATGCAGAGTGGGGACAACTGGTGGAGTCAGAGCCTTGGGAGAGGAACAAGCCAGAACAGGCCGGCAGCACCCCCTTCCCTGAGCTTCTGCTCCTAATGACGGACTCTCCTCCTCCCCCCTGGAAGCTGCTTTCCAGTAACATGCCGCCTACCCATGGGCTTGGAGCCAGGAGTGGATCCCAGACCTTCCTGCGCAGCCTGGGCCGAACCCTCCGCTTCCTTTGCCAGTCAGGGCCCAGAGTTCCTTCTGCTCACTGAGAGGCAGGGCCAACACAGGAAGACCTGGGGGACCCACTCTGAGAACATGGCCCCTGCCCCCAGTACTCTGGAAGCTGTCTTATTTGGAAGAAAGTACGCTGAAGCCGAGTCAGGAGGCCCAGGACCCGGTCTTTGATGGCTTGGTCATGTCCTGCCTCCTCTGAACTCCAGGTTTTCATCTGTCAAATAGGACTTACAACTGTCTTTTCACCTAATGATGGAGGCGAGATTGAGAAAAATCTGGCCATCCCTACAAGCTCCTCACAGAGGTTCTGACCCTGAGCCACGTCGATGGCCCCAGTGTTAAGCTCTGGCCTGGCTCAGAAAAATACCCATGTTTGAGTAAAGGATTAATTAGCTCTCTCTACTATAAGTTTGAGATGCTAAATCTAGAGTAGAACTCCTCCCTTAGACTCTAGGTAGAGGTGGAAGCCGTCATCTACCTGCCTTGGGCTGTCTCTAGATTTTGCCTTCTGCTGTAGCAGCTGTTGGCGGGGTAGGGTGTTGAGGTCAGCTGGCTAGAGCTGGAGCTGGACTCCTGGCCTTGAGAAGCTGCTTCCTGGCCTGTGCTTGCAGGAGCTCTGCTTCCCTAAACCCTTGGGCCACCCTCTTTCCTCTCCAGGCAGGACAGTACAGGTCTCTCGGTTGTGGTACAAGTGTCCTGTCTCCACCATTTCTGCATGAGTTGTCTGACCTTTCTGGGTACCAGGAAGAGAGAAGAACCTGGGTGATGACCGTGGATTGAAGATAATGAGAGACACCAGCAAAGGGCAGGCAGGGTGGTCAGGGAACGCTTCCCAGAGGAGGAGGAGGCAGGCAGAAGGGTATGATCAGCTAAACACAGTGTGGGTAGAGGTACAGGATTGGTATTCTGAGGAGACAGACTAGACTAGGCAAAATCTGCAGGCAAAAAATGTGGCTCATTTGGGGAAATTACAAAGAATTTGGCAAGGCCGAAACAAAAATTAACAGTGTTGGGAGCATGGGACACAAGCAAGACCAAATGATAGAGGCAAGGCTGAACGTTTTAAGCTGTACAGTAAGAGGCTTTAACCTATACAGCAAGAGAGATTTGGACTTAACATGATCTAGCCCTTCCCAGTGTACCAGCCAGCTGAGCACTGGGGGGTTACTGGTGGGGGGTTACACTGCAAAGACCAGGGGACTTCTCAGCAAAAGAGGTGATTTTGGTCAGGTTCTCTTTTGAAGTCAAGAGAATACACATGATGGCTTTGGGGTCCTCTCCTGACCTAGGACAGAGATGTGTTTTTTGTTTCCAACATATTTTGAATGTCTCCTGGGTGCTTGGCACAGTTTCAAGATTCTGGGCCAAAATAATGTTTTGAGTGTGTCATGACTTATAACTATACTGACTCTATCCACATCAGTACCTGAGAGTAGGAGGGGCTTTGGACATGGGGAAGGCTGTTCCTCCTCCTTCTGGAGGATTTCAGATAATGAGAGCAGTGGCCAAATAGGCTTCTGAGAACCATGTGGGTGATGGCCCAGCCCTGTGCATTTTCAAATCAGTAGATACTTGTTGAGCACCTACTGTATCCTCAGTCCTGGGGATATAATTATAAATGGATATGGAATCTGCCTGCATAGAGTTTACAGGGTGGGAAGAAAGCAAGAGTGTCATACCCTCTTAACCAAGCTGACCCCAGGGGTTATGGTATCCAACATGCAGTTAGTTGCCCAGGACTTCTCCACTTACCTTGCCACCCCAAAACAAGCCAAAAACCCAGAGGGAACTTGGGGCCAAAGCTGGCATTGAGAGAGTCCCTCTCTGAAGGGCTACTTCCCAGCTGTGGGTTTGGAGCCCCAAGGTGGGCCACTACAGAGTGTGGCCTGCTGCTGCTGCTGCTGGCTTGGGGAGATGGTTGGTGGGTCTCAAGTCGAGGGGCATATTCATGCCTAATGAGGAGGGAGAATAGGAAGAGTTGACTTACAGAATTTAGGAGTTTGATGGGAGTTGGGGTGTCTGCCTTGGGATCTGTCCTGGTTCTGCTACTGAATTGCTCTGTGATCTTGGACAAGTACCTTTCCCTTTTGAGCCTCAGCTGCCCCATCTTTAAAGTAGGTGGGATTGGGCTAGAAACAGGGTGGCACATAGGTTTTGTCTCTCCTGCAAAACCAGCAACATTGATGACTTTCAAGAAGCTGTTGGCTTCTTCAACAGCTCTCTGGGCTCAGCAGGAACGCGGGTGCATCTGGGAGCGGAGGTCACTGGATGCCTTCTGCAAGTTTGCAGACCCCTGGCAGTATGATCCCCAAGCTTCATCCTGCACTGATATTCTGATTTTTCTGTGCTTCCTTCTATCTTCTGCGTCACTTCTCCACCAGCAGATGTTCTGCGTTCTGCTTAAATGCCTCCATGATGGGGAATTCGCTATCTTACCTCAGACAGAACCATTAGATTGTTATGCCTGGCCTGGAGCTCACACCTGCTTCCCTGTACTTGTGCCTGGAAAGATGACTTGGGTTCAGGGGAGGTAATGCCCTTAGGCACTCGGAGTCTTGGTGATCAATGTATAATTTCTGTCTTCTGGAGGCATACAGAGCTGCTGCTTTCTGCTATTGTATGTAGTGACAAAGACAGCGTCTATACATCCTTCGAAAAAAGCACTTTAAAAACATTATCACTTAGTTTATACAGCAACCCTGTGAGCCCTGTGGTGGTACCACCTGCATTTTACAGGCGAGGAAGCTGAGGTCAGAGAGTTAACAGCGTGGCCCTCACACCAAGTTTGTGCCCCTCTCACCAGCTGGTCACCTCTTCCCCAGCCTTGTCCCCAACTCTCTTTTCTCCTGGCTCCCCGCAAGCCCACGGCCTCCTGTTCTCTTGCCCTCCCTCTGCAGGTTTCCATGTGATCCCCACTATCTCGAGCATCGTCCCGGAGAGCTGCCTGCTGATCGTGGTGGGGCTGCTGGTAGGGGGCCTGATCAAGGGTGTGGGCGAGACGCCCCCCTTCCTGCAGTCCGACGTCTTCTTCCTCTTCCTGCTGCCGCCCATCATCCTGGATGCAGGCTACTTCCTGCCGCTGCGGCAGTTCACAGAGAACCTGGGCACCATCCTTATCTTCGCTGTGGTGGGCACACTGTGGAATGCCTTCTTCCTGGGTGGCCTCATGTACGCTGTGTGCCTGGTGGGCGGCGAGCAGATCAACAACATTGGCCTCCTGGACAATCTGCTCTTCGGCAGCATCATCTCGGCCGTGGACCCCGTGGCTGTGCTGGCTGTCTTCGAGGAAATTCACATCAACGAGCTGCTACATATCCTCGTCTTCGGGGAGTCCCTGCTCAATGACGCTGTCACTGTGGTGAGAGGGCGGGGGCCACACCCATGTGCACACAGGGCACAGACCCAAATCCAAGTCCAGAGTGACCGACATGTGCCTGCTGATAATAGTAATGAAACAGCAAATGTCCATTCCCGCTTACTGTGTGCCAGGCGTCATGCTAAGCACACAGCACGGGTGATCACATTTAATCCTCGTGACAGCCTTAGGAGGTGCTGAGTATTCTCACTTTACAGAGGAAGAATCAGGCCCTAAGAAGTTGAATACCTTGATAGAATATGACAGAACCAAGGTTAGAAGCCAGGTCTGTCTGCCTCCAGGGCCTGCGCTCTCGGACTTACCAGGTCATGTGCTCCATCCCTGACTTGGATCATGACGTTGCTCTTGGTTGAATTACTTATCCTCTTTGTACCTCAGTTTACCCTTTATAGACCATTTAGTCTGAAACGGGGCATTTCAGCTTTCATGTTGGCTATGTCTTCAGTTAGAGTTTGGTTTCTGCAGAGTCTGTCTGGGGCAGCAATTGTGGAAAGAGACCTTGCCCTCCAAACCCCAAGAAAATGATAAGTAAAATGGGCTGGCCACTTGTTTACAGTGTGATCTTAAGCAAGTGACTGTGCCTCTCTGGGCATCACCTTTGACAGCTCCAAAGCGGCAGAGTACTTAGTGCTTCCCTCCCAGGGCCTAGTGAGGACACAGCCCCAACACACGGTCCACACGTGGCGGCTCTGTATATGCTTGCACATGCCCTTCCTCCCAGCAGTTTCCTCAGGAAACAGATACGCATGTGTGCACACTCACACTGCGTTGTGAAAATACCTTTCCTCCTCCCAACTAGACCCTCCAGCAGCTACACACATAGGTACACCCAAGGACACGTGTGCACACCCAGTGCACGTTTGCACGTACACTCCCTCTTCTCCACCCCCAGCCCCTCAGGAAGGTGAGCCTCAAAGAAGAGAGAGACAGTGGTTGGTGGTCAGCTTCCTGCAGCCTTGGCTTCCTCTTCCTCCCCTGCCACCCACATTGGCTCCTCATGGGGCCGGTACAGCAGCAGCCTGGCGTGAGCAGGCAGGCCTTGGTCCTATTCTCTTCTAGCACCCCCTCTTTTGCCTAGGGTTACCACATGAGCCTCAGCTTCCCCATATGTAACAAGGATGGTAGTACTTAGCCTATCATCCTCCCAGGATTCTTATAAGAGTTACACTCACTAATGTCTGTGAAACTGCTGGGTACCAAAGACGAAGTCCTCCCATTGGATCTGGGTGTCGGGCTGGCGCTACTGAGGAGCAGTTTGGCATGGCTGTGTCAAGTGGACACCTCATTCTTGCTACCTTGGGCCCATGGCCACGCCTCCCCAAGGCAGCGGCAGTGGTGGTAGTAATCACTGGTGTTCATTGAGCACTTCCTGTCTATGTATTGCCTCATCTAATCCTCACAGACACTCCATGAGATGGGTACTATTGTTATTCCCAGTTTGTCCAGGTTAAGAAACTGAGGCACTGAGAATTTAAGTAATTCATCTAAGGTCACATTGTCTGATAAGTGGCTAGGATTCAAATATACACAGCCTGAGTCCAGAGCCCAGATACTTACCACCATGCTTCACTGCCTCTCTAGTCCCAGTGATGGTAGTACCAGGCTAGAAGGGAGGACCTTGCCCTCCATACCCACCCCGCTGGCCCAGGTAGTGTACCCTGAGGACCCATGAATCTCCTCAGACCAGGAGCAAGTTTGGGTGGCCCAGGTTTGAGAACATACCTGCTGTCCTCTGCTGTCCTGCCCTGTCTCCTAGATGGCTGTGGTCTAGGCAGCACTGGGGACTGACCAGTGCTCAGCATCTCCCCTTCCTGCCTGGTCCAGGTCAGGCCCTGTCTGGAGCTCTGGATGTGGTGTGAGCACCCAGTTTCCCAGGTGGTAAACCTGAGGCTTCCTCGTGAGCTGCATGGTCCCAGGCCTTTGCCCGGGGAGCAGGTCACATCCCCATCCTCTCTCTCTCTGCCTCCAGGTGCTGGGAGCTTCAGAGGGTTCCTTCTCAGGGATCCTCAGCAGCCCCCACCCAGGTCTGGACACTCTGCAGCTAGTTTCCTGGCAGAGCTGTCTAGGACTAGGCCAGGTTCTGTACCTAAGAGGGGGCAGAACCTCAGAGCTCAACTCAGCAGGGAGGCCCCACCCACTGCTGTCAGGGAACAAGGTCTGGGCCTAGTTCTGCTGTCCCAGGGCTGGGGGCCCTCTGGCAAGTCCCTTCGCCACTCTGAGTCTCAGCAAGGAGCAGGCATCCTTGGCCCACCTGCCTCACAGGGCTGTTGTGCGTCAAGCAGGACGACCATTATCAAAGGGCTTTTTACAGTGTTTGAAGTGTCACTTAAACATCCGATGATGGTCTACAGCCATGCCACCCTGAATGTGTCCGATCTTGTCTGATCTCGGAAGCTAAGCAGGGTCGGGCCTGGTTAGTACTTAGATGGGAGACCACCTAGGAAGACCAGGTGCTGTAGGCATTAAAGGAAAAAAAAAAAACAAAAAAACAAAAAACATCCGATGATGGTGTTAAAATGACCATTTGTTTCGCAGTCCAGGAGGCCGGGAAGCCTTAGAGAGCCTCTAGTTCCATAGCATCTGAACTTGGCTGTTCATCGCAACCACCAGAGGAGCTTGTTGAATAGAGATTTCTGAGGCCCATCTCCAGAGGGTCCAAGGGTATGGCCTTGCCACATGTATTTTCAGAAAGCCTCAGAGGTGAAGAAGTTCTGTTCTAGTTCATTGTCTGACCTTTCCCCGCTTTGTGCTGAAGGAGGGACATCACCTGCCCAAGGTCAAACAGTGAGAGAGGCAATCCGAGGAGTGCCAGCTGCAGCTTGGCAGTGTCATAGGCGTGGTTCTAGGCCCTTTATTAACTGATATAAGCCTCACAACAGTCCTGTAAGGTAGGCACTATTACCCGCATTTTGTGGATAAGAACACTAGCACAGGGAGATCGAGTCATTTTCCCCCTGTGCACACTAGGGAGCGGCAGAGCCAGCATTCCAACCCAGGCTGGTTGGCTTCACAGCCCGTGCTGGTAACCAGCAGGTGCCGCAGGCCCCAAGCCAGACCCTCTGGCCTCCCGGCCAGTGCTTCTGAGCACCCACTTGGCACTAGGGCTTCTCTCTTATCATGTGGTCTCTTGGGGCATGGTCATCGGAAGGGATGGGATGGCCCTGGCCACACCCCAGGAAGCCTTGGGTAGGGCCCTGCCCTCCTGCCAACCAGTCTTCACACCCTCCCTAGGTCCTATATCACCTCTTTGAGGAGTTTGCCAACTACGACCGCGTGGGCATCGTGGACATCGTCCTCGGCTTCTTGAGCTTCTTCGTGGTGTCCCTGGGAGGAGTCTTTGTGGGCGTGATCTACGGGGTCATCGCTGCCTTCACCTCCCGATTCACCTCCCACATCCGCGTCATCGAGCCGCTCTTCGTCTTCCTCTACAGCTACATGGCCTACCTGTCTGCCGAGCTCTTCCACCTTTCAGGCATCATGGCGTGAGTCTGGGTATGGCGTGGGGAGGTTGCCCACTTGGAGTCCCTGCGCTTGTAGGGTCACGAGGGAGCTCCCCTAGGCCCAGCCTCCAGCTCCAGGGAGGGAGCTCAAGCTCCACACTCCAGGCACTGGGACCATTCCCTGGAAGCACTGAGTTTAAAGTTCTGGGACGTCTCTGCCCTGCTGTTTCTTTCCTTCGTTTATTTCAAAGGGAGCCACTTGGTCATAGCTGGACGCAGACACTCACACTCACTGCTTCCCCTGGCAGCCCCAGCAAGGAGCCTTGAGGCCCCCATTGAAGCAAGGAGTCCTGGAGGTCCCGAGGCCTCAGCTGGGTCTTGAAGTCAGGCAGTGAGGTGCAAAGGTGTTCCCGGTCAGGGAGGACATTGGAAGTGCAGAGGCAGGGCTGGATTAGGGGATTCGGGGTGACAGTGAGGAGGCCAGGCCAGGGGAGCCTACGTATGAGCACCAGGCTAGGAGGACTTAGGCTGCTGCCCAGAGCAGAGCTCCCTGTGGGGACCCTTGTGCATTAAGGTGTCACCACACTCTGGGGGAATAAACCCTAGGCCATGGACATGTATAATTAACTCCTATTAGGCAGACAGGCAGCATGGCGTCAGGGACGAGGCTTGGGGTTTCGAGTTGAGGACACCTTAGTTGCATCTTAGCTTGTTCACTCACTGACATTATGACAGTGGGCAGGCAACTTTCTCCAGGTCTCAGATTCCTCATCTGAAAAATGCAAGAACACGCCTGTCTGTAGGGTTGAGTGAGGACTAAGTGAGAACAGGTGTGAAAAGCCCATAAGAGGAGCTCAGTGAACAGGCAGCTGTCAGCCTCTTGGCAGCAGAGGAGCTCTGGGAAGGTGCAGCTCAATACCGGACCCCAAACCCCACTGTTCCCCAACCCCAGACTCATTGCCTCGGGAGTGGTGATGCGCCCCTACGTGGAGGCCAACATCTCTCATAAGTCCCACACGACCATCAAGTATTTCCTGAAGATGTGGAGCAGCGTCAGTGAGACCCTCATCTTCATCTTCCTCGGCGTCTCCACCGTGGCTGGCTCCCACCACTGGAACTGGACCTTTGTCATCAGCACCCTGCTCTTTTGCCTCATCGCTCGCGTGCTGGGTGAGGTCTCGGGCCCGAGCCAGGGGAGGTGTGTGTGTGGAGGGCTTGGATGGGTGGGTGGGTGTTGCGTGTATGTGTGCATGTGCGTGCATGTGTGCGTGTTTGTGTGTGTGGCGTGTGGAGGGGCTGGGGTTGGTGCCTAGCAGCTCCCAGCACAGTTGGACAGCAGGGGCTTCCCCACTTTCTACAATGCTGAGGCCATGGTGGGCCCTTGAGCGGGGAGAGGCCAGTGCTTGTGGTGAGTCTGTGATCTCTGGGGAGACTGTCATAATGTGTCAGAGTGGAGGGGCCTCAGAGACCCTGTAGTTCTGAGCCCATCAGGATCTAGGGAGGGGACTGAGACCCACAGAGCTCAGGTCTGTGTGTTCTGCATTGTCCCATGGCACAGATGACTTTAGCACTTGCGAAGCAGCATGCAGCTCCTCCAGCCCTATGCTGCCACCCGGGACTGCACATGGGACCAAATCTCAGATCTTTGGATTCTGCTTACACTTTCCAGACACCTCACCTCAGTGACTATGTCACGTCCCCGCTCTGAATCTTACCTCTTCTCTGAGATTAGGTCTGCGGTCCTGATCCTGACTGGGTGTCATATTTACTTGCTGCACTATTTTAAAACCCCTTTAATCCTGGGCCTCGACCGCCAGAGATTCTAGTTATGTGGATGGAGGTTGGACCCAGACCTTTGTGCTTTTAAATAACTTTTTATTATGGAAAATTTCAAATACAGAGAAAAGTAGAGCCCATGTACTCATCATATTTAATAGGTATCACCTTGTGGCCACTCCTGTTTCATCTCTTTTCCCATCGTCCTCCCAACCTTTGGCCACTGGAGGCCTCTGTGATATCTCTAAAGTACATCCAGGTCAGGGCCCCCCTAAGGATCCACCCAGCTCTTGGATTGAAGGATTCAGATCACCCTGGGCTGAGGGATCCAGGAAATGAGTGAGCCGGGCGGTCTTACGAGTAGAGGCGTCCTCCAGACCAAGAAGTTGCTAGTACAGAAACCAGGAGGGGCTGGGGACAGCCTGACCCTTCTTGCCCCTCCCTGGCAGGCGTGCTGGGCCTGACCTGGTTCATCAACAAGTTTCGCATCGTGAAGCTGACCCCCAAGGACCAGTTCATCATTGCCTATGGGGGCCTGCGAGGGGCCATCGCCTTCTCCCTGGGCTACCTCCTGGACAAGAAGCACTTCCCCATGTGTGACCTGTTCCTCACTGCCATCATCACCGTCATCTTCTTCACCGTCTTTGTGCAGGTGCTGGACAGGGTGGAACAGCCCTGCCTGGGGACCCTGACTCTGCCAGTGGAAAGAGGAAGCGCGTGGCCCAAGAGGGGGTCATGGGTTCTGGTCCCAGCTCCCCCAATGTCTTGCTGTTCAACCTTGGTCAGGACACTCCCCCTTTCTGGGCCTCAGTTTTCCTCAATTGTTAAGGGAGAATTGTGATGATGAGTCACTGTGAAGTGACCAATCAGAATATAAAGTAGCCAGAACGCTGCCTAACTTGGTTAGGAATCCAGATAGCAGGAAGAGAAGTAGGTATAGTCAGCAGGCCCACAGTGCTTTATAGAAGTGATTTAATATCTTAGGATAGTAGTTTCTGCATCTGCAAAATGGAACTGATAGTGCAACAAGGGGAATCCCTTTCGCTGAGCGGGCAGCAGGAAGTCTGGAGTCAGCCCCAGTTCTGCTGCTGCCTGTGTGACCATGGGAAAGACCCTCCTCCTGTCTCTGGGTCTCACTTTCCCTTCTGTGAAGTGAGGGGACTAGACTAGATGATCCCAAAGAATCCTTCCAGCCTTCTGGTCAGTGATTTCTGTGCGTTTGAGTGACCCAGGCTTAGCTGAGAGGCCACCCCACTCCAAGTCCCCAAAGAAGCCCAGCCTGCAATGGGGTAAATCCCACCTTATCTGACCTGTGACCTTTAAATAAGTGAGAAACACTCTGTTCAGGTCTCTCTTTTTCTATGATCCCCATCATCTTTCCTGGTCCTAATCCTGGCAAAGCCCTGGATGAGAAACATCATTAGCTTCTCAGGTGAAAAAAATGTAAAGGAAACCTCTGGGGGCTAGACTTATTTTCTGTTCTTTAAAAGGAGAGGAGGCTGCCTCTCTTGCCCTCTTGCTCTGCTTCCGGTCTTCAGGAATATTTTATCACCTTGACCTTGAAGTTTTATATGCTAATGGTTTACCGAGCCCATTTTCAGTGAAGGCAGCATTGAGATAGGGATCTCCCTGCCTGGGTTTGAATCCAGCTCCACTAGTTCTCTGAAACCTTAGAAAGTTGTTTAATCTCTCTGAGCCTCAGTTTCCTCATCTATAAAATGGGGACAGTGAAAGGACCTACCTCTTATGGTCATTGTGGATATAAAACACAACTGGCTTTGGCACATGGCAAGTGTGGGGTTTAATCAGCTGCTGGTGCTATAACTAGGTGCTCCTTGGTCACAGTCCTGTGAGGGAGACAGAACACAGGTGGTTCTTCCTGTTAGCCAGGCCTGACTTCCCTGGGTTTGCAGAACTTGTCTGTGGTAGAGCCTACACTTGAACCCAGGTCCTCTGACCCCTGGCCCGAACTCAATGACCGGTACATGAGTCATTCTGCTGGGCGGGCTGTCAGACTTCTGACTGTGTTCAGGAAAAAGCAGGCCTTGAGGACCTGCCTATATAGAAGTGTTGGCACGGAAGGTTGAACAATTGGGGGCCTCAGAGCAGAGGGCATCCCAGCCTCAGGGGCCCTGGGGGGAGGTGGGAGGCTCTGTAGCCTCCCTGCCAGGGCAGCATAACAGGAGGGCCTGACACCCACCTGCCCCCCAGGGCATGACCATTCGGCCCCTGGTCGACCTGTTGGCTGTGAAGAAAAAGCAAGAAACAAAGCGCTCCATCAATGAGGAGATCCACACACAGGTACTGGAAGCCGGACCCTTGGTTGTAGGAGTCTTGGGGAGCAGTTAGGCCCTGTGTCCATACCCTCAGTCAGCCCCTTCCTCATCCGCGTACTGGGTAGTCCGTAAGCCTCTTGAGGTCACCAGGTCTCATCACAGGGAGGTGTGGTATGAGCAGCGGGAACCAGAGGAAGGGGCATCATGCCATCTCTGCCTCGAGTAGAAACCTGTCCCAGGCATCGGGCACAGGTGGGTTCAGAGAAGGGGGTTCAGCTGTTCCCCAGTGGCAGAGGGCTTGAGGTGCCACTGGGGTTCAGGATGAGTGAGGTATAGGCGCCACCTCCTGGCTGCTCCTGGAACTACAGAGTTGGGCTGAGCAGAGCCACTCTAGGTTTGAGGGTGGGGGGCCCATTCAGAAGTCTTGGTAGGGAAGGAGCCCAGTAGTGAGGCTTGACCTGGCCCTGGGCCCATTTCAGTTCCTGGACCACCTTCTGACAGGCATCGAGGACATCTGTGGCCACTATGGCCACCACCACTGGAAGGACAAGTAGGTGGCAGGCCTGGTGGGCAGGAGGGTGGAGTGGGACAAGTAAGAGTCTCCCGGGGCCTGGGTGTCTCCCTACCCCCTGGAGCTAACTCCATTCATCTCCCTCCTTCCCCCAGGCTCAACCGCTTTAATAAGAAGTATGTGAAGAAGTGTCTGATAGCCGGCGAGCGCTCCAAGGAGCCCCAGCTCATTGCTTTCTACCACAAGATGGAGATGAAGCAGGCTATCGAGCTGGTGGAAAGTGGCGGCATGGGCAAGATCCCCTCAGCTGTCTCTACTGTTTCCATGCAGTGAGTGTTAATGGCCCAGCAGCTGCTTCTGCCCCCACACACCAAGCCCTCCATGCCAGCCTGGAACAGGCCACCAGGGTGGCAGGGGGACAGGGAGCAAGGCCTCTTTGTCATCTTGTCAAGGCCAGAGGGGGAGCTGCAGGGTCACACTGAGGACCTGAGGCTTTGCCCACTCACCCGGGCCATCCCCGGGATGACCTTCTGGCTCAGTCCAGCAGGCTCCGAGGTCACAGGAATTTTCTTGGGGACCTAACCTGTACCATGTTGTCCTAGGAACATTCACCCCAAGTCCCTGCCTGCTGAGCGCATTCTACCAGCGCTCTCCAAGGACAAGGAAGAGGAAATCCGCAAAATCCTGAGGAACAACCTGCAGAAGACCAGGCAGCGGGTGAGGCCCCTTGCTGCCCGGCCCCCCAGCAGAGGGGGCCCCCTGCCACCTGTCTGTTCCAGTTCTGTCCTACACATGCCCAGCTGCCCTGGCCTCTCCAAGCCCTTCCAGGGCCTGCCCTGCCTGACAACTGTTTCCCCCACAGCTGCGATCTTACAACAGGCACACGCTGGTGGCGGACCCCTACGAGGAGGCCTGGAACCAGATGCTGCTCCGCAGACAGAAGGCCCGGCAGCTGGAGCAGAAGGTATGCCGAGGACTGGAGCTGCTCCTTCCTGTCTCTGGGAATCTGGGTTCTTCCTATTCTCATACCCACATCACCAAGTTTTTTTGAAGGCAGAGAGAGCATTGTGATCTGTTCTTTTGGCCTCTTCCACCTGTTTGGAAGGCTGAGCCCCAGGGCAAATTCCAGAAAGCCTTCTCCTCCTCCTCACTCAGAGCAGTGAAAAGGCCAGGTCCCTCATCATATCCTCAGGCATCTTTGCTAGAAGAGTCTCCATGGGCTCTAACCCATTTTCTTGTTAGAAAACTACAGCCCAGGGGGAAAGAGAGCAGCTCAAAAATCACAAAGCAAGGCACAGGTGCATTCTTCCATTTGTTCACCAGACATTTGTTGAGTGGTCCTTAAGTGCTAAGCAGCAGAGTCGCCTCTGTGGATCCTGGCGTGAATCAGCCCAGTCCTCCCTTCCAGAGCTTCTCATGCAGTGGTCCATGCAGGACAGGAAGTGCAGGGGGCCCTGAGCCCCTTGAACAGGGAGGAGGCTTGGGTAAGCTTAGGAATCAGAGCCCGGGTGAAGGGAGTGTGGGCAGAGGAAGGGCCAGGCAGAAGGAAGAACATGTGTATAAGCTCCCAGTCACAGAATGTGGCCCCTTCTAGAAACTGAGAGGGCTCAGCTTTCAAGGAAGCTTGTTGATGGTGTAAGGGTTTGGGTTTTATTCTACAGGCGTGGAGAGCCGAGAAGGGTTCTAAGTAAGGGAGTGACCTGGGAAGATGGCCGAGACTAGGGTGGTGATAGGGGGAGGTAGAAAGGAGTGGGTAGATTCAAGGAACATTTAGGAGGTGGAACCAGCAAGACTTGGTCACCAGTTTGAGGTGGGGCCAAGAGAAGAGTAAAGAGTCAGGGGTCAGCCTTCTGACTGGGACAGTTGGGAATGGTGGTTGTGGCAGAGGACGCCAAGGAACGAACAAGGTTATGAAGGAAGGTAAGAAACTGAGTTCAGTTTTAACATGTTGCATTGAGATACCTGGGGGCCGTCCAAGGCCCCGGTGTCCACTCCTGAGTTGCCTTTACGGTCTGGACCTCGGGCGGGTGTGGGCTGGAGCTAGAGGCTGGGGCAGTGTCACTGTGGGAGAAGCAGGGCAGCGCAGGAGTGTTCAGGGCCTCCCAGGAGATCGCATGGCCTGAGGAGAGCTGGGCCAAGCCTTCAGGGATCCCTGAAGTGCCAGCATGACAGCCTAACAAGGAACCGCCAGGAGGAAGCAAGCACCCCAAACACGCCTGTGGCCACCAGTCTTGGCTGCCCGAGCTCACGCCTGTCTGTCTTTTCTCTGTCAGATCAACAACTACCTGACGGTGCCGGCCCACAAGCTGGACTCACCTACCATGTCTCGGGCCCGCATCGGCTCAGGTAAGGCAGAGCACAGGGTGTTTGGTGAGGGGCCTCGCAGCTCAGCTCTTCATGCCATCATCTCCTGAAGATGAGGCTCCAACAGGAATGGGCCTCAGAGCCAGCGGGGAGGACAGGCTTCTCTCTCACTGACCGCCTCCCAAGTCATGAGTTCCTCCTTCATCAGGCGGAGTTGGGGGAATGGCCCTACTGCCCTCCCCAGGGACTGACAATGAGGACTGCGAAGGGAGATGGGTGCCTGGCAGGGAGGCGGGAGGGGTCTGCGCCATCAGGATCTCCCACGTGTGGGGGAAATGAGAGCAGGCCTCTCAGGCCTGGGCGCCTGGGGGTGGACGGTGACTCAGGAAGGAGCCTTAATTCTTGGTCTGAGGAGGAACACCCGTGAGAGCCCCTGGTCTGAAGAGAGGAATACGGTCCTACCTTTGATACCCCAGCCTGAGGGAGAGAGACCTACCTGATCAAGGCTCATAAAAGCCCATGTGGAGTAATTCTGAAATGTATCAGGATTGCTGCACTCCCAGGGAGGTTCTGTGGGAATTGCTGGCACGGGCTAAGGTGGGACACATGCTGGGCAGGGTTCAGGACAGAAGCAAACTTGTGCCTCGCTTTTGTTCCCCAGACCCGCTGGCCTATGAGCCAAAAGCCGACTTGCCTGTTATCACCATCGACCCAGCCTCCCCACAGTCGCCCGAGTCTGTGGACCTGGTGAATGAGGAGCTGAAGGGCAAGGTCCTTGGGCTGAACCGGGATCCCAGGGTGGCCGAGGAGGACGAGGACGATGACGGGGGCATTGTGATACGGACCAAGGAGCCCTCCTCCCCAGGCACTGACGATGTCTTCACCCCTGGGCCAAGTGACAGCCCCAGCTCCCAGAGGATACAGCGCTGCCTCAGTGACCCAGGCCCCCATCCTGAGCCTGGGGAGGGAGAGCCTTTCATCCCCAAGGGGCAGTAGCACCAGGGCCAGTGGGCAGTACCTGTCCCACCACAGACTCTCCCACTAGAGCAGGGGCTGCTGGGAGCTGGGGGCTCCCCTCGTCCTTCCTGACCTGGATTGCCCCTCCCCCCACCGCATGGCAGCTGGGCCACAGCCCCACCACAGCACGGCTCCCCCTGCCTCCTGGGAAGCGCCCTCCCGTCCACCAGAACGGCCTCACGATCCACTGGGCAGAACTGCTGGGCCACGAGGCAGACCCTGCCTCTTCCCTGTCCGGGTTCTCTCCCATGTCCAACGGAGGGGACCTCGGAGGTCGGAGGCTCCCCTCCTCCTCTGTCACCCTCCTCATTCAAACCAATGTTAGTTTCACACCAAAGACCCTGTGGCTCAGCCTTGATCCCACCTGGGAAGGAGAGGAGCTGAGTCCTCTCCTGGCCTAGGCCAGGCCCTCCCTGAACAGGGAGAGACCAGGGGCAGCAGGCGTCTGACTGGGGGAGGGACTGGTGACCCGTGGCAGTCCCACCTTCCTGCCAGCTCTGTCACCCTGGCCAGCTACCTTGACTTGTCCGTCCTTAGAGCTGAGGATGGACAGGGCATCTCTGAGCTTCTCTGTCTGGAGCTGGGGCGCTTTGGACAGTGATGTGACTCAGCTTTCTAAACTACTCCAACAGGGACCATTGGGCCCTCCTGGGGCTGCTGTCAGGGTAGGGACCGTCAGGAGCTCCGGAAAGTCTGCCTTTTTATCTGTTTTGTTTGTTCACACTTCCATGTATGATCTATTTGCACAGAGGCCACTCCTGTTTTTAAAACATTTTGAAAATCCCTGGCTGAATGAAGCTCGGGCCCTCCCGCTCCAGAGAATTACCCTCTTCATTGGGACCTGTCTGCCCAACACTCTCCCCCAAATCAGTCGTCTGCCTCCTGGGCTCATAACTGTAGCCCCAAGGCTCTGATTTCAGAAGTGACCCCCCAACCCCAATCACGGTTCATTCTAACTCACAGATGCTTGGCCTCCTGGTTTTTGTTCTTGGGCCTGACCCTCAGTTCCTGCTGACCTGTTCTTTCTCTCATTCCCCCCATTGGCCCCGGGAACCTCTCCCTCTGTGTGTACTGCACCCAGCTTGCTGTAGAGCCCAATCCCCAGGAGAGAAGGCCTCCCCTGAGCATCTCCCACCTGGCCAGAGCTAATGGATGGGCAGAGTTCTGGGCTCCCAGAGGCCTTTGTTCCCCGGTACACACTCCCACCCCCACTGCCACCATGGCCGGGCACAGGCCAGGACTATTGGTGTCTGTCTTTCTTCCTAGGGCACTCCCTTCCCCAGGATTGTGCAATAGCAAAGTGTCCCTCTTCCCAGTGGACTGGGCAGCGGGTGCTCATCTGTCCCCCCTCCTTTCCATGCAAGTGCTGTTTTGGGCAGGAGTCACCATGCAAAGGTGACATTGACGACCATGTTCAAAGCCACCACAGCTACTGCTGCTCTGCCGCCTATACAGAAGAATCCGAATCTTTTTCATATTCTAATAAATCCATGTGAGTTTTTGATAGAGTCAAGGGCTGCTTCCTGGGGACCAGGGACTTTGGGGAGTAGGGCGGCCTGGAGGCCTGAAGGACTTAGCTCGATAGCTGGCGCAGAGAAATGCTTAACCATGTCAGCGTCTGGTGTTATTACAGGCACTGGGGATACAGCTGTGAGCAAAGCGAGATGCCTCCTGCCCTCAGGTGCCTTCAGCCCCTGGGGAAATGCAGCATTAATCAAACATTCATACAGACCAGGAAAAACCCAGTGTGTTTGTGAATGACGGCAAATGAGAGGCAGTGGTGGGATGGGGATGACAAGGATGACTTTCTTAAGTGATACCCTAGGAGAAGACTAGAGAATGAGCTGAGGTTAACCAGGTGAAGGTTTCAGAAAATTCTCGAATGTTCTGATTGAGAGTCGCACAGCAAACATCCTGGGATTTGAGAAAAGACCTGTGTGGCTGAGTTGGAGAGTGATGGGAGAGGAGGCAAAGATGGGGCCTTGCAGCCCATGGTTAAGACTTTGGTTATACTAAAGACAGTTGAAATGTTCTCACTTGTAAAATGGGGACAGTAACTCCTGCATGAAATGTGCTCGGTTGTGTAGTGGGCTCAGCACAGTGCTGGTGCCTGATGAAGTTGGATCCCTGCACTTCTCAGAGCTGGCCACCAGAGGGCAGTGGGGCCTTGGCCTGCAGGGGCATGCACGCTTGGAACCCCAGGCTGTCCAGGAAAGCATCTTTTTTGTCTATCCTGGGAGCTGTGTACAGAGCTGATTTGACTCTCAAAATCTGAACTGTTCAGTGCCAAAAGGACCATAGACAGGAACCACACCACCCATTTCTGTATTGGTGTCCCGACAAGAGTGGATGGTACAAAGGGATACTGGAGAGCCTTCAACAAAGGGATTCTTTACAGAGGTTTGGGTGGCGTTAAAGGAACCTACCAGGGATGGGACCCTGGGAGCTCACACTACAGGGAGCCATTGCAACTCCTAGACCTGAAGGGCCCGAGGTGAGAGCTGTAGCCAAGGGGAACAGAACACCGCAGCTCCAAGCAGCAGCCCAGCGGGTAAATGGTCTGATTCTGCTGGTACCTCTGCTTGGCCAACCCAGCTGAAAGCCAGAAGGAAACACCTGAGTGACTTCACTGAGTTCAGTCCACAAGGGTCAGTTTTCCAGTGAACAAAGCAAGGGGAGAGTGGACTTAGTGGGAAGACAGGATATCTGAGCCAAGTAATTCCTTTTGCCCCCCACCAACCACCCTCGTCTTTCCTATGAAAACTCATGTTCCTCTTGCTTAATGGTTACAGAATTTTAGTTTTGGATGATGAAAAAGTTTTAGAAATAGATGTGGTGATGGTTGCACAACATCACGAAGGTACTAAATGCCATCGTTTGCTTTAAAATGGTTCATTTTGTGTTACGTAAATTTCACTTCAATTTTTTTAATTGGAAGGGAAACAAAAGCTCTTTGCCATTAGGGGAGATAGTCTTATCAACCACCAAATCCTTGTCATACTCAGCATATCCTTGTCATCCTTCGCTCATACTTACCTGGAGCCTACTTAAAACATCAATCATCACTAGGGCTCTTTCAATAAGACAATAGAGGGGAATAACGAAAACTGCCACACACACCCCACCTTCTATAGCTGGTCATAAGGCGTAAATTAGCCATCATGTATCCTCCTTCCACCCCCTCCACATTCCTCTCACCAGCTGCCGGCACTTTGGCTGATTGGATTCTGTTCCTATGAGGTGCCCTAAGCCTTTATTCCTATGCTGTGGAGGTTCTTGCTGGTCTTATGTTTGATGGGTTGCTGAGTTTCCCGCTGACTGTCATTACTGGACATGAGAGATCTGAGAGGCACCCAGTAAATCTTGGATTCCAGACATAACCTTCCTGCCGGCCCCCCATTTTCTTTCTGGTCATCAAATTAGTCACCCTACCTGGTATGGTTGACCCCCTTTCTACCTTTTGGTTAAGCGACATACAAAGCTCCAAGTGACCAGTGAAAAGATCTTCCAATTTAAAGGAACCATGTCTGTGTTCCCAGGAGGGAGTATTCCTCCTCTGGGCACCAAGAACTCCAGACCTACTGAACGTAAAGTTGAGGGAAAGCAAACATTTCTCTGGTAGGTTCTTTGGGATAATAAAAGAGCTACTCTCATCTCTACCCCTGGGTCCCTGGGCCTCTGCGTTATGGCTGCGAGAGAAGTGGAGCCATATATCAGGCCACTGATTTTAAAGCATATACTGCTTCCTACTCATCCATAACCTAACTGCACGGTGGTGTCCACCAGCTGGCGCCATAATGCTATTCTAACCAGTCAACTGCTCCAAGTGACAGGGCACACTGCAAGTTCAGGGCATTCCGTGGGTGAAACCATTGTTGTACATTGCTAAAGATAGGCAACGTGCAGGATGGCATAGTGATGAATCAGGCATTCTGGAAAGTCTAGAAATGATGGTGCTGGCAGAGCACTGCAGGTAGGAAAGGCAAGGACATATCGAGAATGCATGTTTTTACCATGAGGTAATAAATAACTGTCCCCTTCATGAAAGAAGGGGTCAGTGTAATAAACCCACCAATAGTTTGTCCCCCTAGAGCAGTGGTTCTCAAATTTTTGGTCTCAGGAGTCTTTTACACTCTTAAAAGTTAGAAAAAGTATCTTTATATGGGTTATATCTATTTCACTGGAATAAAAGCTTTTTTAACTTGATAAATTTCAATAATTATTTAAAAGTAATAAATCCATTACATGTTAATAAGAATATAACATTTTTAATGAAAAAAAATTTCAAAACGAATTATGAGAAGAGTGGCATTATTTGACATTTTGCAAATCTCTTCAGTCTGGCTTAATAGATTCTCAGATCTGCTACGGTATTCAGTCTGTTGTACACATGTCACATAGCCTCTGGAAAATTCCACTATACACTCATGAAAGAATGACAGTGAAAAGGGCAAAGGAAGTCTTGGTATTAGTATGAAAGCATATTTAATGTCACAGAATCTCTGAAAGAAGCTTGGGTACCCCCCCC
>CM053502.1:13216199-13269956 GCA_028627145.1 Eidolon dupreanum | reverse complement strand
AGGTTTGCAGAACCAATGACATGAGCAAACCCGCCAAGCCTCTTATGCTAATGGAAGGGCACTAGTTAAGCAGAAATGGGGTGCTCAGACATGGAATGGGGATGTTTGGGTAGAATTTTGAACCCCCAACACCCTCGAGTCCCCCTTGTTGGTGAAGGCAGCACCCTCTACCCTCAGCCTTTCCCAGCATAAAAATCTTTCAGCGCCTGAACTTGGGGCACTTGCCTTCCAGGGGTACTGACCACCTCTCACTGCCTCCAGGCCCAGTTATATCCCAGTACTGCTCAGTTGGAGGCTCGCAATCTGTTTTTTCTTTGTGTGTTTCCTAGGGCAATCAGATGTAGCATCAGGAGGCCACTCCAGTCTTTGTAATCCCTGCTGTCACCATAGTGACTTTGTGCCATAGGCACTTGTTCTCCCAATATCTTACACGTCCATCTCTTGCCACCACTGGTCATAAAGTCAGTAACTATGATACCACTGCATGCCACTGGTTACCATTGTCCATTACTCCTGTCAAGTAGGCCATTCACGCACTAATCAAGACGTGAGCAACCCAATCCCTGGCCCCAGAATCCCACCCAAGGACCTGTTTCCCATGGCTATTCTTGTACGGGTTATTGTACTAGTCAAGGCCCAGGTTGGAAATGGATGACACACTTAATGGGGTAATCAAAAAAGGTTTGATGAAAGGACTGTTGCAAAGTGGTGGGCAGAGTTAAAGGAGTCAAGAAAGGCTGGTGCAGCACTCGGGTCTAGCAGCGGCAGGAAGCTTCTGCCAAGCCGGGAGTAATGGCCGGTGTGGACTGCAGCCTTGAGAAAGGTCATCCTTCATTGCCCAGTGCAGAACAGAGAAAGATAGAGTGGGCCTGTAGTAGCAAATGGAGAACATCTGACACAATGTCCCATTTTGCAGATAAGGAATCTAAGGCTTAGCTGCCCCCATGCAATTCTGCAAATAGGCCCAGAGCCTGCATGCACGCATAAGTGTGTGTGTGTGTGTGTGTGTGCGCGCGGGGGGGGGGGGGGGCGGTGAGGCATGTTGGTGTGGAGAGAAGGAAATACAGAGCCCTGTCCTGGAAGATATGCCAAGCTGGTGGGGCAGACACTCACACTCAGCTTCATCTCCTTGCCTATAATAGGGATCCCTAATTTCTGCTCACAGCATAATTTCAGTAAACAGATCACATGAGAGCCAGGAAAGCAGTTTTCCAGCAAGAAATATTTTTTGAGGGCCCACTCTCTGCTGTGCTCTGTCCTCAGGGAAAGGATGCGGCAGGGGTGAGAGGGGATACCTGTGGAGAGTTGAAACCCCCCACATCCTTGGCCTCCAGAATGTCCCAGAAAGAGACTTCAGGAAGGAGGACTATGAGAACTCAACCCTGTGACTGGAGTCTCTGAGTCCAGAGTGGAAAGTATAGGGGCCGCAGAGAGAAAAGGGGTGGCCTCAGACATGCATCTCTGGACTGTTTCTCCTTCCACATCCCAAAGGAACCCCTGAAACCACCCTGCATCACAGGAGCAGGAAGGGGAGGTCAGAAGTGGCTCTGAAACCAGGTGACAGGTGGTCAGGGAATACAGTGTTCTTATGTGGTCCACATCTGCTGATTGGGCCTGCGCCCCAGAGGACATCAGCCAGACTGGCCGTTTCAGCAGACCACCAGCTCTGGGTCCACTGGCTGGCCTTCCAGGTCCACCAGCCAGCCCCCAAGTTCCCCTTTGCCTAGCCTCTTCCACTGGTTCTACATTGCCATAGTGTCTGAATTTGAGTATTAATTAGGTATGCCTTCATTTAAGTTCTGCTCCAGGAACAGACAGTTGCTCCGATCTCAAGAAATGAAAACTGAGACGGGAGAGGGTGGAGGTGATCAGTTCCCGTTTAACCAGCGGGGCCCTTCTCCAGTCCTGGCCACCACCAGAGCTTCAGCTTTTTTAAATTTCCCATCAACCACAGAGGCTGTGTCAGTTAGCACACTGCAAATCAGAAATGGGTCTTGTTGGTAAAGATGTGGTGTCAAGACATGTGGATTGTCTGTCATTTTATACAAACATCCCACTGCCCTTTCCTGAACAGGGTATGAAAATCCAGCCGGCCACAGTGGTTGCCTGTGGGACTTAGGGACTGACTGGAAGCAGGTAAGGGGAAGTTTTTGGAGTGATGGAAGTGTTGTATATCTTGATCAGCATGTTGTCAACTCACTAAATTGTACACATAGGCTTTATGCCTATTACTATGTATAAATTTTAACTTCGTGTGTGTGTGTGTGTGTGTGTGTGTGTGTGTGTGTGTGTGTGTTTGAAAATCTAGCCACCAGCCCTGGAATTCACATTCTGAATAATTAAGAGAGTGCTGCAGCTCTTGGTGGCTTTTGGGAGCCTGGCCGGTTAATGGTTAAGGTCAGCCCAACCTGACAGCTCGAACAGGGTCCCATTCTCCACAAGTTCACCAGCAGTACAACAGTGAAACAGACTGTGGTCTGGTGGGGCAGATGGACAATAAACAAGTGCACACCTCAATATATCTGTGCTAAGTGATCTGAAGCGGACAACGAGAACACTAGGAGGGACCCCTTTCAGTGCAGTGGTGGATGAAGGGCCTCCAAGAGGGCACTCACTGTTCAAGCTGCAGCTGGAGGAAAATAGGCACCAGCCATGATGCGTTGGAGGGAGAATGTCCAGTCAGAGAATGGGTGGGACTGTGACATTTTTGAGAAACTGAGAGAAGGCCTTTTGTGGCTGGAGAGCAAGGGAAAGAGAATCACAGGACAGGTAAGCAGTGGTCAGATTGCACAGACTTCGTGGCTGGTGTGGTTTTATTGGAAGTGTAGCAACTTAGTCACATGATTTAAGCAGGGTAGTTATATGATCTGATTTATGCTTTTAAAGGATTGCTTTGGGCCATATGGAGAATTGGTTGAAGGGACTGTGGAATGGAAGGAGGAAGTAAGGAGATGGGAGCAGTGTTCCAGGTAAAAGTGATGGTGGCCAGGACTAGGGTGCAGATGGTGCTGATATAGACGTGTGTAATTTTGAGGTATAATGACAGACCCCAGTGGGCTGCACGTGAAAAGTGAGGAAAAGTCAGGAATTAAGGAAAACTCCAGGTTCTAGGCTCTAGTGATTGATCAGGGGGTGCTGCCGTTCACTCAGAGACAGAACGGGTTTGCGGAGCAGGAAATCCAGAGCTCTCTCTAGCACACGGTTAGTTTGAGATGCCAGTGAGAGAGCCAAGTGGAACTATCAAGTAAGTCTCTACATAAATGATCTGGAGCTTGGGGAAGAGGTTTGGGCTGCAGATAAAATGTGATATGAGTCTCACAGTATCCAAATGGTGTTAAAAGTCAGAGAACCAGATGAAATAACCTAGGGAGAGAATGTGGCTAGAGACTCGCTAGAGGCCTGAGGAACCACCAACATTTCATGATTAGGTGGAAACTGTGAAAAAGCTCAAGAGGACTGGAGGGAAGCAGAAGGAAAGCCAGGAGACTGTGGTAGCATCAAAACCAGGAGAGGAGAGTATCTCTAGGAGGAGGAAGTGGGCAGCAGTGTTAAATGCTGCTGTTGGAAGCCAAGCAGGGTCAGGCCTGGTTAGTACTTGGATGGGAGACCACCTAGGAAGACCAGGTGCTGTAGGCATAAACAAACAAACGAATGAATGAATGAATGAATGAATGAATAAATAAATAAATGCTGAGAACATGAGTCTGATGATAACACAAAAGAACCCATTTAATAGAGGAACATGTGAAACATCACCGCAGTGATTTGAACAGCCAAATCTAGAATGTGGGGAATTCTGAAACAATGACCATATTTCTTCAAAAAGAATATGTGGCAAGACAAAAAAAAAAAAGATGGTAGATAGATGATGATGATTATGATGATGATGAAGATGATGGTAGATAGATAGAAAAATGAGAATTATAGATTTAATGAAATTCAAGGACAATATCAACCAAATACAATGAATGGTTCTTGTTTAAAGCTTGATTGTTCCATAAATGTCTTTTACAGTGGTTTAGTTTGAATCCTTGCGATTATAGGGCTGAGGTCCCCACTTTCTTGCTAACTGTCAGCTGTGGGGGGGCATTCTCAGCTCCTAGAGGCCACCAACTGTTCTCTGTCATGTGGCTCTCTTCTGTGTCCAGTCTAATAAACCTTTGCCTACCTCCAGATTACAAAGCTTTTCTTCTGTTTTCTCCTAGAAGCTTTATGGTTTTTGTTTTACATTTAATTTCAGCACCTCCTAGAGTTAGTTTTTTCCCCTTTTATAGGAAAGGAAATTGAGGCCACAGAAAATCTGAATAACTTGCACATGGGCACACACATGCCCTTGGTAAGTCATTGTGCTGGGATTGGAATTCAGGCCAGACGCGGGACCAGAACTCTGAAACACCACTACCAACTATGTTCTATTATTATTATTATTATTATTATTATTATTATTATTATTTATGCCTACAGCACCTGGTCTTCCTAGGTGGTCTCCCATCCAAGTACTGACCAGACCTGACCCTGCTTAACTTCCAAGATCAGACATCGGGAGTGTTCAGGGTGGCACGGCCAAGACCATGGACCATGGCTCCACCGGGGTGCGAACCCAGGACCTTCTGCGTGTAAAGCAGACATGCTAACTGCTACACTATGGAACCACATTCCCAACTACTTTCAAAAGGCACTGTGGAGGAGGGAGGGAACCAGGCCAAACTATTCTCTAGGGCCAGTGGCCTCTGTCCATCCCCACAGGAAGAGAGAGCTGGGCACCAGAGGCTGAAGGAGGAGGAAGGAGAAACTGGAAGGTGTCAGGATCACAGGCCACTCTAGGAGGAGCTGAACTTGTCCAACCAGGCTTCCTCTGACTGTCCTGGTCTTGCCCCCACCACCCTCCACAAGACCCACCAAGGGGTTTTCCACCCTTTTGGTCTTCTAAAGGCAGTTTTTCTCTCTGGCACTACCTGTTTCATGTTCCTTGTGCTTTTAGTCAACACCATTCATGACACAAACCTATGTTCTTGGAGAATCACAACCCTTGGGTGTATTCTCACCTCTGTGGGATGAAAACCCTCCATTTACTTTTACCACCAGGTCTGGAGGAACAAGGAAGTGTCCCAGATGACCTCACCCCACCTGGGCTCTCTCCAGAGTTCTCTCCATCTCTGCTTTGTAGAAGCCTCCATTTCCTTTTCAGAGTCAAGGTCAACACCCCAGCCAACACCATAACCCACTTTATTTGTTTTCTCCGTGGCCAGTGATAGTCTCAGCTTCCACTTCAGAGGAATCATTTTTGCATTTCTTGATGGACTGTATCTCCCCCTGAGTACTAAGTATGTACAGCCCTAACCTCACCCCGCTGGCTCCCAGACTCACATATTTGACCCCAGGAGAAGTAGTATCGTAAGTTGTTACTGGTTCCGAGTGTACTCCACAATCTGCAGATCAGCAGGTCTCACAGGGTGGTGTCTCTCAGCTCACATCATAACAGCCTGCAGTAGGGCATTCCACAATGCATTAAGGCCACCTAGTCCTGAGTGATGGGTATGAGGAAAGATCAGTGAACCCTACGGGCACTGTCCTATTGGCATACATCTTCAGCTTTTACAGAAACACGAGCTTCTTGGTGATAGACGATGCCTAACCGTGGCATCAGTAAGTTTATGAGTGGAGGTACAGAGGAAAGATAAAGCAAATCCAACTCTACAATAGAATCTATTGCAGGTGGACAAATTACTGTCCCTTCATGAAGGATGAAGTTTGTGTAATCAGGCTGGGAAATCATAGGGAAAAAAATATATATATATGATCCGTGTAAATTCCTAAGTGATAAGAGCACTAGAATCATCTTTTATTCTATTGAGGTAATTTTGGGTGGGCTCCTGGATGACTCCTGGATGGAGGCTAGTCACTAGAAAGAACAACCCATGATTAGAAACTCGGCATTTTCAGCTCCACAACCTCCCACCCTCTAGAGAGGGGAGAGGGGTTAGAAACGGAGCTAATAATTGATCAAGGCTACTGAAGAAGCCTCCTTAAAATCCCAACAGTATGGGATTCGGAGAGCTTCCAGGTGGGCGAACACTTCCATGTACTGGGAGGGTGACACACCCGAAGTCCATGGAGACAGGAGCTTCTGTACTCGGAACCTTCCCAAACTCGCCCTATGCATCTCTTCATCTGGCTATTCGTCCATATCCTTTATCATATCCTCTAATAAACTGGTAAAGGTAAGTCAGTGTTTCCCTGAACTCTGTGAGCCTCTCTAACGAATTAATCAAACCCACAGGGGCTGGTGGAGAGGTTATGGGAACTTCTGACTTGTATCCAAGTCAGGCAGACGTTGTGGGTAACCTGGGGACTTAACTATTTGTGACTGGCATCTGAAGTGGGGGCAGTCTCATGGGATCTGACACTGTCTCCAGGTAGATAGTATTCAGAATTGAGTTAAACTGCAGGACACCCAGCTGGTGTTGTGCAGAACTGCTTAGTGCAGGGGACAAAAACCACACACTTAATGACCAGAAGTGTCAGTGTGGAGCGTTCTGTGTGAGTAATAAAGGAGACACACAGGAAAGACACACAGGAGAAAGACACATAGTAAGAAAGGTCTGAGTTTTTCCCAGCATAGAAGAAGGAAAAACTGTGTAGGTTTTTCCAAAACACAGGCTGTCACCAGATGCCTGGCTGAGCCTCAAAGGTGGTTTTGGCTACTCAGAGGTGGTGGGTATTTCCATGCTGGAAAGACCAGGCAGAGCCTCCATCCCGTCTCCATGGCTACTTTGTTCATTGGCCCATTGATTAGGTTCTTGACCAGCTGTGGCCTATGGGAGACTCTCAGAACCCAGGCCATCACCATGTTGCAATTTGTCCTCCTCTGGGGAAGCAGATGGAATTAACAAACTGTGACTATTAAGCAAGTTATATCAGAAGATAAATTATACATATTGCGACAAGGGGAAAGAGAACATGTGATGTTTGCAAAATTCTTATGGAAATCTGTCCTTGTCCTGGAAGGAAAAAAAATTGCTGGCTGGCTGTTTAACACTTCTATTAAAAAGCTGAGGCTCTTCATACCTCAGATAAGACAAGAAAGTCATACTAGGATGTTGCCCTTGAAGCTGTCTCAAACGAGTAAGAGTCACACTTGGTTATGACCAGTTCTTTCCCCAGTGAAAAACACCCAAATGTTGCTTAGCATTATCTTAGATCAGGATAATGGGGCAAGAAAAAGCCTGTGAATGGTCTGTATCTCTTGTCTTAAAATTTAAATCTCATTGCAATTAGAAGTATCAAAGATAAGGCCCAGCTGAGACTGAGATATCTTCTTGAATTTTGTCTAGGTCCTAAAAACAGAAAAAAGAAGATAGTGACACCCACAGGTGTCCCCTGATTGTTAAGAGCCACCTTTCAAGGAGTGCCCTTTGGTGCACAGTCACTTGGGACAAGCATTCTCTCAAAGTCTGGGCCCATTGTGAGAATCTAACCACAAGGCACCTCCTTGCCACCAGTCCTTCAATCTCCCTCCTTCCAAGGCCCTGCCCGTATGACAAGGCCCGTATGACAAGGTCACCAATCACTGACATAGGGCCTGACCTCAGGCCACTCTCCTTCCATGCAAAATGGACAACACAGTGCCGTGCTGGAAAGGTTCCTTGTCACTGTCACTGCCGGCAACGGGCAGCAGTGCCACAGCAATCGATTTCTGGCTGGGGCTGGCTGCTTGTGTAGCCATCTGTTAACAGGCTATGGAGAAAGCTCAGAATTGTCTGAGAAATGACCTCAAAGGCTTATCCTGGGTTGCCTGGCAACTAGCAAGCCAACCGATGGCTTCCTGTCTCTGAGAAAGGGGCTGTGCCTGAACCCAACCTCCCATGGGATGAGGGTGAGGTGGGGCACAGGCGCCAAGGCCTCCCATCCAGCACCTTCTCAAACTGCTGACACTTAAGTTCAGACTGCTTAGCATTCATTACCCACACTCCTTCACCCCCAAGGGTGTTCTCATACTCGCCAATGAAAAAGGAGAACATGGGGGACCAGGGTCTCTCTGCCCCACAGTGTCTCCAATCACAAACAGGGACCCAGTGCCTCCTGGCACTCTGCCCATGAGTTCCAGTCTTCACCGAGTGTTGCTGCAAGTGTCCACTAGGCTCTTTGCACAGGCTTGAGTTTTAAATTCTCAGGTAACTGGTCCTAGGGACCTGCGTCTTAGGAGTGGGTGGAGGGAGGGGCAGCTGGACGCCCAAGAAGGACACCGAGGAATGAGCAGCATGCTCAGCAGCTCACCTGGGCTTCAGGACATGTCTGGGCCCAGTCCCTCTGCCACCTATGCCTTCTCCCCTTGATGACAGATGCCGCTGGGCACACCTGACTTTGTGGCAAGGTCAGACAGCACTCAGCTTGCATCACATGGCTCCCAGGTGCCTCATGTCAAGCTTTCAGTCTCCCTTGGGGCCCAACAGCTTATGAAAGACATGAGCTGTTTCTCAAAAGGAGAACAGTGGCTTGCAGAAGGAGATATAGCTTTGCACTAAAATCCTGGCTCCTGAGCTGAGATTTGCCTCCTGGGGCTTGTCCCAGGCTCCATTAGGGCATCTCAATATGCCATGCACGCCGGAGGCCTCAAATGAGTCCAGCCTTGGAGCAACTGTCAGGTGTGAGGGCAGGAGTGAGGAGGTAGCAGATCCTCTGTCACCCAGGACCCTTGGTCACAGAGCTAACTCCTGGGAGAGGGCTGCACAGCACCTGCCTCTGGAGATGGATGCAGCTTAGCTGAGGCCCCAGACCCTGAACCTCTCCCCACAAGCATTTTCCCTCCCCAGAGGGAAAGGCCCCTGAGCTCTACCTGTCTTTAGTTGCACCCAAGGGATCAGAATGGACTCCTGATTTGTTAAAGACAGTACTAGCACAGTACGAGAGGAAATAGAATGACACTCTGTGTTCTCACTTGAATGTACATCAGAACTCTCTGGGTGGGCAGCTTGTTTAAAATAGAACTCCTCAGGCCCTAACTCTGAATCTAAATCAGCAGAGTCTAAATCATCAGAGTTGAGGTGGGACTCAAATGTACATTTTAACCCCCCTACAATTCTTGTTCAGGTAGTCTGCCACCTTCACTGGTGGAATGCTTCAGGGTCAGGTAAACCTGGGTCCAAATCCAAGTTCTATTTCTGTATTACTTTGGAATCATCTCAGCTATGAATGATGGATAGCTAAAATAATAGGGGTCTAAACAAGATAGAAGTTTACTTCTCTCATGTAAATGTCTGAGAATGCAATCTAGACTAGTATGGTGGTACCGCAATCATTAAGGACATAAATTTTTTCTATTTTCTATCTTGTTGCTCCCATATCCTCCACATTCAGCTTTTGCTTCATGGTCCAAAATGGCTGCTCCAGCTCCAGCCATCATGGCACTGTTTCATCTAGCAGAAAAGAAGAAAGGACAGAGCATGGCATAATCCCTTCTTTTAAGGGCAATTTTTGGAAGTTGCACTTATCACTTCTACTTATATTCCATTGGCCAGAATTTGATCATATAGCTAGACATGCTGTAAGAGAAGAGGGAAAATGTAGATATTTATTTGAGTGCTTATAAATGATGATTTAAGGCATAGAGAGAGTGTCTAAAGTAGCTGAAACAGAGGGAGAGGGTGGTAGAAATGAAAGATAAAATCAGCTAACATCAATTATATACTTACTGCATGCCAGTCACTGTTCTAAACACTTTTACATAACCACGAATTTAATTCTAACGATCCTTGAGGTAGATCCTACCATTCCTTATTTGCCATAATGGGGTCACCCACTCACTCCGAAACCACAGATTAAAAGATTAGCCTTGCTTGTTTACTCCCTGAGTGAATCTGAGCAAGTTTTTTGCTAGTAAAAAAGAGTAGGAAAACCATACTTAGTTCAGACTGGAAAAAATTTCCCTCACCCCCCGAGAACTGGGTATATTGCCCCCAAAACCGTGACAGAGTTAGGCCTCTGCCATCCAGGAAGGGTACCATGCTGCTCAGATGTCTATAAACCAGGTGTCAGCAGGGATGTCCCATGAAAATTAGGTAAGTTTTTCTCAAACAACATCTGTACCCTGTGGACATGCTAGGGGTTTCTAGCTCAGGCTTTTTGCTTCTGCTGAATTCTTTTGCCTGTGGGTATTTGGAACCTGGAAGTGTAATCGCTGGGCTCTGGCTTTGCAGGGGGGTGGGGGTCTGCTTTTGGCAGAGTCTGCTGTTGGCACAAAGTAGATGTTTCATAAATGCTTATTGAATAATAATGATGATAACCATTACGTGCCAGGCACTGTGCTCAGAGCCATTTGACACTGACAGCTGCCAAGATCTTCATTTCGCCAATGAAGAAAGTGAGATTCACAACAGTAAGGTACTTCTGAGGTCTCACACCTGATAAGTGGTGGAGCTGGGATTCAAAGCCACAAATTTTTAAATGCAATGCTCAGGTATCTACAGCCCTCAAATAGTCACCCTTCTCCACCCATGTATACATGAAAGTCCCAGGAATCTGGGGTCTAGGCTGATGGTGCTGTGGACCAACACCCACAGAAAGAATGAGTTTTCTTCTGAGCTTCCAAGGATTCAAAAAACCACTGGATACTCCTATCTGGCCCCTGGTTCCTCGCCCCCCTCCACCCCGCCCCACCTGAGTGATCCTGCACAGAACAGAATGGAGGCCATTTTTACTGTGGAGGAAGGGAAAGGAGGGGGAGCCTCTCACCCACAGGGGACTCGGAAACAAATTCCAGAAAAGCAGAAGAGCATATAGTTGAGAGCCTGGACTCCAGCCTGCCACTCCTCAGCTTTGTGACCTTGGCCAAGCTAGTGAGGATTAAATGAGTTAATACATGTCACAGAAAACATAGAGAAAGAGACTGGCAGGCTGTCAACAGTCTGCAAGTTTCAGCCATCATTATGACTATTTCGGCTAAAGCTGGTAGCAGCAGAGGCCAACCACCCCAAAAAAGGCTGAGAACCGGCCCCTCTTCTTTTTTTATATACATAATAAAATTAATTTTAAAATAACAAGTATACATAATCAAGTAGAAGAAAATATGAAAATTCAGATTAAAAAAATTGCCAACAATCCCACTCTCCAAAGATCATCTTTCTATTCTATTTAATTAATATCACAGTGATTTGGTGCCTTTTTTTTTTTTTGCCAGAGGGTGACTGAAATTTGTGGTTCTCCTGCCCCTGTCAGCATCTGAGTCACCCAGTCACCCAAGCCTCTGTGTTTGCTCATGGGGGTGATGTCTCAAAGACAAGTGAAAGAGGCTGAAGAACAGGCCATGCAAGTGTGTCTGGCTTGTCCCCAACCACCCAGAGAATTTTATGAGCAAAGCATTTTAGTGACTTTTAAAAGGCAAATTAGAGCTGCCACCTCCCACTGAAACCCTCTCAACAGCTTCCCATTGCCCTAAAATGGCCAAGATCCCCACCTGGATGCCACACGGGATGGCCTGTGCCTGAATCCTGGCCTCCATACATTAGCTGTGTGACTTCATTAGTTTTTTTAAAATTATTATTGTTATTTATGTCTATAGCACCTGGTCTTCTTAGGTGGTCTCTCATCCAAGTACTGACCAGGCTCGACCTTGCTTAGCTTCCGAGATCAGACATTGGGCATCGGGCTTGTTCGAGGTGGCATGGCCTGGACCATGGACCGTGGCTCCACTGGCGCAGGAACCCAGGACCTTCTGCGTGTAAAGCAGATGTGCTAACCACTACATTATGGAACCACGTCCAAGCTGTCTGACTTTGGAAAATTTATTTAAATTTTTCTGTGCCTCATTTTTCTTGTTTATAAAATGGGAACAATAGGACCTACATCATAGTACTGATATAAGGGTAAAATATGCTAACTGAAGTGCTTAGAACAGCACCCGGCATACGGAAAGCCCTTGAGAAATGTTAGCAGCTATTACTACTATTATTTTGTCCCCCGTTTCCCTTTGCCCTCTCTCCTAGAACAAACACCCCAGCAGCCAGACTGTGAACCCCTACTTACAGCCCCTCTGCTACGTGGCCTCTGACAGCGTCCAAAGGCAAAATGACAGGGCAAGGCTTCCTTGTTATGTGAGGAGGTAGGGATGGGGAGGGAGGGTCTTTCAAGAAACCCCTCCTGCCTCATTGACCACATGTGCTTCTAAGTGAATAAGAGGCAGAGAGGAAATGGAACACCCTAGTTCTACAACACCTGGAGAAATCAGGCTTCTGTTAGCTTTGACCAGTGTTTCTCCAACTCCAGGTGCATCAGAATCACCTGGAGCGTTTGTGAAAACAAAACTCGGATTTCTGGGCCCCACCCCTTAGGCTTGGTTAGGTAGGTCTGCGGTGGTGTCAAGAATTTGCATTGTCACAAGTTTCCAGATGCTGCTGATGCGGCTGGTTCAGGAACCACACTTTGAGAATCCTGGTATGAAAGGGGGATAAATGTTTGTTCCAAATGTAACCCAGTCGCTGACTGCCATCCCTGCCCCTGGAGGCCGAGATGGGGTGCGTGTGAACCCCAGCCTGATCGCGGCCATGCGAAGTCCTCCTCAAGCTTTCTACCAGTTCTCAGGGCTTATGTTCTCATGGCCTCTGTCCTGTTCTGATTTCTTGCAGCTGTTGCCTTTTTTCTGACCTGGAATTGACCCAAATGAGGAATGAAGGATGGAGAATATTTTCCCCTGTTCCCAGAGCAACCGCTGGACTTTTACTGAAGACACAGAGGCAATGGAAAGTAGCACAAGGGACATTCCTAGTCTCAAAAGCCCCGAGGCCACCTCGACAGGGGGATTCTCACGTTCTCACTGCCCTTCACTTGCTGACCCAGCCAGCTCCTCTCCCTTCCTCCATTCCTTCTTCTACACAGCCCACTGCCCCCCACCCCCAGGCAACCAGAACAACACAGCTGCCTCCACCCCTCCCCCACAACCCAGCTCTGGCTCTGTGGCCAAACCTTTGATCAGAGGGCCCAGGGCAGGAGAGTCATGGAAATGCAGGTCTGTAGAAACTGCGAGGGAGGCTGGGCCCCAGCTGGAAGATAAGCTCAGATGCTCCTCTGAACAAACCCCAGGCCTCACAGGGACAGCCAAGGGCTGGGGCTGGGTGCTTCCAAACACCCACATTCCTGGGACGTTGTGTGGGGACACAGGGGCTCTGGTGGGACTCTGCCTCCTTGTGAGCCGGAGTGGGGACTTGGCTTCGATTCTGAGCTATCGCTGTCCTGAGATGACTCTAGGGACATTGATGGGGGGTCCTGGGACTTCTGCAAAAGCAGGGCAGGGAGTGCCTTCCTCTTCTCTCTCTTTCAGCTCTCAGTGCTGCTCACAACAGGCTTCTAAAAGGAATCACTGAGGATTTGGGGCCTCAGAACCTGCTGGCCGGGTGGGGTAATCCCTGAAGGGGTCCAGAGATACCAGTTTTGGGGATGCAGGTTTAGAAAACTCCAGGAAGACAATATCTTTTAATACAGTTCGATTTTACCTCCTCTGTTTCTGGAAAAGTAGCCACATCCTTCACTGTGAACTGAGGGTGCTTGGAGAGACCCCAACAGAGGGAGGACGCTCTTGGCTGTCAGCTTATTCTAAAATTTGAATTTCCAGTGCACCTGGAGGAGTCCAGAGGGAGGTGTTGGTATATTTTTCTTATATTCCCTATGCTGTACTTTACATCCTTGTGACTATTTTGTAACTACCAATTCGTATTTCTTAATCCCTTCACTTTTTCACCCAGCTCCATCAAGCCCCCTCCCATCAGACAATCACCCGTTTGTTCTCAGTATCTATTAGTCTGTTTCTGTTTTGCTTGTTCGTTTATTTTGTTATTTAGAGACCCCATATAAGTGAGATCATATGGTATTTGTCTTTGTCCGACTTATTCCACTTAGCATAATACCCTCTAGGTCCACCCCTGTTGTCATTAGTTGCATTGGTATTTATAACCACAGCTTCCTTCTCGGAAGAGTAGACCATGCTTTGTTAAATAAAAGGCCCTTTTGTTCTGAGGTCCCTTATTGGGTTTGGCCCAGCGAAGGCAGCCTGGTAGCCGGTTTGGGAGGAGGGGCTGGGAAGAGCCAAATTGCTCAAAGTGCTTGGTGTCAGGAGTGAGAACTGGAAGCCCCTGGGGGCGACGAGGTGGCAGAGGAGTGTAAAGGAAAGAGGCAAGGTGGAAAATGAGCCAGCAGATGGGAGCAGGCAGCCCCGCGTGGGTGGCAAGGAAGGGGTGGGGGTTGGGTGCAGGATGAATGAGGAACGCCTGGTGGCCACAGCTTTTAAGAACAGGAATGTTCCAGTGCCACTTTCAGTTGTGTGCTGAGCAGTGCTATAAACTCCCAGAGACCCACACATCTTCAGTGAAATTCTGCTCACAGAGCAGCCTGATATTCATGGTTTCTTGGGAGAAGAAATGGGCTGCATCCTGCGTTTGAGTCAATTCCAGGGCAGAAATAAAGGGAACAGCTGCTAGAATTCAGCAGAAGCAGGAAACGAGAGACACACAATTGTAAGCCTGAGAAATTGCAGAAGTCTGTTGGAGGGTGAGAGATGGGGTCTGAGCCAACATTATTTCTATTCCTTTGAGCTGGGAAACTCCAGCTACGCCTGGGTTCTGACATTGCCACCAGGGCAGACATTTGCCCCCTGCTTCCTTGCTAAAAGAAGCCTGTTTTGTTCAGTTGAGAGAGCAAGGCACCCATCCCCTGGAGGTGAGGGTGATGACTGGTCAAAGATAATTTTATGTGTTCCTACTCCCCTCCATTGTGATTGGGTAAGGATAGGCATGTGACTTCCTCTAGACAATGAGACAGAAGGGTAAGTCTGCTGGGGTCTTCTAGATGGATTTTCCCTCTCTAATTAAAGGAGAGAGACAATTTAGGGCGAGCCCTGTCCCAGCTTTCTTTCCTGGGATACTGTCTGTGACAGAGCCATTAAAAATGGGGGTTTCAGAATTAGAGTTAAAAGCATGATTCAGCCTCTGATTAACTGCGTGATCTTGAGCGAGTCGCTTGATCTTTCTGCGAAATGAAAATAATAATGGTACCTTCATCATAGTGTTGTTGTGAAGATCCAATAAGTGAATATGCCTTAGACAGTTTAACCAGTTCTGGTACACGGTGAACTCCTGATACATGACAGCTGTTATTTTTGTTATCTGTGGATATGATTCTTGGAGCCACCATAGCCATCTTTCAGCCATAAAGGAGGGACCCCTGACCGAAAAGATGTGAAGGCAGAAAGAAAGGACTATTGATTCAAAATGATCTACCTCAAGACCTCTTAGATAACAATAATCGCTACTCAACCTTTTGGCTAAGATCAAGTGTGAAAATAATAAAACTCCCAACTCTTTAGGCAACTTTTAGATGAATATTCTGTTACCTGCAGCCTAAATCATCCTAACCAATTGGTATGTAAGTGCTTGATGATCAGTACTGATTTACAATGAGAAATAAAACTATCTAGTCTGTGGGATACTCATTTTTATTGATGAGAATAGTCGCCCTGGAGGTCGACCATGGCATTGGCTGCTAGTTATTATCAAATATTTAGTTTCTTCTTTCTTTAATAAAAAGAACTGCCATATTTTAGCTAGGCACATGTTGCCCAGCTAGTAACTACATTCTGTTTCCTTTGCAAGTAGGTGAAGGGTATGCCCAAGTCCTAGCCAAAGGAATGTAATTAGAAGTGATGTGTGACACCTTCAGTTTTGTCCTTAAAAGGATTGGGCATGCCCTCTCCTCACCCTTCTTCTCTTCCTGCTGGCAGGAAGATAGCAAGAACTGGAGCAGTCACCTTGGATCCAGAGATGAACAAGCTATTTTTAGGGTAGACAGAGTTATTTCACCAGCCCTGAACCACCTACTTCTGACCTCTTCTATACAAGAAAAAGAAACAATCTTGTTTAAATCACTGTATTTTTGGATTGCTTCCCTACAGAAAGTCTATATGAGGCTACAGAATATTGGGTATAAATACTGGCATAGAAATACTGTTCTGTGATTATTACTGTGGCTCTGTATCAGTTAGCTATTGCCACATAACAAAACACCCAAAATTTAGGACTTAGCACAATGATTTATTATTTCTCATGATTCCGTGGGTTGATTGAATTCTTCTGCTGGTTTTTCCAGGGCTTGCTTGTGCAGCTGCATTCAGTTGTAGGAATGGCTGAGGGCTGGGTTCCACTGGGACAGTGGGGATGGCTAAGCCTCCCTTTCCATGTGGTCTTTCACCCTCAAGGAAGATAGACCAAGTTAGGTTTCCTTACATGGTGTTTCCACGAGAGTTCCGAGAGAAGACCCAAAGCACAAGTGCTTATCAGGCCTCTGTTTGTGTCATGGTTGCTAAAACTCCACTGGCCAAAGCAAGTCACATGTCCAAGCCAAGAGTCAACATGGAAGGGTGTAGATACCAGGAGGCTTAATTCACTGAGCCATTTGAGTAGCAGTCAACCTCACCCGATTATGCCCCATAAATTTTAGAAGCTCATTAAGGATAATTAGAAATCCTAGCACAATGCTCATTAGGCACATCTGCACAGGGATTGAGAACAATCGAAATTCATTGCCTTATTTGGTTATTTATCACACAGCTTAGAAAAAGTGTTTCAGGTTGTTTAGGTAAATATAAAAGATTTTAAAATTATATCTTTAAATTTAAAGTAAGTATCGAAGAGAATCAGAAGAACATGAAGGTAAAAAAAAAGAAAAGAAAAGATGGACCAGAATTAGGTGCAGAACAAAAGGTGCACATCCCAAGGGGCCACGCTCCTGCTAGGAGAGGAGTGTGAGGGTCACTGGAGAGTGCTGGGACAAGAGCAAGGAGAAGGTCAGAGGATGGTGGAGGGGATGGGTGCGAGCAAGCGGCCTCCCAGAGAGCACTGCCACGTTGTGGGACTCAAGAGAGTGAGGATGTCACTACAGCCCTCCAAGCTGGTGCTTCTCACCCTTTGCTGTGTGTTAGGATCACCTGTGGAGTGTGTTTAACTAGACCCTGGATATTTAATAAGCTTCCCAGGTGATTCTGAAGTAGATGGTCTTTGAATCACATTTTGAAGTGAACATGAAGCGCATAAGCAAGTGCCAGGTTCTGGGCAGGATTTCAGAGGGGAAGGATAAGGAAGAGAAAGCTTCTTGAATAAGCGAGTGACTCTCAGAGTTCCAGGAAAATTCTAGAAAGGGGAAAGGGATGCAATGTGACCTTGGAGCTCTCTAATATTTCAGATACTTTATTTCTGCACAGAACCATCCTCTTCCCCGAATAGATATCTCTTAGTGAGCCTGTTAGCCCTCAACAATATTACTAGCTCTAGGACCTGCTCCCATCATATACCACCATTGCTGGGATGCCACCCATTCCACAGCTGTTGCTGATTGGACCAGGGCTGAGCATCTGACTCAGACTGAACCAATCAGATTCTCTCTGCCAGGAACTTGAAACAGAGGCAGGGGTCTTTGGTATCAAGTTCATCAACAGCTGTGTTCCATAGTGATATCTCACAAATCCCTGCTGTTAATGTCTACAGGATTGTCTGGTCCTCACCCTTCCCAAATTCTGGCTCTTCTCTCTATCCTGTGAAGCAAACCTTCCACTATATTCAACTTCTGGCTGAGTTGGCTTCTGTCTCTGCCTTCCAAAAGCACCTTAACTGCTGCAGGCTGGCAGAGTGACATGGGGTCAGAATTAATGGGTCTGAGGTTGCCTCTATGGTCCCAAACTGGGCTGTCTCTAAGAAATGGGCACATCTGGTCAGTTTCCCGAGAAAACTATGAGATTTCAAAAACTGAAGGTGTTGTTGGAAGAGCTGTGGCAGCCTGAAAAACAGTTTGTGCTGCATCTGGAACTTGCTGCTGAGATGCAGAAAGTGGGAGATCAGCGAGGAGCAGGTGGGGAAGTGGATGGGGCCTGCACTGGGCGTCACCTTTACCCTTCTTCAGACAGAGCCCGCTATGGAATGGAAAAGTTGCTTAAGAGGGCGTAAATAGTTCTGGGAGGCAGGGAAACCTCAGTGCATGAGGTTTATATTTAGGAAGACTTACCTGAAAGCTGGTGTGGTAGCCAGCTTCCAAGATGGCCCCAAGAAATCCTCACCTCTCGGTAGTCAGATCCTTGTGTAGGTTCATCCCACAAATAGGGCTGACCTGGGTGACCAATAGGATATGGCAGGAGAGATGGCATGTGATTTTCAAGGCTATGCCATAAAAGACATGACTTTGGCCTTGCTCTCCGGGATGGAGAAGCCAGCCACCATGTTGTGAGGATGGACGCACAAGTAGCCCTGCGGAGAGGCCCATGAAGTAAAAAATGAAGGCTGCCTGTCAACCATCAGCACCAACTTCCCTACCATGTGAGTGAGCCACCGTGGGCACAATGACTGCCCTCCTGACTGACATCTCAACTGACAACCTCAGGCCACCCTGGTTCATTTTTCCTAGAAGAGGAAGAAACCAGAAAAACCGATCTAGACCACAGAGCGGTCCCAGTTCTCAGCCGCATAGCCTTCTCCAAACCAGAAGTTTCAGCGGTTTCTCAGAGCATATCTGAGGAAATGAAACATTGCCTTCATAAAACACCCAACCAGTTCTAAAGGAACAACTCGAATGTCCCAATCTGTTAGAAAAAAACAGTCCAGGCCATTGGTACAAGCTGTTGTAGAAAGCTGAGTCAGGCTGCGTGCTTCCTGCAGGCTACCTTGCTCGGTTATGCTAATGGTGTGGGGACTTCTCCTGGCCCGTCTGGGCTTGCTGTTTCCTTCAGAGAAAGGCAGTCCTCTCAGAGTGTATTGTTCTTCTCTTTTCTGCCTTCTGATGTTCCATGTGCTTTTCACCCCCACTATCCCTACTTCGTTCCCACTGCACCTCGCTGCCTGCTGGCCCACAGTGCTCAGAGACCTTTACCTCCAGGATCCACTTCCCCAGTAGTCCCCCTTCTTTCTCTCAAAGAGTTCTCTTCTGGGAAAATCCTGATGGCCTTGGCGACAGCACTCTGGTGACTTCTGTCTTGCTGGGGAGAAGGAAGAGGCAGGGACCCTTGTCCCACCTCATACTCCAATCCCCATGATGGGAAGAAGGTTTTCTTCCACAGTCTTGGACCCAGAATACAGGGCAGGGCCAAGGAGCCAGAGCAGAATGTTCCCAGGAACTGCTGCCCACTCCCCAGTGGGACAGATGCAGCCTCGGTGGCCTCATGCCACAGCCCCCACTACCACCGTTGTGCCTCAGCACAGACCTTACTACCACAATGGCTTCCAGGACCCCACCTGCCCACCTCCATCCCTGTGCCAGCTGTCCTTCCTCCAGAGCAGGGGTCTCAGTTGAGGAGGAAAGCGAGGTCACTCCAGAGGTCCTTATCTGCTCAGTTGAGGTGGGACTGAGTTTGTAGTTATTCCCACTGCATCCTGGAGAAGGTTTCAGACCTGGGAAGAGCTGGGGAGGTATTGTCTATGCTGCAGTTCTCTGTGAGTGTGAGCTTATAGGAAGGCCAGGGGAATGATGAGGTCGAGGTCTGGGGTGGCATCTCAGCCACCCTCAGGCCTCAGCAATGTCAGAATGCAGCAAAGAGTGATAGAGGCACGGCCTTCCCACACACACAGCCAGGATGGCCCCAGAAGAGGAAATCTGCTTTCTTACTTGGAAAATTGGAATAAGAGTTTAAAGAAAATTATAAAAGAAATGCTTTTATTCAGCCTCTGATGAGGTGGATTTTTCAAAGGGAGCAGACACACTGGTGGGCAGGGCAGGGCAGGGGTGGGGCAGAGCTGAGCAAGACCCCGGGATTGTAGAATTCGCCTCAAAGAGGTAGCTCTGAGTCCTATCAGCAAAGCCAGGCAAGCAAAGACAAGGAATGATTTTCTGACACACATCATCTGACTAGAAACCCACAGGAACATGATTCGTGGACCTGGCCACATGTTTGTCTAATGAAAAAGTGACTGAGTCAGTGAATGATTAGGTGAAATCCCTTGGGAAACGGCCTTGTGAAATTCTGAAATCAGGAAACTTGACTCCTAGAGGCCAGCGATGGAGGAAAATGGGGAGCAGCCCTTCAGCTCACAGTCCCAAACTCCCAATGGTGCTGCTGAGACTAGCCTCAGCGCCACCTGCCGATGGCACTGACTCAGGCCAGCCCCTGCTAGACTTGAAAGTCTTTCACCTGGAAGCAGAAGGGGATGGCAGAAGGATGGGGGTCAGCCTCTCTCCAGATGACCTGCTCCCTCAGGAACAGCTGCTACCTGACTTTCTCTGGTCCTTCTGAGGATCAGTCAAGAAAACATAGCAAAGCCTTAGAAAAGGCAAAAGAGATTCCTGTGTGTCCTTTCATAAGAGGGTTGGGTATAAGGCAGATGTCTTCTGATGATGATCTGATTCTTTAGGGGTGTTGAGATTGATTACCTCTGATCAACTTTACAACTCCATAGGGATACAGGTAACATGTCTGAAACAGATAATAAATGATTCCTGTTTACAATCATGCAAAGGAATTCTGTCCAGTGGAGAACAGAAATACCTGAAGTCAAATTTTCATTTGAATTCATTTTAATCTCTTTGTGGTTCCTTGTCAGTTAATGAGCTAAATAAAGTTTTCAACTTGTGTTTACTTTTTATTTTCATTTGTATGAGGATCATGATTTTCCCTATTTGAAATTATACTTGTACAGGTTCTTGATCCCCAAGGAATCTACAAAATCTCTCACACCTTCCTTCCTTTCTTGCCCCCCACCTGTTCAGGTGCACCAGTGACTGCATCCTCTGGGTCCCCACTGTGCCCAGCACAGACTCTGAGGACAAGCTGCCTTGTGTGCTCCCCTGCCAGCCTCTCCCTCCAGACTGCCAGCTCTCGAGGGCAAGGGCCAGGTCTAGTTCTCACTGGATCTGCAGAGCTCAGTAGATGCTGTTAAATGAATTTATGAATACACTGAATTTGGACCATGCCTCACTGCTGGTGAAGGAGCCTGGTATACACAGGCCAGGTATACATGTGGTCTAACACTACTGGGGCTCAGATTTCCGGCATCTGTGAAATGAGGCTAATGTTTCCTATGTGTTGAAGATACAGATGGGAAGAAGTCTTAAGTAACTACGCATGTTTTCCAGTCCCTCCTCTCCCAGGACACTACAAACAGGAACAGGGTCATTTCCTCTGGCTCCTCAGCCTGCCAGGCCCACAAAAAGTGTTCTGTTAAATCTCCCTGCTTCATTCATGAAAGAAAATGGGGAATGGGAGGTAGCTTGAGGGGCCGAGGGGCCCTTCATTAGGTGGAAAAGAGGTAGGACCTACTTAGCAGAAGCCATAGGCACTAATACTGGGGGTGGAGAAGGTGCTGAGGGGAAAGGCAGGGGACTAGGTGCCTGAAAATGGACAAGGAAACCCTAAAAGAAAAACCAAAGGAAGAGAGAGGCTGGAAAAGGCTGGATTTCATGTAGCTACAAGTCACTGCCCCAGCCACAACCCATCCCAAGCCACAAGAGCTCATGTTTCTTCTGCTCCTAAATAGCTTGCTTTATCAGCTAAGAATTGCTGACTCTCAAATAACTGGTGTTTAGGCACCCCCTAGTGGTCATTTATAAAATTGCCCACCCAGGCTGAGCAGAGCCCAGAGGTCCAAGGACACAGGGAGCCAGACCAACTCTCCTCCAACCGTCTTGGCCTCCATCCTCTGCATCCTCTACATCCTCACCTTCTCCCTTCTGTTTATTGAGCACTGACTATATTCTAGGCTCTGTGATCCGCCCTTTTCAGGCCTTTAGCATATCTAATTCTTGGAACAGCTTTAAAAGGCAAGTAATGCTTAATACCAATTTACAGATGAGGAAACTGAGGCACAGAGAGGTGAAAGAGTTTTCCTAAGTCTTCTTAGCTAGAAAGTGAACCAGAAGAGCTTTTCTCTGTTCAGGGGAGGGAAGGTGGGGCAGTTGGCCCTGCTCCTTAACAGCCAATTGGTCTTGGAGACTTCCAGCTCTAATTCCAATGTTTTGGTGATAACTCTATGCCGGACCCTACACTGGGCACTGGGATCTCCTGTAATCCTCTGTCTTGGTTAGTCTCCACCACAGTGCTGATCATCGTTCATATGGTCTGATTTGCTTGTTAAGTGTCTATCTCCCGCCAAGACTGTGGGCTTCCTAAGAGCAGGGAGTTAGTCTGTTTCCTTCACTGCTGTGTCTCCAGAGCTCAAAACTGAACTCAGAACACAGAATACATGTTATATAAACATCCATGAACGAACTAATAAACAATGAATGATACAAGATTAAAAAAACAAACCAGTTCCTGTGCCCGAGGCGCTGACAGCCTACTGAGGCAAGCAGATCAGTAAAGGGCAGATGTGATTCCTGCCCCCCACTCTCCTACACCCACCTCTCCCCAGGGCTTTGCCAGAAGGAAGCACAGGAGCTTCAGGAGCCCAGAGGAGGCAGCTAACCTGGCACAGAGCCTCAGGGCAGCAGAGCTAAGACTGATAAAGGAAAGAAGGGGAAAGGCACTCAGGTGGAGGCCATAGCATAAGCAAGAGCCTGGAGAGGACCTGTATGTGGGCATTGTGAACTCCAAGCCTCAAGGAGCAACATAAAGCGGGGAGAGAAGTCTGCAGGGAATTCATCAAGTGAGCCATAGAAACAAATTTCCCCCTTGACTATGCCTCAGGTTCCTCATCCATAGACTAGATGGAATGAGACATGGCCTGGCACACAGTCTTGGGTTTCCCAACTACCCAATGCACTTCAGATGACCACCAGGGGCCAGTAGCAGGGCCCTAGAATCTACTAGGGAAATGGCCTGAGACTCAGCGCTGGGGACGAGGGATGTGGGGGTACAAGGCATACAGTTGGTTTAAATCAGTGCCTCTGAGATGGCAGCACCAGGAGACCCCTTGAGGTCACCATCCAACCTCCATGAGATGGTGGAGCTGCATCCTACAATGCATGGACGCCAGGTCAAAGAACAGGTGAGCCCCACAAAGACATAGAATAGAGACATAACTAGTAATTGATTCTTTCCTCCAACAAGTGTTTATTAAGCATCTACTATATTTCAGCTGTTAGAAGCCCTGGGGATGCAGCAGACAGTAAACTAATATAGTGTATGTGTGTGTGTGTGGTGGGGGGTGTATGTATAAGATGTTGGAAAGTTCTACTAGGGAGAAAAAAAATAAAGATGGGAAGGGAAATAGGGAATGTGGCAATGGTTTGCAATTTTAAATAGGATGATGCAGAATGGCCTCCTGAGAAGGGACCTTTGAACAGAGACCAGAAGATGTGGGAGTAAACCATGAGGATTCCTCAGGGAAGAGTGTCCCAGGCAAAGGAGAAAGCAAGTACCTAAGGCAAAATTGTGCCTGCTGTGGTTCAAGGAGTAGTGAAGAAGGCAGAGAGGGGGGCTAAGTTGGTGGAGGAGGGAGCCAGATGGAGTAGGGCCTTGCAGGCCACTGGAATGCCCAAATGAGGATGCAACATGCAGTGACGAAGGTGCACGATGGGAGAAAAGCACAGAGCTGCTCATTAGGCAACTCTAAACTTGTGTCTCATTACCCAGCCACACCTCCCACAGTGTACTATGAATTAATATTTTCTATAAATCCTGTAATTATCTTGTGAATAGCGCAATTATATCGCATTGTATTTGTGTGTTAAAAGTGTTCATTTGTTAAATGTAAACATTTAAAATATACCATGTATTATGCAGCCCTTTTCACTTTTTTTATTTAATAAACTGGAAGCTTTAAAACTGGAATAAGAGGGGCTTTTCTTGGCCTCCCAGAGTTCCCTGGAAGCAGGTTTACACTCACAATCACTCTAACCCTTACATGCACACACTCACCACTCACACATACACTCACCACTCACGTACACACACTCACATTCACTTACCTAGAACCCAGGGCTGGGAGGTAGAGACCTGCTCACCTGCTGCCTCGGGGAGGCCTGGGGCTGGTCTTTGCAGGGTCTTCCACTATCTCCGCCTCACCTGGCCCACACTTGACAGTTTACAGACAGCATCCTCATCCTCACTATAAAATGGGCAGGGATTAATGTGTCCATTTAACAAATGGATAAACTGAGGCTCTGAGAGGAGCCTGCTCAAAGCAACTGAGGACAGAGCAGAGAGTCTAGAGAAGGCGAGATGGGGATGGGGAAGATTTAAACGTTTAAAGGTAAGGAGCAGGGCAGGAGAGTGTCAGCGCTAACCCTCTGGTGGATTGTGACCTAAAACAGACCTGAGTTTGTAGCCCAGCCCCATCATTTACTTACCTTGGGTAAATTCCTTGAACTCTCGGAGCCTCGATTTCCAAATCTCTACAATGGGAATAATGATAGCACTCAACTCGTGATTGTGTTATACAGATTAAATGAGGTAGCACAGATGAAACAGATACTGTTATTATTGTTATTTTCAGTCTTACCAAGTCCTGGGGTTGGGGTGGGGTGGACTGGGATGGAGGAGGCTGTGCAGATTACATCCTACCCAGCCACAGTCATGTGCTGGTTAGACTTCTGTTGTGTTGCTTCCTTTGCCTGTGTAGACAGCAGTTATTTTACAATTATCATAATCCAACCTTCCCATCACCTTTGCTTTACAGTTTACAAAGTGCTGTCATTCATTCATTCAACTTTGATCGAGTGCTTCCTGTATAAACCAGCACATTACTGGGTCTTGGGGCCCTCTGGTGAATGGTGTAAGCACTGTCCCTGCACACGGAGAGCTGACACCAAGTAATTAATCACACAAGTGAATATATAGTTAGAAATTGGGTTAAGGGCTAGGAGAGAAAAATAGAGGAAGCCCAGGAGAGAGAATCACAAGGGGCCACAATTTAATCTCAACAAACCTCAACAGCAGTGGCCAAGGATAACTCTTATCACCAACACCTTGTATGGAGACCTTGAATCCCAGGACAGGGCAGGCTCTTGGCCAAGGACACCAATGAGGTGGGTTGAAGGACCCAGGAGGCCCACACATCCAGCCGACTCCTCCCACCCAAGCTGGCCCAAGGCAAGAACTCTGCCAGAGGATCCCCCTTGGAGTGAGGCCTGCAGGAGCTGCCAGGGAAGGGAGTAGGCCTGCGTGAAGTCCTGTGTTCCCTTCACATCTGCTTTGCATCTTCTGAAGAATGGGGGGCTGGCTCAGGCCCCGGGGTCTGAAGGGCAGAGTGAACTGTTGCCTTCCTGTGGGCACCAGCCTAGACTCATGGGTCTACCTTTTAGGCACAGCCGTTCCAAGCTTAGGCTCTAGGGAGCCTGGCTGTGAGTTGAGGGGAGGGTTGCCCCAGGGGAGGCTACGCCAGGCTGACTTGGCAGCATGTCCACCTTGTAGGCAGAGCAGACTGGAGGATGCACTGGATCTGAGTAGTTTGTTGAGCTACTGTTCAGTAATAACCCCAGAGCCACCAGTCTGTAGGTTCCGTTTTGCTGCTTGCAAAGCTCTGTCTCCTTTGATCCTCACTGAAAACCTGGCCGGACAGAAAAGGCACTGGGCATGGAGCCACAAGACCAGAGTTCAAGTGCTACTAAGTGCTACATCTCTTTCATTCAGTTGTTCAACAAACATTCACAAAGCAGCTACAATGAACCAGACACTCAGCTAAGCAAAAACAGACCAGACAAGGGCTCTCCTGGACAGAAAGTAATCAAACAATCACATAAAAACCAGGGGATCAATTTATAGATGTTTTTCTTGTGGCATCTCTCTTTTATGTCTCAGCCAACCCATAGGCGTATCCTGTTGGCTCTACCCTCTCCATCCTGGGTCCTCATCTCCCATGCTGCCTCCTACCCCACGCCATTGCCATCTCTTGTCAGGACTGTTGCATTTTCCTGCGAATGACGTCTCCATCTTCCCCTCCACAGACAGTTCTCCACGGCTGCCAGAGTGAGCTTCCTAACCACTCTCCCTCTGAACCCCCCATCAGCTTCCCACTCAGAATAAAATCCAAACTCTTTCTGGTGACTTACCAGACCCTGCGTGACCATGACTCCTGTTGCCTCTTCTGCCTCATCTCCTGTCATTCTGGCCCTCGATCTGTCTGTTCTGGACTCACTGGCCTCCTTGTTTCTCAAGTTCATGGATCTCGGGGCCCTTTAAACTTGCCGTTCCCTCGGCCTGGAATGTTCCGTGCCCAGATGTTTCTATGGCTTCCTCTATCACCTCAGTAGGCCTCTATTCAAATGTTACTATCTCACAACTGCTTTTTGCTTCTTTCTATCCTTTGTCCTGCCTCACTGTCTTCCAGAATACAGATCAGCACCTCAAGTTACATTATAGGTGTATTTGCTACTGCTCATCTCTCTATCTAGAGCAGGGTCCTGTCTCTTGTTCACGGCCGTGTCAGTGCCTAGAGTGTGCCTGGTACATAGGAGGTGCTGAACAAACCGATTAAGATAATTATGAAGTAGGATGAGGGCTATGAATGAAAAATCCTGGAAACCTACAGGTGAGGGGACAGGTCTCCTCACCAAATTGGTGGCAGAGTGTCAGAAATGGTCCCCCAAGGGGCTGGGATGGCTGTTCGGAGTTAACCCAAACTGAGGCCTTTGAATCTCCCAGTTGACCAGTCACAGCCTGAACCCAAGAAGAGGCACGACTTTGTCCCTGAGAAAGGGACATTCGAGCTGAAATGAAGGAGCTGACTGAAATGTGGAACTCGCGTTTGAGTGGACGGAACTGCAGGTGTGGAAGCTGGAAGGCAGGGAAGAACTGAGGCCGTTGGAGTAGCCAGTGAGGACGATGACGGGGAGCAGATGGGAGGTGAGTTGGGCCACTGGGGTCAGGAATTCAGTTTATCCTAAAAACAATGGGAAGCCTGGAAGAGCTTTAAGCTGAGGAGCAGAAAGGCTGGATTGGCTTTACCTTTACATTTCATTAAGATCTCTGTGGAGAAGGGGCTGGAAGAGGCAGAAGAGAAGGGAGGGAACCACCCAGGAAGCTTTGGCCATTGTGTGCAAGTTGACAGTAGGCCTCAGCCTTTCCTGTGGGAGCTCCGGAGCTGGATGGCCCTTCAGGGTTGGCCCAAACTGAGGCAAAGGAGCCAGCCCTTTGAACCTTCCAGCCCTTTGAACCTTCCTGGCCCTGTCCCTGAACACAGGCTGCCCCCTGGGAGGTGAAATAGTCTTGTACCAGGTAGCTCCTGGGGGGATGAGAGCCTTAGTCCTGAAGGGGGATCTGGTACACCCCAGCAACTATGAACAGCCCCTTCACACAACCCTCAGAGGGGCTTTCCTCACCCCAGCTTAACTGCGGAAAATGTAGACTTATTACAAAGCTCTTCTCCATCCCCTTTATTTGTAGGAACTCAAAGGGTGTTCATATGTGTACAAAAACCCACCTTTGTCAGCCCCAACTCTGGGTGCTACTCAGCCTGGCATGCAGGAAGTGCCCACTCACTGTTAGATAGCCAGGGCAGAGTGGAGGGAAGAGAAGGGGGCGAATCTTGGGAAACTCCCAGCTGTCCTCTGGCTTCGGGCCCTGGCTAAGATGGAGACCAAACTGGGGAGAGGAGATGTGGTGGGTTTGGGACACACCAAGGCCATGGCAGGATTAAGATGCCAAAGCCCTGGGGTTTGGTGCCAGCCTCCCAAGGACCCCCCACCATGAAGGGGTAAGAGGAAGAAGTGACCACGAGGATTGCAGAGGGGTAGGGGAGCCTGGGTGGAATGCGGTCCCAGAACGAGGGAGTGGAAATAATGTCGTCACACATCAAGAGGGCAAAGAGGATGGGGACCTAAAAGAAGGGGCCCAGAGAGTGTGGCAGGGCCTGCATGAGGGTGCAGAAGCCTGGGAGGGGGCTCAGGGATGGGCCTGGAACTTGGTGAAGGTATGAGAAGGTACAGTCGTGGAGAAGGAAGGTGGGGAACACAAGGCCAGCTGAGGAGGTTCTCCCTGGGAACTGCTGCCTCAGCCCAAATTCAAGTCAGACAATAGGAAGGACTCCCTGGCTGGAAAGGGTGGGAGGCTCTGGCCCAGGTGAATGCAGGCATTTCTGTCCCAAGACAAGGGATGAACACAGTGACTTCTGGAGGCCCCTTTCTAATGGAACAAAAAGAGCAGTCTTCTCCAAACCGAATGAGGAAGGGAAGGGAGCTTTTTAGAACAAGTATGGGCCAGAGGGTCAGGGGGAGGACTTGCATCAAGGTCAAGAGCTCAGACTTGATTTAAAAAAAAAAAAAAAAAAAAAACACCTACAGCACCTGGTATTCCAAGGTGGTCTCCCATCCAAGTACTAACCAGGCCTGACCCTGCTTAGCTTCCAAGATCAGACAAAATGGCACATTCAGGGTGGCATGGCTGTAGACTAAGAGTCTCAGACTTGAGCTAGGCTCCCTCCCTGTGTTAAAATCCCAGCCTCGTCACTAACCAGCTGTGTAACTAACCTTGAGTAAGCTACTTAACCTCCCTATGCCTCAGTTTCCTCATCTGTAAAATGGGAGCAATAGTAGTATCTACCTCCTAGGGCCCTTATGAAGTTTTAGTTAATGAATCAAAATGTGTGAAGTATTCAGAACAAAGTGCCTGGCACAAGGTGAGAACTGTATGTGTTAGATAAAAGAAACCTAGGCACTGGGCCAGGTTCTTTATTTACATTACCTCTAATCCCCACATTCCTCTATAAAATAGTTCTTTTAGTTCCCATTTTACAGATGAAGAAATTCAGACCCAGAAACATGAAGGCACTTGCCTGTGTCGACCTAGGCTGACTCTCTCAGCGCTCTTTACCACATTATGTTGCTTTTTCTCCATCACAAAGAAAGGCAGACGTACAATATTGCTTCCCAGAGGCCTCTCTTGAACCTTCACACCCACACTCACACCCAAAGACCTTTCCAGTGTGTAAACCAACCTGGGCTGATCAGAGCCTGGGAAGATCTCCTAGTTGTACTGTGTAACTAATAACTCAGAGCCACAACCATCTCATTAAGCAATTACCTCTGGGAGCGCCAAGGCAAAGACGTGATCCCACTGGCTGTTTTTCGTCACCCTGCCGCTGGGCATGGAGGTAATGGCAGTAATCATGGCGGTGGTAGTAGTGACACTGATGGTGACATCAAGTGATGGAAAAGATGATGGTTCTGTCAGATCTTGATGTTGGCAGAGGAGGTGACAGGGCTGGTAATTGACTGGTGGCAGTTAAGGTGATGGCTAATCATGGTGGCAGATCATAGTGTTGACGGAGAGGTGACAGTGGTAGTGATGAGTTGTGGAATAAACCCTGTGGCTGGGCCCTCAGTCTCCATTCCATCCTGCTAGATGGAGAGGTTAGAAAGCCAATAACTACATTGCCCTCCCTCACAGCATTTGTATGTGGAACAGGCCGTACCCTTTAAATTCATTCGAGAAAGACTGGAAGCTAAAGTGAGACTCGATTGTAGCAGCTTCTTAAATGCAGCTTTCTGAATTCTAGATTGAAGCTTCAGGGCTGTCTTCACAGCTTCAGAAGTAGTGGCTTTCTTGGTGGGTCAGTTCTGCATAATTCTAGGAGTCGTTCCTGGAGGCCTGGCTCATTCAGCCTCTCCAACAATTGTCCTGTGTTAAACACCTTCCTGCAAAAACACCAAAGGGGTATTTCTGTTTCCTGCTCTGAACCCTGACAAATATAATTCGATAGCCAGGTTAAAGCTCGAGGTAATGAAAATGGTGACATGGATGGCAACGGTGTCTGGTGAGGACTGTGGGGCTAGTTCGGTGGGTGTTTGCTCTTGGGACTGATGGAAGTGGTGATAACAACAATGTCTGGTGGTGGAGGTTGGTGGTAACAAGAGGTCTTGGGTGCAAACAATAAAATCCGACTCTGGCTGACTTATGAAGAAAAGGAAGATATTGGGGAGCTCCCCAGACGGATACAAAGCCTGGAGATCCCAGTTCAGATAAATGACAGGAACAAAGGAAGTAACAGCATTGAACAGACCAAGCCCCATTGCAAGACACCTGGGCAAACTGTCACAATCAGATACCACATTGATCACTGCTACCGAAGACCACCTTTCTGAGCAAATTCTAAAACCTCCCATCTTTGCATCACTCACTCAAAATTCAGAGTCTTCAGCTGAAACACCCACTTGGCCAAACCTAGGTTATGTGCCCTTGTCCTACCTGCTAGGGAGTGGGAGAAGGGGTCTATGGTTCCTTTTGGCTTCAGTAGTAGGCAGTAGGGCCATCAAGATTCACACAGTGGGGCTTTCCCCTAAAGGAAATGGGGTTTGGATGAAGGCCAGCCAAAACCAACAAAAGCTCACTCAGTAGGTTGGTGGTGATGATGGAATGAGGAAGCTGAGAGGAGATGCTACCTTCCTTGTTAAAACCAAACCAAGGTTGGAAGCAGCCGGACCTTTCAACCCTAAGCGAAAGCTCTTTTTAATCACCCAGGACCTTCTGCTGCCATGACCACAAGTGCTCATGTGGACTTTGGTCCATCTTTCACACTCTAGCCAAGAGCAGATGGGACAATACTCCTTCCCTTTATAGCCCACTGTAGAGCAGGAACCCAAGACATTCAAATAAGATGCTATCAATGGCCCAGGGAGAACAAAGGGGAAAGAAGCACAGACATCTATTAGTTTATTCCATGTCCATTTATTTGGCACCAACCGGGTACCAAATCCAGCAGGGAATAAGGGCCCTGCCCCATGAAGCTTACAATCTGGTGGGGGTGACAGTCAAACCAGTAACACTCAAGTAGATAAGGCAACTGCGGGGCTGAAAACACAAGGAGGATGTGATGGAGGGGGCAGGGGGAGCCCCTTAAGAGGGGAGGTCAGAGAAGGAGTCTGAGCTGGAGCTGGGAAGATGATCTTGTGTGCAGAGATTTGAGACAAGTGAGGGCTCCAAGTCCCTGAGACAAGAACAAGCTCATTGTGCTTGTGGAAGAGAAAAGTGGCCAGTGAAGCTGGAGCATAAGGAGCCAGGGGCCGAAAGAGAAGGGGAGGTTAAAATCAACCCGGTAAAGAGTTGTCACTTCATTCGTGCATGGGAAGCCACTAAGGACTATCTTTTGATAAGAGGAGGTCATCACTGCACAGGGGAACGGGGAGGGTGGCAGGACATGTACTTATTAGTTCACGTAAGTTTTTCAGTGTCCTGGCTGGAGCGATACAGCCCTGAGAAACTCAGACCCTAATCAGCCCTCATGCTCTTGGGTACCTCCTGGCAGTTTCTCCAGGGGAACAGAGGCACTTCCTTGACTGACCCCGCCCCAGTTACTGAGAAGAGGCCAGCAGTAGCAAACAAAGCCTCAACCATCACAATAACAATTTCAACTACAGCCGCAATCATCATCGCTGTCATTTTCACATCAATAAGCACAAGGAGAGGACAGGACATCCTTGAGGGCACCCTGACACTGTGAGCTAGCAGGACTCCAGTTCCTTCTTGGACCTGTGGAAAGCAATGGGACGGTCCTGGGTCAGAGCCAGTGGTATGCTGGAGCCCATTCCTACCGGCATACAAGAGCCAGTTCTGTGAATCTCTTCCCAGCTCAGAATGCAGTGACATCACATAGGTAACTTGAAATCAGCCAAAGTGGAGGGCTTTTGGTAATTTTTCCCAGCCAGCCCTGAGGACTGTGAGAGACCCTGATTCCCACCACTTACCTCTCTAAACTCCGGAGCCTGGAGCAGGACCAGCAGAAGGAAGCAGCCAACCATGTGCATAGAGTCCTGGCGGGTAGGATGTCTGATGGAGGGATGTAGTGGAGATGGGAAGTCACCTCCCTGCAAGACACACACAGTGGTGGACCTGAGACCTAGGGCATTAGCTCAGGGGCATCAACTTCGCCAGAGCCTCTGCTCCAGCCCAGGAGCCTAAGGCCTGCAGCTCCCAGCTGGGCTGCCCGACTCGTCCTCCTGAAATCAGAATCCTGGACTGGGTCTGGGAGGGACCACAAGCAGCTTCTCCCTGTTCCCTGATCCCAGGATGAGCCCTGACCTTGGTCATAAACTGTGCCTGACCCCGATGACAAAGCTCTCCACCCAGGCCCAGAGTTAACCCCACCCTGATTCTGGGTTGAGCATTGATCAGGCCACAGAAAACACACTCTCACTGCCATCTGCACCTGACACAGGCCCCGGCTCAGCCCTAGAATCACAACAAGCCTGGCCCTTGAGCAGGCCAGGAGTGGGGTTGGTCCAGCCAGCACTGTTCAGTCACTGTAGCTGGGGCTTGAGCTAATGCCTGGGAAACAAACGTGAAAAACAAAACCAAATTAAAGCCCACCACCAACTCTTCCTTGTTTTGTTGACAGTGTTCCTCTTAGAAATAAAGCCTAAAGGTTAAGTCTCTGTTCTAGGGCCCTAACCTCCCCTCCCAAGGTCCCTGCTGGGCTCCCTCTTTGATTTGGAGGATTCTTGCCCTAAACCCTTCCGCCACTGTTCCCATGTAGCCTCCAGGTCCCCATGAGGAAAAGGAGCTGTGAAGTCCCATGAACTTCATCTGAGAGCCCAGGAGGTAGAGGACATCACCTTATCTGGCTTATGGGCTGGGGCAAGACCTTTCTCTTCTCTGAGCCTCAGTTTCCCCATCTATACAGTCATGTACTGCTTTATGACGGGGATACGTTCCGAGAAGTGCATCATTAGGTGATTGTGTCATTGTGCGAACATCACAGAGTGCACTAACACAAACCTAGCCGGAAGAGCCTACTACACACCTACACTGTACGGTATAGCTAATTATTCTGTAGGAGAGGAAGAATAATTTTCCCTCGACCCTTCTGGGTGAGACATCCCTGTAATAAAAGACAAATTGACAGGAGAAAACAAACAAAACTTTAATAACATCTATACCTCCTGTAAATATGGTGAGACCCAAGTTACCCAGGAAAACTGAGTAACTTGCCAAAATTGTTGAAGCAATCACCTTATATATCATCCTCAGCTGAAAACAAAAGAAGATGTTGGGGATGGGGAAGTCAGTTATGGGGGGCTACGAGGAAAAATACAGTAAATTGGGGTAAAGTTGTTTTGCAGGTTTAAGTCATGGCCTTCTGCATTGATAGGAGTTCCTAGAGATAAGGTTACCCCCCTCTTCCTGGTACAGAGAGGGAGACACCCTTACGAATGGATATTTTCCTTATAAATGCAAATGTCTTACAAAGGAAAACCTCTACTTGGTAAGCAGCCTAAAGCAGTCACAGAGACTAGTTCTAGGATGACAAAATTCTGTTTCCCTACAGCTCCTAGGCCACAAACCTGAATAGCATGTTACTGTATTGAATACTGTAGGCAGTTGTAACACAATAGTAAGTATTTGTGTAATGCATTGTGCTACAAAGTCACCATGGCTACAAAGCTAAGACGCCACTAGGCAACAGGAATTTTTAGCTCCATTATAATCTTATGGGACTAGCATTATATAGGTCCACGGTTGACTCAAACAGCATCCATCCTGTGGCGCATGACTATATAGTGAGAGACTTACCTTCCAGCTCTAAAAGTCCAAAGTTAAGGACCCTGATGGAAATTTAGGGCCCTGTGTTCAAGGGTTAGAAGGGTTGTACTTCCTGGATAATTCAGACCCAGGAGACCCAGGAAACTTTTCCTAAAACACGTGTGGGATACCGGGTTCAAGTCCCAGGGTGTCCTCTTAGCTCTAGTACCTTGTGCTAGTGACTTGGCCTCTTTGGGCCTCAGTTTTCTCATCTGTTGAATGGCAATAACACCAAGTTTGTGAGGATCAAATGAGATAATGGCAGGAGAAGTGCTTTGTAAACTGTAGAGTTTAGTCCTCATGGAAGGGAGGGGTAAGTTGTAATTAATTGTTGTTGTTATGGTTTAATGTTTTGCCTTTCAGCAGAGGCCCAAGAGTGGATCAGTCTGGCTCAGCTTTTCGGTGGGAGACCTCCTAAGAGCCTCCCCCGGACCCACTACCCCTGCCCTGCCCGGAACTAGTTCAGGCCCAACATAAGCCTCCTGCCTGGACAAATCTCCCTCACTGGCCATTATGAGATCAGGGCTTTAGAGTGGCATTGGCCTTGGGGATCCTCAAATCTCATCCCTTTATACCGGCCTAGACAGGAGAAGGGCTTGTCCCAAGAGGTGCACAACACATTAGCCACAGAACTAGACCTCAAATCCAGGCCTCTCATTCCTACAAGACTCTACCCTGGCCTCTGAAACGGAATCCCCTGGAATCCCCAGAGCAGCAATGCCTCAGCTGGTACCCAAGGTCAGAAGGCCCTGGCCAGAGCTTCGACTCTGAGAGAGAGAGGGACTGTCCAGGGGATACCTCCTCAACTTTCATGCCCTGCTTGGCTCCTGCCTCCTCCAGGAAGCCTTCCCTGACTGGCACTGGAAGTGAATTCACTCCCACATCCCTCCTTTGACAGAAAACCTGCTTAAAGATGAAAAGTATTTGCCTGTCTGCTAACCCCTAGACTGGATTTATTTATGGAAGGAGAACAGTTGAATTCATCTGGGCTCCTCGCCTCAGGGGCCCAGCCCAGACCGAGGGCAAAGGGAAGGAGAGAAGAATGGGAGAAAAGAGACTAGGAGGGCAAGTGGGGCAAGTGATCAGTGCACTGGAAATTACTGACCCAAACTGCTGTAGGGAAGTGGGTGGGGCTGGCAGGAGCCCCCCCATGCCCTCCCCACACACAGACGCCCCACCCACTCAGACGTCAATTCCCGGGGCCGCCCTCCCTCCCCCGCGGCTCATTCCCTAGGGCAGGTTCCTCCCGTGGGAACTGCTGTCTCCGCAGCGGACGCCCAGCCACGTGTGTGCCAGGAATGAGGCTGGGCTGCAGGGCGGGCACTTTCCTGGGCAGCTGGGAAACCCCCGACAGGGCTGCCCTTGGCTGAGGCCTAGAGAGTGGGCGGCTAGGGGCGGAGTCTGCACTGCGCCCAGGGAGCTGGACGCATCCTTCTATGGGCTGGTGAGCAGCAGCTGGACAGCACCTGGGAGCTGGTTAAAGATGCAGACTCTCAGGCCCTTATGCAGACTCTCAGGCCCTTTTCCAGACCTGCTGATTTAGAATCTATGGGTGACTCCTATGCGCATTCCAATTTGAGAAGCCGTGTTCTACAAGAATCTGCCTGCGCATTTACAGGTTAAAAAAAAGACATCTGCAAACTTCCAGCTGTAAAATAAATAAGCCTGAGGATGTAACATACAGCATGGTAACCACAGTTAATAATACTGTATTGCATATTTGAAAGTTGCTAAGAAAGTAGATCTTAAAAGTTCTGTTGCAAGAAAAAAAAATTGTACTCTGTACTCATAGAGGATAACTAAACTTATTGTGGTGATCATTTTGCAATATATACAAATTTCGAATCATATTACACACCAGAAACTTACATAATATTATGTCAGTTATATCTCGATAAAAAATAAAACCATGAAAAAAAAGATTACCTTTCTTTTATTTCTTTACATTTCAACATTATCTTGATTTTTTTTTTCAAAATTAAGAGTATATAAATAGGATATATTATCTATGAATTGCATCTCATTGCAGGGAAGAAGATATTGCACAACATTTCTTATAAAGGAAGGTGGGGTCTGTGGGGGCTAGGAATCTACTGAGAGCACCCACTCCTGTTTCTAATCGGTAACGTCGGCCCTGAGGAGACAAAAATGGGAGCAAGCAGCCCTTGGACCCGAGACACAGACGCAACATATTGCCACCTTCCTGAGCCTCACTTTTCTCATACGCGAAATGGGCTCAATCAGCAGTCATCTCCACCGGCCTCCCCACAGCGGCACTGGACAGGCTCAAATGAGCTTGGGGATAAGGAGGGGTTGTGTGAGCTGCCTCACACCTGGGGGAAGTGAAGTCCAGGGGTGCTCTGCTCACAGCTCTGCCTTCTGGTGCCTTTCCCTGTTTTTCAGAGTCCAGCCCTGAGCCTCCTGGTTCTCTCCCAGAGCTTCGTCCTCCTCTATGGCTTCACTCGCTCTTCCTCCTTCCTCCCCACCCCTGTGCAAAACAAACAAACAAATAAAAAAACAAAACAAAACAAAACACCTGTCTGAACCTTGCTTAGAAAACTAGCCCTGATTCTAGGGAGAGCAAGCATGCATTGAATGCTGACTACATGCCAGGCACCGCTCACACACTGGGTTTTTTATGCTGCCCTGAAATAATGACCCGATGAACAGATGAGGAAACCAAGGCTCAGTGCAGGGGAGTGATCTGACCCAGGATGCACTGACAGTAAGAGGCTGAGATAAAACAGGAACTCAAGATTTTGGTTCCCATTACACTAGGAATCCTTGGCTGGAAAACAGGAACCAACTTTCAGTGACATTGAGAGGACTCACCATGTCCCACATTCAAAGTTCCATGTCAGAGACCTGGCTATGGCCACACTGCACCATTCCCTGCAAGATCTGGTTCTAGAATAGTGCTCTTTCCTCAAGTATCCCTTTACTCATTCCATGAATATTTATTGAGCTCTGAATAATTGTCAACACAGTTCCAGGAGCTAGGACACACAGAAAACAAGAACAGACAAAATTCTTGCCCTTCTGAAGAAGCTTCTGCTCAAACAGGAAACGAACAATGAATAAGTAAGTAAATGATGCGTTGATGGTGTTGAGTGCTATGAAAACAGTAAAGCAGAGAAGTAGATAGGTGGGGCGGGGAGGGGTTTTATGGAGGCCATTTTAATTGGGTAGTTAGGGAGACCCTTCTACGGACACAGTGAGAAAAAGATGGGGAGAAACTGGGGGTGAAGTCACGTGGCTATCAAGGGAGAGAGGGTGTTGGGACAGATGAAAGAGCAATCTCAAAGGCCCTGAGGTAGGAGAGGAACTTCAAGGAAGCCAGTGTGCCTGTGACTGATGGTGGGGGGATGGGGATGGGGGCAGAGTATCCCTTAAAACCCATGGCAATTGAAAGGACTTCGGCTTTTACTCCAAGTGAGATGCAGGCATTAAACCAACATGATCTGACTTGTGTTTTAAAAGGATCAGTCTGGCTGCTGGATTGAAACAGACTGTAGGGGACAAGTGCAAGCGCACCAGTAGGGAGACTCTGATAATCCAGGACAGAGGGGCAATGGCCATGAAGGTGGCAGTAGCTGAGGTGTGGTGGGTGAAATGGGATCACATTCCATCTGTATTCTGAAGGCAGAACTAACAGGACTTTGCAGACAAATTGGATGTAGGATGTGAGAGAAAAAGGAGTAAAAAATGGCTCTGAGTTTTCAGCCCAAGAACTGGAAGTTGCTGTTTGCTGTGGGAAGAGCAATTCAATTCAAGAATTCAGTTTTGAATGAGCAAAGTCTGAGAAGACTATAAACATATAAGTAGAGATGTTGAGTAAAATTAAATAAATGAGCCCGGAGTTTAGGACAGAGCTCTGGACTGGAATATATAAATTTAGGATTTGCCAGCACACAGGTGGCACTTAAAGCTTAAAATTGGATGAGATCACCAAGGGAGTGAGTGCAGACAGAAAAAAGAGGACCAGGGTGTGGGTCCCGGGCATTTCACTGTTTAGAGGGGATGAGAAGGAAACCACAAAACAGCAGTCAGTGAAGTAGGAGAAAAATCAGCATAGTCAGATGTCTTAAAAGCCAAGTGAAGAAAGTATTTCAAAGAGGAAGGAATAATCAGCTGTGTCACAGGCAATTTATAGGTCTAGTAAAATACAAGGATGAAGAATTGACAATTAGAATGGGAGAAAATTTTGCAAATCATATATCTGATAAGGGACATGTATCTAGAATATATAAAGACCTCTCAAGATTCAACAATAATTTTTAAAATAATGCAATTAAAAACTGGCAAAGGATTTAAATAGACATTTCTCTAAAGATACAGATGGGCCAACAAGCACATGAAAAGATGTTCAATATCATTAGCCCTCAGAGAAATGCAAATTAAAATTGCAATGAGATACCACTTCAAATCCACTACAATGGCTATAATCAGAATGGCAGATAATAACAAGTGTTGACAAGGATGTGGAGAAATTGCAACCCTCATACACTGCTAGTAAGAATGTAAAATGGTGCAGCGGCTTTGGAAAATAGTCTAACAATTCCTCAAATAGTTAAACATAAAGTTACCTTATGACTAGTAATTCCACTCCTAGTTATATAAGCAAGAGAAATTAAAACATATATCCACACAAAACCTCATACATGTATAATGCCAAGAGAGAAGCTTAATGTAAACTATGGACTTTAGGTGATTATGATGTGTCGATGAAAGTTCATCAGTTGTAACCAATGGTGGATTTTTGTTGATAATAGAGGAGACTATGTGTATGTGGAGGCAGAGGCTATAAAGGAAGTCTCTGTACCTTCCTCTCAATGAATCTAAAACTGCTCTGAAAAAAAAGTTAAAAGAAAACTTGTATATAAATATTCATAACAGCATTCATAATAGCCAAAAAGAGGAAACAACTCAAAATGTCCATCAGCAGATGAATGGATAAATAAAAGGTGGTATATCCATATGTCCATGAACTATTATTTAACAATACAGAAAAAATGAAATACAAATAACTTCTACAACATAGATGTACCTTGAAAACATTATGCTAAGTAAAAGAAACAAGTCACTAAAGAACACATATTATATGATTCCATTTATATAAAATGTCCAGAATACACCAATCTATACAGAGACAGAAAGTAGTTTAGTGGTTTCCTAGGGCTGTAAGCTGAGGGAGTTGAGAAAATGGGAAGTGACTGCTAAAGGGTACAGAGTTTCTTTTGAGTGTGGTGAAAATGTCCCAACATTGATTATGGTGCTAGTTGAATAACTATATGAGTATACAAAACGGCATTGAGTTGTACTCTTTATATGGGTGAAGTGTATGTTATGTGAATTTATCTCAATAAAGCCATTACCCAAAAAATAATGATTGAATTTAGCGGTGTGAAAATCACAGGTGACCTTGACAAAAGCAGTTTTGGTGGAATGGTGGGAACAAAAGCCTGATTGAAATATATTCAAGAGACAACAGAACAAGTGAAAGCAAAAAGTATAGACGTTTTCAGATTTTTGCTATATAGAGAAATAGGTTAAAGGGAAGGAGATGTGAGGTCAGAGAGGGTATTTTGGTTTGGGTTTGGGTTTTTGATTTTTTGTTTTTGTTTTTGAGATGCAAAAAATTATGTCTTAATGCTGATTGGAATGATACAGTAGAGGGGAAAACTGATGGAGTAAAGTCCTTGAGCAGATGAGAGGCAGGGAATCTGATATATAAGTGGAGGGATAGCTGTGAGATGAGCAAATGGATTCACTCAAGCAGCAGGAGGGAGGGTAAAAATGCGGCCCAGACCCAGTGATTGGGTAGAGGAAGTGTTGAGAGCCTGCAGAAATTTTCTTTTGATTGCTTCTGTCAGTGAAGTAGTAAGTAAGGTCATCAGCTGAGAGCGGGGAAAGCTGTCAGGAATTGAGGACAGAAGAGAATGTAAGACATTGTCTATGGGACTGTAGGAGATTGAAAGGACTGGATCATATGGCAGGTTTGCCAGCTAGCACCCTGAAGGATGGTGAGTGTGACGTTCAAGTGAGACCAGTCAGCAGGGCTGTATGTCTTTCTCCAGCTTCAGTCAACTGTGTGTGTGCAAGCGCTGAGTTGGATTAAGCAGGGTGTGGTTTTGCCAGGTGGGTGCAATTTAACGAGAGAAGAGCAAGAGGTTGAAGCTGTATGCAAGGAAGTAATTAAAATCATGGTCCATGGAATCTAAGCTGGTTAAGGAGGAAAGTCAGGGAGGTGAGGAACAGTGGGGAAAAAAGGTGGGAAGATAATTGGATAGAAGGTTCTGGTGAGTCAAGAAAGCATTGGAGCCTGGGTTGTAGAGAAAGTAAGCAAGAAAGACAAGAGGTGGTGTTAGCAGCATGGGATACTTGATATTGAAATTGTGCTGGGTAGGGGTGCAATTATTGGTGATGACAAGGTCCAGGAAATTACCTTGGCCATGAGGGGCTGAGGCAGGGTGGAGGACAAGAATCATAGTAGTAGGGGATGAGTGACTCACCATAGGGAAGGATCATCTGTGTATAATTGAACAAACCAAGTCATTCTCAGAGGCAGGGCCCTGCGTAAGGCATGGCTGGGGATTCAGCCAGACCTACATGTGAAGCTCCTCTCTCCAAATGCAGAGCCCTGCACAAATTAGTTTCTCTGAGCCTCAGTTTCCTCTCATGCAAAGTGAGAGATCGCTTCTGTGTCCAAAGATCATGTTCTAAAAATTGGATGAAAAACTATTTGGAAAATGACTAGTGTGGTTCCAGGTTCAGGGTGCTTGGTAATGTGACCTGATCCCAGAATGTTCTTGTCTGGATCCCAGAGCTGAGGAGGGGCCAGTATAGGGACCAAGACTCTCCCAAGGAAACTTTTTCCCTTCCCATCACCTCAAATCGTACAAGGTGGGAATGGAATAGACTAACTTCTGCTTCACTCCACTTTACAAAATAGGAAACAAGTCCAGCTAGGGAAAAGTGACTTATCTATGTCATAAAACTCAATTATCGTAGAGAGTAAGTTCCCTTTTAAAATCGATTAATATCAAATTAAAGTGGGAAATTTGTACAGGGAGAGAGAGCCTCATATATAACATTTGAAAACCAATTGGACTCTGCAGGGTGTACCCCAGCCACCACTCCCCTCCATTTGCTGGGACAGTTAAAAGTTGGTTTGGTGAAAATGAAAAACTCTGCTGAGTACACCCCTGCTCTCTCTCATCTTCTCTCTCCTCTTCCTACATCCCCCAGTGACCCCCACCCCCATCACAGCAATGTTCGGGTCCTATAATTGGGCAAACATTGAACCAGTTTGCTTGAGAACAGAAGTGTCTAAAAGAGTGATTCACAATGCATGAATTTGTTAATTACTCTTCCTAGCCCAGATAGAAGGAAGGAGAGAGGAAAACATAGATCTCTTATGTTTCCTTCCTTAGAGAATTTGATTCAAGTATGTGGGGTGAGTACAGCACCAGACTACCCCCACAAAGCCTTACCCTTGTGTAGTTCCAGACCTAGCCAGTCTCCTGGGGAAAATCTCATCCCAGTTTTCTCATCTATAAAGTACAAAGAGAGTGAACAAAAAGAGTATTAAAAGACTTCCCAGCTCAGGCCATCAGGGAATGTGTAGCTTAGCACCTTCTCTGATGCCCTGACTGTTCAGGAACAAGTATAGGGAGATAGGGCAGAAGTGGATCCAGCAGACACAATGGAAATGTCACCTCATTAGGAAGGCCTTCCATGATTACACCATTTAATGATGGACATGGATGTCTCCATTTCTCTCTCTTTCTCTCTCTCTCTCTCTCATTCTTGTTATAGCTTTCTCTTTCACACTCATACACACAAAGTTGCTCTCTCCCTTGCGGTTTTGTTTGTTTGTTTGTTTGTTTGTTTGTTTTGCTTCTTAGCACTATCTGAAATCTCATATATTTGTTTACTTGACTACTATCTTTCTATACTAGAATCTAGAAGGCCAGGAGCCTTGCCTATCATCTCAGAAGCTAGCCCAGCACCTGGTACATAGTAAGTACTTAGTATATATGTATTGGTTGAGGAATGAATGAATAAATAGATGGATGGATGGATGGATGGATCTTGTGGGTGGTGCCAGAGCTGTGACAAGCATGACTGTGATATGTACCAACTCTTCCATGAGGAGCAGTTGGAAAATAGGTCTCTGGAGTCAAGAGACCTGGATTTGAGTCCCACACTGTCAATTAGTGGTTGTATAACCTTAGGCATTTCACTTGACTTCTCTAAGCCTAGGTTTCTTCATCTGTAAATTGAGGATAATGATCTCGCATCTGTAGGTGTATTTTTAGTATGTAACGTGATCTAGTGCGCAGCAGGTATTCAGTAAATGTTAGTTTTCTTGCCTCCATGGAGGTTGTAGGTCAAAGGTTTGGAGCTTCTGGGCTCAGCTTCAAGAGATTTCTTATCTATTTCTTATCTTTCAAGAGAAGATAAAACAGTGCAGGGGACTTGCCCAAAGTCACACAGACAAGGTATGGAGTAAGCAGCAGCTCCTCTCCCTAGGGGCCAGAGGAAGTCTCGAATCCTGACAAGATTGAGGAAGGGGGCAAGGGCAGGATCTTGTTTGGGCTGGGCCTCTAGGAAGAGGAAGTGGTTGCTCTAGTCTGAGAGTCAGTCTCCTGGGTTCTAGTCCTAGGTTTATCAGAAGCAAGCTGGTGACCTTGAAATGTAGTTTATCTTTTCTAGGTCTTGACTTCTCCTTCTGTACATTGGGCATATTAACCCTTGCCCAGCCTGCCTTACAGAATGGGAGTGTTAGGAGAATGATATTTAATTCAATATGTTGTTAGGAGCATGATATTTAAGAGAGAATATTGCAGTGATGAATCAGACAGACTCGGTTTCTAAAATTTTGCCACAAGCACATATATTTAAAATCAGAAAAAAAGATTAAAAGTAACAATAATAATAAGTTGTATCCCTCTGGGTTCTGTAAAGTGTAAAAGAAAAACATGTAAACATATTTCATTAGAACATGTGAAAATGTTTGACCAAGTCTAAGTAATCAAACCAAAATTTTAAAAATATTTATTGAGTATCTTCTTTGAAGCAGATGAAGAAATTGGCTTAGAGAGGTATAGTGACCTGCCTAATAGCACGCAGGACCTGAGAAGGCTGAGAATATGCTGGTAGGAAAGATTCCCACCAGCCCCCCAGGAAGCTCCTGCCAGACGTAGCTGTAGAAGGTCCTGAGATGCTGGGTCAAGAAGACCAAACCCTCAGCTCCAGCTTCTCTCCATTCTCCAATCGGGCAAAGATCCTCGGTCTGCGCAAGTGTTGTGGAAAGGGGATGTACTCACAGATCCTATAGCCCACGGTCTGCACCAGAGCCCAACTTGTTCGCTGTGTGATCTTGCGGGAGTCATGTCCCCGCTCTGAGCAGGTTTCCCCCTCCTCCGAACGTGAACACTGAGGCTGGCTGGGCGGCAGTTGGCAAGGACCAATCAAGACAGTGTGTTAAAAAGTTTCTACCCCAGTTTACTCTGAGTTTGCTACTTTTCTTCGACGCTGGAATATTGCGGGAAAGCAGAAGGAGCACTGCGTGGGGATGAACGAGTAGCACAATCTCTCTGGGCTTCTGAAATTAGCTGATGACTAGGGCCAGGCCAGGTGCTTACTAAATTTCTTGTAGAGCCAAAAACAAAAACAAAAACAAAAACAAAACCTGGGATTTCTTAGTGGTCTAACTTCACTATAAACTCCACTGGTCACTTCCCTTCCTCTTGCCGCTAGAGGTCGCAAGTCCCTTTAAGTCCAAGCCCTGCTCTGGTCGGGCCAATCACCGTGAGCAGAAGTTCTTTAAGGACCAAAGGAGGGAGTTCAGCTCGAAAAGGAGGGCGGGGCAGAGGCGTGCCTTCCAGCCAATCGAAATCTCCCTGGAGACCAGTGACTCGCTTGCAAAGCTCTGTTGACCAATGGCAGGGGCGTCAAAAGGAGGGGCGGCTCCCGCTGTATGACAGCTGCTGGGACCAATAGGCAAGTCGCCCGCGGCCTATAAGAGTCAGCTGGGCCCGGGGCGACAGACTTTAGGGTCGGTTGGTCGTCGCTGTCACAGGTGTGCCCTGGGTTTGCCTCGCTGGTCGCTGCCGTCCGGTCCCTGCAGCCGCGCCCCAGCCTTGGCTCCGGCCCAGCTGCTCTCCCTGCCCTCCTCTCTTTAACCACCCCACCCCCCGATTTCTGCCGTCGGGGCCCCAGGGTCGGCTTAATGATGCCGTCGGAGAGCAAAGCTGAGAGCCGGGACGGGGCGGCTACGCAGGTGGGGACGGCTGCGGCCTCGGCGGTGACCACGGCCGCCCAGGCAGGCGGCGGCCCCGACCCAAAGGCCTCATCTGCCTCCCTCGGACGGCACCTGAGTGGGTTGGGCTGGCCACAGGTGAAGCGGCTGGACGCGCTCCTGAGCGAGCCGATTCCCATTCACGGGCGCGGCAATTTCCCCACGCTGAGCGTGCAGCCCCGGCAGATCGTGCAGGTGAGAGGTTGCTGGGCGGGGGTCTTAGAGTCGCTATCCTGAGGTTCTCGTGGCCGAAAGGCACCCGGAGTTTATCCAATTTGCTGGACAGCTAGGGAAAATAAGGCTCAGAGAGAGACAGGAGCTGTAACAAAATCGCACGGCATTGATAGACCATACCCCTTCCCCCTTTCACCTCATAGTTGTTTCCCACTTAGCTTTCCTGTCCCGGGCACCTGGGGAGCCGTGATTCCCCTGGACCATTCACCCAGGCCCTGGCTTGGAGAGGGAAGGAGAATGAGGGGGGACCCAGAGGCAAAGGAAGAATAGTCCCTGCCGCAAGGACAAGAAATGCCAGGCAGCCCTGGGTGGGTAGGTGTGTGCACCTGGGTCCAAAATAGTTCTTTTCAATCTCAATTATCATTCCTGGGCCTCACCCCCTCACCCCTTCCCTCTCAAGGTTCTGGGGGCAGACTCTGTCCTATGCTCTCATAGCCCTCGGCTCAAGAGTCCCCTAGCTAGGTGGAAAAGCCTAGAAATCCTGACAAGAGCTGCCCCCCTCTCCAGACCAGACCTGATGCAGGTATGCTGGAAGGCAACCTCAGGTGTCCAGTTTGGGTGTTTCTCCCCTTTCCCACGATTGGAAACAAAGGCCATCTCAGGTCCCAAGCCCCATTTCTGTCCTGAGGAGCCAGAGAAGAGAATTCTGGCAAAGCCTCTCTCCCTCAGATTCCCTCTTCCCTTTACCTGACCCTCAGCAACTCTAAAATTGCTCTTTCATCTGTATGCCCCAGGCACTATCATACTCTGAAATGCCAGAATATGATAATTGTTGTACCCATTTCATAGCTGGGGAAGCTAAGATCTCAAGAGGGACAGTAAGCTGCCTAAGATTACCTAAAGAGGTGAAAATCAAACCCAAAGAATCTTGGGTCTTTCCATTAGCAGCTGCTGAAGATTCAAGGTGTTTCCACCCCTTCCGCAGGAGCCAAGATTCAACTTCTACGTCTTAGGGGTGTCTTCTGGTAAAACAAACAAACGAACAAACCAGGAAATCAGCCACAATTTCTGTGCATTTCTGCCAGCAGATGGACTTTCTTCCTGGGAGGTAGCCCCCAAGTTAGGTAAAGCAGGTCATTCCCCTGCCCCCTGCTACTTTAGCTTCCACAGTGGGGGAGAGATGCTCACAGGGGGATTTACCTTGCCCTCCCTCCCAAGGAATGGGGGGGTGGGTAGGGGCAGATACCTCAGGGCTGACTCATCTGCAGCCCAGTGGCACCTCACAGAAGCATTCCTCTGCTGCCCGCTGTCATGGGGTAATTAGGTAACCAGTTTCTCTCCAGGACAGTCAAGTCAGGTCAACCTTGGGGCCCCAACTGCTGTGCCTCCAGGACTGTTGTCCCAGGCACGGGGAGAGGGGATGGGGGAGCACAGTGTGGCAGCTCCCCTCTGCAGGCACAAGGGGCGCCCTGGAGGGTAGGTCCCTACCCTTGTCAGTATGGTCCAAACTGCTTTTACTGCTGCCTGCTCTGTGCCAAGTCCTGTTCAGGACATGAGGACATAGAATATGACCGGGACCCAGCCTCCTGCCTTCCAGGTCCTCCCAGCCAGATGGGGGAGACTGCAGGTCAATAGGAGGTGATTCTACAATGCAATCGTCATAGATAATAGTACAATGTCTTCCTAGACAAGAGTCAGAGACAAAATGGAGCTGCTGGCTCTGGTGCGGAGAGGGGCATCAGAGACTTCAGAGCTGGACTGGGAGGTTGGACATCTGACTTCAGGGTTTGGACTGTCATCTATACTCTCTGCTGAGCTCAATGTCCCCATCTGTTCAATGGCGATGGGTTAGACTGCTCTCCAACACCCTTTCTGGTTCTAGAATCTAAAGAGAACACGTGCCTTCACCTGGCCTTTACAATTGCCTCCACAGGGAAGAAAGACCATCTCCTGGCAGAAATCTGCAGCTGGCAGCTTCACAAGCTGTTGGGAAGTGTGTGGTGAGGGTGCTGCTTGTTGACTTTGGGCTTCTCACCGGTGCTGAGTTGCCCCACAGTACAAGAATTGGAATCTTTCACCTTCTGTACCTCACAAGGTTTCACCTGCAGCAGCAATCTGAGCAAGTAGAAATGCTGTTCTTATTTGAACCTAGGCTAGAGGGACCCACTCTTCTGTAGGAGGCCCCCTGCCCTTTGGGAAGCCTGGTTCTAATTATAAGCTCAGACATTATTGGCTGCGTGACCTTGGATAAGTTCTTTGCCCTCCCTGGGCCCAGAGGATTGAATTAGACAATCTGATCTCTCCAGGGGCAGCCAGAGGGCCTGCATTAGGCAGCTCCGAATGCAAGTTTTATAAGCATGCTGGCTAGCAGCCCCTACAGTCTCCCTGCAGGTCTCAGCAGTGGCCTGGGAGCAGAGTGGTTTTGGGAGGGCCTTGGCACAGGAGAAAGGAGGGTGCAGCCACTGCCCCCTCCATGGCTAGAAAGTCTGATTCAGGAGGTTCTGAGCTGCCCTGCAGTCCTTGGGTGTGGCAGTATCTGGGGACCGCCTGCCAAGCTGGCTATAGTCATACCTGGGAAAGAGACAACAGCCAGCCCCATAACCTGACGCAGGTGATTTAACAAGGGTACTGCTACCTACTCACCAGGCCAGATGCCATACCCTGGGGTGGGCATCAGCCTGGGAGCAGGAGCTGGCACTGAATAAGGCTTAGTCAGTTCTAATGAGACTTGGGGAGGGGGCTGGTTTGCTCTGTGTATCTGACAGTCCTTGAGACAAGGTCTTTGGCTCATTTCTCTCCTCGGCCTACATGGACACAGCTGCCAGGGTGTGGGTTAGAAGTCCCACAGGCTGGACTGCAGCAGCTGACCTCTTTCTTCCAGCCTCCCCTGTCTGGCTGGCCAAAGCATCCCAAATCTTCCTGCTGCCCAACTACTCTCATTCTGGGCTTCAGTGACTGGAGGATCGGCCTCACTGTGAAATTTTGGAAGTGGGAGAGGATTAGAACCCTAGTTTCTAATTTAGGCTCCTTCTGAACCGTGGAATAGTAATGTGGTAGAAAGAGGATGGACTTTGGAGTCAGCTGTACCTGGATATGAAGGCACCTCTCCTTGACCTTGGGCAGGTTACTTCACTCCTGTGAGCCTTGATGTCCCCATCCATATCTTGGAGATCATAAAGGCTTAACCCCTATAGATTCTGGTAAGAAGGTCCAGTGCCTGGCATCCAATAGGTGCCTAACCAATGTACCTTTTCCCCTCCCCCAACAGTCCCCCCTCCCCCCCATCAAGTTCCTGATGGCCGGTTGCTTACCACCCATAGCTGTGACAGTACCTTCCCCTCATCAAGATCCTCCTCCCGGAAGCCTTCCTGGAGGGAGCCGCCCGCCTCAGATTGCCCCACTGTGGCTTGCCGCCTCAGCACTTAGGTGCATTCTTTGCAGTAATTCCCCGGGAGGCGAGAAGGGCAGCCTGGCTGGTGCTGACTTGGCAGCAAGGGTTGCAGAATCACTCAGGGTAGGAATGCTGCCTGGTCACTTTCAGGATAGTATACAAAGTACTCCAGGTTGCTGAGAAAATTGAGTGTACAGCCCAGCTCCTCTCTCCTCTCTCTTCTCTCCTCTCTCCTCCTCACCACCTCATCTTAGGCCCTGGGAGACAGGTTCTAGAATCCAAAGGAAGCAGGTGCCTTCACCTGGCCTATACAAATGCTAGAGGAGCGGGTTCAAGGTGACTTGTAGGTTTACCTGTCTTGTTCCTGTGTCAACAGGTGGGATCTGCTACATCTCTTCCAACTTGGTTTGGGAGTCTTCCTGAGATCTTGACCCATCCCCTCTCCTAAGAGCAGAAAGGGTCTGGGTTTTAACTTCTAGCCCTGCCATTTCTGAATGGCTTCCCCTCTAAACTGTAGATATTTTACCACTGTAAGCCTCAGTTTCCTCATCTCAAAACCAAGTATAATATTTGCCTTACTGGGTCTTTGAAAAGATGAAGTGAGTGTCTCATAGTCGAAAGAACATGCATGAATTTGAAAATCCAACTGACCTGAGTTCTAGTCTCAGCCCGGCCACTCTCTAACCTTGGACATGTTTCTTGACTTCTCTATGCCTCAAGTCTCCTTATCTATAAATTGGGATGGTAATATTCAAACATAGGATTATTGTAAGGAATGATGTAGTAATACGTGTGAATTGACAGTTATATTCCCAACACATTTGAGCAGTTTGTATCATGCCTGGCACAAAACTAAGTGTTTTACTTGCAGTTTTAAAGAGGTAGAATAGCCTAGTGGTTAAGACATGGGCTCTAAGTTTAATTCCCAGCTCTGCATTCACCAGCTATGTGACCTTGGGCAAGTTGCCTAGCCCCTTTGAACTTCCATTTTCCCATCTGTAAAGTAGGAAATGATAGTACCTACCTCACAGGGTTATTGTGAGAATTATGTGAGTTTATATCCTAATATATAAAGTGCTTAAATCAGGACCTGGCTTTTAGTAAATTCTATGCTTGAGTTTGCTATTCTTTCTGAGGTTTTCCTCCAAATGGACCATTCTCCAAATTAGGAAATCCAGGCTTAGAGAGTTAAATGTCTTTACAAAGGCACAACAGCTGATAAGTGTTCAACAGTGGTTGATGTTATCGTCACTGTTACAGAGAAGCCCATAATGGACCCCAGGGGCCCAGGCTTCTGACACTGCTCCCTCTTGCTGTCCCATCTGCAGGTTGTCCGCAGCAGCCTGGAGGCACGGGGACTGCGCGTGCATGGTGTGCGGCTACATGGCTCAGCTGCAAGCCACGTGCTGCACCCCAATAATGGCCTGGGCTATAAGGACCTGGACCTAGTATTCTGCATGGACCTGCGCAGTGAGGCATCCTTCCAGCTGACCAAGGAGGTGGTGCTGGCCTGCCTGCTGGACTTCTTGCCGGCCGGTGTGAGCCGGGCCAAGATCACGCCACTGACGCTCAAGGAGGCGTACGTGCAGAAGCTGGTAAAAGTGTGCACGGACACAGACCGCTGGAGCCTCATCTCGTTGTCCAACAAGAGTGGCAAAAATATGGAGCTCAAGTTTGTGGACTCGGTCAGGCGCCAATTCGAGTTCAGCGTAGACTCCTTCCAGATCATCCTGGACTCCCTGCTGCTCTTTGGCCAGTGCTCATCCACACCCATGTCCGAGGCCTTCCACCCAACAGTGATAGGAGAGAGCCTGTACGGGGACTTTGCCGAAGCCCTGGAGCACCTGCGTCACCGAGTCATCGCCACTCGCAGCCCTGAGGAGATCCGAGGTGGCGGCCTCCTCAAGTACTGCCACCTCCTGGTGCGGGGCTTCCGGCCTCAGCCCAGCACCGATGTAGGTGCCCTGCAACGCTACATGTGCTCCCGCTTCTTCATTGACTTCCCAGACCTGCTGGAACAGCAGCGCACCCTGGAACGCTACCTGGAGGCCCATTTCAGCGGGGCCGACTTGGCCCGCCGCTATGCCTGCCTGGTGATGCTGCACCGTGTGGTCAATGAGAGCACCGTGTGCCTGATGAGCCACGAGCGCCGCCAGACACTGGACCTCATTGCCACAATGGCGCTCCAGGCGCTGGCTGAGCAGGGCCCGGCTGCTGCAGCCGCCCTGGCCTGGCGCCCTCCAGGCCCCGACGGGGTTGTGCCTGCCACCGTCAATTACTACGTGACCCCTGTGCAGCCTCTGCTGGCTCGGGCCCACTCCTGCTATCCCACCTGGCTGCCTTGTAACTGACTCGGACCTTGGCCAGATGAGATCGGGCCTTCCCGGATGGAGTGGGGCCTCCAGGACTGTGTGGAGAACATGACCAGAGACAGGCAGCCTGTGCCAGGTGGCCCTGCACAGATTACCCCAAGCGAGGCCCCTATGGGCTTAGGGCCAAACTGAGGTTCTTGGCAGATGGACCCTTTGCTTATTGCACCACATTTTTAAACCAGCATGATTGTTGGGTACAAGAGCTATTTGTCTTGAGGGTCAATTGCCTTTAGGAAACAAAGTACGTTTGAGGTGATAACCTAAATGTCCATCATCTTGGGTTGATTTCTGTGGCCTAGAAAGGGTCTTTTTGGCTAGGGCCAGCCCACAGTGATCCCAGCAGCCTCTGAGGGCCTGCAGCCCACACAATTGCTGAATATGGTATATTATGGGAACTAGTCACTTTAGGTCAGGCTGGGCCACTAACCAAGCTTGGTGGTCCAACCTGGCTAATCACTGAGAGAGGGGAAACTGAGGCATGAGGCAGATGCCTGAGTTTGGAGAGGGATATGTTTGGCTCAGTCCCCTAATAACCCTAACCCAAGCTGTCAAGGTTTGTGGTGGGCAGGAGCCAAGTGGCCTGGGGTGGGACACAGCCTGTGACTCTTCTAGAATGTTGCTCCCTTCCACCATGTCATGAGGAGATCTCCTGCCTGGGAGCTTGTTCTTCAGAGGGTGTGGGGCCTAAGTGGCCACAGTCAAGTGCTCCCACCCCGCTGGCCTGGTAGCAGGGTCCTCACCTGGAAGAGGAGAACCATGCCCCACCTCCTGTTACTATTTTGCACTCTTAACACCTGCCAATAAAGATTGTCTACACTGAGCTTAGCACCACGCTTTCTCCTGGGAGATCGACCTTCCATGGCTGTGGTGGCTGTAGCTGCCTCTCACAGCCTGAGTCAGGCTTATATTGTGGGAGAGGTGGGGGTGTCTGAGTCCTGGGCTGTGGCTGGGAGAGTGCCCCTCCTCTCAACACCAGCCCCAGTTTGACAATTGTGCTAGGAGCTCACATCTACATGTGTGACTTGCACGTGCCCATTGCCTTAGCAAGTCTCTTGTTAAAGAGTAAATATTTCAGTATTTGCTACCTAGAGTCCTGATGACCCTGGACTTGGCTCAGGGGCTCAGGGCTGCTTGACCCCATCTCTGCCCACCCTACACTCTCCCTTCCCAGGAAGCAGGTGGAGAACAAGTGGGTGAATCTAGAATGGAGACTCCTCCAGTAGTGGCAGAGACTCCGGAAGTTCCCCAAAGCCAGAACCCAGGTTTCGTGTTCCTATCCTGGAGAGGTTCCCTCAATCCTCCAGCTCCCTCTGTCACCCCCAAGTGCTAATGGGCACACTCCAGCTCATTCTAAGCAGATCTCCTAGAAGGACAGGTGTCTCCTTTCCAAACCTACCTGGGGCCATGCCAGGCTGTCTGAGAGGAAATGTCAAGCACTCAGGGAGCTGTTCCCTCAGGGCATCAGCCAGTCACTGTCCTGGACGCTGCCCACTTGTTTACTCAGCTTCTTTGATCCAGGAATTGCAAAGCCCTGAACACATTCAGCTTCATTGGCCTCTAAAGTGGTGGCTTTGATGGTTTCAGCCAGGGTGGAAAAACAAGGCCACAGAGGAAGCCCCAGGTCACCTGGGTGAGTCCAGCCACCTCATCACTCAATAGGTCCCTGCTGGGCTCAATGGCTGGAAGCGTGAATGGAAAGACTTTTTTTGCTTGATTGAAAATAGCCCCCCAACTTTTCTCCAACCACGTCCACCCAACTAGGATCCTGGGAGAGACTAAGTTTGTGCCAGCTCCTGATTTGGACATGTCAGGGATGCTTGCAGGGTAAGCACACAGGCTTAGCTTGTTGGGGTAGGGAGCGGGCTTCACCCGTGATACATGTGTATACCTGTATTCAGCCCAGAGTGAGCCAGCTACCATCAAGGGGTTGGGAATAAGTCAGCAAACCAAAGGCCAAGATCCCTGCCCTCATTTAGATTAACATTCTAATGGAGTAGACAAGGCCACAGAGCAGGCCCCAGGTCACCTGGGTAAGTCCAGTAACCTTACCTGCTCAATGGTCTTAGAAGGTCAGCAATGCTCAAAAATATATGTAGCAGGTAAGAGATTAAAATAGCAAGTCAGGGTGGACCTCATTGAAAGGATGACATTTGATTGAACAGATTTAAAAGTAGTGGGAAGCAAGCCATGCAAACGTCTGGGGAAGGTTTGGGCAAAGGGAACTTGTCTGATAGTATACATGCTCCGGGCCGGCGTGACTCTGGGAGGGCGCGTGCCCCTGAGGGTGTCTGCTTGGCCTTATGCAGGCGCCTGTGGTCCAGTGCCAGTATGCAACCTGCATGGGCATGAGAAGCAGCAGAGAGGCAGGAGTTTCCAGTAACAGCTACCATTTCTGGAGAGCTCTACTCCAGGCCAGGACAATAAGGTCTTCCCCATTATTTCCTTCATTTCACCCTTGCAACAATTAGAAGAGCAGGGATTATCTCCATTCTAAGGACCAGGACACTGATACCAGAGGCCAAAGTGGTTTGTCAGACTCCAGAGCCACTGCTATTAACCCCTGCACTACCCTGCCCCTACACTGATTTCCCATGATGAGTGTCAGTATGTCTCCTGTACATATATGTGACAAGGCATGTTTGGCATGTGATGGAGTGAGTAGATATTGCTGTGACTTAGCGTGTAGCAGTATGTCAAGATGTAAATTTTCTTGATATGCATGTGACAACAGCCATGGCTTGTGGTGATTAGGTCAGAGGCCTATGACGACAACAGGCATGCCTGTGGGTATGTTTGGGGATGGTACAGTGTTTCCAGGTGTAAAGAAAACACTGACTCAGTGGCTGGCATTGTTTTCTTATGAATAATTCCTGCAGCCATCGAAGATGCCAGGACAGGCAGAAATCAAGAACTAGGAATCAGAGCCAGAGAAGGGAAGGCTGAGGCAGGAAAACCCCATCCCCCACCCCCAACTCTACACTGCTCTCCAAAAAGCAGTCCACCCAGCCCTTACACACAGCAGGTGGGACTCCAGAGCCTGAAGGAGTATTACTGCAAACGCTGAGGAATACGCCCCTCCAGTCCCACTCTCTACCCTTCTCCCTGTTCTGTGCCCTGGGGAGGATGACATTTAAGGACTATGCATCAATGGCTCCCTTGTTCCCTGCCTTCCTGTTGGGTTTGGCCAATGAGAGGCCCCAGCAGGAAATTGGAGAATGGGATGTTTATTCCCCTGCTCCCTCCCCACCAGATTGCCATGGTTGGCTACATCTCTCAATCAAGGGCCACTGCTCCTGTCAAGGGCCCTCTCCCCACTGCTGTACTCTCTAGGTCTCTTGTTAGTTTCTTAAGCTCACACCTTTGGAAATAGTTCCTTTTAAATCTCTTCCCAGTTTGAGTGCCCTGTCTCCTGCTGGAACCTTGACTGACAAACAGGTCCATACAGTTACCAGCACAGTCACACACAATCCTCCACACATCATGCTGCCATGTTACCATAAACATGCACAACCTCCTTCCCTCCAGGTCACACGGTCTTACATGTGCCTTCCCACCCCCTAGCTTCCTCATTATATTCTTAATTGGGGGAAGACTTCCTGGACAGGGTCAGCTTTGAGCCAGGTCAAGGGAGAAATCAGTCTGCAAATCAGTCAAAAGGCCCAAGACTGCCAAATGAAATTAAACAGAATCTGCTCAAGGAACTGCAACTTAAAGAGTTGTGACAGACACACAAAGAAAGCAAGGACACTTACAAAGTAAACCTTAAAACCACATGCATTTGTCTCACATTATTGACATTTATTCTTCCTGAATGTATGAATCAAGGGACTGACTCAATATACATTCATTCTGCAGAATTCTACAAGTTCCAGGTTGTGTGTGAGTAAAAGTGTCCTCCTTCCCTCTATTATCAGGTGTTTGAATAAACGTGGTTTCTTTTCTCATTTAAAACTTTGCTGAGAATTCTTATGTGGCCACCACCTCTTCCTGAGAAAGAGGTGTGTCCCCCCAGGAGCCAGAGCCAATGACCTTTGTGAGGGGCCACAGGCACACTCCCACAGGGAGAGCATGAGGACAGTGAATGAGGGAGACAGAGATTTCTCAGACC
>CM053502.1:13197951-13215699 GCA_028627145.1 Eidolon dupreanum | reverse complement strand
TTAGCTGGTGATTAGCAAAGCAGCATCCAGGCCATTCACAACTGAGTGGGGACAGGGGAAGGAGTACCTGAAGGGCATATGGACAAGAAGAGAAAAAGAACTCATTTCAGGTCTGGCCCTTTAAGGCCCCCCTTTCTACAAGCCAATGACATACCTGCCCCCTTGGGGCCTGTGAAAGGATATCACCTAGCTGGATGCCTGGCAGTGCCATCTTAGCGACAGGTTGGGAGGGGGTTCCTAGGAGAGCAGATGAGGCTTTAGGCAGTTACCAGACACTGGATATCAAAGTCAGGCTGTACTCTGAGCAAAACTGCACGAGGACATAAGAAAAATATCTGTCTCTTAGAAGTGGAAGGGCCTAAGTACAAGTATGTTGGGAACATATCCTCAACCTCTCTGGGATTCCATCCCCCCAAATGGGAAACAAGGGCTTAGGAGAGGAAAACACAGGGGTACATTGCTGTGCCAGCTCCCACCCCATCCTGGGAACTATTATTCTGTCCTCCCGAAGGTGGTGCCAGAATACAGCAGCCTCAAGTGCAAGACTCTTCTTACAGCCCCAAGGGACTCAATGAAAAGGCAATGCAGGTGGATGTGAGGGTGAGGGATGCTGCATCAGTGCACCAGCCTCCAACTGGTAAGTTTGCTGGCAAACAACTCCTGGCGTCTGAGCACCTTCAATTTGTCCAACTCTACAGTGGGAACTTGGAGCTACCACCTCACTCCCCAAGAGGTCTGGGAGAGGCGGCAAAAGAAAGTGGACAGCTTTATTAGGGACCCAGCGGACTCCAGAGACCCAAGGAAGGGAGTTCCTGCACCATCCCGCCCCAACCCTCGGATGCACAGCCGCTAAGACCGCACCTCAGCTTCCTTTACTGGTCCCCCGGCCCCCCAACTGTCTCTTCCTGTAGTCGGTCAGTCCATCCATCTGCGTCGGTGACGCCGTCCATCCAGCCGGGGTCCGCAATCCTTCGGTCAGCACCTCGGCGATGGCCTGACGGTGGTGGCCAGGAGTCCCAGCGCTGACATCAGCGCTGGGGGGAGGCGGGGCCACGGGGTGGGCTTCGGCGAAAGGGCGAGTCAGGCTCCGGGCCGTGGCCCCGCCGCAGGCGTCCGGTGCCCCAGGGCACGCAGCTACCCAGACCCAGCGCCGAGGCGAGCAGCGCGGGCGGGCGGCCGCGGCGGCCACGGCGCGAGCCCTTCTTGAGGCGCGACCCGTGCGCAGCCAGGTAGAGCTCGGCCTGCGCCACGCCACCGCCCAGGCGGCCCAGGCTCTCGGCGCGGTGAGCCAGGCGCAGCTCTGCCGCCAGGAAGACGCGGTGTAGCTGCAGCACGCGGCTCTCCAACTCCGACACCAGGCGCCGGCGGCCCTCCACCTCCAGCAATCGCCGCCGCGCTTCGGCCAGCTCCAGAGCGCGGCCCCCAGCTCCCGCCGCCGCCGCCGCCGCCGCGCCGGTGCCGCCGCCCGCGCCCCCTGCCGAGCCGGTGCCCCTCGCATCCCGGTTAGCGCCCTGGCGCCAGCGCTGCAGCTCCTGCCCCTCGGCCAGGCCCGCAGACACCGGGGCCGCCTCCGGCAGCGTCGAGGCCTGGGCAGGGGTCGGGGTCAAGGTCAGAGTTGGGGACGGAGGTTGAGGGGACGACAGGGGCTCCCGTGGCGGCGGCGGCGGTGGGGACCCTGGTTCCGCCGCCCCTTCCTGGGCCCCCGGGCCGCAGGCGCTGATGCGGCAGCCCGGCATCCCCCGCCCCCAGGCGGTCTGCAGCGGTCGGTCCCGGGGTCTGGCCGGCTGTCCCCGCCAGACACCAAAGAACGGAAAGATGCGGCCGCAGCCCCCGCGCCAGCGCAGCACCGGTCGCCAGTGCGTCTTATAGAACACGGGGCGGAGCGATGGACAGCACAGCCAATCAAAAGCTGGCTTGTCCAGAACCCGCCTCCCCTGCCCGCCAGTTCACCACATTGCCTAGACCCTTCAGGTCCTTCAGTCCTGCTCTGCCATGCCAGGCATCCGGTCCCCACCCATCTCCCCCCGAAAGTTGGGTGGAAAGAGGACCGCATCCTCTCTGTTCTGGCTCTTGAGTCATAAGCTCTGGTAACTGGTGCTTAGAAATCATGGACTCCAGTCTCTACCGAGCAGAGGGTTTTGCCTGAGACCACACTGTGACAGTGAGAGCCTGGACTAGGACTCAGAAGGCTTGACTCCTTGCACAGTGCTCTTCCCGTACCGCACGCTGCCCCTCGGTCGAATCGGTTCTGCCTGGTCTCCTGGGCCACAAACTCATCAGAACTCTCTTCTCCAATCTCCCTGGGGCAGTGGAGAGGTTAACCCAGAGGGGCGACTGGTCGCAGTGGGAATTTGGCCGGGTTGATTCCCCACCAGGCAGCCCCTTCCCGAGCAGAACAAACACAGACCTGCCGCTGAGCTTGGCGCGGCTTTCGTAAACCCTGACGGCCGCCCAGAGGAGGCGCGGACCCCACGGTGTGCAAAATTCTTTCCCTGCCCCTGCTCCTGTTTGCTCCTCCCTGTAGATGTCCCCACACCATTACACTGAGCGGAAACAGAGCCAGAAGGTGCAGGGGTGCTTTCTCCAAGGTCACAGTGCAGGTTGGTCGCTGAATCTGCCCACTGGATGGAACCAGCTCAGCCATTCATGTCCTCTGTGGGCTCAGATACCTGAGCCTCCTGTCATCCAGGGACCCTCCTCAAATGGGACCTTAGTCATCTAGCAAAATGATAGAACATTTTGACCATTTTCCCCACAGCAGAAATGACCCCCCCCCCGCCCCGCCCCGCCAATACCTGCTCCAAACACTGGCCCAGAAGCCATAGCCCTGCCTCAGTTTTCATCTACTTGAAGGTGCCATCAGAGATGAGAGTTCTCTGTGGTGGGCGGGACAGAGGTTGGAGGGCCAGAAACTAGCTCAGACTCTGGGCTCAAAGGGACCTGCCAAAAGTGTGGCCGGTGTGATTACTGCCTCAGCCTGAAAAGAGGCAGATGGCAGAGCTGCACTGGCTTGATGTGAAGAACACAGTGGAGCAGCAACCTCCCTCCCACCCCCTTAGATTGAGTGATTGGGACTCATGGGCGTGGGTGAGACAGCTCGGCTCCTGAAAGGCAGCTCAGAAGGGGCTCAGAGAGGAGGGAAGGGTACATGAGGGGGCACCAAGTTAAGTAAAGAGGAAGGGAGGAAGACTCAGAAGGAGGGAGTGAGGGGGACTGTGTTCAGTGACCAGGAATAGCAGAGGCTCAGTGGAGGGGAAGGGGAGTTCAGGAGGGCAAGAAGAGGGGTTGGTGAATGTGATGGGTTCAGGGAAGGGGGAGGGCTTTAGAGGGCGCATTGGTGCTTAGAGGAGGCTCATACAGGGAGAAGGAGAAGGGAAGTTCAGTGAGGAGGATGGGGCTTCTGGGAGTCAAAGGGGCTCATTGGAGACACGGAGACTCAGGAGTTACCAGGTTGCCCCCAGCAAGGAGAAATGCCCTGCTGAATGGCATCATTCCTTTTAATCATCTCCTTTGTGTCATCAAACCCTGTGTCTTTCTCTGTGCAGGAGACGCTCCCTTCCATCTTTGTGGGGAGATTGACAGGTATTTTGCTTGCATCAGGCAGATCACTGCTCCCAACTTCTGGGGGATGAATAAGGGGAAGAAGACTAGGACTTAGCCACCCCCCTATCCCCACCATCAGCCAGATCCAGAGAACCAGACAGATCTGAGTTCACATCCCATACATGGCACATGTGGGTGACCTTGAGAAAGTCGTTTCTCTGAATAGGAGAAGACGCTCAATCTATATTTATTGAATGGATGAATGTTCTCTATCTCCTCACAGCATCCCTAAGAAAGGAACATCAGCAGCCTTTTCTTCCTGATAAGAAACCAAAGCCCAAAGAAGTGAAGAGACTTGCTCAAGGTCACACAGCAGGTAAGTGACCAAGCAAGGATTCAGACACAGAAATGCCCACCCCAAAGTCATAGCTCACTTCTCTGTCATTCTTTGATATGACCCCTCTTCCTATCCTCTGTGGCAGCAGCCACCAACATTTTCTGGCACCAGGGACCAGTGCTCCTATGAAAATCTAATGCCTGATGATCTGAGGTGGGGCTGAGGTAGTGATGCTAGCACTGGGGAGCGGCTGCAAATACAGATGAAGCTTCATTCTCTTGCCTGCCTCTCACCTCCTGCTGTGAGGCCCAGTTCCTAACAGACAGTGGATCAGCCAGTCCCCACCCCATAGGTTGGGGACCCATGCTCTATGGCATTTCCCACAAGTGATATATATATATTTGTTTATTATTTAGTTATTCAATAATCTCTTTCTCTAGACTGGTTTTGCTTACCATTTGACTCCCTTGAAGTTAAGTAGAATGCCTGGCCCCGTAAAGCACCCAATAAACATGTGTTTGAATTGAAAATAATAGACAGAGCTTCTTAAGAAGAGAGAAGTCCCTTTCTTCATTCATTCATTCATTCATTCATCCATCCATTCATTCTTTATTTCACTCTGTTGACAAATTTGATCATTACCTTCTCTGTTGGGCTGGTTGCTGGAGGTACAACAACAATCAAATGGGGCCTGCCCTCAGGGGGCACAGATATATATGATGGCAATTCAGTGAAGTATCTACTGGGATGGGGAAACCGAGGCTCTGGGAACACAGAGCAGACCCTGAGCCCAGCTGGGTAAGGAGGAGATCAGGGAGAGTTCCCTGCAGATGATGTTTAAACTGAGACCTGAAGGATGAATCAAAGTGAGTGATGCAAAGATAGTGCGGGATGGGAAGGCAGAAGGATTCAGGATGGGAACACCGTGTGCACAGGCCCAGAGGTCAGAGCTTTGGCATCAGCCAGCTTCCTTTTCAGCTTCCTTACTCGCCCTGGGCTCCACACTCCCAGGTGTGGAGAGGGGCCACAGCCAACCACCCGTTAGGGCATAGCCAGCCTGGAAACACAACATTTGAAATTAGAAAATACATATTAAACTATAATGATTATTGGTTTTTTCCTGATCTTTATAAAAGTTTTACCACATTTCTTTTGTAGAAAAGGTGGGAAATAGAGAAAATATTAAAATAAAAAAGAGAGAGAGGAAAGCCATCTGGAATTAGGGACACTCGAGTTTGAATTAAAGCTCAAGTCTCTCCTAGCTGTGCAGCCCTGAGGAAGGCACGCTTTCTCTGTGATCTTTAGGGTCTGAGGAATGAAGCTGTGTCATAGGCAAGGATGCAGATAGATGCAAAGATTTATCCAAGGTGTCACAGCTAGTAATATCTGTCCTTCATGTAAGTCAGAGACCCTGAAAGAGAAGAGGCAACCTGAGGGGGACCTGGTTCCAGAGTCCTGTTCATTAAATACACACCCCTCCCAGGACAGCAGCCAGCAGAGATAGAGCCTTATGGAGGGGGAGTGTGGCTGTGGCTCAAAGCAGGATCCCGTCCATCAGCTGAGAATGGAATGGGCCACGAGGTTAAGGCCTGAGAAGTCGACTTCCATTCCAGCCTAGAAGATTCGAGGTCTCTGCTAAGAGATCCAACCCCTCCCTTTCAGTCTCTTCCCTGCAACCTGGCCTGGCACCCTCTAGGATGTGATATCAGTTTAATAATTTAGCAGATGCAGACAAAGATAGCAGCTCTGAAAATAACCCAGCCAAGCCCAGCCTCCATCTCCTCTTTCCTCAGCAGACTCCCTGCTCTCCCCCATGGTTTCTGCTTGCCCCCACACCTGTCAGCACCCCTGCCCAACAATGGGCACCTGACTTGACACCTCCTCCTTTTCCTACTTCTAGTCCTTCTCCGCCCTCCTCACCTCTTCTTTCGTTAATTAGAACCTAAAAGAATCTTGTGCTAGAAGTCAAAAGCTTGGGTTTAATTCATCATGTGCACTTGAGCAAGTCCCTTCTCTCTAAGCTTCTGTTTCCACATTTATAAAATGAGGCCTCTGGATTCCTAAATGTGGCAGGAACAAAACATTTGGGTGGTGGCAATTACTTAGACAGAGGACTGGATGTCTTCCTCAGAAAGGCACAACTGCAGTGTCAGTGCCATCTCAGTCAGCAGCGCTACAATCCATCCTGCTGCTCCATCCAGAAAGCTCATGGGTTTTCTTTGTTTTTACCTTCTCTTGTGATGAAAATTTTGACCCGGTTGTCATTCCTAGAATAAAAGGCTATGACTTGTATACACATAGATGTAGCAGAGTCCATCTGCTTTTGATGCTTCATTATATTTCTGACAATTTTATTTCCCTCTAGGAAGCTGAGAAGAGTAATGTCCCTTCCCGCTCAATAGGTCTTTGCTCAAATCATCCCACTTTTATGGGTCTCAGTTTTCACATCTCTAAAGTGGCCAAGTGTTGAAGGGTAAGTAGGACAAGGTAAGACTCCATGATCTCTAGATCATAAGCTCCAAAGGAAGTGAGGTCATTTCTGTTTTCATGCATTCATTTGACAACATAGTTAAGCACTTACTATGTAAGGTGCTAGGGGCACAGCAGTAAATGAAGGAAGCACAGTCCCTTTTCCCTTGAAGCTTACATTTCAGAAATAAAAATAATTAAATCCCAAGGCATGTGCCATGAAGGAATAATAAAGTAAGTGCCAATTTTTACTTAGTGCTTACTTTGTGCCAGTATTGATCCTATGAGATGCTATTTTAGCATACCCCATTTTACAGATCAGAAAACTGAAGGATGCAGTGGTTAAGTAAATATGGCCAAAGTCACATTGTCAAGGAGTGGCTTAACTAGGATTCAATACGCAGGCAGTCTGCCTCCGGAGACTGTTTTCAACCTTGATGCCATAGGGCTTCCCTAGAAATTGTGAACATGATGGAAAGGGAGTCAGAAGGGCTTCTCCTTAGGAAGGGAAATTTAAGCTGAGACCTGAAAGATAAGTAGAAATCAGTCATGCAAAATTAGGGAGAGAGCATTCCCAGCAGAAAAAAAAAATATATGTGTAAAGGTCCTGAGACAGAAAGATCAGTGTGTTCAGTGTCTGGTAAACCAGCAGGAAAATTGGGAGAGCTGAGGTCAGAGGAGCAAGGGGGCCTGGAGGCCAAGGCGAGGGTTTTGGATTTTACTCTAAGTGCAGGGGAAGCCTCCGAAAGATTTAAGTGGGGATCAACATGATTTGATTTGTTTTTAAAAGATCGTTCTGTTTGCTGTGTGGAGAATGAACTTAAAGGGAGCAAGAGGAGAATGAGGGAGACCAATCAGGAGATTATTGCAGTAATCCAGCTGAGAGAGGAAGCTCCAGGCCAGGAGTAATGGGGAAAAGTGGGAGGGAGGATGGATTTGGGTTTTATCTGGAGTTGAACTGAGAGGATTTGTGGATGGATTAGTGTGGAGGTGAGGAAATACTTTCTGGGTTTCCAGATGGCAGCAGAATGCATTGTGGTGCCCTCGACTGCGAGGAGAAAGATCAAAGACCAAGGGAGGAACAGGGTTAGTGGAGAAATAGAGGTAAAGAGGGTTCTTTTTCCTAAATGATAATTGCTTCATTGCAGAAATAAGAATGAAAGGGGTCTACAGTAATAGCCCATTATATCTTCCCATTTTTTAGTCCAATGAATAATTATACTTTGCAGAGAGTGTACCTTCAGTTTCAAAGGTAGAAAGATTATTTGAAATAACAGGCATTAACATAGTATTCAGATAATTTGGCTTGCGTTACTGTGCACTAAAAAATGAAGGTCTAACTTGTAAAATCGTGTTACGTATCAGACTAATGAGAAAAGGCAAAACTCAATAAAAAAACAATATAAAGAGGAAAATATATATTTCTGGTAAAGGTCTACATACACAGGGGATAAACTTATGGAACTAAATTTTTTTGGACACCTGTTTTAGAAACTGTTTCTGCAATTCTTCTATACTCAATACTACTCACAGAATGCTTCGCTTCTGACACTATTGGTCACCATGTGTTTGTGTGTGTGTGTGTGTGTGTGTGTGTGCGCACGCGCGTGTGTGTATGTTTCCTACCCCAACCAATTCTTTCATACCAGCTGGGTGTTCTGCAATTCAGTTCAATTCTGACACTAACCAGAGTTCAGGCAGGCTGCAGAGGTTAAGGGCTTATTCCCACAAGACCACCCCTACTTCAGATGCTAATCGCAAGTAGTAGGTCCTCAGGTTATCCACAATTTCTGTTCAATTTGGCTACAAATCAGAGGTTCCCATCATCCTGTCCTTGAATTCAATCATTTGCTCTAACAGCTCACAGAACTCAGGGAAAAACATTTACCAGTCAATTATGTAATAAAGGATAATAAAGGATACAGATGAACAGCTAGATGAAGAGGTACAAAGGCAAGGTCTAGAAGGGTCCTGAGCACAGGAGCTTCTGTTTTCAAGGGTGTACCACCCTCGCAGCATGTGAAGTTCACCAAACCAGAAGCTCTCTGAACCCTATACTTTCGCGATTTCTATGGAGGCTTACTCACATAGGCATGATTGATCATTAACTCAGTTTCCAACCCCTCTCCCTTTCCAGAGGATGGGAGGGGGCTGGGGCTAGGAGTTCCAAGCTTCTAATGTTCAGTTCATTAGAACAAAAGGCATTCCAGGAAATGATCCAGGGAATTCCAAGGGATTTCAGAACTCTGCGTCAGGACCTAGGGGCAGACACCAATACAAGCATACCTCATTTTATTGTGCTTTGTTTTATTGTGCTTCACAGATGTTGCATTTTTGGTAACTTGAAGGCAAGACCCTCTACCAGCATAAAGATTATGACTGCTTTATTGCAATACTCATTGTATTGTAGCAGTCTGGAACTGAACCCACAATACCTCCTAGGTATGCCTATATATATATTTTCTATTATTTCACAACACCCAAATTGGACATCCATGATAAGCAGGCAGGTGTATAGATCAGCACTGGAGAATCAGGGCTGGAGACTTGAATCTGGGGAGTCATCTTTGTTTAGATGGTACTTAAAGCCATGGACAGGAGGAATGGCCTCGGGAGAAAATGTTGATAGAGAAGAGAAGCGGACAGAGGTCTGAGGCACCACATTTAGAAGTCAGGATGATGGCGAGGAACCAGCAAAGGAGCCTAAGCAGGAATGGTTGGCGATAAAAGGAGAAAACAGGGAAGAAACTGAACAATAAATTGAAAGTGAAGAAGCAATCATGGCAAATGTTGACCACTCTTCTGTAAAGTTTTGTTTTGAAAAGAAGCAGAGAATGGGGTGGTAGCTGACAAGAAAGTGAGGTCAGTCAGGATTTCTGTAAGCCTGAAGCTTACTAAGACCAGCTTTGTACACTGATGGCATTGAGCCAGTAGAGAGGGAAGTGTGGCTGCCTGGCATGAAGTAATAACCTCAGGTGGGAGATTAAGAAAGCAAGAGAGGATAGGCTCTCCAGTCCATCCTGACGCTAGTCCTTATAAAGTATTTACTGTGCGCCAGATACTGTTCGATGTGCTGGGGCTATGGCAGTGATAAAGACAGGCAAGATTCCTGGCCCTCTGAGCATGCTCAGTCCAAAGGAAGAGAGTAAGGCCATAAAGAATCAACCTGAATAAGATTATTTCAGATTAGGTTATGTGTCTGCTTTGAAGGAAGTTAACAAGATGATGTGTCAGGGAGCAACCAAGACAATGTCCTTTAGAGAAGTCAAGGCTGGTGGAGTGGGCAGTTGTGGTTTTTATCTCCTATCACCTACTTGTCCTACTTTTGGTAATAGTGCTTTTATATTTTGTGGGGAACCATTTCTCCTACATGCTTAATGCATGTTTTTGTGGAACAGATTCCAGTCCATCTTCAAGAATAGGCTTGTGACCTTGGCCTACCCAATGAAACAATACTAGGGCATTTGCTGAAACTACTGGGAAAGAGAAACTTTTTTTACCTGGGAATTGTTGACTGAGTGGATTATAAACCTGGAGCTGCAGGCAGTCATTTCTCACCGCAAGAGAAGTGCTTGCCTGCTACCTGGCAAGAAAGCCCAGAAACAAAGAGAGATTTGATAAGTGGAGAAATCACTTGAGCACCTGATTCCAGCCATACCTGAAGGTAAGTCTACTCTTGGACTTTTCAGTTAAGTGAGCTAATAAATTCTAGTTTTTCTCAAGCTACTTTGAGCTGGGTTCTCTGTCACTTATAATTAAACAAATCCTTATTGATGAAGAAGGCCTGAAGGACACAAAAGGGCAGACTTAGAAGAGCCAGGGAGAAGCAATCCAGGTGGAAGGAAGAAGAGGTGCAAAGATTCTTTGCAGAAGAGTTTAGGGCATTTGGGAAACATGAAAGAGACAGGTGAATCTGGAATATAAGCTATGGTGATGGAAAGAGATTAGATAGAACCACAGGAAGAGAGTTCCATTTCCAGCAAAATGGCAGAAGAGCGGCACAAATGCTTTCCCACATAGCACTTTAAAAATAGTGGACAAATTTTTTAAATTATCTTTTATAAAGCATCAATGAGCTGACTACAAAGTAAGGGAAATAGAGGCCAGAAACGACAAGAAAGTGCAATAAGTAAATAAGACTTGTGGCTGGTGTTTGCCCTGAAGATACCTGTTGAACACAGAGGCCTAGACCAGAGAAAATTTTTTACTTAACCCACAATGAGACATTTTACAACAAGACCCAGGACCCAGATAAAAGTTCCACAAGCAATACTCACCCTATTTCTATGTGAGGCATGCTGATATTTCCTGGCCTATTCTATCTTATACTATTCAATTCCTTTTTTTTTTTTTTTTTTTTTTTTAGTGCTGTTTGAGATCCATTCAACAATGGAGTACCAGGAATTGCAGAGTATCCTGTCTGTGGAGGGGAAGCCAAGGTGCAAACCCATTGCAAGTTGCACTCAGGAAGCATTCAGAAGAAAAGGACCATTTGGGGCTCCAGCATTTCGTTGGATTTTTCTTTTCCAGGGAGTTCAATGTTGGCTATGTTGAGTTTGACATGCCTATTAGAAAGATTTTCAAGTGGGCAGCTGAATTTGTGTGTCTGGAGCTCAGTGGGCTGCAGATATGAATTCGGAATTATCAGCACATAGGCAGTGTTCAACTGGATGAAATGATCACAGGATAAGAGAAGGCAGAGGAGAAAAGAGTACCAAGGACAGAGCCTGAGGCACTCAGATGTTAAGCAGCCAGTGAGAAGAAATGGCCCACACCTTTGCCCACTTCTTTCTCCTTTTCTCCATCTTGCTTTCAGAAATGTGAATGGGTAGATACCATCAAGGACCTCAAGACAAAGGCCTCATTGTACAGATGGAAGAACAGAGAGCTGCTGTGTGGAATCTGTTTCTTCCAGCTGAATCTAATTCTTCACTGATACAGGAATTGAGAAAATCCTGGCAAGATTGACCAAGAAAAAAAAGGGGGAGATGGCACAAGTAAATGATGTTGGATTTGAAGAACAAGACTACAGAACTACAGATGTAGCAGATATTTAAATAGGATAATATTATAAACAATGCTATGACAAATTTAAAACAAAAGTAAGAAAGACAAATTTCTGGAAGAATAAAAATTTATGTCAAAAACAGTCAAGGACAGAATGAGAAAGAAAATTACAGAATAATATTACTTAAGAACATAGATGTAAATTCTCTACACAAAAAAATTAGTAAGCTAAATCTAGCAATGTATTTAAAAGATAATAAATACATCATCATCAAATTGAGTTTACTTTAGGAAGGTTAATTCAGCATTAGAAAATTGACCAGTTAATTAGTCATATTAAAACATTAGAGGAGAAAAAACAAGTAAACATTTCAACTTATACAGAAAACATATTTGATAATTCAACAATCCTTTATGTTAAAAATTATCCGCAAACTAGGTAGAAAGCACCATTAACCTGATGAAGTGCCCCCTCCTGGAAGGAGGAGTATCTACATGTATCAGAATTCTGTAAGGAAAATGTCTCTTCTCTCCCATTTATTTATTTATTCAATCATCTCTGATTTAAAAAGAAATTTAAATGTTTTTGTGGGCCCCTAAAAGTACTGTGGGTCCTAGGAACTGTGCTTACTGTGCTCAGTGGATAAATCAGCCTGAATGATGAACACTGTTAAAGGAATGACTCCCATCATTTTCAGGATGTTTTTCTCTGGGAGGATGAAGAAAGAGTAGGCAACAGAGGAGGGCCATACAGAGGGCTTTTGAAGATACTGGAATGTCCCATTAGACCAGTGGTGACTGCCTGGATGTTCATTATATCTTTAATCTTTAAACAATACATATGCTTTTATATAGATATAGATTATTTTATATGTAACTATATATACATGTATGCATATGCACATATTCTTCTACATGATATTTCACAATTAAATTTTTAAAATAAATATGTGTAAGGACCAGGTCATGTGGAGCCCGTAGACCAGGGTAGGGCCTGGCCCACTGCAGACATGCCATAAATGTGCATTGAATAATTTAATGACCATCTGACTCCAGATTAGATCCCTCCTCTCGCTCATGACAAAGCTCCAGCTGTGGCTTTCTGTAATCCCCCCACTGCCACCATAGTGGTGGCTGGTGGAGGTTCTGAGGATCCTCCCCCAGGCTGTCTGGCTGAGCCTAAAGCCTCCAGGCCCCAGAGGGACTGCTGGGCTGGTTCCAGCTGCTCAGCCTTAGGATACTAAGGAACAAAGACTCTGCTAAGGAACAGATCCCCAGACCCAGAGGCCAGAAGAATGCAGGGGTAAGGCTCTGGGACTGACAACTGCCTGAGGCTTCTAGAGACCACAGTGAGTGGCTCTTCCCCAATCTCTTAGATTGTGTGGGGCGATAGCAGTTCAGTCTCCCAAGTCCCAGGGAATAGATGGATCTAGGCCCTAGGTTCAAGGAGACAAGTGGCATTCAGAAGAATGGACCTCACATTAAGTGGCTCCCAGATCACCAAAGATCCTATGCCCCCCAAGCATGGCTGGCACAATCTTTGACCTGATGGGGTCATGCTGGCCAGGTGACGAGGGAGGCCTGGTGACCAGACTGAAGGACCTTGTCCATGTCTGGCTCTATAACACCTTTGGGCCTTGGCCCAACTCTAGGGGCTGTCATGGGTTGAGAGACTATAATGGAGACTGGATTTCCCATGGGCCAGGTAGAATGAGGGCTCTGAGTGCATTTAAAAAATAAATAGCCTATTTCTTGCCTACTTGAATTTGTGTACCATATTCATACCCACTACACTTGCTTTTGCCTTTTTTTCTCTTCTCTTTCTGACTCTCTAGGTCTGTCTCCACCTCCCTCTTCAGGTTTTTCTCTGATTCCGCTTTCCCCTCCCCATAATCTTCCTCACTACCCCCTTCTCCCACCCCTAATCTCTCTCTTGATGGCTTCCAGCCCAGCTACAGAACATTCTGGTTCCAATGAAAAGAGGCTTTTGCTGTGTGTGCATCAGATGCCAGGACCTCCCCTCCCCCTCTCTCCATCTCCTTCCACACACACCCCTCCTGTAGTATATGTGGCCTGGACTCAGCAGCCACCCCCACGGCCACCTCCAGGTCTGGCTGGGGTCGCGTGTGGGGCTGCCTCTCCCTTCAAAGGGAAGGCCAGAGCTCAGCTGGCTCATGTATTACTGAGCTCATGTGCTGGTGGCTCAACTTGGCAGAGTGCTGGGAACCCTCTGCACCAGCGTAGAAGAGTGGGGCAAACTCAGGGTCGCTGAGGCTGAGCTGGGCCAGGCTCTAAGCTCCCAGGCTCCCTTCTCTCCCTTCATCTGGGCCCCCAGGGCTAAACATGGCAACTCCTCAACTCTTCCACTTGATAGGGAACCTGGCCCAGACCTAGCCAGAGGTACCCCACGCTCTCCCTTGTCCCTGACCTCTGACTTCCACACAGTTCTCCATCCTTCGTCCCTCGGACCTATGTTCCCCCCACCCCCTCAGACAGGGAACTGCTGAGGGCTGGACTGGGGCTCTGCTCAAACCGGGGCTAGATGTCCAAATGATGAGAGGCCAGGTGAAGAAGAAGTCCTAGGGGAGGAGAAGCTATCTTAGTAATGCAGCCCCAGCTGCGCCCAGCAAAATGTAACTGCATGAGCAACCTCCAGGCAAAATCAGCAGAACTGGCTAGCTGATCCCGGCTGAACCACAGAATTTTTAGAAATAAAATATCATTGTTGCTTTAAGTCACTAAATTTGGGGGTAGTTTATTTCTCAGAAATAGATAACTTAAAAAGAGTCCTCTCTTTCCTTATCCTCCACATCCAGTCTTGTGGGATCCACCTCCAAAATAGATCACGCGTGTAACCACTTTTCACCATATCCCCAGGCACCACCCTTGTCCAGGCCACTGTCATCCCTTGGCTGGATTATTGCCACAGCTTGCTCATTGTCTTACACTCCTGCAGTCACCATACAGTGACCAGAGTGAAGCCTTTAGGGGATTGGTCAGATCAAGACCCTCCAGTCAATTCCTATGTCACTTAGATTAAAAGACAGACTCCTCAGTGGTCCAGTGCCTGCCATGTCTCCACCCCATCTCCAGTCACTCTCCTTCAGCTCACAGCATTCCAGAAACACAGGCTTCTTTTCTGTTTCTTGAACACTCCAAGGTGATCCCCACCTTGGGGCCCAGAAGATTCTTCATCTAGGTCTTTCTGTGTAGGTCTTTCGGTTCCCAGCTTAAATGTTCCCTCCTCAGGAAGGCTACTCATAGAAGAGGAAACTGAGGCTTGGAGAAGGGAGGTCATTGCCCAAGTTCACACAGTGAGGAGGAGGCTAGACTGGGATTCCATCCTAGGTCTGTGTGACGCTCCCCCACTCCCTCACATACACTCCAGGGCTCCTTCTACCGCATCAGTGTTTTGGGAGGGTGAAGGTGGTTGGCATGGGCTCCTGAAAAAAGGGAAGGCTTGGAGGGGCTTCCTTCACTTACTTCTCCCACAAACACCCTCAGCTATAACCTTTGGACCCTGCCCTGGGCTGGGGACTCAGAGATGAATCAGACCAGACTTTGCACTCTGGGAGCTCCCATCTGGGGACAGGGAAAGCAGCAGAGGAAGTCAAGGCCATCAGAGGGTGTCAGAGTTAGCTCAGGGAGACAGCCTTCTAGCTGGGTCTCTCTGGGAAGGCTTAACAGGGATTGTGACATTGGCTATAGGAGAGGGGCAGAAAGTAGAAGTGGTGTTCGGTGACCGAAAGAAACATGTGCATCCATGCCAGTGTGTGTGCGTGTATGTGTGTGTGTGTGTGTGTGTGTGTGTGTGTGTGTGTGTGTGAGCAGTAGCAGGGTGAGGTGGAGGGTAGGCAAGAGAAGGAATGAATGAATAAATGGACTTTACTAAGGTAGAAACTAAAGCCCAGAGAGGCTAAGTCACCCACCCTGGTTCACCAAGCCACTAGATAGTAAAGGTAAGATTTGAACCCAGGCCTATTTTGACACCACACAGAGCAAGGTGAAGGAGTAGAGATCTATCTCCTCCAGAGCCCACTGCTAATTTATTCTGTGACCTCAGCTAAGGCTACTCCCCTGTGGGCCTCATTTCCACATCAGTAAATTGAGAAAACTGGATGAAGGTTCTTTTAGCATAAAGACTCTGCAGAAAATACTTCTAATAGAAGCAGCCCCTATCTCAACCTGGTACAGGATGGCACCTCAGCCTGCAGCTCCCTCCAAGCCTAACAACTGGGTGATGTGCTAGCAAAAGCCAGGGAGCCCCAGGAATCAGGTGAAACTGGGGTCTCCTACCCAATAGCCCAACCTAGAATTCCAGAACCCCCTACAGCCCATCTCCTTAGAATTCCAGGGCTCCATTTGCACCTTTATCCTCCTCATCAGCCCAGCCTAAGTCCCAGCTCCCCAGGGTAGCTTCTGGATTCCCCTGGTTCTCTCCAGCCTTCAGGACACACCATCCTTTGGCCAATGAAAGGAAAGAGAGGAAACTCTGAATGGTCACTGGCCCATTGTGTGACTGTAAAGACAGACCTGACCAATCAGACCTGAGACAGCCTCAACTCCCACATTCCAATTCTGCTCATCCTCCACTATTCCGTTCCCTTCCACCTCATGGGGTTTCCTTTCAGTTGGTTCCATTCTACTTATTCCATTTGGAATTCCAGAAAATTCTATCTGGGAAAGGGGGGTATGGTAGGCAGAACTGGAGCTGATTACAGAAGGGAACTCTTGAGGGAGGAATCCCCCATTCTGCTGGGGTCTGGGGCAACCTCCAGGGCTCAGTTTCTGGGGTACCCAGAGGAGTGACTACAAAGAGCTCAGGCTCTGAACAGGATGGACTTGAGCTCAGCTCTGGGCTCTGCCACTTACTAGTTGTATGATCTTGGGCAAGTGGCTTAAATCTCTGAGCCTCTGTTTTCTTAGTTATACAATGGTGATTTGGGATTTATTCACTGAATTATAGGGAGGATTAAATCGAATGAGGCACATAATATACCTAACACATAGTAGGTGGTCATGGTCCGTAGCAGTAATTTGTTCTCCAGTTTATTCTCAGAGGCACTGGTCTTGTTTCAGAGAGTCCTGACTCCAGAATGGTTGGGGAAGAGTTAGAAATAAGGGGTTAAAATAAAATAGCTATCATCATCTAGCACTTACCATGTGCCAGTTTAAGGTGTAATCACCACCTTAAATTATTACTACTTTACTTTATACACAAGGTATCTGAGGCACAGAGAAGTTCCATACTTGGCCAAAGCCATCCGGCTAATAAGTGCAGAATTGGGGCACATATCCAGATCCAGGCTCTTTGACTCCAGAGTTTACATTATGAACCACTGTACTATCATATCTCACATTAAACCCATTTCAGATGAGAAATGCTGAAGTTTAAAGAAGTTCGTTCATACTACAGCTGAATAGGGGTGCAACTAGGACTCCCACTCAGTAAGTTCTGGCATTTACACTGTTGTGTGCTGCCCCCTAGTGCCCCTTCTGGGAGAAGCACACCAGAGGCAAGCAGCTGACACCAATCCACAGCTTCTGACCCACCCACCGCTCCTCCCCACGACATTCTCTTTGAATGTCGCCCATATATACAATCATAGTATTTCTTGGCTATCTCACAAATCCTCAAATTCAACAGGTCTAACACCAAGTTTATACCTTTATACCCCAAACTTGGCCTCCCCAGTCATCTCCATCCATCCAGTGGCACAAGCCAGGACCCTGGCCATCCTTGACACCTCCCTCCCCCAACTACCACCTGCCCAGGAGGCAGAAAAGTAAACACTGAACACAGCAGAGCAGCAGTGGTGGAAGCAGAGGATCAAGACAGTGGTCCCCAATCATGGCCAAGAGGCAAAACTGAGCTCGGGTGGCTCTGGTTAGGCAGGCCTTTCTGCTTAGAAAGAAACCCAAATGCAGCTTTGTAGCTGGGAGGAGGACTTGGTAAGGAGCACTGTACTGGGAGCCAGAAGGACTGGGTTTCCACTCATCTCCACTACTCAGTCACAGTAGGGCTTTGGGACTTTGATGAGCCTCAGTTTCCCCATTTGTAAAATGAATATGACAATGCCTACCTAGAGCTGTTATAAGGATCATATTAAAAAGTGTTTGCTTTATAAACTGCAAAGGGAAGTATACAGGAGAGGTGGATTTTTATCTGGGAAATTCATGCAGGTGGACCTCTCTTTCCTTTGTTATGCTGAATGGCAGACCCATAAGGTATCTTGAGTTTTTAAAATTGTAAAATATATATATAAGCATAAATTTTGCCATTTTAATCATTTTTAAATGTAAAGTTCAATGGCATTAATTACATTCACACTGTTGTGCAACCACCAATCTATTTTCAAAAATTTTCATCATCCCTATAAATTTATATAAAT